>CM070550.1:97995987-98595987 GCA_036346405.1 Phyllostachys edulis | reverse complement strand
ACAAAAAAGGTGGAGCCGACTAGGAGCGAGTTCTTGGAGGAGCACCGTGACTTCAACAGATAAGAGTCAAGGTGGAGATTATTAGGTATGGTGACTCATATCCTAATCAACTAGGGCTTGGAGAATTGTTCTACAAGGATTCCTATATGAATGCTAATAAGATTAGGATTCTAACTTCACTTTGGAGGAGAACCAGGGGAACACTATATAAAGCCATAAGATGTGGTCATAGAGAACACATGCTACAAACCAACTAATCCAAAGCAAGAGGTGCATGAGAGGATTAGAGGCTAGGTTATTATTAAGCACTAGATTCTTGTATAGGGTTCTAAAAGGTTCGAGAGGGTTGTGCGAGAGCGACAATCTCTTGTACTCTTCTGAGGTTGTGCTTAAGGAATTTGCGGTCCGCTTCGCCAAATCTTTATCTCTCAGTGTGATTATTTCATCGTCGTTATTTGGTTCTATTAAAGAATTCCATATGCTTGACGATCAAGTCAGATGGTTTGCGCAATCTCTACAAATCAGGAGTTAGTTTATCTCCTAGCAGATTTAAATCCTAGCGATAGCTGTAGCTGATATTTGTCGTACTGTAGCAATTTCGGGATTATCCTGGACTCCATGTTGTAACTCAATCTATTATGATCTCTTGTATCAAGTCTAAATATAAATAGATGCCGAACCTCTTCAGGGGATTCACAACAAATTACAAGATTGTTTTCATGGTATCAGAGCCAATCTGATTCCCACCTTCCAAAACTCGATGAGTTCCTCAACCACATCATCCTTTTCCGCTTTGACTTCATCAGGTGCCTTGATGTCTTTATCAGCGGGAGTCATAGCTGCACGTACCTTCCTTCGGCAACTTTGTCACCATCAAGCTCACAAGGGAAAACTTCCTCTTATGGAAGACTCAACTGATTCCCTATCTTCGTAGCCATGATCTACTTGGCTACGTAGATGGGTCTGCCAAGAAGTTGCCTCTGTTCGTTACTGAGTCAAATGAACAAGAAGTGCGACACATATCAAATCCAGAGTACACAAGATGGTTTTAGAAAGATCAACTTGTGCTAAGTGCACTTCTCTCATCCCTGACAGAGGAGATCCTCGGGCATGTGCTATTCCTCACCATAGCAGCTGATGTGTGGGCAGTGTTAGAAGGCATGTTTGCCTCACGCTCACGTGCACGGCTTATTCAGATTAGGTTCCAACTTGCCAATATGAAGGACTTGACGGCATCAGATTACTTCCAAAAGAAGGTTCTAGCGGACACGATGGCCTCCATCAGTCATCCACTTCAGGAAGAGGAGATAGTCTCCTACATCCTCGTAGGACTTGGTGAAGAGTATTGAGTCATTTGTCACATCCATGACGACCCATGCAGATTCAGTTTCCTTGACTAAATTATATGCACATCTACTAAGCTATGAGCTACGCAAAGAGCAACACATTGTCGATAACTAGATCACTTCATCAGCCAACAATGTTGTCAGGAACAACAATGGTCATGGCCGTGGCCAGGGCTGTTCCTGATGGAGAGCCGGCCGGGGCGACCGCCCAGGGTCCACCAGAGCTAAGGGCCCCCGATCCTTATACATCATACTACATATACGTATATGTATAGTTGCATATCCTATATATGCTCTATGGCTCTGCATGGTTGTATAACTACTAACTAGATTGAGGTTAAGAGTGTATATCCTAATACATATCTTTTCTCTGAATTAAGAGTATTGCAAATGACTTTGCCATGTGACAATGTTTGCTATTGAGATTTTTTTAGTTGGTCAGAGATGTAGATTATTATCCAAATGTTTCAATTGCTTATCTAATCTTATTTACTGTACTTGTGACTGTAGCATCAACTGAAAGAAGCTTTTCAAAGTTGAAGTTATTGAAAAACTATTTGAGGTCATCAATATCACAAGAAAGGTTGAATGGTCTGACCACTTTATGAATTGAAAATGATAGGTTAGATCACATTGACGTGGATACTATTATCAATGACTTTGCATCTAGAAATGTTAGAAGAAATTGCTTTCTATGAGTAGTTTGTATCTTTTTGATGTATTACGTGGATACTATTATCAATGACTTTGCATCTAGAAATGTTAGAAGAAATTGCTTTCTATGAGTAGTTTGTATCTTTTTGATGTATTGAATAGCTTTGCAGTTGATATAAAAGTAGCAATATTTGTTTATATTAGAATAAAGAACCTCTTATTTTGTCTCGCCTCAGGGCCTTCGAAATGCCATGAACGGCCCTGGCCGTGGCCAAAACTTTGGAGGAGGTGGTGGTAGCCGCGGACCAGCAGGACGAGGTATACCAACCATGGCAACAGTGGTTCTCGCGTCACATGTCAGGTCTGTAGCAAAAACAAGCATGATGCTCTACGCTGCTAGTATCGCTTTGATCACTCCTTCCAATCCATACAAGATAAGCGAGTTGCAGTAGCTGCATGCACCGGCAATTATCAGATTGACATGAATTGGTATGTCAGCACAAAAGCTACTGATCATCTGACAAAAGACTTGGAAAGGCTAACTGTGCGTGATTGCTACAAGGTTGGAGATTAGGTTCGAGTCGCGAATGGGCAAGGTTTATCTATCTCCCACATTGGTTATGCTACTGTTCCTAGTCATTGTTGATCTTTACATCTTAACAATGTCCTTTGTGTCCCAAAAATCAACAAACATCTTCTTTCTGTTCGCAAATTTGCTCTTCATAATGACACCTTTTTTTTTAGTTTCATCCAAACTATTTTTGTGTCAAGGATCGGGCCACGAAGACAACTCTCCTTCAAGGCAGGTGTAAAGATGGCTTATATCCCATAGTGTCGGCTCCTACATCTCGTTAATTTCATCCTCGTCGGTCCCTGGTCGCTGCAACTGTCTCTTTAGAATAGTGGCATCGTAGACTCGGCCATCCAGCGTCCTCCATAGTTCAGGCAATAATTCAGTCAAATAAATTGGGTTGTACTAGGAATAAAGATGTTGCTGTTTGTGATGCTTGCCAAATGGAAAAAATCCATCAGCTTCCATACAACTCATCTACTAGTGTTTCAACTTTTCTCTAGGACTTGTGCATTCTGATGTATGAGGGTCAGCCCTCACTTCAGTGGGAGGTTATAAATATTATGTCAGTTTTATCGATGATTATAGAAAATTTTGTTGGATCTATCTATTGAAATACAAGTCTGATGTCGAGCAAGCGTTTATTTAGTTTCAAAAACATGTAGAACAATTACATGATAGGAAAATTATCGCTGTACAGTCAGATTGGGGCGGTGAATATAAAAAATTGCACAAGTTCTTTCAGTCTGTTGGCATTTCTCATCGGATTTCTTGTCCGCATACTCACCAACAGAATGGAGTTGCCAAGAGAAAACATCGGCACATTGTTGAAAACTAGGTTAGCTCTCCTAGCTCATTCATCTTTACCTGTTTGCTTTTGGGATGAAGCTTTTCTTGCAGCTGTCTATCTCATTAATCGATTACCTGGTTGTGTAATTGATAACACTACTCCAACGTCTTCTAAACATTCCTCCAAACTACTCCATGCTCAAAACCTTCGGGTGCGCCTGTTGACCTAACTTAAGACCTTACTATTCCCAAAAACTTAGTTTTCGTTCTCAGAAATGTGTGCTCTTATGTTACAGTACCCTTCATAAAGCATATAAGTGTCTTTATCGTCCTTCAGGACGCATTTACATATCCCGTGATGTAATCTTTGATGAACACCTTTTTCATTTGCCACCGCACCTGATCTGGATGGTTCTAGCACTAGCATTCATGTTTCTCATCCGACAACGATCTTACCACCCCTTCTTGTCTCTGAACAACCTCCTCATTCGACACATGACTAATTAATAGTAGCCTCTAATTCATGTTGAGATAGTCTTACTTCTACTCCTTTGCCTACTGATGTGCATGCAACACCGAGTTCTTATCTGTCTACAGGATCTCTGTAGTCCACTTCAGCTTTGGCTGGTAGTGAGGGGGAGTATTAGCAACAACAATAGGTGCCACATTCCGATGTTTGAACATGACTCCACAACAAAATTATTGTACCAAAGCAGTACGCATATGGAACAGTGCGCTATCCACTAAAAGGGAGAAGTGCATTCTACGCAGAACCTGCAGAACCAACATCTCATGTTGAGGCTCTTGAGCAACCAGAATGGAAAGAGGCGATGGATGCAAAGTTTGCTGCACTGAAGAGGAATAAAAGATGGCATCTAGTACCACCATACATAAGCAAGAATGTCATTGATTGTAAGTGGGTTTATAAACTCAAATAGAAATCAAATGGCACCATAGACAGACACAAAGCCCACTTGGTAGCCAAAGGATTCAAGCAACAATATGGCATTGATTATGAGGAGACGTTCAGTCCTATTGTTAAACCCATAACAATACATCAGATCATGTCTTTGGCATTATCTTATGGCTGGCAGATGAAGCAGATAGATGTACACAATGCTTTCCCTCATGGTTGTCTACAAGAGGAAGTGTACATTTAACAGCCTCCAGGGTATGCTGATGTTAAACATCGAGATTATTTGTTTAAACTGGATAAGGCGCTTTATGGGCTAAAGAAGGCACCTAGAGCGTGGTTTTCACGATTGAGTGCTAAACTACAAGAATTGGGATTCATACCATCGAAAGCAGACGCCTCTCTATTTATCTTTTATAAAGATGGTATCATCATTTATATGTTAAATATATGTTGATGATATCATAATTGTTAGTTCCTCGACTACAGCAATAGAGAAACTCATCAAAAATCTTACAGTAAATTTTGCCATTAAGGTCTTAGGAGGACTGAATTACTTCCTTGGAATTGAAGTGATTGCAGGGAAGGATCACATGGTACTTACATAGAAGAAATATGCCTTATATCTATTACTCAAGGCAAACATGCAGAATTGCAAGCCAACTTCTACTCGTATGGCATCGGGAGAAAAGCTTTCACAGGTAGGAAGTAAGTTGTCAGAAAATGGTGTCTTTCAGTATAGAAGTACAGTGGGAGCCGTGCAATATCTCACATTAACAAGACCAGATATATCTTGTGTTGTGAATAAGGTATGTCAATTCCTTCGGTCTCCCACTGAAGAGCATTGGGCTTTAGTGAAGAGAATACTAAGATATATCAAGGCAACTGTGTCAAATGGACTAACAAATTCGTAAGTCCTCTTCTGTTTTGTTGAGTGCATTCTCATACTCTGACTGGGCTGGGTCTAGGGATGGCAACGGGGCCATTCCCCGTCGGGGAGTGGTGGACCATCCCCATCCCCGTGACAAGAAAAAATCCCCGTCCCCGTCCCCATCCCCGTCGTCGGGTACTATTCTTCCCCCATCCCCGTCCCCGTCGGGTTATCGGGGCCCCATCCCCGTCCCCATCCCCGTTGTCGGTACTGCCATTTCTGAATTTCGGCTGCAGCAAAGAGAAATTTCTCAAGCTATGGATGTGGGGCGGCAGCTGGGTGGGAGTGAATGGGAAATGGGGTTAGGGACTTAGGGTTATGACTAACGCTATGCAGCGTGCAGCACAGGAATGATGCACTCGGTTGGTGGGCTGGGCTATGCTATGCACTGTGTTATCACCTTATCGGGGCCCCATCGGGTAACGGGGATGGGGAGCAGGGGAACAGCCCCGTCCCCGTCAAACCCGATGGGGAATGTTTTTGTCATATTAGTATCCCCGTGGGGAATGAAGTAGTCCCAAACCCGCCCCCTAATAGGTGAATTCCCCATCGGGGAATGGGGAATGGGGCCCCATTGCCATCCCTAGCTGGGTCACTAGATGACAGAAGATCACAAAATGGCTATGATATTTTCCTTGGACCAAATCTAGTTTCCTGGTGTTCAAAGAAGTAGTCAACTGTCTTAAGATCTAGCACAGAAGCTGAATACAAGGCAGTAGAAAATTCAACTGCAGAATTGATTTGGATTCAGTCTTTACTGAAAGAACTGAAAGTGTTTCAGGATTATGCCCCAATACTTTAGTGTGATAACCTTGGAGCAATGTACCTAACCACTAAGCCAGTATTTCATGCTCAAACTAAGCACATTGAAGTGTATTTTTGTTTTGTTTGAGAAAGAGTTGTGGCTCAGAAACTAGAGGTTCGTTTCATTGCTTTAGCAGATCAAGTAGCAGATGTTTTCACAAAGGCATGGCCTTGTTTGAAGTTTGATTGTCTTCGTCGCCATCTCAACCTTTCAGTACCCGATTGTGATAGAAGGAAGGTGTTAAAGAAGTCCATATGCTTGATGGTCAAGTCAAATAGTTTGTACAATCTCCATAAATCGGGAGTTAGTTTATCTCCTGACAGGCTTAAATCCATGCGATAGCTGTAGCTGATATTTGTTGTTACTGTAGCGATTCCATGATTGTCCTGGACTCCATGTTGTAACTGAATATGTTATGATCTCTTGTATCAATTCTGAATATAAATAGATGTCGAACCTCTTCAAGGGATTCACGGCAAATTACAAGATTGTTTTCACTCTCTACGAGATTCATCTACTTCACTCTTGATGCTGTGCATGCTCGTGCCGTTTATTAGAAACTCTAATCCAATCTGGGGCTGCTGTGTATAAGAAGAGGTATCAGAATATGACAGGTTGCAAAGACACCCTATTAATCATCAAAATTTTCACATTCCTTTTGCATTTGTACAACTGCCCTTTTTCTTAAGCAGCTGAGCTAGCTACCATGCATCTCCTGGATCGGAACTTTTCCTTGTAACACCCCAAAAATTTCATTTTTGGGAAGTTATAATAAAAATAAATGAGAAAATAATTTTTGAGCATATTCTATATGGGAAACGATGTATGCATGATTTTTTCAACTTTTTGTATAAAGAAAATAATGAAACTTCATACAAGCAGCAACTTGTAAGAATTGTTGTGAAAATCATAGAGCATATAAAATCCTAAAAAATTTACAAAAGAAACTATGAGGTGTTAGAAGCCCTCACAAACAATTTTATAATTTTTGGAGCCTGTTTGATAGGTCCAAAAATTTGGCAAAGACTTAACCAGTTTTGGAAATTCAAAAACAGTTTTTGAATTCCCACCGGACTCTTGGGCCGCATCTGAGCTGGCCCAAAGCCCATTGCCAACTCCATCCTATGCCAGCGCGCGCTCACCTTCTCGCTGACATGTGGGCCCCACTTGTCAGGGCCCTTCGTCCACCTCACCTTCGCCCTCGCTTGCTAGCTTGCCAGCACGCCTTGCTGGCTTCGCCCACTGTTTTCCCTTGCCTCCCACCATTTTCACGCCCACCTGCCTCCATCACCTGTGCCTGGATCCTCCCATGCCACCTACCTGTTAATGGCGCTCAACCCCCTCCCCTGGTGGAGACGTCGAAGCTGGAGCACGAGATTCTTGTCGTAGCCACGTTTTCTCACCACCTTTTTCATGCACTACTCACTCCTACTTAAACCTCCAACAGTGTCACAGAGTTCCCATCTCGCTATTCTCGCCTCCTACCAAGAACTAGACTTTTCGCTCCTTGGTTCACTAGGAATGAGAGTGTCGTCCTCGACGCTAGTGAGCAAGCCTCACAGCACCATTTGCTCTAGTGAGCTTCCTTGGCTTCGCCAACCGCGTCAGCATGTGCCCCTTAGCTCGCTAATACTCCTTCTTTGCTTGATGTAGCTCTAGGAACCACATAGCGCGAACAAGTAGTTGTCTTCTTCACCTCCGGCGTAAACCCCGTTCTGGACCTTCATATTCCCGATGTTCTAGTGAGCTTGAACCTCACTTGACCGCGTCATTTCGTGTCCTATACTTCACTGATGCTTCTCCCTTGGTTGATGATGATCCACACGCAGGGAATCCCCCGAATCGACCTTCTTCTTTATTTCCGGCCGATGCAACCCTTTTCTAGTTAGCCGCCACCTCGGTGAGTCTCTGGTCGATTCTTTCTATCCCTACCATCCTCCGAGTGCCTGTAAGCTAATGCGCACCTCCTTATAGCTACTCCATCACCACAGCACACTATCATCAAAAGCCTCCTTTGTGCCACCGCTGCTCAACGTTGCCAAGCCACTCCGCTCATCCCCCAACTCCTTCACGGACCTTAGTGAGCTTCTAGTAGTCCCCTAGAGCTTTTACGCATATTAGATCGGAGGATTAGCTAGTATAGCTTGCGCTTCGTCATAGCCAGTCATAGCACCGCTGCGGGAAGCTTTGTCACCGCTGCTCCAGTGACCATTGGTCCTCGAGACACTACGTGTAGCATTGTAGTAACCTCTTAAAGCCAATGTGCACCTTCTTTTGCCGCCAATTTGCCTCAATCACGAAAACCACTTTGAGCCTAAGGAGCTCCGCCACTCATCTTCGACGTAGTGCCGCCTTCGGCCATCTCTCCAGCCTCCACCACGATCCGGTGGCATCACCATCGAGAGAGCAATCCATTTTTGCCACCACCGAGCTTTGCCGTCGCCCCGACCGTCGGCGATGAGCTCACCATGGCACATGGCCATGCGTGTAGCTCCATTTCTCTCTCCCTCCCTCTCTCTCTCTCTCTGCTAGTGGGCCCGTATGATTAAAATATTAATTAGCGCTAAATGACAGTACTTGAACATCCTAAGTCAATGGTAGGTGGGACCAGCTGAAAAGGTAATCGAAAATTTAATTTTAAATGTGTTTAGTAAATGAGTCACTGACATGTGGGACCGTACACTATTCTCAATTTTAAAACACATTTTAAAAACCTGAGAGACTAACATGTAGGCCCTAGCCATCAATTAATTAAATAAAAAATAGGTTTAATCATTAGTTAATAAATAATGCGTCTATGACACGTGGGACCACCTCTGGTTATAAATAATATCAAGAAAATGAAAATAAGAGTCACTGACAAGTAGACCCCACATGTAGTTAATAAAAATCCGGGAAAATGAGAAAAGTCGCTTTTAGTTGAGAGGAAAATACATTTTCTCTACTGAAAAACGTAAACCTCACTAGAACTCAGAAGAAAATACGGTTTCTTTGTTGGAAAGTGTAAACCTCAAAAAAATATGCCAACGACATCAACCTTTTTAAAAATTTCTGGAATTTTTAAACAGAAGCAAATTAAAATGTTAACAACTTTTGCGTACAACTCCAAATTGAATGAATATTTTTTTCTTAATTCATATAAAATCATGATCTACCTTAATATGAAAAAATAGTTAGATTTTGTTACTGTTGAAATTATTTGGCTATATTTAATTTGCTTCCGGCTCTATTTGATTAGATGTCGATTATTCAAACGAATTTTACAACGATCCTCCATCCTCGTATTCAAAGCAACCAGAGCTATACAAGCACCTCCTTGGACCATATTGATCCAACTATTTTAATTATTGTACTTTTTTCTTTGCAAAATCTATTATGCATGCGTGTATATTTGATTAAAATTACTATATTTGTGGTCCTATTCGATGCATGAACCTCCTTGAAATATTGATATACTTACTGTTGTAGCCATTAGGTTATGGTATAGACAATAGATGATGTCAATTTGGGAATTTTGAGTACGAGTATCGCACAAATGCTTAGTCATGCTATATAATTTACTAAAACTTGCTAAGAGGATGACATGATGAACATGAAAGTGAGAGTTTTTGAAATGATGGTCCATAGGTATTTACCTCTGTTATTTTGTATAAAATAAAAATAAAAAACTTAGTTTGCAACGCGAGCGAGTTATATTATATTATAAGAAGTGTGAGAGGTGTATCTCACAAGTAGATAGGGGGAGATCCTCGCCCGGGTCAATTAAGGATTGAACGCTAGCAAGTCCTATCTAAGCCTAAGCGTACAACCACATGTGTCGGTATGGGACAACATTAGCTAATTAAGTCATTGAAAACTAGTCTTGTACGTTGGCAGATCATAGTAGTGCGAGCATGACAGGTGTAGGCATGTTCGAAGGGGCTCCCTTCACCACGGTGTTGGGCACAAAGCTTGCCGACACAACGGTGAATGCCTCACTGAAACGGAGGTGTACCCGGGTGAAGTGAGGGTATTCATTTGCCGGGCTAGTGCAAGGTTAGGACTAGGTGATGTAAAATCTTCGATACATGCTCTAGACTACTTACCAAAGGTAGTGAGCGGTGGTATCGACGGATGCTAAATAAACTAGAGAATTCGTGTGATGTGGGTAAAGTTGTACACCTCTGTAGAGTGTAAATCTATTTAAATAGCCGTGCTCATAGTCACGAGCATGCTTAGTGCAGTCTTAGTGTGTATAGTCTTTGTTTTCATAAAAACAGTTTTGTTGAAAAATTTGGAAAATTGTTTGTTGGTTTATATTTTAGTTGAGTGGCATGTCTATGGCTAAAAAATAAGATGTTGCTCGCAACCGAGGAGGGTTGCGAGTTGTTATTTATTCAATTACTTACTTGTTGTCCTTTATATATCTAGCTACTCTTTAAATTTCCGTTGCGAAAATACTACATATTGTTATATATTGCAAATAAAATTTGCTTGATCCTCAAAACAAATTATAGCATAGAGCCGCATCCTTTGTTAGCCATGCATATATATAAACTTTGCGATACACTATAAGTCTTGCTGAGTACGTAATGTACTCAATCTTACTTAAATTGTTGTTCAGACTTAGAGAATGAGCCTACGCTAGACGACGCTTTCTTCGTACCTAGTGCTGGAGGGTTCGGTGACGGGTTTTTCTAGGACTTGTCTCTTGTCGGTTGCCTGAGGGTTCGGATAGGCATACTGCTGAACCATTTTGGTTTATTTATTATGCTTTTCGCTGCAGTCTGTTGATACTTGAGTTTTATTTGGCCAATCAGCCCTTGTAATATAAAGTTTGTAATCGCTTAAGTTACGTACCGTATTTGTTCCATTTTGTATATACGTATATATGATTGTGATTATCAATGTTGTGAATGTGTGTACTAACCACTGATTATGATACTAATACGGTATACACACAAGGATATTGGGTATTCAAAGCCCGAACTGGTATTTCCAAAAGAAAAAAAAAACAATGGGTTACTATCACTACTCAATTAGTGTGTACACCATATATTTCAGTACCAGCAGTCCTTGCCACGGACAGGAAGGCAGGCAGAGCAGATTATAGATTCCTTGACGAGGCGTCGCCAAAAGATCAATCAGGCTCGCCAATCACCGGGGCGTTTCGTGCCGACGAGACGGTTCGCGAGGGAGTCACAAGCGCAGGCACCGCGCCCGTGCGTCCATGCAAGGCGTAAGTGCCTCCTGTCCGTGATGTCACGGTATATTATCCTCTTTGGCTGCCGCCTGCAGGCTCCCGTGCGTCCATGCATTGGCGTAAGTACCTCCTGTCCGTGATGTCACGGTATATTATCCTCTTTGGCTGCCGCCTGCAGGCTCGATCGCGCGCCTGGAGGGATTGACTTGGCCATAAAAATTTAGTACGTGCTCGTTGCGTTGCGTTGCGTTGATGCTCCCCTGGCCACCCTTGGTTTCAGTTAATTTGCAGGTGGAGAACAAAACTTAGTACGTGCATGCGACAACAAAAAAGCACTTTCACTTGCTTAGATTTCTTTGGTTATCTTAGCTAGCTATCGCGAAAGTAAAGCGCACTGGCGCGGTTTGTTTATGTTAGCCACCACCAAGGTCCAAGGCCGCGCACTCGCCATGAGCACAAGACAAGTCCTAACACATGTATGTATGTATGTATGTATGTATGTATGTATGTATATATAGTAAGAAGAAAAAGGCGCATTCACTAGCACTATCTTTTCTTTTTCTAGGCAGTATGACCTGACGAGCGTTTCAGATAGTTTAGATGCATGGAAGATACCATATAACACTATATAATACGGTGCCTTGCCAATCGGACTAGTTACCGGCCGGCTATCTGATGTACCGATGGAATGGCTCCAGAAGCTGCATCCGGCGTACATGTCAACGCGCGAATGACATGTACGTCCAAGCAAGTTTCATAATGTTTCAGAATAATTAAGGAAAGCGATTAGGGAGTGCTATAGTGTTACAACAGTATAGCAGAAAGTTTCATAATGTTTCAAAAAGTTTCGTGAGAACATTTCAAAAGTTTCAGGTTTCAGCAAGTTTCGTGCGTTTCTATAAGTTTCTAGAGGATTCCAAGAAAAGTTTCAAACCAAGTTGTTGATGATCAAGGCCCAGAGTCTCTTATCGAGCTTACCGGGAAAATAATATGAGAGCACAATCAAAATAGAGATCTTTATTGTCGTGGACACAACGAGAGTTTGTATAAGATTCCAATGAGAATGATATTGGGATTATAAGAGATCTTGATTTATAATTGTAATTGATTCCATAGATTATCATACAAGGTACAAGGGCTACCCTCTTTATAGCTATTGAAGAGGCAGCAGTTAATGCCGCTAAAGATGCCTTTTGTCTTCACGCACGTTCCTTTGTTGAGTCTTGAGCCATCACGTTTTTTAGCTATCGACGATCGAGTTGCCGATCTTACGAAATAAAATAGAGGAAAATGGTAAGGAGTTCTTGAGAGAGAATGAGATTGCTCTTTATTGCACTGGACTAGATCATTTACAGGGGGTGCAGTGGATTAGCCCTAATTACATCGAGAATGTGGTATACTATGCTTCCGCAATCTTGAGTTGTGGTTATAGATCGTGTCTAGATCTTGCTCGCTTGCTGTTGTTCTTCTCCTCCGATTGTCTTCTCCTATAAATAACTGGCGAAGTGGTGGCAGTTATCACTGGAAGAGGCGCCCTTTGGAAGTGTCGCGTCCGGTTGAAGAAGGGTGGCAGTTGGTAGAAAGCCAACTAACTAGCGATTAATGTCAGTGAGAGATAAACCGTATAATGGTTATTGTCAGTGACTTAGGGCTATAAACATCGTGTGGTTTGGGACAAATTAAACACATGTTTCATTTGTCACGCGGAAGGAATATACTTAAAATCGGATCCAAGTGCCAGTTCAAAGCTCCTACGAGTAGTCATCTGGTCGGGTAGCAGGTACAGGACCTCTTCGACTAGGGTACCCATTAAGTAACCTCTGGAATCCTCACGACCAGGGGTCATTAGCCTTATGTGTTACGACGACGAAGGACATGCAATCTTTAATTAAATATTAAAGTAATATTTAGAGATTTTAATCCTCATCAGCGAGCCCCCGAACTTTAAATGAATGAGTAGTGTGAACCCTTCTCCGATGAAATCGTATCAAGCATGCCCTCATTTAATGATGTAACAAACGAGGTGGTCTGTATTCACTTTAAAGTTGAGGAACCATCTGGGAAACCGAATAGGTTTTCTGTCCATTGGACTTTGGGTAACTCCTGATTACAGTTAATGCTTGTGTGGCTATAAAATCCCCATTGCACATAGCTTTAGGGCTTTTATGCTCTCAGGTTTCCCTTCAATCCACTTTCACCTTTTCACAAGAGATCTCCTCCGATCTCCTCTCACCCTTTCACCAAAAACCTCTCCGACCCCCCTTCATCCTCTCGCCCAAAATCCAACCATGTCGGACTCGATTACCAAATGGTTGGTTTACAACCTGAGCGAGAGGAAGCGTGAGGCTTTAGAGAAGATTGGGATGCTTCCTGACAGGAATCTAATCTCTTGCAGATCAACAGCCAGAGAGCATTTCTCAAGCGGCGAAGATGGAGAAATCCCTGTCTTTCTTGCCTACATTGAGTGTGGATTTTGGTTGTCAGCACACAAATTCCTCTTCAAGGTTCTTGAATACTATGGAGTCAAATTGGTGAACCTGACCCCCAACTCAATCGCCAACATCAGCATCTTCATCTACCTCTGCGAGGCGTACTTGGGGATACAACCAAATCTGAAGGTCGTCAGGTACTTTTATAAGATGGTAAGGTCGGGGAAGTCGGCAGCTGGACCCGGGGAGTGCTCACTGCACCTCCACGATGGGAGGGCTGACGAGTACATCCGTATGTACTCAAAGTCTTTGTGGTCGTCATGGAAGAAGAGTTGATTCTACATGATGGTCATGAATGAGGACTGCCTCTGCTTCGTCGGCAAAGTGGCGAGCGAGAATCCAAACTAGAGATCCAGCGTGGAGAAAACGGGAAAGGTTGGAAGATGGATTGAATCGATAAAAGACCTAAGTGCCAAGGGCTTGACTTCTTGGCAGGTGAGGGACTTTTCCATGTGCCGGACAAGTCCTTTGAAGTTCCAAGCACATTCCATTCTCTCATACATTGGTTATGACGACGCGACCAAGGATTCCAGGGAAGGTTAGTCCTGAAAAATCTTGACCAGTATGTTTTTTTAGTTGATTATTTTGCGACCTTGAAATTTCTTTATTCTTCTTTTTTTTAAGCCCTTTCCCCTGATGAAGTTAGAGAGCGGATCAAAATGATCTGCGTCAGGGAACCTGATGTTAAGGCTGCTTTTCCTCGTATTCTGGTTGTTGTCTCTGAAGAAGAGAGAATAAAGTGGCTTAAGGTTAATAACAACTTTTTCTTCATCTTTTATATATACTCTACGATCGGTATATAACTCTGCTCGAATATGCAGGCAGTCGGGTTGAGGAAAAAAGAGTTCAGTGAGGGCTCTATTCTAATTGTTGTTCCGACTGACTCCTGCTCGGCGACTATGACAATGAATTCTGCTAAAGCTTAGGACTTAATTGCTGTTTGTGAGATGAAATGGAGGTCAAACGCCCCAAGCTCGACCGCCCATTTTGCTATTTATCCTGATGATTCCCTGTTTCTGAGAACATGACCAAGGGGATATCCAGTAGGTACGACTACTTTGTGGGCCTAAAAGTAATCATTTAGTTTCCTTGAAGCCACAAGGAAACCATATAGCAATTTTTGTACCTGTGGGTATCGTTCCTTTGGTCCATGTAAAACTTCGCTTACGTAATATGCTGGTCGTTGGATGTTGTCATGCTCAACGACCAATATAGAACTAACCACTTGCGGCATTGCAGTCACATAAATCAGCAATGTCTCTCCTGATCTTGGAGACACAAAGATCGGGGCACTCATAAGGCACTTCTTAAGCTCTTCAAAGGCATCGTTTGCCTCTTTAGTCCATTCAAAACTTTCATGTTTTCGATGAAGCTTAAAGAAAGATAATCCTTTTTCTCCTAATCGTGCTATGAAATGACTTAACACTACCATACAGCCGGTTAGTTTTTAGACTTATTTCTTTTTGGTCGGAGGGCGCATCTGCTCGATGGCCAATATTTTTGCTGCGTTTGCTTCAATTCCTCTAGCCGAAACTAGGAATCTAAGAAACTTTCTAGAAGAAACTCCGAACACACACTTCTTAGGATTTAACTTAAGGTTATGCCTTCTAAAGTTATTGAAAGTCTCGCGTAGGTTGAAAATATGATCACCAGCGTTGATGCATTTCACAACCAAGCCATCAACATAGACTTCTAGATTTCGACCTATATGAGGATTAAAAGTTTTTTTGTATTAACCTCTGAAAAGTCGCACCATCGTTTTTGAGACCAAATGGCGTCTTAACGCAACAGTAAGTGCCATATGGTGTGATAAAGGAAGTTTTCTCTTCATCATATTTACTCATATTAATCTAGTGGTACCCTAAATACGCATTCAAAAAAATTAACAACTCACACCTGGAAGTAGAGACTACAAGTTGATCAATGCGTGGAAGGGGAAAGTCATCCTTCAGACAAGCTTTATTAAGATCTGTGAAGTCAATACACATTTGTCATTTCCCATTGCTTTTTCTAACCATTACATTGGCAATCCACTTTGGGTGGTCGACCTCACGAATAAATCCAGCCTTAAGAAGCTTGTCGATCTCCGACTAGATTGCCTCTTTCTGATCAGGTGCGAAGCGCCTTAGCTTCTGCTTGATCGGTTTCATGTTAGGCTGGAGAGCTAGCATGTGCTCGATCACCTCCATGGGGACTCGGGGCATGTCAGATGCCTTCGACGCGAATATGTTCATGTTTGCTCGGAGGAAGGAGACGAGGGACTCTTCCTATTTGAGGTTGAGTCCTGCCCCGACATGGACCTTTTGGGTAGATGTGTTAGCATTTCCTGACCTAGATGACATTTTGACGCTTTCCAGAGTAGCGTCTTTGTCGAGAGGTACCTCCTTGGTCTGGTCGAAAGGCCTTGGGGCCATCTTTGGTCTCAAGTGCTTGACCTGCATGGAAGGCAGATTAGTTTCTCTAATCGAAAGATCGTCGACTAGTTCTAGGGATTTCCGATCGCATGCGTATGCCATTTTTCTATCTCCTTGAACCGTGATGACTCCTTTTGGCCCTAGCATTTTTAAACTCTAATAACCATAATGCATAGCTATCAGGAATTTAGCCAATGCCAGACGACAAAAGATTCCATTGTATGTGGTTTCAAAATCCACCACATCAAATGAAATCTTTTATGTTTGGAAGTTGTCAGGTCTCCCAAACGTAACCGGTAGGGAAAGTTGCCCAGTCGGTTTGGCAATAGATCCAGTAACTATGCCATGGAAGGCATATTTCACAAGCTTTACTTTTGTCTTGGGAATTTGCATTTCTTCTAATGCTTTTGTAAATAAAATATTTAAAAAGCTACCCCCATCAATCAAGACTCGATTAACTTTGTAGTTATTAATAGTAGGCTCAACAACAATAGGGAACCTACCTGGTCGTTCGAGTGGATGGGGCAGTCTTCTTTGTTGAAGGAGATATTTGTCTCCGACCACCTGGATGGCTTGACGGTGATCGGACACTCGACAAGTTTGACTTCCCACTCCACGGCATTTCGATGACGTCTTAATTCATATGAGGAGGATCCACCGAAGATCATATCGACTGTGTGTTGAGGCTCTTGGTACTTCATCTCTTCATCACCATCTTAGTCCTTCTTGGAGCTTGGTTCTCCAAGCTATTGTATGGAAGGGAAGGGACCTTTACCTGAGTACTAGTCTTCTAGCTTTTTCTGCTAGGCTCGGCGGTGTGTGAGATCATCTTTGCAGACTTCAGCGTGGAATACCTGAAGACCTTATGTTTGTACGGTACTAGTCCCATGATCAGTGGCTAGTACACACATTCATAACATTTGGCATTCACATCCATACATACACATGTAAAAGTAAGGCAAAGGTACTGAACTTAAACGATACAATATTACATTAGCGGCCGACCGGCCAAATATTAACAATTATTAATAGAGTAAAGTAGCAGTGGAAGAAATAATAAAAGTAGCAAAAGCTCCAGCAGCTTGCCCATCCAACCCGCAGGCAACCGACAAGAAACAAGGACCTAGATAGACCCACACTACTACTACAGAAAAGGTCTTCATAGATGGTTCAAAAATGTCATCACAGATGGTTTCCGGAGCCGTCTGAGTTTATGGGTTAGTGATGACATGAGGTCATCACAAACGGTTTTGGAACCATCTGTGATGCATGCTATCACAGACAGTTATTAACTCAAAACCATCTGTGATATATGACTATCACAGACGGTTTGTATCTAGAACTGTCTGTGATAAATGTTTATCGAGACAGTTCTAAAAATGAACCGCTCTGTGATATATAAATAAAACCTCCAAGCAATGGTCGCTTGTGCCTTTTAAAATATATATATATATATATATATATATATATATATATATATATATATATATATATATATATTATCGCTTGTAGTCCCCTACCACTTTGGGGGGGTCGTGAGGAGGATGACACGGCTACCACGAGCAACCTCTCATCGAGCCCCTGTAATTTCAAGTAAGGCTACAAGAGAAAGCGCGTGGACATACAATTACGGATGTCATCGATAGGTAATTGGACTTGACATCAAGGAATGGTTGGTCGTTGATACTTGAAGCCACTTCTATCCGATTGGGAAGTGGCTTCATGTATCAACAACCATCCATTCCTTGATGTCAAGTCCAATTACCTATCGATTTACATCCGTAATTGTATGTCCACGCGCTTTCTTGTAGCCGCATTCTTAAACTTGTGTGCTCGATGAGAGGTTGTTGTAATATATATATATATATATATATATATATATATATATATATATATATATATATATATATATATATATATATATATATATATATATATATATATATATATATACATACATACATACATACATACATACATACATACATATATATATATATATATATATATATATATATATATATATATATATATGAAGCGGTTTTAAAGGCACAAGTAGCCTTTGCTTGGAGGTTTTATAGAGAAGAGATCAGGAGTAGAATGGTAGGACGTATATGTACCTGGGACACAAGGGAGGAGAACTTGACCTCGGACACAAATCTGAAAAGTTAATTGCATCCAAACCACATCGATCCCATGTAAGCTAACCAAGCACAAAGAACCAGCATCAATAACCCTCAGTACCCATCAGAGAGCATTAACTAAACCCACCATTTTGCCCCATTCATTTTTGTCAATCTGAACCCACAGCATGAACTAAGCAAGATGCACATAATGCGCATACACCAATAGCCCTCAGTTTACATCACAGAGAAAGGGAACTATTAATATGTACTAATTATCAATTCAATTTCAGCATAATACTATTAACATCATTACATCACGAGCAAGGGACTATTAATATGAACTAATTATCAATTCAATTTCAAAGATAAGACTATTAACATCATTGAGCGGTTCAACAAAGAAGACAAAGAAGACCAAGGGTGTCCAAACCCACCGCACAAAGAGTAACCCTCAAGATCCATCACGGAGCACTAGCCATTTTCAACATAGAGCAAGGGGGCTAGAGACAGAGAGGGAGTAAGGTAGGGTGATACCTCAGTACAGTGCAACCACGGCGGTGACCCCACCACCAGCACAACCCTCATCCATCTCCTTCACCTTGCATAAATCACACAAACATCAGGACACAACTTAAGGCTCAAGCATAAAAATCAAACTCAACAAAAGACATTAAGCTAACAGATCTAGAGGAGAATAGAGGGAGGATGGGGAAAGCAAAGCTAGGGGGGCAGGGCCCGAGCGCAGGAGGACAAGTAGGAGAACAAAGCCATGGCGGCACAGGCGACACATGGGGCCAAGCCTAGTGGCTTGGGTGGCGGCGTCACCATAGTTGTTGCACGACCCTGAAACTGCACAAGACACTATTATCGTATAAGTGTCTTGTGCAGTGCAGAGTGGTGTCACAATAGGCGGTGACGGTGACGGGGTCCGGCGGCGGCGTCGAGGTGGGGAGGGGAACAGACGAGAGTAAGTGTGATGGGGAGTGACAAGTTAGGGCGGGCGCAAACCCTAGTGGCCGGGCTCCTACTAATAAAGAGACTTATCACAGATGATTCTATTATGGAACCGTCAGTGATAGGTTTTTTCTCAAGTATATTATCTTGTATATACACTTACATGACATGAAGAAATTACATGTTTATATGTCAATTTTGTCATTTAAATATTTTTGAAAATTTGCTTTAACTATATATACATACATACATACATACATACATACATACATACATATATATATATATATATATATATATATATATAGTAATAATTCAACATATAATTAATATAGTAACTTCACCTCCAAACTAGATTTTCTTTTTCATTTTGGAATTTTCATATGGCCAGTCGCTTCTTACAAAGATTTAAAAAAAGTAGAAACCTATAAATAAACAAAGTTTTTCTAGTGGCGAAGGTAGGCTACTATCTCCATCTTCAATACTTCGTAGGTGACGGCGTCAGCGTTGGACGGTTTGTGATCAAACGAAGCTTGAAATGCGTCCACCCACTGACGCACTCGTTCGAGGGTCTCCCGACGATCCTCGGACTATTGAACCAAGAAGAATCGAGCCCATAGGCTCTCTTCCCTTGCTTGAGGGTTCTCGGCCTGGTCGACTCGATCGCTCACCACCTCGATTAAGTAGTCCAAGTGACGGCAAGCCTCCTGGAGATGTGCAACGTCGTTGTGGAGGACCACGTCGATGACGCGGTAAACTCGCCAAAAGTGGGAGATCACCCGGAAGACGTGGCAGAGGAGGATGTTAAGATGGCGGAAGGTGGCCATCACCTACTCTGGCAAATTCTCGGACAAAGGAGTGAAGACACTATTGAAACAGTGTTCTTTCGCAGCACAGTTCAACGTACAGCAAGAGAGATGCTCGTATAGTGCGGCCAAGTAGGCCATCAATGCCGGCGACAAGGAAACATAAGAGGAAGCCATTTCTGTTTTTTTATAAGTACTAGATCTATATGTTGGGATGATCATCTTCGATGGCGGATGATTCTTTTTATAAAACAAGGAATAAATTCAGAGTGTGAGACGAAGAGACGCATCGGGGAGCCGAAGCAGCATTGATGCGACGAAGCGCATCGGCGATGAAGAAACTCATCGAGCTTCAACTCGGCGCTGTAGCAATATTATCACAGACGGTTATAACAAAAAAAAAACCGTCTGTGATATGTAGTAATATCACATACGGTTATTGTTAAGAACCGTCTGTGATGTTTTACAAACGGTTCTTTGTTGAAAATTATCTGTGATATATAGAATTATCACAGACGGTTATTGTTAATAACCGTCCATGATAATTCACAGACAGTTTTAGTTATGAACCGTCTGTGATATTACCTCTTCATAGACGGTTTTAGCGCAGCTAGTAACACAGACGGTCTCTAAACCAAAACCGTCTGTGATTGCATGTAATACAGACGGTTTTGGTCAACCGTCTGTGATGAGGCGTCCAGTATTAACCTTTTCGTAGTAGTGCCATCACCGAACCCTTCGGTTCCGGGTGCGAAGAAAGCGTCGTCTGGCATCGGCATTTCTTCATACTCTAAACAACAACATAAGCAAGATTGAGTACTTGTGTACTCAGCAAGACTTGTGGTGTATCACAAAGTTTATATATTTGCAAGGCAAATCAAGAAAAGGCACTATGCTACAAGTTATTTTGCATTAAGCAGATTTTATTTGCAATATTCATAAGTAGTACTTTGCAATAGAATTTGAAAGAGTAGTTAAATAGTTACAGGACAGTAAATAAGAAATTGAATGAATCAACAATAATACCAACTACAACTCACAACCCTCCTCGGCTACGAGCAACATTTTATGTTGAGCCATATCTCGGCAGTTGACTCAATAAAACCATAAACCATTTCCCATGCTTTTTTGATAAGATAGTTTTTTTGTGAAAATCAAGACCGTGAGCACGACTATTATAATAGATTTACACTCTGCGGAGGGGTACAACTTTACCCACATAACACGACTTCTCTAGTCTGTTTGGCTTCCGTTGATACCATCGCTCACTACCTTAGGTAAGCAGTCTAGAGCATATGTCGAAACCTTTACATTATCTAGCCCTAACCCTGCACTTAGCCCGTCGAATATTTGTCCTCACTGAACCTGGGCATACCCGTCTTGGCACTGCATTTAGTGTCACCTCACCCAGGTATCCTGTCCTAGTAAGGCATTCACCGTTATGTCGGCAATCGAACATGCTCGCACGTCGCCTGCCTACCCCTCATAGAAGGCCAGTTTTCGATAACTTAATTATTTAAGGCCACCCTCATGATAGCATATGTGGTTGTATGCTTACGCTTAGGTCGGATATACCGGCGTTCAGTCCTTAATTGACCCGGGCGAGAATCTCCCCCTATTTACGAGTGAGACTCCTTTCCTACCTTTTTCAGAATATAATATAACTCGCCTGCGTCCAAAACTAGGTTTTGCATTTCATTTAAAAAAAATAGAGGCACACCCCTCTGGACATTTTCATAAATCTCCCAAATCATACTTATCATAATTGTCCCTTTATATCTTTTTCTAGAAAGACTATCGTTCTAGTAAGCATTTGTGCGATATTCGCACTCAAATTCCCAAGTTTACATTATATATATTATCTAACCCATATCCTAATGTCTACAATAGCAAGGACATCAACATATCAAGGGAATTCATGCATTGAATAGGATAAACAACTATCTCCAGCCCAAACATAGCAGTTTAATATTGAACATACACGCATGCAATAATAGGATTTGTAAAAAAAATAATAATAATAAGTAAAGTAACGTGATCAACATAATAAAAAGGGGTGCTTGCCTTGCTCAGGTTGTTCTTAATGTGATATTGGTTGGTCGTCGAAGATTTCGCTCGAATAACCAACGTCTATTGCAAAAGAGCCGAAAACCAATTAAATAATGCAAATAAATTCTAACAGTAACCAAACTCAAATGTTTTTGTATACTCAGGTAGATTATGATTTTATATGAATTTAGAGACAAAAATCAACTCATTTGGATTTTTGTAGAACAAGTTATTAAGGTTTGAACTTGAATCGATTTGAAAATTCCAGAAAAAGAAAAGGGGAGAGAGACCTCTCTCTAACAGGTGGGGTCCACTCCCTTTTCCATTTTATTTTCAATTTATTTTTCCAGCTGAAATTGGTCAGAGTATGACAGGTGGGCCCTTTGGATTTTAATTTCTTTTTCAATTAACTTTCTAAAGGAAAATCTATTTCTTACATGCGGGACCCACTGTCAGTCTCATGGCTCACCGGACAGTTCATGGACCCGAGCCTATGCAATTGGTCTACCGGTCCATGGACCATGGTTTACTGCGTACTTAAAGGCTTCGGGCCCACACATCAGTGACCCGGTGTGGTACTCAGCGTATTAATGTGCTGGGATTTCTGTGCGTGGCCCCACTCGTCAGCTGAACGGAGTAGTAATTATACTCAATCATTAGCACAACATTAATCGGCGATTTTCCCTAACCCGACCATGATTTGGCCTAATCATGGCACTACAGTGTTGTTGGTTTCCGACAGCATAGAGGAGCTCTCGGGCTTTAGTTTCTCCGACTAATCGCCGGCAGTAGGGACCATGGTGGCATGACCTAAAGCCTAAAATGGAACCACCTCAGCATGGTGACCCTACTGTCACTGGTGGCAAGGCTCCGAGGACCCTCAACGGCGGCGCGGTGAGGTTAGGTGGCGGTGATGTTCGGCCAAAATGCCAACTCGCAACCCGGAGACGCTCTAAGCTAAATGGCATGAGCATTAGCAGCTATGGGGCACTAGTAACTCACTGGAGCACTGAGGGAGGGTGGAGGAGCTTAGAGATGGGCTGGCGGCGAGGAACTGAGGTGGCGTGGGTGACCTTCACGTGGTGGAGACGACTTGAGCCAAAAGGGAGGAGAAGAAAGGTTGGGGAAGCATCAGTGAGTGGAGGAGATGCTCTGAGAGGGATTAATTGGGGGAGTGGCTCACTGGAGCTAAGGCGGTGGTGAAATTGGTTGTTTTGGCCGGAGCCGAGGACGAAGGAATCGACGACGGTTTCCTGTGAACAAAACTCCGAATTAGATTAGGGGAAAAGGTGATGGTGATAAGGAGCATGTGATGATAGGGTTGATGTGTCGTGGAAGTCACCAGAGTGCCGGCAGCGACTAGGCGGCGTGTCAGCCCAAAAAACGGAGCATACCTCTCCTTAGCGCTAAAGCTCGAGGAAAGGAGGTGGGAAGGAGAGTGATAGATCGGGGAAGTAAAGGAGGAGGGAGACTGTGCCGAGTCGGTTCAACTGCAACATGGCTTGGCTGGTTCGGTTGAAGGAACATTAGGCCAGACGGGTGGGGTCCACCCATCAGTGAAAGGTAAGTTAGGGTTTAGGATTTTCTTTTCTAATTTTTATTTAATTGGAAAAGGAAGAGTATTAGGGGATTTATTTAAAATAGCAAATCAACTCCAAAAATTCTTAAAATTTTAGGGGTGGATATTGACCTAGTGTAGATCCTTATATAATTTTTCTAGGGTTTTCATGTATTATATTTTTCCCTAATATTTCTTTGAGCTTTCTAATTACTTGCATTTTCGTTAATTGATTTGAGGCGAATGTGCAACATGTGATTCAATTATTTCTTATTTTATAATCATTGCAATAAACTAATTTTGGATTTAATTATCAACTTTCATTTCATTTTGTTTTCTTTATCCCATGAGTTTATGTTTTTCGTAAATTGATGTTTTAGGTTTTAAAATCAACAAAACCCTGATGTGAAATCCAAATAAAATGAATGACCATGAGATGCAACAAAAGTTTTAAAACGATCACATTTTTATACATTTGAAATACAAACCCTAAATTTGCAGTGTTACACTTGCCCTACCGCCTAGTAAAGTGGACATCACTTCTTATTCTTCTTGTGGTCGTTGGTCGGAGCTTTTGCCTTGTTTCGACCAAAATAGTTTTTCTTGCCCTTGGTAAAATTTTCTGGGATCGCAAGAACTTCTTTGTTGTCGAGCTTACGATTCTTCTTACCCTTGAGAGTCTTCTTATGCTTCTTCTTGGATCTCTCCAGGCTAGGTTGAGAGATCTTCTCCTTTCGATCAATTGCCTCATTCCATTCGACTGCTTCGCTTGCGGCCACATATTTGTTAGCCATGTTGAAAAGTTCGATGGTTGTTCATGGAGGATTCATTGCAATATCCTCTGTAAACCGTCGATTTCTCAATCCTGCTTTAAAAGCCTAGATTAAAGAGGATTCTGCGACCTCTGGAACAGAGTTTCAAACCTGGCTAAACCTCTTGATGTATTGTCGAAGAGTTTCATTGTTTTTTTTGCCTGATCTGATGAAGATCGTCTTCTTTTTCGGGGTGGTCATATGTCCCCTAGAAATTTGCAATCAGTAAATCGCAGAGCTACTCCCAAGTGTAGATAGATCCAACCAGTAGGTTGAGCAACCATGACCGGGTAGATCCTTCAAGGACCATGGGCAAGTAGTTTGCCATCACGTTGTCATTACTACCAGCAACTTTGATGGTGGTAGTATAGATCTGTAGAAATTCAAATAGGTTCTGAGTCCCATTGAACTTCTCTATGTTGGCAGCCAGAACTTGTCCGGCCAACAAACAGCTTGGAGCCCTACTAAGAATGCTCGACAGCCCGTAATAGAGTCGTGGCACCTTCTTTGAAAAGGAGCCGGATTGTAGTCAGTTGGGGACTGATTCCTCAAATTAACATTCTGAGTCTCTAGTGTCCCAACCCAGCCGTGGACGTTAGTATAACGCCTCTGATCACCTGCCTAGTTGAGATGATGCTGAAGGTCATCCGAACCAAGCGGTCGTTCCTCTTGACGAGGGGGAGGAGTGGATCCTTGAAAGAGATGCCTCCCCTCATGATTCCTCAGTCGAAATCTTTGAGGAGGTCTTGGTATCGGTCGGTCCTCCGTCTGACCATGTTGTCCTCTGTTGAGTGAAGAGCGCTGTTAAGAAGTCATAGTATGACTTTGCCAGTTCCTTTGCTCCCAGAGGATCTCTGATACCTGCCCTACGAGTTGAACATAATCAGGAGTCTTTACCAGAGCAGGATCTGGGTTATTCAGAATATCACAAACTTGTTGCTGGTTTTGAATTGTTACCGAAGGCCTTGAAGGATTCCCACTAGTAGTGGGTGTTTGATGAGTCGAATTCCCCTCCGACCTGCCAATTTGCCCTGTCCGACCTGTCACACACTGTGAGGTAGGAACAGACGAATTAACTGATCGACGTCCATCAGTTCGTTCACCTTCGGCAGTTGGTGCTTGAGCGCTCATACCATTCCCACCAACAAGTGGTGACAGGACAAGTCGTGGAGGACTGTGCACGGTATGTTGATTGGTATCTCCGATTGCATTAACCTCATGGCGCCAACAGCAATCCTTTGATGATCTCCCATCGTAACTAAGGGACAGCCATCCAGAGCTTCGATAAGGAGTCTCCACAATGGGGAGCGGTCAGAGATTACCACCTCCGGTGGGCTTTGTGGTGGACACAGCCTGATCCCGTGGATTGCTGACCATATGCTGAGTTTTACCATGCCTACTTGGCCTACGATTGGTGATAACTTCATTAACACCGTCACAAGATGTCTGTTGGCCCCCGAAATACGTAGGAGCCGTTGGCGAATACTAGTCACCCATGACAATATCGAGAGTACATTGACTCTCCGATTGCATTATTGGGCTTTTGTCGCTAGTCTTGCTGGTCGGAGAGACTGGGCTTGTAGAGGTGTTCGGGAATTTCGAACTGGTCAGAACAATCGACTCCTCTGGGAGCGCCACTGATGGTGGCGGTGAATCTTCATCCATTCGGTTGATCTCACTAGTGTCAGCGAGTGGTGAACCGGCAGAAGGGGATGATGATGACATCCCATTTTCTTCCATGGCGCGGATGCATGAGTCCATATCGAGATTGGAGTAGTCCGCCGGGTCGAACCAGTTTTCCTCATCCCAAGTCCCTGCCATGTTCGCATGGGCGACGATGGAGCGAAGGAAAGTGAATGAGGAATGCTTGAGCGAAGTAAGCTTCAAGAACTCAACGCCTTCTTCCCCTCAGACGACGCCAACTATCGACGATCGAGTCGCCGATCTTACGAAATAAAATAGAGGAAATGTAAAAGAGTTGTTGGGAGAGAATGGGATTGCTCTTTATTGCACTAGATTGGATCCTTTAGAGGGGTTGCCTTCGACAATGTAGTGGACTAGCCCTAATTACACTAACAATGTGGTGTACTATGCTTCCGCAGCCTTGAGTTGTGGTTGTAGATTGTGTCAAGATCTTGCTTGCTTGCTGTTATTCTTCTCCTTCGATTGTCTTCTCCTTTAAATAACTAGTGAAGTGCTGGCAGTTATCACTGGGAGAGGCGCCCTTTGGAAGTGTCGCGTCTGGTCGGAGAAAGGGTGGCAGTTGGTAGAAAGCCAACTGACCAGTTGTTGATGTCAGTGGGAGATAAACCATACGATGGTTATTGTCAGTGACTTAGGGCTATAAACGTCGTGTGGTTTGGAACAAATTAAACACATGTTCCATTCGTCACACAGAAGGAATATACTTGGAATCAGATCCAAGTGCCAGTTCAAAACTCCTACGAGCAGTCATCTGGTCGAGTAGCAGGTACAGGACCTCTCCGACCAGAGTACCCATTAAGTAACCTATGGAATCCTCATGACCAGGGATCATTAGCCTCAAGGGTTACGACCACGAAGGACATGCAGTCTTTAATTAAATATTAAAGTAATATTTAGAGATTTGAATCCTCGTCATTAGCAACTGTCATAAGTTGCTAGATGCGGCAATAACTTCTCTCACTTGAGTCATGTGGGAAACGGTCATGTCCTCCGATCACTTAGCTGGTCGGGGATGGCCCAAACGGTATGGTTGGTCGTGTAGTGTCCAAGATTGATCGTCTCATGACTCAAACTCGTATGTAACCAGGTTTAGTCGTAATAAAAGCGATTAGACTCATTTTTAATCATGATTGTAGGTACATAACTGTTATAAAGTGGGCCCTCAATATGTGGGTCTACTTTCACAAGGACTCTGACTTTGATCGAAAAATATTGACCTAGTCAAGAATCGTCGTCACAAGTTTCAACGAGTTTCAGATTTTGGAACGCAAAGTTTCAACAAGTTTCAGACGGAGAGTTTCGAGAAGTTTCAACGAGTTTCAAAAGAAAAGTTTCAACAAGTTTCAATAGGTTTCAACGAGTTTCAATCAAAGTTTCTAGAAAGTTTCAATGAGTTTCGGCTAGTTTCAATCCACTCACCTGGCTACGACAGTACTATTGCGCCGCCATGGAGCCACCCAACACCATCCGCTACTGATGCACTTCTGCGGATTTGGTCCCAACTACCGCCATGACGTCGACTAGTGTCACCTGCCATCGAATCCGTGCTCAAGCTCCATGCTGAGCATCCATCTCTCTCTGGTCCGAGCCATGCTGTCACTGGATCCGGCCATCCCGAGTCACACCACCACTGCCCGTCGATAGATCCAAAGTTGAAGCACCGCATCGCCGCCCGCGCCAAATCCGGAGTTGGAGGTGAAGCACCACATCGCCACCCGCGCCAAATCCAGAGCTGGAGTTGAAGGAGGAGGTGGAGGGGTGTAGTGTCGGACTCGGGAGTAGCACCACAAAATCCTCTGTGTATTTTCGAACTAGTCCCATGATCAGTAGCTAGTTCACACAGTAAACAAATATGGTAACATCCATAAATCGCACAACTTTATTAATAAATGTCAGAGTTTATTACAAAAGAGGCTTACAAGCCAACAATAAAGATCACAGCGGAAGACGAACAAGAAGTAGTAGAGTCCAGCTGATCTGCCACAGGCAATCGACTGGGGTAGCGGCCTAGTCGTCGATATCTACACCGGTAGCAAAGTCCTTCTCCCCTGAAATTTATTTGCATTAAGCAAGGGTGATCGAGCACAAACAGCCGTGCTCCACAAGTTACACTCAATAACAAATTATAATGCATGCAGGGATTTATCAAAGGAAAGCTTATTGGTTGAATTTGCATAAAGCAATGTTTTCTTTAAATATTTGTACTAAGTTCTAAAGCAGTGATGGATACCCTCCTATCACATGGCTAACCGCCTAATTTGCCAATTGGATAAACTATCCAAAACCATTCGTCAAAATCTTTTGAAATCAAAACCAAAGTCTAACTTTGAGTGGCTTTGCTCAACATGTCCATGACCATGGACACGGCTATTCGAATAGTTTTACACTCTGCAGTGGTTGTACAACTTTACCCACAAGAGATAATCAACTTTTAATGTCCGCTTCACACACTTCCGATGGTGTGCGACTAAGTGATTATCACGAGGCCTTTACAATGCGTCATTCCAAAGTAGTCATGCCCGCTAAGGTTTCACTTCCTTTGGACTAACCATCCGCCAGAACACCCCTCTTGCACCGCTAAGGTTTCACTTCCATTGGGTTAACCACCCATCGGAAGCCCCCTCTTGCACCAAGTGGGAATACTGTCTAACCGACACCTACACATCAAAATGGCACAACTAACAATTAATGGAATGTTGTAAATTATTTAGCCTAGCCTATCCCATTTCAGACTTGTAGTAACAAAATACACTCGAAGACCAATCCTTAACTAACATAGGCAAGTTCCAACAGAACCCTGGGCCTCAGTCCATTCCTGAATTGAGCCCGTGCATAAACATGCACTGACCAACTATCCATTTCACCCAAGTCCAAACCTGTTTTAAATTTTATTTCAATTTTCAAAGCATTTGTAAACTTTCATGACACACAAATGTCATGGATACATTTTAAACAACATTTGATTTTGGCTAAAACTTGCCAATTCAAATATTTCAAGTCTAAGCATGAGTAAGCATAATTTTCCCAAAATGTTCTAGTTCATACTATTGCATAAACTAGATTTTCATCTAAGGTGACAAGGTATGAAAATTTCAATGTCAACATTTGTCCATACAAATGTATTGGGATTAACTACAATTTAAAAATAGGAATTTAAATTACATTGAATAGAAATAAGCATGCAGTAATAATTTAAAACAGAATTTAAATAATTTAAAATACTTGGATACAAATATGATCAAAGATGTAACTTGCCTTGCTTGATTAATTGTTTTTCTCAAACGGCCTTGAAATCCGGTTGTCCGAAGTCATCGAAATCTATACATGAAAACGAACCAAATTCAAATAAATTCAAATAAACTCAAATTTACTCTAAATTAAATAATTTTGGTTTATATAGCTATTTCTTGAATTTAGCTGAATTTAGAAATTTTAATCATCGAATTCGGAGCTCGTATGAAGGAGAATGAGCCCTTGGAAATTTAAATCCTAAAGAAATACTTAAAATCAGATTTTCTAGAATTTCCTGAATTATTTTACTAAAGGAAATTATATTTATGACATGAGCTGACGTCAGCGATTGAAAATCAATTTCCGGCCGAATTAATTTTGAAAAGGAAAAGAGATTAGGCTGCTGACATGTGGGACCGGGTCTATAGACCGGGTCCACGAAATGCACCTTGGTCCACGGTGGACCAAGGGCATGGGCCAGCGTGGTTTTGCCACATCAGTAGCCACGTGGGCTGCCACGTAGCAGCCACATGGGCATTGGCAGTGATGTGTCGGCGACATGGTGGCCATGTGGCACACCCGTGGCATGGCCGGCAGCGGCGCGCTTGGGTGTTGATCTCGCGGCACTACGCACCACGGTGAGTTCCGACGAGGGGCTCAATGGCTAGAAGGGAGCGAGGGGATCACAATGCTTACCACGATGATGGCTAGGCGTGAAGTAATCGTTGGCGGCGAGGAATATGGTGGCGACGTGTGCGTCTCGACAGCGGCTTAGTGGTTCCGACCACGCTCCGGCGAAGGTGGCGCAAGCACCGTGTAGACCACGGCCATGCGAAGCCGGTGGTGGTGATGAGGGCAGCAGATATCCATTGGAGGCGGCGCTAGAGATGGTGGAGGGAGTGGCGGCCGGCGATGAAGAAATGCCGATTCCAGTGAAGATGGATGGAGAGGATAGGGAAGATCTATGGGGATGGGTTGAGGGCAATGAGAGGCACCTCATGCTCCCTTTTATAGGGGAGGAGGAGGCCGGGGCGAGGAGATCAGCTTGGCAGGGATCACGGCGGCGATGGCGAAATCCTAGTGTAAATGCGCGCGATCGAAGGGGTAATTGCCAGAAATGGGGGTGGCGAAGATTGGGGCATTTAATGCACACAAGTGCGGGAGAGAAAGAGGAGGAAATCGTGGCGGTGAAGGAGCTTGTAATGGGCAGCAATGGAGGCTGCATCGGGGGGTAGAAGAAAGAAGGAGGAAGGTGAAGACCCGACATGTGGGCCTGTGATGTAAGAGGGAGAGAGGATGGGGCGGGTGGGCTCGCACGTGAATGGGCCAAAAACATGAGTGGGCCAGGGAAAGGAAATAATAAAAACGGGCCAGGAGGAAGGATTTCGGCCCGAAAGCATTTATGGAATTTTTAGAGTTTTTTGAATTTCAGAAAATGTAACAATTCATTTAAGCTTTTAGAAAATACCAAATAGAGTTAAAAAAATTCCATAAAAATTCACAGAAATTTCTTGAATTATTTTGAACTTAATAAAAGTAATTCCAACTTAAAGTTGGCTTTTAATTTTGCACATAATTTATTTTTAATTTCTAGAAAATAGGAAAAACCATTTTTAAAAATCCAAAAAATCCAGAAATTAATTAAATTTTCCTTTTTACCTTTAAATCAAATAAAACCCAAAAAACCCAATAAATTTTATTTTTGAATTTTAAAATTTAGGAAATTCAAGAAAAGCAATAAAACTCTTTTAAATTTTTGAATATCCAATAAAATAATAACTTTATTAATTTTATTTTAGTAATGAACTTTGGCATGTTACATGTAGCATCCTAAAAATTCAAACTTGGGATAATTGTACTGAAAATAAATGTGGAAATATTTTGAGCATGTTTTTAAAAAATTTCCCAAATCAATTATTGCATTTGCGTACAAATAGATACATTAAAGGAATTTTGAAGACAAATTCATAAGAGATAAAATTCTAGAAAAATTAGACAAGAAACCAAATTGTGACAGGAGCCTCCACAAAAAATTTCATAATTTGTGGAGCTAGTCTACTATATGTAAAAATTTGTCAAACTATCGGTCTATCCAAAAATTTCGAACTCCAATCCTTTTTCCCACTCGCCTCTTGGGCCAAATCCGCGACGGCCCAACCCATTCACATGATGCCACAGCCCAGTAGAGTCCGCCTCACTCCTTGCCTCCCTCTCTATCTCTCTCTAACGCGCTAGGCTCACGCATCAGACTTCATCTTCCACCTCACGCCCGCGCCAGCTCCGCCGCTCGCCCCTGGTTTGCAACCACCGCCCACCGTTTTCGCGCCCGTCTACTCCCGTCGCCTCAGTACTGTGCTGCACATCACTCTGTCATGCTAACCCCTATCCCGTCACCTGACCGCCATCACTGCCGCTCATTTTCTCGCCATGCCCACCATCTTCTCGCCGCTCTTTTAGCTCAATTCTCCGTAGTACTTAAGCCATCCAACTACATCGTCGTCTTCCTCAGCTTGTCCCTATTCCATTTTCATGCAAAGCTGAGCTTCTCACTCCTTATTTTTATGGGAACATAAGCATCGTTCTCGACGCCAGTGAGCACGCCTCCGCGCCATTGCTGCTCTGGTGAGCTCCTCCTCCCACGACAAGTGAGTCACATTACTCCTTGTGCTTCACTCATTCTTCTCCTTTGCTTAATGTAGCCTTTGGAGACCTGTGACACGATCGCACTGTCTTCATTTTTGTCTCCAGTGTGCACCTCGAACCAAGCCGCTGTGTTCCTGCCATTTCGGTGAGTTTGAGCTCAACCCGATCGCATCACAATGCATGTGTTCCATGTCCTAGTGATGCATTCCCTTTACTTAATGCAAGCCACCTCGCAGAGAATCAAGCATCCTAGACATCTTCCACATTTTCGGTTGCCACCGCCATTTTTGTCGATTTCTGCCAACTCGGTGAGTCACTAGTCGATTCCATTGTCCTTCTCCATCCTTAGTGTGGATGCAAGCTAATATGCACCTCTTTGTAGAATCTTCATCGCCGTAGTGCGCCATCACCGTGAGACCTCTCTACGCCACCGCTACTCACCACCCCAAGTCATCTCCGACCTCATCATCGTCACCGTTGTGATCGTGGTGAGCCCCTGAACCTCATGTGCTCTTCAATTTGCCACAGGTGAGTAGCTTCCAATGACAACCTAGTAGACATCCATGGCGCTACCGCGAAGCAACACAGTTGGCTTGCCTCTGGTAATCCTAGGTCCCCTTGCCTGGCCCATTAGCACTGTAGTGACACACTGAGTCTAGTGCGCCAAGCCATTAGCCCAGAGGATGCCTCTCCCATGAATGCCACCTTGAGCTCGAGAGCCTCCGGCGCTTCTCGCCAGTGTAGCGCCACCTCCAGCCATCTCTCCTCTTCACCACCACCCAAAGCATCAACAAGGAGCCCTCTTTCCGTTCTGCCCCTTACATCGCTATTCACCACGCTGTTCGCCGCCGGCGAGCTCGCCTTTGCCCTCGGGCCGCACGTTTCTCTCTCTAATAGTGGGCCCACTCGCGATTAGGATTAGTTTAGCACTAATCATAGTGGTTAAATGTAGTTAGTCAATGACATGTGGGACCAGTCAAAAAGATAATAAAAAATCTAATTTAAATGTGTTTTTATTAAATAAGTCGATGACATACGGGACCCACTCATTGTTTTCATTAATGAAACGTGTTAAAAGCCTGAGAGACAGACAAGTGGACCCACCTGTCGGGGATTAATTTGGGTTAGAAATTAAAGGAAGATTAACCACTTAATTAATACTAATGAGTCTATTTTCTTAAAAATTAAAACGTGTTAAAACTTGATGATGATGTGTAGGGCGAACATGTAAGAAAATGATTTCTGGAAATTCTTAAAAATGGAAAAGCCGCTTTCAGTTCAAAGGAATTACGTTTTCTCTATTAGAAAGTGTAATTTCAAAAAATATGCCATCAACGTCATCACTTTCTTAATTTTTAGGATTTTTCAAACCGAGCAAATTTCAAATGTTAATAACTTTTGCCTATGAACTCCAAATTGAATGATTATTTTTTATAAATTCATATAAAATCATGATATTTCTTAATATGTAAAAATATTTGAATTTTATTTCTATTGAAATTATTTTATTATTTATGATTTATTCTTGGTTCTTTGAATAGGCGAGACGCAAACGGGTCTAGTGACGATCAAGCACCCTCATATTGAGCACCCTGAGCAATGCAAGCACCTCTTTTGATCATGTTTATCCCACTATTTCAATTATTATATTTTACTTGCAAAGTTTATTATACATGTGTGTATGTTTAGCTAAAAATTGCTTTGTTTTGGGTAACAGTAGTTAAATTCCTATTGAATGCATGAATCCTCCTTGTAAATTTGATATAATTATGGTTTTAGCCTTTAGTACATGGTTTAGACAGTAGCTAAAGTCAATTTGGGTATTTCGATTACGAATATTGACTAGATGCTTAGCTATACTCTAGTTTTCACTAGATATGAACACTTGATAAAATTTACGTATGGATTTGGGAGAATTTTGAAATGTTGGAATAGAGGGGTTACCTTTGTTAGTTTGGTATAAAAATCAAAATGAAAAATGTAGTATTATGAACTGATAAATGTGAGAGGTGAGATCTCGCATGTAGATAGGGGGAGATCATCGCCCGGGTCGATTAAGTACTGAACGCCAGTGTATCCAACCTAAGATTAAGCGTACAACCGCACAGCTGAACAGGGGCAATCTTAGCTAATTAAGTTATTCAGGACTAGCCTTGCATGTTGGTAGGCCATAGTAGTATAGGCAATCCAAGAAGGTTTGCTCTAAGGGGCTCCCTTCACCGAGGCATTGGGACCAAAGCTTGCCAATACAACAGTGAATGTCTTACTGAAACGGGAGGAACCCGAGTGATGTTGATACGGGGTGGCCCGATCTTCTCGAGTAGAACCGTGGATAAATAGCGCTTGATGACGAATAACGCTCAGCTGTACACCACGCGCTAGTGCACGGACTTGCAGCTCTATGGATATTCGCCAACACGCACCAGGATGATCACCGCTAGACCACGAGCGGAGATCGCCAAGCCCTCAATTCCCAGCGGAAAAGCAAACTTGACCTTAAAATGCAGAACAAACAATTGATCGCCTAATTCTCTCTCAGAAGTCCTCGCATGAACTCTGGTTTAGAAAGAACAAGCAATAGCTATGTTTCAATTGTTATGCATAAACTAGTCTACTTTACAATGGGGGTCTACCCCTCAATATATAGTCTTGGCCTAAGAACTATTCGGTACTAATTTTCCATGTGGTACTATTCATATGCGCGATTACTGTTCATCCAAGGTACTGTTCACGCACGGCCCGGTACTGTTCATGGCCGGTTATTGTTCACGCGCGGGCCTCGGCTTCTTTCCTGGTTCCTCCACATGGGCTTTGTGCTTGACCGTTTGGGCCTTGATCCCTCGCTTGGCCGCATGGACCTTGGCTCTCTCCTCCTTGGCCGAATGGGCCATAGGCCAGCGCCTTGATCTCCTCATTTGATGGCCTTCCTTGGATGACGGCCGCATATTCTTGATCTCTGTCCATCGCTGAATCTTCAAACCTGAGCATAAACAAAATACTATTTTTAGGTAGTATAAAATTCTCATTTAAATCAATGACATATTCATTAAGGAGTAAGTTCACCTGAGTTTGTAGTTTCTCGTCACATGCTCTTGTTATTGGTCCTATCGACAACTCGAGGCGTATATCATAAGCAGTAGGTGGAGGAGAAGAAGGTGTTGTAGGGATGCCCTCATCAGATGTGAGGGTCGTTATGAACTCTAGACTGCTAACTAACATGTTGTTAGTGGTGGTGTCGACGGATACCAAACAAACTAGAGAGCTTGTGTGGGTAAAGTTGTATACCTCTGTAGAGTGTAAATCTATTTAAATAGCCGTGCTCGCGGTCATGAGCGTGCTAAGTGTAGTTTCACCGGGTATAGTCTCTACTTTTGCAAAAACGGTCCTGTTGGAAAATGATGAGATGATTTTTGTTGTTGTCTTGTGTGCTATATCTATGGTTGAGAATGAATCGATGATCGCAGTGCAAATCAAACTTGCGTCATGCAGAAAATAACTTGTAGCATAGAGCCATATTCTTTTTAAGCCTTGCAATTATTTTATGTTGCGATACACCACAAGTCTTGCTGGGTACAAAATGTACCCAATCTTGCTTAAATTGTTGTTTAGAGTATGAGGAAGAACCGGTTCCTGACGACGCTTATTTCGCACCCAGTACTGAAGGGTACATTGATGGGTCTTGCTAGGGCTAGTCCTTGTCAGTTGCCCATGGTTAGGGACGAGGTACACCGCTGGACCATTTTGGTTTTATTTACTATGCTTCCATTGTTCACTATTGACACTTGCATTTCAATTTGGCTGGTCGAACCTTGTAATATAAACTTGTTGTATAACGCTTAAGTTTGTGTCCTATTTGTTTCATGTTGTATGTAAATTGCGTATGGATGTGAATATCAATGTTGTGGATGTATGTACTAGCCACGAATCATAGGACTAGTACGGTACACACACGAGGGCTTTGGGTATTCAAAGCCTGGGGTCCAACAAGGGGCGGCGCTAGAAGTGAAGGAGGGGATGGCCGCTTGCTGCCGTCAGCTCGCTAGCTGCACTCCTCGGCCGAACACAGTAGAGAGAGAGAGAGAGATCGAGGAGGGAGGGATATGAGAGAGAGAGAGAGAGAGAGGTCGAAGGAGACACAACCCCTTATTATTTGTGGGGGCGGAGGGATCTGGCGACGAGAATTAACCAATACCGTTGCAACACTATAGTGTTCTATATTATTTCTCATAATTAAGGGTTTACACAAAGAGTGTTGCTAGCTCACGCTATAGCATTGGAATGCATTCCAACGCTATAACAGTTTCATGGTGTTTCATAAGGTTTCATTGGGTTTCAAGTTTCACTCTTAGGGAGTTGCTATAGCCAACGCTATACTGTTGGAATGCATTTCAACCATATAGCAGTTTCCTTGAGTTCCATGAGGTTTTAGTTGAAACTCCATAAAACTTTTTATTAAACTTTAATGAAACCTCAAGTTTCAAAAACTTAAACTTCAATGAATCTTAGGATCGAACTGAAACTTCGATGAAACATAAATTTTAAACAGAAACTTTAAAGTTTCAACCATAAAATCAGAAACTTAAAACTTTAGAGGTAGGTTTCAAGAAGTTTCATAAAAGTTTTTGAGTAGGTTTCAAATTTCATGGAGGTTTAAGAAAGTTTCAAGGAGTTTCAAACATAAACCTGGAATTTTGCAAGTTGTGGCGCAAATTGAGCCACCGCCCGCCGCTTCCGTTGTGCCTTCCTTGACCTCCACTGTCAGGCCTATCGCAGTCCCGGCCATCAATTTGTGCACGCACTTGTCGTAGCCTCCACCGACTGATTTGCTCATTGGCCTCCACAGCCTCTGTGTCCACTCCTCAGTCGCCGTCAGCAGGCCCGCATGTGTCACAGTCGCGGCCATCGCAGGGCACTGCCCACTCGTTTGCTTCGCCATGAGCCAAGCATGCTTGCCGCCACACACTGCCCGTTGCCGCTCGCACCTACTCGCCATCGGTCCCGCACACGGCATCCACTCGCTATCACTTCACACCGGCCGTTGCTGTTGCGGCTGCTCGCAGATTTTGCACGCTGGCCACCACTGCTAGGGAATCAAGGGAGAGTAGAGGTACCCAAGAAAGAAGACTTGGGAGTGGGGCCTGCAGGGAGATGAGGAAACGATATCCTGCCATTATTTGCCTATTTCTACTTCTCAGATGACAAAGAGGCCTGAGAAGTGGCTTTGAGCGGAAATTAACAAACAGTAGTACTTGCCCACTATCACCAGCCCTCCCCCACACATTTGGCCACCCCTACACCCTAGCACTCCCATGGTCCCTCCTGCCTCCTCCCATTTCATCTCACCCTTCCTTTCAGCACATGCCAGCTTGTAAGTCGTGATATAGCACACATTCCCCCCTCCCCTCTCTCGCCCTTTTCATCATAATTAATTTAATCAACAATTAGTCAGGGCGGCGCTATATATATTTTTCATTAAAAAATGTACCAACAGTCGAAAATTGCATCTGCAATAGGAAATGTGTAGTTTTCTTTCAGAAAAACATATAAACCTCCACGATAATAAATATGTATTGTCTTGTAAATATTTTCCTTTAAAAAATGTAATGACTGTGGGTAACTGCATCTGCAATAGGATATATATAGCTTTCTTCCAGAAAAGCATATCGGTAATTCACATGCATTATTTGGGGGGGTTACTATGGCGCACACATATATACTTCACGGTCAAGCAGCTGGAACGGTTAAGAACTCACGGCCTCCGACATCAACCGTAACACACGCCTCTTCGCGGAGATGCATGCTTTGTCGACATATCGAGCCGATAGGCCTAGCTATATATACCTCCGCCATGATCGCGTCCTACCTGGACCATCACACGACGCATGTCCCCCACCTCTGGCAATCTACCGTATGCCGGCCGGTCGACAAAGCAAAGTTTACGTGTTAGCTCTGGCAAAGCAAGCTAGCCGCCTCTCGTCGTCATTAGCTGCATGTTGCTGGTTACTTGCCGAAGTCGCACGCTTAAGTTCATGTCCCTCTTGTGTGATCAGATCAGATGCTGATGATACGTATAGAAACATGCATACATGCATGCATGAGAGTACAGTACACAGGGTCGTTCCTGGCATTTCGAAGGCCCTAGGGCGAGACAAAATAAGATGCTCTTTATTCTAATATAAACAAATAGTGCTACTTTTATATCAACTGCAAAGCTATTCAATACATCAAAAGATACAAACTATTCATAGAAAGCAATTTCTTCTAACATTTCTAGATGCAAAGTTATTGATAATAGTATCCACGTAATACATCAATAAGATACAAACTACTCATAGAAAGCAATTTCTTCTAACATTTCTAGATGCAAAGTCATTGATAATAGTATCCACATCAATGTGATCTAACCTATCATTTTCAATTCATAAAGTGGTCAGACCATTCAACCTTTCTTGTGATATTGATGACCTCAAATAGTTTTTCAATAACTTCAACTTTGAAAAGCTTCTTTCAGTTGATGCTATAGTCACAAGTACAGTAAATAAGAATCGATAAGCAATTGAAACATTTGGATAACAATCTACATCTCTGACCAACTAAAAAATCTCAATAGCAGACATTGTCATATGGCAAAGTCATTTGCAATACTCTTAATTCAGAGAAAATATATGTATCAGGATATACACTCTTAACCTCAATCTAGTTAGTAGTTATACAACCATGCAGAGCAATAGAGCATATATAGTATATGCAATTATACATATACGTATATGTAGTATGATGTATAAGGATCGGAGGTCCTTGGCTCTGGTAGGCCCTGGGCGGTCGCCCCGGTCAGCTCTCCATCAGGAACGGCCCTAACAGTACAATACAACCGGGAAAAAGAGATCGGGGTGACGGGGTCTCATTGTATAATCGACCGGGCCTAGTTTCAGAAAACGCACAGGCACTACCAGAAATCACATAGTTCCCGAGTGCCTATATGTTTCCCGAGTGTCTGGACGAAAACACTCGGGATCTTCCTGAGTGTCTAACAGGACACTCGGGATGGAAAGTAAACACTCGGTAGAAAAAATTTTCCCGAGTGTTTATCATAACACTCGGGAACTAGAGTATAATACCGAGTGTTTTCGTTTTTATACACTCGGGAGAGAAAGCCCGCCCTTTTTTTCCCAACGCGCCTTTTTTTTCCCACCTCGACTCTTTTTTCGCCGCCCCTAACCCTATGTCTCCAATCCCCCCGCGGCCCGCGTTCACTTCCTTCTCTCCCTCTCCCTCTCTCTGGCTCCTCCCGAGGCGCCCTACTCCCTCGGCCTGGCCCGGCCAGTGCCTCCTCCTCGGTGCCTTGGCTTCCCCTGGCTCAGCGTGGCTCGGCCTCCCACCACACTGCGCCTCCGGCCGTTCGACTCACAGTGCTGGCCTTGCCTGGCGCCTCTACCGACTCGCCTCCATCACTTGCCACCGCCTCGGCTCGCTGCCACTGCGTCGCCTCGGTTCGGCCCAGCCGCCTCGCCCCTAAGGTCCCGGCGGTGCCGAGTGGCAGCCCGCCGCCCAACCGCTCCTCTTGGCCTGCCTCCCCGTCTGTCTTTGCTCCATGGTGGCGCCGCCCGCCCAAATCCTCCTCCTCCCTCCTCCACCGATGGAGCTCTCCCCATTCAATTTCTCCCTGGAGCTTTACCATTTTTCTCCCCATTCAATTTCTCCCTGGAGCTTTACCTTGGGCCGAATGTTCTTGGCGCCGTGGGCTCTCCGGCGTCGCCGCCGATGCCGCTACCTCCTGCGCCCGTCGCTTGCGCCCCTCCTAGCTCGCCTGATGTGCTTCTCTCCCGGCTCGGCCCTCTCATGGCGCCGCCTCCACCGGTTGCTCCGCCACCGGCTTGGTTCCTGTGCCCTCACGCCTGGTGGTAGCTAGCCGGCCTTCATTGCTCGCCTCGGCTCGGCCGCACCTACTTGGCCAGCAGCCCGGCTCGGCCTCCGGCCGCCATCGCTGTGCTACTCTCTCTCGCTGCCCCTTTCTTCCCTTCTTGTTGTTTTGGTTTTAAGAGTTTGAACTTGATTGCTTTTACTACAAGATGTATGTATGAATATATGTACATCACCATTACACTTGGTTTGTTTGTTTCATCCATCTCCCATGTCTTCTCTTCTCTCGAGAGATCGAGGCCGATGATCCAATTTAAGCGATCATGCTTCAATTCGATGGAATGGCACATTGCGTTGTTGTTAGGTGGTGATGCTTGGGTTGGATGCAGCAAGTAAAACCACCATACTCAACAAGCTCCACATTAGCGAAGTTCTCTCCACGGTCCCCACTATTGGTATAACATGCCTGCCTGCCTGTTCCTTACTTATTTTGTTATGTGCAGTATACAAATTTTCCCCATTATTTATGTGGTTGATTCCCTAGATAGGGAGAGAATTGGAAGAGCCAGAGCTGAATTGTAGAATTTTCCCCATCATCTTTTGTTACTCTTTTCAGCTATTTTTTCCTATAACCACACTACTACTACCACTACCAAAGGAAACTATACATTGTGTCCTAGTATCCTATACCATAATATAGTTCATCAGTTTGTAGTATGGGCTCCATAATGGCATTTTATTGATGTCTTTAATCATTATAATTGGTTTAAATATGCTATCACAGTGGTTATCCTTTACGGGATATGCTATCTGGCACACATTTTAGTTTGTCATTGTCTTGATCTAATCATGATTGCTTTGTAATATGTGTTTTCTTTTCTTTTATGGAATACCGTAGAGGTGCATCTAGAACTCTTTTGGATATAGATCTTAAACAGTATGACTATACGAGTGGTGAACATTTTTCGTGCTATTAAGTCTCAATAACACAACTGATATATTAATTTTGTTGTCTGTTGAAACCAGGAAGATATGGATGGCCTCAAGAGGAACCGTGAACTTACTGAAACCAGTGTCATCCAGGTTTCCTTTCAACAAGAGGGGCTTTATGTTAATAAACTCAACATTATATTGCCAGTAACATCATGTAAGCATTTGTTTCAATTCTCCCATGTTTATAATTACAAAATTACGTCTTAGCTGATTCAATGATTGCATTGCTAGGTATGTTGTTGGTCAGTATCTAAGATTTCTTAGGGCTCATTGGAAGTTTTTGAAAACGGTGGTCAACAAATTATTTCAAAGGCTCAGGTTTGTAACTATATTATTTTGTTTCCGTTATGGTTGATCTATTCCTATTTGGCTGATATATTGTCCAAATGACATATTTCAAATACTAAGAAATGTGCCTTTCAATTCTCGTGTTTACAAGGTTTGGGACTAGTTGATATTCTACAAAGATATCCCAACTTTTTAATATAACCAAATTGTGCAAAGCTGAATTGTGCAAAGCTGATGAGACACATCAAAGCTAGAGTTGAAATTAGCTTGACTTCATTCCTCTTAAAGATAAGTATTTGCCCCTTATGGCCTCATCTAGCTTTGACATTACTAATTGGAGTCATGTAATAATCATTGTTGAACTAAACTAGTAGCAATTACTGCTTGAATCTAGGAATACAGTTCAGATATGGACTTGAAATGTTAAATCTTGTTTTGTAGGAAATGAAGGCGCAAGGATTCACAGAAAGCCACCTCTAGCTACTCTCTGATATTAGTGGTGCATTAGGACACAGTGTTACGACCGCATTAGTTGGTGTTAGTGGAGTTGGAAAGACCACTCTAATGGATGTACTAGCGGGGAAGAAAGACAAGTGGAACCATTGAGGAGATATCAAGCTTTCAGTTACCCCAAAATACAAGAAACTTTTGCCCGTGTCGATTGGCTATTGTGAGCAAACCGATATCCATTCGCCAAATGTCTTTGTGTATGAATCTCTTGTTTATTACGCTTGGTTGCCTTTCCTCGAAGTTGATGAGAACACTAGAAAGGTACATGTTCTATTGTTACATTTTCCGGATTCCATATGCTTGAACTCATGATCTTGCTAGAGGAAAGTGACCATTTTAACTGTAGTTTTGAGTGTGTGTGTGTGTGTGTGTTTGTGTGTATTGTCCATTAACTGACACCATTCTCATTAATCCTTAGCCATATACTTTTATCAATGTGCTTATTGAAAGAATAAGTTACTTTCCATCAAAAACAGAATAAGTTAGTTTCTCTTCCTAGCAAATGAAGTGTTTTCCTAAATTTTGACCTATATCAAGACAAGTTTGACATATCGGCGAGCCTCGACCCTCTACATCCTTTTAAGATAGTGTGAAGTGAGATACTCTTGGGTGTTGAATGGGTTAATCATTTTATCTTTCTATATGTTGATATATCGGTCGGACTGTATTATGAGTAACACATCATGAGATCATATTGCTCTTTAATATATACTTCAAATATGGGTACTAACTATTGCATTGTTATGTTCAGATTGTTCACATTTGTTAGTTTTGTTTGAGTTTCTACAAGGCACGCTCAACGATCATGATCTTGAAGAAAAGATGCAACATTTCGTATCTTGGGTGTTGAAGCGCTAATTATTTATGATGAAAATAATTCCCTTGTAGGTGTTTGTGGAGGAACCGATGTCACTAGTTGAGCTTGGCGTGTTGCGTGATGCTCTGGTTGGTCTCCTAGTGTTAGCGGGTTATCAAGCTGAACAATGGAAGAGGCGACAATTCTTTGTATAACTAGTTGCAAATCCTTCAGTCACTTTGTATCATTCCTATTTGGCTACCGAAAATCAAGAACACGGGATTGGATGGAAGTAGAAGTAGTGGTGATTATATTGGATAATGCCCGGAAAGTATCATGCATGTTGTAGTACGTGACAAATAGATAGTAATTTGTTGGTATTGTACTGTATCTGCTATGAATGACGATGGGTTTTGCTTTCTAGTAGTACCTCTGGTTGATGCTAAATTGCTTATTCCTGATTGATGTTGCTTTGAATTAGTGGGCCATTTGATCGATCGCTCCCAACTTTTCCCATTTTATCTTGCTTGCCAGTTTTGATCAATGCTGTTTTGAGTTTCTGAATTGTGATGTGTACTGTTCCTAGGCCGGTGAATTAAGCCTCCACTGTACCCTTCTTTCTCGAGTGTAAATCTCAACAATACACTCGGGACAATTTTCCTACTTTCCCGAGTGTAAATCTGAACACTCGGGAAAGTTATTTCTCCCCGAGTGTTTTATGTTTCCCGAGTGTAATCTCGAACACTCGGGAAAGTTATATTTCCCGAGTGTAAATCTCAAAACACTCGGGAAACTAGCGATTTCCCCGACTAAATTGTCCCGAATGGTTTTTCCTGACGGTCGACCTTCGGGAAATAATGTCCCGAGTGTTTTGGAGACTTTCCCAAGTGTTTCTGACACTCAGGAAACTACTGGATCCTGGTAGTGAGGATCGTGAGTGTGACACAACACGTAGATTTTGTTTTTGGCAAGTTAGGCTTGTGTTTTCCTTTCTTGACACCAATACGCGTTTAATCAGCAGTAGTTAAGATGTGGAAACCCTTGATCTTGGTAACAGTTACTGTGACGGATACCTTCTCTCTCTCTATCTCTTTTTGAGCATGATTTATATGTTGTGAACTGACTTGTCAACTGCAAAAGCTTGCTCTTTTTAGTACTGTCGGTGTTTTAAAACCGATCTTATGTAAAGATTGTTTGATTCGGGGGGGTCTTCTAGAATGGAATCACACAGAGAGATTGACACGGTATTTTTATCTGAGTTCGGCCTTCTCCGGGAGAATAACAACCCTACTCCTGTGTGTGTATGATATCGAGTGTATCTTGTACAATCGGGAGAAAAGACTAAGACTATTACGTAGGCGATGCTGTCTTCCGGTTACTATTTGTGTTCTCCGATTGCCCTCCTCTTTCATCTCTGATCGCCGCCTTTATATAATCGTGAAGGAGTAGTTGTTTCTCTAGGTGAAGAGGCGCCTCATCATGTCCTGTAACGGGCGCATGTTTGCAGTAATCTCCGGAGTGTTAACTCCTTCATGCCGCCTGGTAGTTATTTGTTAGAGATAATGGGGTATTACATGCTATCACTCCGTAGAATAACAGCATATGTTGACTGCTTAGATTCATTAATCAATTGGACCCACTCGTCTGTAGGTTTTATTGATCATAAGGTGGTCGTAGCTGACCTGGTCGTAGAAGAGCTTACTACAAGGGATAGTCATAGAATAACTTACGACTCGATAATGATCGTAGAAGAACTTATGACCATAAGGTAGTCGTAGCAAGACTTACGACTATGGGGGTGGTCGTAGAAGAACTTACGACCACCTGGTAGGCTTCTCCCTTGTAAATATAAGGGGTATACCTAGGGACCACATGACATCATATTTACCCATAATAAGAATTATAGATAAAAGATAAAATGAGGATTATTAGATCCTCGTCATCTAGCCCCCCAGCTTGAAGTGAAAGTAACTTACTTGGTAAAGGAGTCGTAGATGGTCTTATGACCACGAGAGGGTCGTGGATAGATGGTCGAAGGAAAAACTCTTCGACATTTGTATTTCACTTTGACTAGGAATATACTTGGTCAATAAGGTTACTTACGACTATCAAATAGTCGTAGTATGGTGATCGGAAGTAAAACCTTTCCGATTGATATTTCATTTGGCCAGAAAGACTTAGCCAAGAAAGTAATTTTGCTTGAGGTGTAAAAGCGAACTGATTTTCTTGGGCGGACAAACTTACGAATCGCAAGCGACTCTTATATGTCATGCATCTGTTGGCGGTTCTAAAACGGTGGCAACCCTTGGGTTTCCACCCTTTCAACAAGCATATGGTTATAAATACTTCTTCGGGGTGAGACTTGGGTTTTACTTTTCCCCAAATTGCTCCCGCTGTTCATCAAGTTCTTGCCTTCTCCGCCATCAACCTAATTGTGCCTTCTCCTAAGACCTTCCTTAATCCAAAACCTCCCCTCTTTGAGAGAGATGGCCGGAGCAGTTTCTGAGTGGGCCGAGTCGGAGATGGATGTGGTGAAGATTCAAGCCTTGGTCGATGTCGGTAAGATTCCAGAGAAGGTTCTTATGAAGTGGATTGCGGCGGTTGGACAGCATTGGCCATCGGGGGAGATTGGGCAAATCCCCATCTTCTAGGCATATTGTGAGTGTGGCCTTTGATTGCCTGCTCACCCCTTTCTCACACTCGTACTCGAGCACTTTGGGGTGGAATTAGTGAACCTCGGTCCTAATTCCATCACTATGCTAAGTGTATTTGTGTATTTGTGTGAGGCATACCTGGGAATTCCAGCAGACCTCGAGCTCTTTCAATATTTTTATGGAATGGCTCGACAATCTGGGATTGCTGGGAGTTGTGGTCTGAAGCTCCATGATAGGAAGTCGAAGGAGTATATTAAGATGTTTACCCGGTCTTCGTGGCCGAGATGGAGGAAGAGGTGGTTTTACTAGAAAATCACCCAAGATGACAGCCTTACTTTCACGGGGAAGCACTACTACAAAACAGGCTATAGTAGACGCCCCATCACAGACGGTTCCTTTGGAACCGTCGTGTTGGGTCTGTCGAGACCTACGGTTGGCGCTTATCGGCCGCCTCGCCGCTCGAGGCCTATCACGAGCGGTTCTTATTTAAAACCGTGCGTGATAGTCATTATCACGAGCGGTTCATTAATAGAACTGTCAGGAACTATCCTGAGCGGTTCTATTCACAAACCGCTCAGCGATAATCAGACCAATCACGCAGCGGTTCTCAATAAGAACCGCTGCAGGATATATCTGAGCGGTTACGAATAAGAACCGCTGCAGTGATAATTAGTTATCACGCACGGTTCTAATTAAGAACCGTTTGTGATATCTGCTTTCCGCCAAGACCGCCCGCCCGCGCAAGACTTGCCACTCTAGAGGTTTGTGTCGCTGAGCGGTTCTTTAATAGAACTGCTCAGGAATGATGAATGGTTCTATTAAAAACCGTCATGATAGGTGTTATCCTGAGCGGTTCTTAACAAGAACCGCTCTCGATTGTTAGGCGGAAACGAAAATTTGAACATAATGGGCGGGCTGCGAAACTCGCTTTATATAACCTCCATCTCCTCCTCTGCGGTCTCTCCTCCTCCATCTCCTCCTCTGCCATTTCTCCTCCTTTGCCATTTCTCCTCCTTACACCTTGCGCCCGGCCTCCGAGCATGTCGCCCATGACCTCCGCCGAGCTTGTCGCTTGCTGCCTCCTCCAACTCGTCCGGCCTCATCGTCACCGGCCTCATCCAGGACCATCACCCCGGCCTCCTCCACCTCGCCCGACCTCGTCAGCATTGGCCTCCCACGACCTCGTCGCCGCCGGCCTCCTCCAAATGCCGCCCGGCCTCCCGACCTCTCTCTCTACTCCCCTTTGCTTTGTGATGTGGATTCTTGAGTTGATGCTCTTGTGATGTGGGTGATGCTCTTTGTGATGTGTGTAGTTCATGTTGAGTTGTTTGGTTTGGGCAAAAATATGGATGGTAGATCGCGCACCGTTCGGTAAAATCATCATAACGTTTGCATACGAACTCCGATTGCGACGTTCTTTGGCTCGTTGGAAAGCTAACGAAAAGCTCAATCCGAAAATCCATAAGTCAAGGTCATATTCTCTTTGCGAGGTCTCGAAAAAGTGAAAACCCCAAAAAAGGTCGTTTAGGGCCTCTAAACGGCCTCCGAAGTTTTAGCAGCCGTTTTCGGTTTTTTTTGCCGCAGAAAAGGCTATCACAGACGGTTCTAAATAAGAACTGTCTGTGAAAACTCATCACAGACGGTTCGGAACAAGAACCATCTGTGATAATGGCCTTCACATACGGTTTTTGATGAAAACCGTCTGTGATATTCTCGGATCACAGACGGCTTTTGATGAAAACCGTCTGTGATAATAGCCTTCACAGACGGTTTCAACAAAAACCGCTCGTGATAATCGTATATCCGCAGCGGTTTTGAACCGTCTGTGATAACTGCCTGTTATCACAAACCAACAAATATAGATGGTTCGGAAACCGTCTGTGATGACGGTTCCGAACCGTCTGTGATGAGGCTTCCTGTAGTAGTGAAGGCTGCCGAAAAGAATTCTTCCTGGGATTCGACTCCTAGGGATCTTGGTCGGATTGCTCGGAAATTTGCTCGCTGACGTTGTGTTGAAGAAGTCAACACTGAATACATGGGGCACTGGCTCGGACAATGGTCATTGTCTTCACATAAGAAGCATGTGATCTTGCTCATCGGGCATTCTCAACGGAATGGTTTCCTTCACAACTGGAACAATTGATATTGTGCTCATCGGTGCTATGGCCTATTTCTCCACAACGAATACATGCACAAACTTCTAACTTATCTGATTGGTAGCACTTCAAATGACAATGGCTGGATTTGGTGTAGGATCTCGGAATAGCAGGTTGCTCTTGATCAATCTTGCTTAATGTCGCATGTCTTTGTTTTAAAAGCAACGGTGAACTCGACTGTGATGATGCGCTTGTCTCCGATAGGCGGTCTTAAACTTTTCCCACCAATCTAATGCAACTCCTTCCAATTGATGAGTAGCATAGAGAACTTTCTCATCATCTGTGCATTGCACAACAGTTAGCTTTTCTTCTATGGTGCGAATCCAAGATTCTCCATTCTTGAGCTGGTTGACCCTTCAAAGACTGGCGGTTCGATCATCATGAACTTCACAAACTTGGTCTGAGGGCGTGCCATTGGGATGGCAACGAGTTGTGCATCATTGCAGAGGTTACTATTGTCCGACAGTTGCATCGTCGCTGGCATGAGCTGATTCTGCGTGGCGAGGCCGCTCAGTCTGGATGCATCACTCTGTGTCTTGAAGATAGTTCTTGGTTGTAAATCGCTTTAGTCGACATGGCGACGGGTGACGATCGCTTGATTATTCTGATTCATCAAATTGACCAAGGTAGCGGTGGTCTGATTCTGCTGTGTCATCATGTTGCTCATGAGTTGAGTCTGAGCTACCAAGAATTGTTCCATGACTGGATCTGCTACTCCTGATACTAGCAACTGTCCACTGGGATTGACGGGATCTGAGCTGGCACAGACTGTCTCAAGATTACTGACAAGGTTGGCTGCACTAGGGCTCTTCATCTGCTTACTGACCAAGGCTCATAGGTGAGAGGGAAAAGCGTAAGGTAAGGGAAGACAATCTACTAAGGGAAGCAAGTTTAACCCAAGGAACACAAAAGAACACTATAATACCCCGATTTATTATAAAGAAGAAATCATTCAAAAGAGAAGAATAGAATTAAGAAAGAGGAGTTTTTCACTTTTCTTCGGCAACCTGGGCCTCGGGCCTTGGCCCAGGAGGCCCATGGGGGGCCAGCCACCTATAAAACAAGGGGGAAAACCCTAGGTCAGCACTGTAGCTACAGTAGCCACCGCTACAATGCACAGTGCTACAGTGCCCTGCCTCTTGGAGCCGCCCCTTCCCGCTGCCGGTGTTCGCAAAGGAAGGAGAAGGAGGGACTGCAGATTGGTTGGCCGAAAGGAGGGACGAGGGATCTCCTTCGTGGGGTATTGTTCAGTATCTCCCTAAGGTTCTTCAACGGTAACGAGAGTCGTTCCTCACTGTTTAATTAAGAATAGATGCAAAACCGATTAGATTTGATTGGATCAAAGTCTGTCTGCAGTAGATCAAATCTGTCCAGTATGTTGCGCGGGCTGTTTCGATGTGTTAGAGGCCGAATCAGAAGTGTTGATCTCCTAGAGATATCTAGATTGTGTTCTTAAATTTCTGTGGCCACTGAGTTCACCTGATTCCGTCTCTCGAGTAAAAAGTTATGATAGATTTAGTATCTGCTGTCCAGATTTCTGACGAGATTAATCTGTTTTATTATTTTGTAAAATATAAAAATGTAATTGGAAGAATCTGGGTTTTCACCCAACTAGGTTATTGTAGATAATTTGATAACCTTTCCAGATTATTAAAGAACGATCAATTCGGAGTTATATATTAAAAGTTATGATCGTTTTAGTGCTGCTGTTTATGCTGTTAAACAGTTTCTGTGCTGAAAGTTCATCTGTCTGTTAGCGTACTAATTTGGCCGAATTGGATCATCTTGTCAACTAGAGTATTGTAGATTTGTTAGTCAAAAATCCCCAGAAACTGAATTCACCTCATTTGGAGTTCCAGATCAAGAGATATGCTGTTTACCGTGCTGCTGTCCAGTGGCGTTATTTGACTGAATGCGTTGGTTTCAGTTTAGGGTTTCTAGATAAATCTTGATTCACCGGGGAAGCGATGTAGAACATTGTTAAGTAGTGTCGTGTTTATCGCGTTCTTATTTCAGTTATTTAATTGTTTAGGAGGTGAAGCTTCGGGTTTAGGAGCACCATTTTTTCCTACTAACGCGTCGCATCATGGAGGCAAGTACATTGCTTATCTTAATGATTGTGATTGATGAATGCTTTTATGATTATCTTGTGAGTTCTTATGATTCAAGAGAAGTTGGATTGTCTATGGTCTTTCATATGTGTTGAATCCATGATTGGAGATGATAATATTTAAGTTCATGTTCCTTCCATATGTGTGTTATCTCCATGATTAGAGGCGTGTCTTTTCAATATACATATTTCATTCCATGCATTCATTATTCATGTTCCATCCACGGAGTGGATTAAAAAGACCCATCAATTCCGGGATGGGCACGTAATACCCACCATTCCAATGTGGGCCCCACTATTCAATGTGGGCGTTTTGGGACACCGTATGAAATGTTCTTCATACGGGACTTGGATCCGTATTTTTGTTAAGATCTTGGGCTTAAGTGAACACCGCGGGTGTGTCACTAGCAATACCGGTATATGCATGTGTGTAGTCCCTCCATTCCATTCATTTCATTCATTCCATTCATTCAAATACTCGTTCTGTGATTTCTTCATATGGTTCAATGATGTTGACTTGTTAATGTTTGTGGTATGTTCCATTTATTCACTGTACTTGCTAAGTCTTGGACTCACACTTGTTTGTTTATTATTATTTTAGGTAATCACTGATGTTGGCTCATTTGGGAGGGAGTAGACACGCACTACTCATTCACAGCATCCTATTCAAGTTTAAGATTATAAATTAGTTCTATCTTTCACTTATTATTGACGAACTGTAATAAATAAGTTTAGATGGAGAAGGAAGGATACCTTCTCCTTGATACGGTTGATTTATTATTGCTTGTGAACCTTGTTTAATGATGAACTGTAATAAATACATTTAAATGGTGAAGGAAGGATACCTTCTCCATGTTGGGTTGTTTTATTTATGCCTTTAGATGTTATATCATTCAGATTCTTCCGCAATGTGGCTGTATGTTAGATTATTTAAGTGATATCTTGGCTTCCAAATAGCCAAGGTGTTACAAACACAAATAGCCAGAAAGCTATTAAGAAACGCAAAACTCACAGACAAACTACACACAAGAGAAAGAAGACTAAAACTAATCGTCTAGTCGATTAAGCTCTAACTTAACTGGGTGACTTGGCTCAACACACGAGAGGAGCCTACGCTAATCTATCTTATATGGCTGGTCTGAAGAAAACTCGAACTGGTCACGGCCTTCATCAAACGTTGACTGCTTGCGATCCTTGCAGGCGAATCTTGGAAAAAGACGGGAGCGACGTAAGACTTCTTCTTGGCCTTCAATTCTTGTGATGAACTTGTCTTGATCACTTGGAGAGATGTTGACGCGTTGTTGTTGGTTGCATGGTCTTCGAAGAGTTGCTCAAAACAGCTCTTGGGCATCCACCAACACATTTGGTACAGATAACGACAACTATAGAAGTTATGAGAAGAGGGAGTCCAATTTAATACTCAAAAATGGTGATGAGGAAATATAGATGAGAAAGGAATAGATTGGAAGAGTATAGAAGCTAGATAAGATGAGAATAGCACATCATTAACATTTTCCATTTGTAAAATAGGTTTTGAAGTTTTCCTTAAAAATGGCCATTCTAACTAAGGTCACGACCTACAGTCGATATGGCTCTGATACCACCTCTGTCGGGACCCAAAAATACAATTCGGACCCTCGTATATCTTGCACTAGTCGAGGATCACGCTAGTGCACACAGTGACAACATCAGTGAAATATCAATTCCATATACAAAGATAACTAATAAATAGGCAAATACAATAAACATCAGAGTAAAGACCTTAAGGTCAAAGCTTACAATTAATGCCTCAGAAGGCAAAAAGCTCAATGAAGTCAAGAACGAACGGGCAAGCAGGATAACTCGGTGAAGCCCATCCATATGCCCACAGCAATGTTTGAAGTCGCGACCTAGTTCTCCACGATCCTTGAAGTAGACCTTGTTGACTAGCGATTCCTTCACTTCTGCTTGATTCGTCAAAGCAAGCGTGAGTACACAACCGTACTCGCAAGTCATACCACACAAATGCAATTATACATGCAAGCTTATTCCAAAGGAATGGCATTCTATGGTTGTTTTGCAGAAATGCAACATTTGCAATTGAATACAAATAATAGATTGAAAGCATACAGTAAAACAAATAAACAATATTTAATTTTAACAGTTTGATTTCACAAAGACACACAGCCTAAACAAATTATTCACATAGCCATATGATTTAGATCACACAGCTCCCTTCCCACACAGTTTATGAAGATCTACCCCTCGTGTGAAATCCCCAAGCATGTCCATGACCACGGACGCGACTATTCGAATAGATTGATTTAACACTCTGCAGAGTTTGTACACTTTACCCACACGATGCAATCAACTTGTACGGAGCTGATCACAACAAAACCTTTCAGAAACTTCATCTCAACATTGACACTCCCAGTGTGCTTACGAATCGTCATACCAAACTATACACAGTGGATGGTACGACACACACTGTTGGACAGGGAAACGGCGAACCGTCCCGCGATGTGACTACTTGGTAGAACACACCTCCACCCATTCACACAGCCTAACCTACTACCTGAGTAATCAATGTCAAGAATCCATAACTTACTAAGTTAGGCCCGCCCCATAACAGGCATGTGGTTGTACGAGAGGCCCAGTTCAATGGCGCACAAAGTTCAGTCCTTAATTGACCAAGGCATGACTTCCAATTTCTAACTAAGCCACACGGATTATTTTGACACACAGATTCATATTCCCATATCACATAGCCACCATGTCACACAGTTTCCACCACTTGCCTTAGTCTAAATCCTTTCCCACCCAGTTGGTTAAGTGCAACACATGCCATAATAGCACACAGTGCACACAGTTTTATCACATAGTTCCATAGTCACTTAGTCAAGTTGATAATTGCAACTTTACATGAAAAGGTGATTCGTGGCATGGCTAAGCAATCTAATCACATCTAACCAACCCACGTTGGTGCTACAATAATACCAATTAATAAATAACCAAGCTAGAGTGACAAAGGATTAAGACATAACAAGTGGACAAGGAGGTTATAACAAATTGGATTAATAACTAAACCCAAAAGCATTTAAATAAATACTTAAAGTAAATGCAATAATTTGAATCAAAGTAATTTTAGAAAACTAGGATTCAATATGATCAAAGGTACAACTTGCCTTGCTAGCAATGACGATCTTATTTAATCTTTAATTTTCTACTTCCTTGATCTTCAGCCCCTTCTTGATCAACACTTCTCGCAGTATCGATGTCTACTCGCAAACAAGTAAATAAACCAAATAAATAAATAAACTCCAAAAACTAAATAATAATCTCAGATAAATAGACATTGAATTGAGATAAATTTAGGAATTCGAATGAACTCAATCGGAGTTAGGATTCAAAAGATGTGAACTTGAAAGATCACATGGAATGATGAGATTGAGAGAGAAGAATATTCAAAGAATATTCTTTCGGATTAAATAATTAAATAGATTTGGAGACCTACAAGTGGGGTCCACTGGTAAGTGAAAGAGATCAAAGATAGTGAATGACATGTGGGACCAATTGGATAATTGAATTCCTAGAATTACTATAATTCTAGAAGTAAGGTAAAGGGAAAGACAGTGGGCCATTGGTCCATAGACCAAGTCCACGGGCTAGGGTTTGGTGCATGGCGAACTGAGTTCACAGAATAGGGTCTGACATGATGGGGACCACGAGTAAATGACTCGGCTCATAGTGAGCCAAGTCTACCCGGGTATGGCTCAGGGTTAGGTTTACATCTAGGGTTTGAGATGCCTGGCTGACGAATGGGGTCCACAAGGCATAGAGTAGGTTCATATGAACTATGTCCATATGGTTTGGTTTTCAGTTTAGGTCAGGGTGTAGGCCATGTAGGCGCTGACAATGCGGCCATGTGCGCAAAGAGGAGATGAGGTGGCAAGATGGCGATGACGTGGCTTGCACGTAATCGATGACGGGGATGCCACATAGGACGACACACAAGCACAACAGCTTTGATGGCTGCCGAATGGCGATGACTAGGCGGATGACATGGCACCGGGTGGCATGGCATGGTCCAATTCGGCCCTGGAGGACCAAACTCGATCGCCATAGAGACAAGAAGGAGAGAGGGTGATGCAGGCCCACATGGAAGGGGTGCATAAGGGGCGTCAGCCATGGTCGTCTCGGGTTGGCATCGACGGTGATGAGCGATGGCCAGTTGGCTTTCGTGAGACCAAGGCAGCGGCGGTGTCGCTCGGCACAACAGCTCCGGCGGGGTCGGGTGAAGGCAAGGGCAGCTTGGCGAGCACGTGGGGTGCGGGAGGAGACCGAAGCGGCAGCACGTCAGGTCGAAGGGAAACATCGCCTGGCGGCGGCTTGACGACAACGGCCACAGGTCCGAAGTGGTCTCGGGAGGCTTGGTCGGACACCGGCTTTGGCAGCCAACATGACACGAGATGGCAAGCTGACGGTGGGACCATGCTGTCATAGGGTGTAGAAAGAGAGAGGAACCGGGCCCACATGGAGGTGTCACGGAGGGAGATGGCGGCTCGGGAGGCTCAGTTGGACACCGGCTATGGCAGCCATGGCGTTCTCGGGTTGGCGTCAACGGCGACGAATGGCGACCGGTTGGGCTCCGACGAGGTCGACGGCCGGCGACGGCTCTAGATGCGGCGGCACCAGCAAGACCGAGCAGGGGCGAAAGCGGCTGAGCAAGCGCACAGAGAAGATGAGGAAACCGAAGTGGCGGCGCTGCGTGTGGAAGAGAGGGGGAGCTCTAGCGGCGGCTCGACGACGGCAGCTCCGAGTCCGAGACGGAGATCTCGAAGGCAGCGTCGGTGCGGATAGAGAGGCTCCAAATCGTCGTCAAAGGCGGCGGCGGCGGCGGCTCGGCTCCAACACGAGTTGGGCAAAGGACCGACGAGGTTGGGGATGGGGAAGAAAAAGAATGGGGTCTCACCGTCATCGAAGGCAAGCGGTGGTGGAGCTCCAGCGAGATCGAGGAAGGTCGAGCGCGGCTCGGGCGTGCGCGTGAGGATAGAGAAACACCGGATGGCGGGGAACAACAACGGAGCGCGCGACGTTGGCTTCGGGGAAGAAGGACCCGACGACGGCACTGAGAGCGCGGTGGCGGCGTCACCAGGCGAGGCAGGCGTGGATCGAGAGGTGGCCTATTTCTGGCGCCCTGGCGTGCGGGGGCGGACTTCAAGGCGGCGGCGGCTTACCGAGTCGGGCGTGGCACCGAGAATGGCGGCGGCGGTTGCAGGGACCGCGTCCTGGGTGCGTACGTGAGTGCGGGCGGCGCAGCAGCTGGTAAGTGGGGCTCGGGCGGAGGCGCGCCATTGCTAGGGTTGAGAGGTCACTGGTCTTGCATTTGAGCAAGAGAAGCGAGGGGCGTAAAAGGGAAAACGAATCTTTCATTGGTGGGCAGATCAAGGTAAAGCCAGGTTGGGGAGAAAGAAATGGGAATGGGCCAAAAAGATGTAGCCCAAAGAAGGAAACTGAGATTTAATTAGTTTTCTCTTTTTAGAAAATAGTTGAAAAGCCAAAAGGCAAATAGAAATTAGCAAATGCACTCGGAAAAATTCTAGAAAAATCTAGAAAATAAATCCAAGCACATAGAATTCAAATAAAATATTTTTGATAATAGTTGATGTTGAGATTAATCAAATTAAATTGTTTTTGATTTATGAAAGTCCCATTGAAGCTTTATTAATTCAAATAAAATTGGTGAAATTTTCCAAGGACCTAAACTACTCAAAAGATTTTTGAAAAGCCAAATTTTTGGGACATTACACTCATAGAGGAGATTTGGGAGCTCGACTACGTGCTTTTCAATATCCCCCTATTTCGGTGCCGTTGGGTCCATCTCCCACAGGTGAAGGTCGACAAGTACGGCGTCACTACCGTGGACCTCGAACGTGTTGGATACAAAGAAGAACTATTCATACTCACTAACTAGGTTGTTCAAGTCTTCTATGTAACCGACTAGGCAAATAAGAAGTGTCATGTAGTTCTTCATGGAAAAAGGAGGATTGTCAGAGTAGAGAATGTAGTGGACGAGGAAGAATACAATCAATTTAACGAGTTTCATCCTTTCAAAAACATCATAAAGGTCGAGGAAGAACAACATGATGAAACTAGCTACATACGTGTCTATCATCATGAAGGGCTAATTTTTAAAGGAAATAAGCAAGTGGAATGATGAGTGAAATGTTTATGTGTCATATGCTCTGAATGGTTAATTTTAGTTTATTTGAGTTAATTGATTTGTGAAATGGATGTGCTTGTTTTTGAAATGAATTTGAATTGGATGTATACATGTACTTGTTGTGTTTCTGCTTGTTTTAGAGGACATGGCTAGCATTTCCTGAGGCTAGCCAATAAACAGAAATAGATTTAACAATACAAAAGAATATCACAGATGGTTTCATCTATAAACCGTCTATGATACATCAGCTATCACAGGCGGTTTCATCTACAAACTGTCTGTGATATGTTTAATTCCGCTTCGGCTCCCGTGCGATACGTCTCACGCGCCGATGTAACTCTTTGTTTTATAAGAATGATCACCCGCCACAGTACTGCTCACACATCACTCTATTCTCAAGCACAAACAAAATGGCTCCCCACTCTTCTCCCTAGACACCGGTATTGATGGCCTACTTGGCCATCCTGTACGAGCACCTCGCCAGCCGTAAGATGGCGGAAGCTACGGAAGGACACTATTCTAACAGTGTCCTCCATCCTCCGGCAGAGGTTATGCCGGCGCATGTGGTGGCGACATTCCACCATCTTGACCACCTCCTCCGCCGTGTCTTCCAGGTGGTCTGCTTCTTCCGATGAGATAACCTCTCAATGTAGTCCTCCACAACAACGTTGAACATCTCCAAGAGGATTACTGTCACTTGGAATGCGACATCGAGGTGGCAGGCTACCGAGTCGACCAAGCCGAGACCTCTCAAGCAAAAGAAGAGAGCCTATGGACGCATTTCTACTTGGTTCTTGAGGCGGAGCGTCTTTGGGTGACTATCGAACGATCGTGTCAACGGTTGAAAGTGTTTCAGGCTACCTATGCTGAACTTGAACCCTTCGATGACGACGATGTCACCTACAAAGTTTTGATAACAGAGATAGCAGGCTACTTGGGCCACTAGAAAAACTTGATCTTTTTATTATTTCTACTTTTTTAAATCTTTTGTAAGAAGCGACTGGCCACACTGTTAATTTGGTCATATGTAAATACAAAAAATGATAAAAAAAAAACCAGTTTGAAGTTAAGTTACTATCTATATTGAACATGTTTACTGAATAACGTGTTTATCTTACTGTATTTTATGTCTATGGTGAAAAACAAGTCATACATATTCACTCCTGACGCCAGCCGAAAAACATAATATTTTTTTAGCCATAGAAGGAACTATCACAAGTGGTTTAGTAGAACAAACCGTATGTGATATGTATCACAGACGGTTCTACAATAAAGTTGTCTGTGATATGGATGCATGTCTCAGCTATCACAGACGATTCCTGAGGATAAATCGTCCTAGATACATCATCTATCACATACGGTTTCAACTACAAACCATTTGTGATACATAAGCCATCACAGACGGTTATTTATTGGAACCGTCTGTGTTGTGTATTTATCACAAACGTTTCTACTTTAGAACTGTGTATATAGGGACCCAAAAATACAATTCAGGAACTCTCTGTGTATTCTGAACTAGTCTCAGATCAGTAGCTAGCTCACATAGGAAACAGTGATGAAATACTATCCATTTATTCGATTCAACTAATTAAAAAGATCTCAAAGTAACGAATAGTAATAATAACTAGACCTTATGGTCAATGTTTACTTAACTTGTTATGTAGGGCTAAAGAAATAAATAAACTCTTGCAGCGGAACGAAGAAACTTGAAAAGACCAATCAACATGCCCACAAGCAATCGAGTGGAGAGCGCATCCTAATCCGCGAAGTCCTCATAGTACTTCATCTCAAAGAACTCTTGAGCAACTTGATAATCTTCAACTGAATAGCAGAAATTGGAGTCGTAAGCACATAAAGTACTCAACAAGTCGTAGCGAAATAGTATGCAATTAATATTCATGCAAGTCTAGAACAAAGGTTAGTTGTATAGTTCTTTTGCAGAAAGCGGCATTGACGATAATTACAATAAATAGATTGAAATACGTAGTTGAAAAGAAAAATAAATAAATAAACAATTTCTTTGAAACAACTAGTGAATTTCCCATTCACTTCCCAAGACAAACCACTAAGTGAATTACCCATTCACCAAACGAACATTATATTCATCAAGTGAACTTCTCATTCACACTGTGAAATCCCCGAGCACATCCATGACCACAGACACGACTGTTTAAACAGTTTTAACTCTGTAGAGGTTGTACAACTTTTTTCACAAGAGATAAATCAACTTATAATGTCCGTCTGACACACTTCCGTAGGTCTGCGACTAAGTGATTTTCACAAGGCCTTTACAAAGCTCCTTCTTAACCCAGTTCTAGCCACTAAGGTTTCAACACGGAAGGTCTTACCGACTAGACAGAGCCCCCCTCTTGTGCCAGTGTGAGTATACGTACCCCAAAACTCACGCTTCTAAGACAGAACCAAAATTAAGACATTGCTAATTAGTTAGCCACGTCCGTCCTATCAGACATATGGTTGTATAGTTAAGGCTCAGTTCAATAGCGCACAAGATTAAGTCCTTGACAAGTTACTCAAGCAAGTATACCACAAACCCACAATGTGCTAATTGCACCCTCTTTACTTCATGATCGCTCACCCGAGCGGAAATCATTTTGTTCAACCAAGACCAATGACATACCCTATCATGGTACGAAAATTTTAACAATAGTGGCTAACCACCATGATTCCATATCTCATTCAATCAAATTCAACATTATTTGTACATGTGATAATGAACCCATCGCATCTAAGCTTGACTAAGCATCTGTACGATACCCATGTTGGTGATACAAATATGCCCAACTACAATTATCCATGCTGGGGTGACAAATGATTCATGACATTCGAATATTCAATGGAGGCCTAATGACAACAGGTTATAGCTAATCCCAAAATAGTTAATATAAAGTTGGCATGCAATTGGTATCAAACAATATATTTTTGAAATCATAGGTTCAATATGATCGAAGGACTACAACTTGCCTTGGCTTTGGCTCTACTCAGTTACCACACTTGGATCTTTGAAGTTTGCTTCTGCTCATGCTCTGCGAAACAGATCGTTTAACGAGAGACAAAACAACAAACAAAACACGAATAAATTCAAATAAAATCAAAAAACAGTAAGACCAACTCTAAAAGAAAGAGCTCAATTTTAGATGAATTTATGAATTTGAATGGACTGAATCAGAGTTCGTATGAAGGAGAATAGACTCTCGAAAGATTGAAATTCACATGAAATGATGATATCAGAATTTCCTTTCAAAAGAAAATTCTAGATTAAGACGTCAACATGACATCACTAGGGCTTTTCAGCCGAAAATAAAATAAAGAAAAATCGGCTGACATGAGGGACCCACTTGATTCGGGTTGAGTTTTGATCTCCCACTTGGCTGCTGACAAGATGACACTTCAAGCAAAGAGGTTGAGGTGGATGTGCTTATGTGGAGATGAGGTGGTGGCTTATGTGGCACAGTGTCGGGACCCAAAAATGCCATTCGGGACCCTCTGTGTATACTGCACTAGTCCAAGATCACGCTAGTGCACATAGTGGCAACATCGATGAAATATCATTTCCATATACAAAGGTGACTAATATATAGACAAATAATAATAAATATCAAAGCTTACAATTAATGCCTCAGAAGGCGAATAGCTCGATTAAGCTGCAGCGGAAGGTAACGGAATAGCTTCAGTGAAGCTCATCCATATGCCCACAGGTAATCGACTGGGGTAGCGCAACCTAGTTCTCCACGATCCTTGAAGTAGACTTTGATGACCGATGGTTCCTCCACTTTATCTGAATGAACATAGCAAGATTGAGTACATGGCTATACTTAACAAGTTGCACCACATAATGCAAAATATAAATGATGGCTTATTCCAAAGGAAATGGCTTATGTGATTCTTTTGCATAAAAGCACACTACTACAGAAAAGGTCTTCATAAACGGTTCAAAAACGTCATCACAGACAGTTTCATGAGCCGTCTGAGTTTATGGGTCAGTGATTACATGAGCTCATCACAGACGGTTTTTGAACCATTTGTGATGTATACTATCACAGACAGTTATTAACTCAGAACCGTCTGTGATAGCTGCCTATCACATATGGTTTTTAGATGGAACCGTCTGTGATAGCTGATCTCTATAAAGTCTCCAAGCAGTGGCTGCTTATGCCTTTAAAACCGGCTTCATATATGACACAACAGCCACGGGCAACCTCATCGAGCCTGCAAGTTCAAGAAGCATGGTTTCCAGGAGAGCGTATGGATATACAATTACCTGGATGTTGTCGATAGATAATTGGACTTGACATCAAGGAATGGTTGGTTGCTGATATATAAAGCCTCTTCCCAGTCGGAGTACCTGCGCATCCACGCCACTTTTTGAACATGGTGTGGACGCGCAGGTACTCCGACTAGGAAGTGACTTCATGTATCAGCAACCAACCATTCCTTGATGTCAAGTCCAATTACCTATCGACGACATCCAGGTAATTGATGTCCACGCGCTCCCGCAACCATGCTTCTTGAACTTGCAGCTCGATGAGGTAGCCCGTTGCCTCATCCTTCCTCACGCCAAGTGGTCAGATTACTTAACAATACACACACACACACACACACACACACACACACACACATATATATATATATATATATATGAAGCCGGTTTTAAAGGCACAAGCAGCCACTGCTTGGAGAGTTTATAGAGAAGAGATCGGGAATGAAATGGTAGGATGTACTTGGGACGCAAGGGAGGAGAACTTGACAGGCATGAACACGGTTACACAGACAAAGGTGAAATGAATGGCGAGAGACAGGTGAAGAGGTATTGTAGTAGTTTTTGACTCATTTGGTCTTGTTTTGGAATAGAATACATACCAATTAATAAATAATTGATGATCAAAGGCACAAGCTAGGTAAAAATTCCATAAATGTGTATGCTAAATGTAGCTTTACAAATTAGCCTAACCTTTACAAATTTGAAAAGTTAATTACAGCTTTCAAAAGTAAAATACCATATAGGAACATACCATAAGATTAGTTACAAATTAACATATTGTTTGAGATACAATGTAGCACAAGGCTAGGGCTCTGATTTGTTCCGGTAGTTGGGATGGTTTTTGGAAAAAAAAATGTAAATATATCTATACATTTCTACTCTACTTTAGTATATTCCAACAGTAAGGCCCTCCTCTACTATTTTCCCTTCTAAAGAAAACAATCCAAAACTGTCGCCAATGAAATTAGGAAGTCAGCAGAACTGCATCAGTACCTAAACTGGTAAATGTCTCATGTATGTTTCAAAGAGGCACATATCTTACTTGGGTCCAGTTGACATTATTGGGCCTATGGTAGATGTGAAGAACTCCATCAAAGTACCATATAAGATGTTCACCTGGTTGAAGAAATCAACAGGTATGAACAAGCAAAAAATAAGGCATTAGTACATGAAACACTTACATGGTGTTATTTATCCTATGAATAGATGGTGATTATAGACTTACTATTAACTGACAGCCATTTGTTAAGATCCTTTCCAAGAGGTAACCAAATTGCATCCCTCAGATTGCCACTTCTGAAGGTTGCATCAATGTGTCTTTTCAGCAGCACACCCTGCATCATATGTATCAAAAACAAAAAATGTCTTTAGGAACATACCAGCAGTCACACCCAAACACAACTCCATTCCCCACCTCCAGATCCATCCATCCATCCAGCTAGCCAGCAGTCACAGAGGGCAAGACAACAAGGCCAAGGGTGTCCAAACCGACCATCAACCGACAAGGTAGCCCACATTGCAACTCGGTTCACATGAATACCAACAGCACAAACCAATAGATCTATCTTACCTCGATTGACATCGTCGGTGTTGGTGGTGAGGTAGCCGAGGCCAAGGTCGGTGGAGCTAGATGTAGCCGGGGGAGGTTGGTGAGGTAGGCAGGGTCGCGGACGTCGGGGGGAGGAGGAAGAGGGGAAGGCAGCGTCACCGTAGTTGTGGCACAACGGTGACACTACACAAGACACTCTTATCGTACAAGTGACTTGTGTAATGAACCATGGTGTCACAACCATCGGCGACGGGAAGAAGGGCGGCATCAGCAATGAGGTCACTCGGGTGGGGAGGGGAACAGACAAGAGTAAGGGCACTAGAGAGTGACGAGTTAGGGCGCAAACCCTAGCGGGCTCCTACTAATAAAAAGACTTATCATAGACGGTTCTATTATGGAATCGTTAGTGATACTTATCACAGACGGTTCCACGATGGAACCGTCCGTGATATGGTCTCATATCACGAACGGTTCCATTGTGGAACCATCAGTGATATGGTCTCATATCACGGACGGTTCTATCGTGGAACCGTTTGTGATATGGTTGTTCTTAAGTTCTATGTTTTGAGCATATTAATTATCATGTATACATTTACATGACATAAAGAAATTACATGTTTATATGTCAATTTTTTCATTTAAATACTGCTAAAAATTTGCAGACGGATATTTGTTCCACTAGACCGTTTGTGATATATAGTTCAACTATAATATAGTAACTTCACCTCCAAACTAGATTTTTTTTTATTCTAGAATTTACATATGGCCAAACAGCATGGCCAGTCACTTCTTACAAAGATTCAAAAAAAGTAGAAACCTAAATAAACAAAGTTTTTTAGAAACCTAAATAAACAAAGTTTTTCTAGTGGTGGACGTAGGCTGCTATCTCCGTCTTCAAAACTTCGTAGGCGGTGGCGTCGGCATCGGATGGTTCGTGATCACCAGCGAACGAAGCCCGAAATGCATACACCCGCTGACGCGCCCCTTCGAGTGTCTCCTGAAGACAGCCCTCGGACTATTGAATCAAGAAGAATTTAGACCATAGGCTCTCTTCCCTTGCTTGAGGGGTCTCAGCATGGTCGATTCGGTTGCCCGCCACCTCGATTAAGCAGTCCAAGTGACGGCAAGCCTCCTGGAGATGTGCAACGTCGTTATGGAGGACCACATCGATGTCGCGGTACACTCGCCAGAAGTGGGAGATCACCCGGAAGACACGGCGGAGGAGGATGTCAAGATGGCAGAAGGTGGCCGTCATTTGCTCTGGCAAATCCTCGGGCAGAGGAGTGAGGACACTGTTGAAACAGTGTCCTTCCACAGCATCCCCCAATGTACGGCCGGATAGGTGCATGTACAACATGGCCAGGAAGGCCATCAATGCTAGTGATAAGGAAACAAAAGAGGGAGCCATTTCTGATTTAGAAGTATATATATGGTAGAGTTATATGTGGGGATGATCTTCGATGACGGATGATCCTTTTTATAAAACAAGGAATAAATTCAGCGCGTGAGACGAAGAGATGCAACGGGGAGCCGAAGCGGCATTAAAGTGGCATTGATGCAACGAAGAGACACATCGGCATTTACGGCAATGAAGAAAGCGAAACGAGCGATGACGAAACTCACCGAAGCTGAGTGATATTATGATGCGGTTCGTGTTAAGAAGCGCTCGTGGAGTATCATAGACGGTTGTTTGTTGAAAACCGTCTATGATATTTTGAAATATCATAGACGGTTATTGTTAAGAACCATATGTGATACTTCATAGACGGTTTTCATTATGAACCGTCTGTGATATTGCCTCTTCACAGACAGTTTTTAGTGCAGCCAGTAACACAAATGGTCTCTAAACCAAAACCATCTGTGATTGCATGTAATACAGACGATTTTGGTCAACCGTCTGTGATGAGGCGTCCAGTATTAACCTTTTTGTAGTAGTGCCATCACCGAACCCTACAGAGTGTACAATCTATTCGACTGGATTAGAGATGATCACAATTAAACCTTTCTGAAACTTTATCTCAACAATTGACACTCCCGGTGTGTTTTACTGATGACACTAACACCCACATAGAAAATTAGTCCATCGCACACCGTTGGACCTAAAGACGGTGAACCGCTCATAAATGTGAATCGCCACGAAGACAGAAACACACCTCCACCCTGGCACATTGCTTAACCTACTACCTGAGTAGTCAATGCCGAGATTCCATAACTTACTAAGTTAGGCCCGTCCCATACCAGGCATGTGTTTGTACGATGAGGCTCAGTTCAATGGCACACAAAGTTAAGTCGTTAACTGACCAAGGTGAGACTACCAATTTCTAACTAGGTAACCATAATTCATATATCCCAAGCACGGAGCTCCACCATATCACAGAGTTTCTACCACTCGCCTCAGTCTAAATCTTTTCCCACCCTGTTGGTTAAGTGCAACAAATGCCATCAACGAGTAATAGCACACTGTGCACACAGTTTTACACAAAGTTCCATAATCACTTAGTCAAATTTATATGTGCAACTCAGATGACAATGATTGACTCGTTGCATGACTAAGCAATATACTGGTATCTAACCAACCCACGTTGGTGCTATGATAGTACCAACTAAATAATGAACCATTCTAGGGTGATAAAAGATCATGACATAACAATAGCCAAGGTGGATATAAACAAATTGGATTAATAACTAAACCCAAAAGCATTTAAATAAATACTTAAAGTAAAATGCAATAATTTGAATTAATGTAATTTTGGAAAACATGAAATGATGAAAAAGAAAAAGGGAGAGAGAAACTGACAAGTGGGTCTATGGAATATTCTTAGAATATTCTATTCCAAAAATATTAGAAATTGGCTGAATGTATTACATGTGGGACCTGCTGATATTTATGAATTTCTAGAATTAAAATAATTCTAGAAATAAGGTAGAGAGAGCGACAGGTGGGACCAATAAGATAAAGGATTTTTCAAGAATTAAGTTAATTCCCGAAAATAGGATTAGGGGTTGACATGTGGGCCACTGGTCTATGGACCAAGTCCATGGAGATATGCTAGTCTACGGTGGACCAAGCTCATGAATAGGGTTTGACTAGGAGTTGACTGACATACAGGACCCGTATGTAAGTGAGAGAAATAATTAGGGTTTTTAATTGGGTAGGTGACATGTAGGGTCAACATGTAAGTGAGAGAGAAATTACATGTATGACTTGGTTGGTGTGGATGACATATGGGGTCCACAAGTACAAGAAAGAGTGGATTGGTTGACAACTGGGGACAACACAACAGAGAGAAAAAGAAACAAGAAAGAAATCTTGAGAAGGAACCAAGAGGACATACAGAGAATAGAAAATGAAACAACCCAAGACAGAGAACTACTCGGACGGTTCTTATCGCCTGGTGGCAAAGCAAAGGGAGAAGCATCAATACAGAAGGTGCTTGGCCACACACATCAGAGAAAAGGAGACATAGAAGCCAACGTGGAACACAATAAAACCCAGAATGAAGCAATGGACAAAATAGGGAACATGCCACGTCGGCCGGTTCGGGCGCATGGTGTCCACAGTGAACGAATGTGAACCAACTTCGGCAAACGGACAAAACAGAACAGCAACGATGAGATGGAGAAGATGACGCGGTCAAAATGACGACAAACTACACCATGCGCCAGTGGCGAGGCAAAACATGGCAGCGGCAGCGGCCTCACGGATGTGTACCACTTTGGGCGATGCTCTGTGAAAAGGGAGGTGAGCATGGCGTAGAACGCGGCGACACGAACCCAACGGTGGTGGAGTTGAAGGCAGGGGATCAATGGTTGCGGAGTAATTGGTCAGAGAAGAGAGACAGTCAAGAGGAGAGAGAGCGCTCGATTCTTGGCGCATGGTGGATGAAATTTGAATCTAAAAGATGGAGAAAATAGGTATTGATGAGGGGCACGAGATGACTCGATCGGATTTTGGAAAAACTCACCGAGGAGGCGTGGCGCTCAACGTACACATTTCAGTGTCATGGCTCGAGATGGCCAATGGTGCTTCGGCGATCTTTAAGCGAAGGGGAAGGAAGCATGACGTAGAACGCAATGACGCGAACATAACGTCGCAGATGGTTCGCCCGGGGGACGTTAGATGAAGGCGCAACTCGCCGGAGAAGACCTTCAGTTGGAACTCGGTCTTTTGTAGAATGTGACGAAAATAGATCGATTTAGAGGAAACTAAATCAGGGGATTGGAAGAGGAGATCAAAATGGACATTTGGACGCGATCGGTTTCCTTTTATATGCACCGAGGAGGAAGATATAAATTTGGAAAGATTTTGGTTGTTGCGTACAGCTTCTGGTCTCTTGGCTATTCGGCTGTGGATGAAGATGAATAGTAACTGTGTGCGGTACTATAGCAGCCAAGAGGAGAGAGAAAAAGAAAAGATTTTTTTAAAAAGAAAAGGCCGAAAATCAAGGAGACCAAATAAATAGCAAACAAATCCAAATTTTTTTTCAAAAATACGCAAAAAAATCCTTGAAACATAAGAAAGCAAAATAATGCAGGTTTTTATTTAATTGATGTTTAGATTAGTCAAATTAAATATTTTGAATTTAGAAGATTCCCAATTAAGCTTTATTAATTCAAATAAAATTGGTGAAATTTTCCAAAGACCTAAACTATTCAAAATTTTTTTGAAAAGCCAAATTTTGGGACGTTACACACAGAGAAAACCGAGAAGGAGGGACAGAGGACATGGCCGACGCAATGGACTTCGACGTCGAGGGCAATTGACAGTGAGGTTGGTCTGACTGAAGGGCAAAACGAGACGTTGGAGAAGAGAGGATGCCAAGGGAGGTGGTAGCGCAGTAATGCCAGCAACGAGATGGCGACTTTGGTGGTGGGAAGCTCCACGGTTACGCCGGCTTCGACAATTGGGTGACGCCCGAGGAAAACCAAAGCGAGCACAACGTCAGTGACAGCAAGGGGAGCACAGGGAGCTGCTTGGGACGATCAGAGGAGGACAGAGACGCCGACGAGAAGAGGATGACCGAAGACAATGAAGAAACACGGCGGCAGCAACTTGGTGATGGATAAGCATCAAGGAGATGGGGGATTAGATGATTAGAACAAGAGGCTCAAGGTGACACGGATAGAAGGGCCAGGGGGCTCATCGCCGGTTAGATCGGAACAACAGCAGTGGCCGGTTTTTGGGAAGAACATGACGACAATGGCTTGATGACGCTTCGGGGGAGATGGTGAGGGCACGGAGAGGAACGCTTCAGCGTGAATCCAAAGAAGGCGACGGTGTGGCCGGAGAAGGTCCAACGGCGAAGATCTCCATTGAAGAAGAGCTTCGGCGGTGGCTCTGTTCTTTGGCAAGTTTGCGGTGCGAGGAGATCAAAGTAGAGGTCAGGGCTTTGGGTATCGATGAGGGAATCAATGCGAGTATTTTGACGCAAAAGGTTTGGTTTATATAGGGTTGGAGATGGGAGGATTTGAGAGATAGCCAACGACGCTGTTGTTTGGGACTTGGACACAGAGAGTCCAGGAGGAAGACTAAGCACGATTGGCTCGGCTAACAAAAGTGAGGCCACACGTAGTGAGAGGACGAGGGAGAAAGTAAAAAAGGGGAAGGTTGGGTTGTGCTCGGCTTGGACCAAAAGAAGAAATGGGCCGGGCGAAGAAAAAATGGGCTAAGGCCACGAGAAAGGAAAACAAAGAGGGCCAGGCCGACAAAAGGAAAAATGGAGAAGGGATGAGAGAAAAAGGATTGAGACCAAAGAAGGATTTCGAAAAAAGAAAAATTTCTGAATTTAGGACAAAGAGATAAATAAAACCGAGCTCAAATAAATAGCGAATAATTCCCAAAAATTCCTAGAAAATTCCAGAAAATTCTTTAGAACACCAGAAACTCAAATAAAACAACTTTTAATTTAATTGAATTTTGGATTATTCACATTAAATCTTTTTTATTTCTGAAAAATCAAATTAAGCTTGAACTTTAACTAGAAAATTCAAATGGTTATTTTTTTTAAAGCTTCATAAACAAACCAAATTTTGGGATGTTACAAACTGTTTATGATGTCCAAGCCTATTTATATTCAGACTCTAGGGTTTGCCCGCGCCCCCACTCAAACGACTAAGTTTCTCTAACTCTCCCTCCTCTCCCGAGCCCATCGCCATTGTCCTCGACACCACCTCCTCCTCGAGCCCGGCACGCCTCCTTCCCCATGCTCTTCACCTCCTCCCCGAGCATGAGCCACCGCCTCCCCAAACCCGGTGCCCCTCCTCCCCCGAGCCCGGCGCCCCTCCTCCCTAAGCCTGCCTCATCCTCTCCCCCAAGCACGCGTCACCTCCTCCCCCCTGAGCACGTGTCACCTCCTCCCCCGAGCCCGGCACGCCTCCTCTTCGACGCCGCCTTACTGCTCTAGTGCTCCCTGGTCATCCTTCTCCTCGACGGCCAAAGGTAACCGATGCCGAGTTGCCGACCTCGACGCCCCTTCCCCTCACTCTTGCTATTAATAATCTATCATGCCCCTTCCATTTCCCCTTCGCCGCCGCCCTACTGCTCAGGTTGATTGTGTCAGCCCAGATCTGAAATCACCTTTTAAAATGAATCCATGTTGAATATCTACATTGCTCGGATTGCTCAATGGCTTTGATTGCCATCTGCTTCATGGGTATCACAGCCTTTCAATTTTATTACCCCTTTGCATTTGATATGTTCTAGTCAGTGATTCATATTGTATTTGTTTTGATACTGCTACTAGAATATATTGCAATGTGGTGTGGTGGGCTTGAGATGAATGCTCTGTGATGATAATAGTCTTGTTCTTAAATTGTTTTGATAATCGAGTTTGAACTTAAGCTCTAATTGGAATGCTTACTACTATAGATTGATCTTTAGCATTTAGTCTGTTACTTTCAGTTGGTTAATTGGTTGAACCTCCAGGCCAAAAGTATTATTAGTTGTCTTTTGTTTAAAGATCATGTCGGCAGATAAGTAAAGAACTATTTTAGAGTTCAAAGTTTGAATTAATATTGTCAAATTCAATTAATGAAGAGTATAGACTAAAGTAGCGAGAAGGCCAAGATTAAATCTTGTGCAACTCTACATCTGAGAGCAATATCAAAATGTTAAATCTTAGCTTTATGCTGATTTCATTTGTTCACATGATATTTGTGTGGAGCATATTATTCCTTTTAAATAACTTGGTGGATTTACATGTTTATATGTCAATTATGTCATTATATTGGTGCTGGAATTATGCTTTATTTACACTTAATTGTGCTAGAATTAATTATGGATTTATGCTAAAGCCGCCTTCCTTACAACAATTCAGATGGGGAGGAGGGGTAATTAAATTAAAATGTTGTGATACTTACGAAGAAGATAGCAATCAAGTATAATAAGTAATTATATAACTTTGCAAATTGATCCTGTTATTATATGTAGCATGTATAGATTTTTTGTGTGGTAGTTATATACTTAATAAGAAAGTATCCTAATTTATTCCCTACATATCCCAATTATTTATTAATTGGTGTGTATATCTATTGACGAGGATATAACAATCCTTATTTTATTATATATCTATAATTCATATTATGGATAATAATGACGTCATATAACTCTTAAGTATACCCCTTAATATTCATAAGAGAGAAGCTGGAAGTCGTAAGTTCTCCTACGACCACCCTGTAGTCATGGGCCTTCCTATGACTACCCTATAGTCGTAAGCCTTTCTACGACTATCCCGTAATCGTAAGCTCTACTATGATCGATCTGTGGTTGTAGGCTCTCCTACGACCACCACCTGGTCGTAAGCTCTTCTACGACCAGTCCTCAATCGACAAGACTCATAGACATGTGGGCCTAATCGATCAGCGAATCTCATGTACCGTATCCAAGGATATGAGCAATCAATTACAATGTTATTCCTTGAAATAATAGCACGACTTAACTCCCTATTATGGTGATAATTGCCTGGCAACGTGGGAACGTTACAACTCCCGTAATAACCTCCGGTAACAGCTCCACGATCTAGTGCGTTAATGTGACCTTTATACTGAAGATCCAATGGCGCACCCCGGGGACAGTATAAAAGGCAAGGATCGTCAGGAAGAGGGGGGGAGGCAAAAGAAAGAAGATTAGAAGGACAATACTCTAGTCTCTGATTCCATCTTGTAATCCAGTATATTCAATACATACACACAGGAGTAGGGTTGTTATTCTCCCAAGAGAAGGCCCGAACCTGTATAAAAATCCCCGTGTCTCCATCTCTGTGTGATTTTGAGCCTAGAGGAACCCCCGAATCAAATAATCTTTACGTAAGTTCGGTTCTAAAACACCAACAGTTGGCGCCGACCGTGGGGGTCTTTGAGTCATCAGCTTTCCTTTGTCTTTCCGATTCTCATGCTCTCATGGCAGGAGAGTGGAATGAGGAGAACTGGTTCGACTTGGTCAATTATGCAGATATCGACATGGATGCCGGTTTCGACTATGAGCCGAGCGATGCATCATCCGATGGTGATGTCGCCTCTGGAGATATTTCTCCAGGAGACCTTACCATCGATGGAGTTGAGGAGGAATCCTTATCCCCCACAACTATACGTCCAGATGGGGAACCAGCTTCCTCAGAGGATAAGGGTCAATCCGACCACAATGAGGGCTGTCCCAAGGCAGACTCACGACACAGTGAGGGTTCCCTCTCCAAATGTCCAATTCTACCTAAGACAGTCCGACCTGGCGCGACAACTCCTGGAAGTCGTAATTCCGGATCTTCATCAACATCTGGTGATTCTCTCTCTCCGGTTAGCCCAGCCAAGAATGCGATCGAACATGCTCTTCCTGCGAGTTCGACCATCCCAACGCAGGACTCGCTTACCGACAGAGACAGTTATAACCCGGAATTCTCCTTCCTAGATGGGTTTACTCCAAGTCGCCAGATAGTGTTATTCGACGACTCCTCAAGCGAGGAGGACTCTAGCGCAAGTTAAGATCGTCAACGGGAGGTTTTCATCCTGCCCTCAGGTAGCAATAACTCTCCTAGAGACGAGGCTGCAGAGGCTCCCCGAAGATCACACCCTACGACCGCTCGTGGCAATGATAAAGACACCACCGACGACGACCAGAGTCAACACTCTGATAAGCGTGCGGGAAATTCTCGAGATCATCGCACTCCATTGAGGCAAGCTCAAGGATCAGGTATGAATGATTCTGAAATAAATCGACAAAAATGAGTTGTAGCTCAGAGAAAATTGCCTAGGCGTACTCAATACTAGTCGCAAGAAGCTTAGGAACTTCAGCATATCAACGACCTGCTCGAGAACCCATCTCGAGAACTTGCCCGAGCACCTGGCTACGACCTCTTCGCCGAAGAGATCGCACGAAGGCTGCGGAGTACGATGAGAAAGCTCGAATGACCCCACCGGCGTCATTCTAGGAGTCGTGGCAGTACGACTCCATCAGCTTCCAGTCAATCGAATAAGTCGCCGCATGGAGATCACTGTAAGGTGCGTCGCTCTCCAATCCGGAAAAGAGTTCCTCGAATGTCTAACGATCATAAAGCTCCTATGAGAGGTGATCATTCACCACTCCGACCGAGAGGTTTGCAATAGCAGACAAGATACGAGAAGTATTACCCTCGTAGGATCAAGACTTGCTATAAGTCAGATTCACCCCTTGCTGAATATCATCGAGTACGATCACCTGGCGACATCATCCCCTCTTTTCTACAAAGGAGGCGTTACGACGTGATTACCGGATGTCGGGCATTCTCGTCTGACCTCCGAGCAGTTCACTGGCCACTGCGATTTCGACCAGGGAACATGGAGAAATTCGATGGGTCTCAAAATCCCATCAAATTCCTTCAGATCTACACAACCGCTGTCTGAGCAGTAGGAGGAGGAGAGCTCGTCATGGTGAATTACCTTCCGAATGTGCTCGAAGGGTCTGCTCAATCGTGGTTATTAAACCAACCAGTCGAGCCGATCTACTCATGGCAACACCTCTGTGATCTGTTGCTGGCTAATTTCCAGGGCACCTACCATCGCCCCGGAAAGGAGGACGACCTACACAGGATGCGAAAAAAGGACCACAAAACACTACGCCAATTCATCAGGCGTTTCAGTCAAGTTCGCAATTCCTGAGGTTTCTGACGTATCTGTTATCAGAGCCTTCAAGCAAGGAGTCCGTAGCAGAAAGATCACGGAGGACATCGCTTTGAACCCTCCCGCTACTGTAGTTGAACTCTTCGAGATGGCTGATCGATGACGCTATGGCGACGAAGCGCTTGAGTGGACCAAAATCATCGATCGAGATGACCAGCACCCTCAAGAGACTGGCGAAGGTAGCAAAAAGATGGATAAGAAGGCTAAGAAATCCAAGAACAAGGCAAAGGGACAAAAGCTTCAAGCCAATGCTTCTAAGGAAATCCTGGCCATAAGCGATAAGGAGCCATGAACTGACAAGCAATACCCCAATCGAGGCAAAGGTAAACACCCCGAACGGAAGAACGATAATCCTAGGTGGTGCCCTTTCCACAAAAAGGACGGGCATGACCTCCGCAATTGCCGAGTTTTCCAACGAAAACTCGAAGACTATTACAACGGCAAAGGGCCACTTCCTACCCTCAAAGAATTAGGGCAAGCCAGTGGTCGTACACAGTCGGATGACAACGAGGACATGCCATTTCAAGATCCCGAGCACACCATCAAGCACATCTTTGGAGGATCATCGGCGTACGAGTCAAGACGGCAGCTTAAGGCAGTCGAACGTGAGGTAAACTCCATTGACTCTCCTCTTGTCAATAAAGTACCGAGGTGGTCGGCAGTCACCATCTCTTTCGAGAAGGGTGACTGCCCGATCCCTTCAACCCGACCTGGTCATTTTTCGATCGTGGTTGAACCCATCATCAACAACTGTCGAGTAAATCGAGTGTTGATTGATGGTGGTAGCTCATTAAACATTCTGTTTATGAGCACCCTGGATGAAATGCAAGTACCCAGGACCAAGGTAAGACTGGTAAGATATTTATTTCATGGTATTGTACCAGGATCTTCGGCCAAACCCATTGGTCCAGTTTCTCTTCCTTTAACATTTGGTTACCAAGTAATTTCAGGACGAAGAAAATCTCCATTGATGTGGTCGATTTCGATACGACATATAACACCATACTCGGACGACCAGCTTTGGCAAAATTCTTAATGGCAACTCATTATGGGTATCAATGTCTTAAGATGCGAGTCCCAAAGGAATAATCACAATTCATTGTGATAAGAAGATGGTGCACACGCAGGATTTATCGATCCTCAAGATGGTGGGTCGATACCACTCGGGAAGAAAAAGGGCGACCTTGACCAAGAGCTCAAAGCCTAAAAGTGCGCCCAAGCCGAACGACCAAGTCAAAGAAGTTCCCCTAAATGGGAGGAACCTTCAAGATCTGCTTGCATCGGGATACTTCCGACCCCAAGTAGGAAGACACCCTCATCACTTTCCTCCGAGCAAACATAGATGTCTTCGTGGCAAGCATCCGACATGCCCGAGTCCCTGTGGAAGTGATCGAGCACAAGGCTAGCTTTACTACCGACAAAGTACCAGAAACAAAAATTACGAGATTTGCCCCCGATCGACGAGATGCTATAAGGTCGAATTGATAAGCTACTTAAAGCAGGCTTTATAAGAGAAGTCGACCACCCAGAGTGATTGGCCAACCCTGTAATGCTTAGGAAGTCTAACGGCAAGTGGCGAATGTGCATAGACTTCACTGATCTTAATAAAGCTTGTCCAAAAGATGATTTCCCTTTACCTCGTATCGATTAGTTGGTTGACTCTACTGCTGGTTGCGAAACATTAAGTTTTCTAGATGCATATTCTGGCTACCATCAGATTAATATGTGTCTAGAAGATGAAGAAAAGACCGTATTTATTACTCCATTTGGTATATTTTGCTATGTCAAAATGCCATTTGGTCTAAAAAAATGCTGGCGCTTTTTTTCAACGTTTGATGCAATCGACTTTTTCACCTCAACTAGGCCAAAATTTGAAAGCCTATGTTGACGATCTAGTCGTAAAAAGTATCAAACGGCTTGATCATGTTTCAGACTTGCAGGAGACGTTCGACAACCTCAGAAAACACCGCTAGAAACTCAATCCTGAGAAGTGTGTGTTTGGAGTCTCTTCGGGAAAATTGCTTGGATTCCTGGTCTCCGTACGAGGGATCGAAGCAAATCCCCAAAAAATAAAAGCCATTGTTCAAATGCGCTCTCCAACCACGAAGAAAGAAGTCCAAGAGCTCACAGGGTGTATGGCAGCTTTAAGTCGTTTCATAGCACGACTAGGGGAAAAAGGACTACCTTTCTTCAAACTTCTAAGGAAGCACGAGGGTTTCGAGTGGTCGGAAGAGGCAAACGCTACCTTCGAGGATGTCAAGAGATATCTTACGAGTGCTCCTGTTCTGGTTTTCCTGAAACCAGAAGAGACGCTCTAAATTTATCTAGCTGCCACGCCACAGGCAGTGAGCGCAGTAGTAGTTGTAGAATGTGAAAACGTTCAACGACCGGTGTACTACGTAAGTGAAGTTTTACACGGACCTAAGGAGCATTACCCTCATGTCCAAAAGCTTCTCTATGCCCTCCTCATGTCTTCGAGGAAACTGAGGCATTATTTTCAGACGCACAAGATAATTGTGTCGTCTGAGTTTCCCTTAGGAGTGATCCTCCAAAATAGGGAAGCAGCGGGACGCATGTCTAAATGGTCAGTAGAACTTGGAGAGTTTGAACTCCATTTCGTGTCCTGAACGACCATTAAATCCCAGATCTTGGCAGACTTTGTCGCCAAATGGACAAATCCTGAACCTGTTCAGGATCCCTAGTACGATACCCACAACAAGTGGACGATGTACTTTGACGGGTCACTTACTTTAAGTGGCTTGGGGGCTGGGGTGGTCCTAGAATCTCCTAATGGAGAGACCTTAAAGTATGCCATACAGTTAAACATTCAGGCCACTAACAACGTGGTAGAATACGAAGGTTTACTAGCCGACGTACGAGCTGCGAAAGCACTCGCGATTCGACGACTACTCGTAAGAGGAGACTCTCAACTAGTCGTGAATCAAGTCGGAAAAGAGTACCAGTGCTCTAATCCGACTATGTCTCGGTACTTATCGGAGGTTCAAAAGCTTGAAAAGCATTTTTTTGGTTTCGAGGTACAATTTATCCCTCGAAAGGATAATTTTTTCGCAGACCAGCTTGCTCGGATGGCTTCTTTCCGATCACAAGTGCCAAAAGGAGTCTTCTTGGAGTAACTCCAGAAGCCGTCTCTAGTGGACACACCAGAGACATCTCCTATTGAGATAGCATCTCTAGATTATGAGGACACTTGGATGGATCCCATCTACAAGTATCTTCGAATGTGTTCCAGCATCGATGACGATCTCAAGCGGATCGCTTATCAAAGGCCAAAATGTATACTTTGGTCGAAGGAGTCCTCTATAAACGCGGTACTCAAGGGGTACTCATGCGATGCATACCACAGAGAGAAGGACTAAACCTCCTTCACGACATACATAGGGGCATCTGTGGAACTCATGCTTCCTACAGAACGTTGGTCGGAAAAGCCTTTCGACAAGGATTTTACTAGCCAACAGCCCTCTACGATGCCAAAGAGTTGGTTGAGAAGTGTGTACAATGCCAGTTTCATAGCAGGCAAGTACACCAACTAGCTCAAGCATTACAAACAATCCCTTTATCTTGGCCTTTTGCGACCTGGGGTCTCGACATCCTAGGACCGTTCCCAAGGGCTCCAGGAGGCTTTGAGTTCCTTTTTGTGGCTATTGATACGTTCACAAAATGGATCAAAGCTGAACTCAGGATCGATAACAACGGTTTAAAACGGTTCGTGATGAGAAGCGTGATTACTCAGTTTGGTGTCCCAAGTCGAATAATCACATATAATGGTAAACAATTTTTGAGTGCAAAATTTCAGGAATTTTGCGACGAGTTGGGTACCAAGCTCTGTTACATCTCTGTCGCCCATCCCCAAAGCAATGGGGCAGTCGAACGAGCGAATGGCCAAATAATGCAGGGAATTAAAACTCGAGTCTTCAACCAGCTTGTCAAGCGCTCGGGGGCTTGGGTACAAGTATTACCCTCAGTATTATGGGCAGTTCGCACGACCGCTAGTCGGGCAATAGGTGAAACACCTTTTTCCTAGTTTTTGGTGCTGAAGCCATGCTTCCGCCAGAACTAAAGATCACATCTACAAGGGTCGAGAGTTTCAATGACTCAGCCCAAGAACAACTTCGAGCGGATGACATTAACCTGCTCGAAGAAAAGAGGAACCAGGCCTTAATCTGTTGAACAGTCTACCAGCAAGCCCTGCACGAATACTACGATTGTAAGGTCCAACCTCACAGCCTTGCTGTAGGTGACTTGGTATTGAGGAAAATTCAATCCTAGTCTAATCGGAACAAGCTTTCCCCCAAGTGGGAATGTGCTTACACAGTGGTCGAAGTTATGCGACCAGGTTCGGTACGACTGGCAATGGAAGACGGCCAAATTCTTGGAATATCGACCAGTTACGCAAATTCTACGTGTAAATGACCAACCGTTCAATAAAGCATCAGGTTCTTTCTATCTTTATTGTATTACTTCGAGTAACACTTTGACAATTCTTTCAACAATACCCTGGTCAAAGGTCCGCCCTCGACCAGTTACTAAGTCGTGCACTCTTCCACGATAATGCACTGGTCGTAAGACATTCTACGACCAGTACCCAGTTCATCTTTACACTGGTCGAAAGGATGGTAACGTCATCTAGTCGAAGCCTTTCCTCTCTGCATATGGTCCCGCCCACTAGAAGGAACTTCCTAGAGTCGACTCGTTTCTACCAACACAAAGAGCTTGGGTTCGAAACATGGTTGAAATAATGTCAAGCCAACTCTTAGTACCTTAGTTTATTTCTTCATCCATCTTTTTGAAAAATAAATTAAGCAGAGTACACTTTCCAAATTTGCTCGACTACTTTCAATAAACTCAATTTGTTTTAACTGGTCGGAGGAAGTTGCAACACCTAGTCGAAGACTTTCCTCTCTGCACGTGGTCCTGTCCACTAGAAGGAACTTCCTAGCGTCGTTCTGTTTCTATCTCTTGCTACCAGAGCGAATATACTGAGTGCATTGAGATAAGTTGGACAAATTTTTTAAGGAACTCCAGATGTTTATCTAACTCAAGTTGACCGTTCTTGATTTGATTAATCTGGTCGGAGATGGTAACATCACCTAGTCAAAGTCTTTCCTCTCTGCACGTGGTCCTGCCCACTAGAAGGACCTTCCTAGTGTCGACTCGTTCCTACTCTTACGACCAGTGCAAGATTATCGTGATCGAAAAACTACAAGTTAGCTAAACCTCTCTCTTTTTCAGAAAACCCATTAAACACTATTTACTCGGTTTATCTAAATAAACCAAGCAAATAGTTGGGGGCTAGGATAAAGTTATTAACTTGACTTCAATTCTTAGTCTTGCTCTTTTTCTATTCATTATCTTATGAGTTACTAACTACTCGACAAGATGATTTTCAGGAAGAAGGAAGGATTATATATCAACATCAACAAAAAATTTGTCTTTACAGGAATCTGATATAGACTACTTAGGCGGAGGAGAACTGACTTGCATACCCTCCGTGACTAACTCAGCGATCGGCTGCATTGTCTCTATTAACTGCTCCGCTTCTACTTCAGGGCAGGCGAAGTCATCTACGACAGGCTACAGATTAAGGGTGGGATCATGAGATTTAAGTTTTGCTAAGACAAATCTTATTCCCTCTTGGATCGCATCCTTTATCGAGTCGAATTGGTTAGGTCTCAGCGTAGTCACCAACTCTTGCAAAGTTCCGACTTGTTCACCAATGGCACTCCATTGGGCAGACAATGTGTCGTCACGAGGAGTAATCCCCTCTGCATTAAGCCCACTGAGTACATTGTTCAGGAGTGAAATATTGTTTTGAAGATTGATCTTCAAAGCCTTCATTTCCTCCTGATTGCGAGTCGAAGCCTCGCGAAGTCGTTTTACTTGTACTACTTGTTCTGAAAAGAATAAGGTCAGTCAAATAAAATGACCTCGAGAGGAAAACACAACCAATTACAGGTAAAGAACTAGTTGAGAATCTAACTTCTTGACTTCTTCAGTGTGGGCGGCGGTGTCCTTAAGGTAACGTTGCTCCCACATCTGGACCTCTTGGTCTTTGTTTGAAAGAGAATGAGATTCAGAAAAAGAAAAGGAGGTCGAAGGTGGTCTTAAGTTCAGCACTTACCGCTTAGTCATCCCTGCAACTTTTGGTTTGCAGAGTTTGCCTCCTGAAGCTTCTTTCGGAGGTCTTCAATCTCCTCCCTTAGCCTTTTATTCTTGGCTCTCTCAAAGTTGAGAGAATCAGCTAAGGACTTCTCGTCACTCTTGAGCCTGAAAAAGGAAAGGGTAGACGTCAGCATAATTCCTAGTCATAAGTTCTTCTGTGACCAGCTCCTTGTCGTAAGTCTTTCTACGACAATATCCTGGTCGTAAGTTCTTCTACGACAATATCCTGGTCGTAAGTTCCTTGTCGTAAGTATTTCTACGACGGAACCCTGGTCGTAAGTCCTCCTACGACCAGTACCTAGTCGTAAGATCTTCTCGACAAACCCCGCAAGTCTTTGTGTAAGTGGTCCAAATATGAAAGGCTACAAAAGCGATTACTTACAACCTCTCCTTTGCTTTCGTGAGAGTAGCGCTTTGTCTTGTCGTAGCTGGACAAGTTGCCTGTTATATTCAGCAATAGTGACATTTTGTTCCAGCGTGTTCTGCACAAAGAAAGATAGTAAGAAGCGCAAAAAAGTATAGATGTAAATACCAAATTTTAGGTACTTACATTCATAGTTGTCCGAGCGAACGAAGATACCACCCTCGTAGGGTCCCTCAGTTCATCAATCTCATCAACTCGATTCCACCAAACCCTTTCGAGACTCTTGTCATCGAAGACACCCCCTCTGTTAGGAATGTCCTTAGGGTGAGGAACATGATCACGAGATCTGAATGCACGGAAGCCCACAACAGTGGCAAGAGCGAAGAACCTGAAGGTACGGTCGAAGAGCTCGAACTCTTCTTCTCCTTCGGAGGTGGCGGTGCCAGTAGCTTGGCTTTGGGAGCTGGGAGGATCAACCGCAGCAACCTCCTTCCCAAAGACAAATGAATTGATGTTTCACCCGATGGCCGATATGTGTCGCCGCTACCATCTTCACCTCTGATTCTCGACCACCCGGTGGTCGAGCCGCCGACCCTACAACCACTCCAGTAGTCGTGGCCGAGTCAGCAACAACGACACCCTCCACCGTTTGGACGGTGGTTGACTCTTCGACCACCGCCACTACTGTTTCTTCGTCTGCCGAAGAAATTGTAGTGGATTCCTTGGCAAGAACGTCCTTAATGATAAAAGGAGCCAAGCTAAGATGATAAAAAGGGAAAACATGATCATGTGCTAAAAAGCAAAAGGTAAATGTTGTTCTTACACTTTTGTCTCTTTTACGTACCTCCGAGTGTCGGATTTGATCTTAAGTTTGGAAACAACCCTCCCTAAGGAAGGTTTCTTTGACTTTTTCTCAATCACGTCTGGTCGAGACTCAAGTTGAGGAACAGTCACGACCACGTCTGATCGTGGAGCTTGATCGAGCACCATTGCTCCTTGAGCCTCTTGGCTCTCCGGTTGGCCGAGACCTGCCTCGACCACCTCAATAGCGGCACTGTTCTCGACCACGGGCACTGTTGGCGCAGTAGTCTCCTGCACAAAAGACATGAAACTCTTCCAGTTCTCCTTTTCTAATCGCTTGATAAAGCCACGAGAGGCAGAAACTGCGAAGGTTTTACTGTCATAATAAAAGGGTACCTTGGTCTTGGGGGCCCTGGGTTTGAATACTTCAGCTATTCCTGCCGCGATTGCTTCCTCTGCAGCAATTATTTTCGCGGCAAAATTAGCCAAAGGAGCAAACGGAGTAGTGGAGCTCGAGCTTACACCGCCCTCATCAATAGCTTGCACGAGCCTCCTCCCCCTGGTCTGAGGAGCATCTGCTTGCCCAACAGCAGGGCTCAAGCTCGAGCCTCTCTTATCGGCGGCCTAAACAAGCTGGCGTCTCTTAGTCGGGGGAGAAACAAACTGCTCTATGGCCGCACCAACGACCATCAGTTCGACTTCTTCGTCATCCTGACGGTCCTCCTTGCCTACTTTCTGCAGAAATCAGAAAGAGAGATATTATAAAGCTGTTGTAAGTTCTTCTACAACTATCACCAGGTCGTAAGCCTTTCTACGACAACCCCTTGGTCGTAAGTTTTTCTACGACCAGAACCTGATCGTAAGCCTTCCTATGATCAGTACCCAGTCATAAGTTCTTCTATGACTACAAAGTCCTAAAGACGAAATTGACTCTTAATTACCTTTAGGCGCTCCACCTTGTCCTCTAGAGACAAGTCAGACAGAATTGGAGACGCCACAACATGGGCTGGGGTCTTCTCACAAATGAGCTTGACCCGAGCGTCAATCTCCTGTAGTGAGAGGTCTGCAGGGATAAGAGAACCTTTAGTAAGCCTAATTTAAAACTAACAGAAAGAAGGCTAAAGCTCAAGGTTTACTTACCCTCCGCGTAGTCCCTCGTTGGGTCCGTCGGGCCCGAGTACCTCCACATCTGATGAGCCCTCTTCTTTAGAGGGCTGATGCGGTGCGTGATGAAATCCTTCACTACGTGCCATCCGGTAAGCCCCTCTTCCTTCAAGTCTGCAATAGCTTGAATGAAAGGGGCGATTCGGCCAAGATCCTTGGGAATCGAATCCCAAGCGGGAACCTTCTCGGCAGGCTTCCCGGCAAAAGAGAGCCTGTCCTCGTTGGTGATCTCCCAATAGAACCACCTCTTCTTCCACCCCGGCCACGACGACCGAGTAAACATCTAAATGTACTCCCTCGACTTCCTATCGTGGAGCTTCAGACTACAACTACCGGCGATTCCGCTTAATCGGGTCATTCCGTAGTAATACCGGAATAACTCCAGATCAGCCAGAATCCCCAGGTAGGCCTCACACAGGTACACGAACACCCCCAACATTGTGATAGAATTGGGGACAAGGTTCACCAACTCCACTTGGAAATATTCGAGTACCAATGTGAGAAAACGATGAGCGGGTAATCGAAGACCACACTCACAGAATGCTTGGAAGACGAGGATTTGCCCAATCTCCTTCGACAGCAAATGTTGCCCAACGGCCTCAATCCACCGCACGAATTCCATCTTTGGAATCTTCTCGGAGTCGACCAAAGCTCTAATTTTGGTCGCATCCATCTCCGATTCGCCCCACTAGGAAGCGGCTCCGTCCATTTCTCCCAAAAGTCAAAGATTTGGATGTGGAAAGATTGAAGAAGAAGGCTTGATTTGGTCGGCAGCGGAGAACTCGGGAGTTCGAACAGCAAGAACAATTTAGGGAAGGTAAAGGACCTTATCCTAACCCATGGTGAAGATTTATAACCGCTTTGAAGTCGAAAGACGTGGCTACTAGCGGTTGCTAACGCGAATTGCTCCAACAGACAAGGGTAAGGGAATCGATTGGGACTCTTAAATTTGTCTGCTCGAGGAAGTCAGGTCTGTTTTTACACCTCAAGCAAAATTACCTCCTTGACCAAGTCTTTTTCTGGTCAAAACGCAACAGCGACTGGAAAGATCCTGCTTCCAACCACAGTACTGTAACCACTCGGTGACCGTTAGATCTCCCACGACCACCTTGTAAGTCGCAAGATTATTTCACAACTTTCTTGACCAAGTAAATTTATGGTCAAATGAAACACCAGTCGAAGAGTTCTTCCTTCGACCATTTCCCTACGACCACTTACTGGTCGAAAGACCATCTATTGCCCCTTTTCCAAGTAAGTTATTTTCGCTTAAGTCGGGGCTAGATGACGAGGATATAACAATCCTTATTTTATTATATATCTATAATTCATATTATGGATAATAATGACGCGTATATAACTCTTGAGTATACCCTTAATATTCATAAGGGGAGAAGTCGGAAGTCGAAGTTCTCCCACGACCACCTCAGTAGTCATGGGTCTTCTTACGACTACCCCATAGTCGTAAGCCCTTCTACGACTATCACGCGATCGTAAGCTCTACTACGATCGATCTGTGGTTGTAGGCTCTCCTACGACCACCACCTGGGCCTAGTCTCAGTCGACAAGACTCACAGACATGTGGGCCTAGTCGATCAGGGAATCTCATGTACCGTATCCAAGGATATGAGCAATCAATTACGCTATTATTCCCTGAAATAACAGCACAACCTAACTCCTCGTTATGGTGATAATTGCCTGGCAACGTGGGAACGTTACAACTCCCGTAATAACCTCCGGTAACGGCTCCACGATCTGGTGCGTTAATGTGACCTTTATACTGAAGATCCAACGGCGCACCCCAGGGACAGTATAAAAGGCATGGATCATCAGGAAGAGGGGGAGGCAAAAGAAAGAAGATTAGAAGGACAATACTCTAGTCTCTGATTCCATCTTGTAATCCAGTATACTCAATACATACACATGGGAGTAGGGTTGTTATTCTCCCAGGAGAAGGCCCGAACCTGTATAAAAATCCACATGTCTCTATCTCTGTGTGATTTTGCGCCTAGAGGAACCCCCGAATCAAATAATCTTTACGTAAGTTCGGTTCTAAAACACTAACACCAATAGACATAGAGAATCTTATGATAATATGTTCATGCGTGTCAGAACTTCTATTTCTTGTGAAGATGTCGTCCGCTCATTCTTTGTCATCGTCGCCTCATGCGTCTGATGAGCCGTCCTCTGGAAAACCTAAGCATGATAGATGAAAAGGAATATCGAAAAGGCCCGAGGGACGATTTACCATCACGGATGTCGATGCATTTGGGACCCCTCTCAATCCTCGCCGAGTAGTGTCCGCATTCCGAAGAACAGTTAGAATAGTTGCACGGGAACGAGTCAAGATCACCTACGATTCGTGGAAGGACTTGACTGAAGTTTAGAAAGGTGAGCTGGTGACAGTTATTTTTCGATCGTTCGAGATCCAGGAAGAACACCAGGCCTCCGTGCGACGACACGTGTTGCTAGCGACATGCAAAGCGTGGAAGAACTTCAAGAGCACGTTTATCAAGCAATACGTGTAGATGGATCTAACGCCCTTCCAGAAGTATCTGTCCATGGAAGAGTACTACCAAGACTTTGTGGCGAAGAAGAGGACATATGATTTTAGGAGTGAAAGTGCAGCACACAAGACCCTCTAGGCAAAAAACACGCACCCCCACAGACCCGACACTGTTGGGTATGTGATTAAAATCCTACAATAGAGGGAGCAGGATGAGCAGGCAACCCATTGGGGGGCCTCCCAGCCATTTGCTGAGATCCCTGATGAGCTTGCCCGAAACTGGATAAGAGCGAGTCATCTACCGTGTCTTCAGGGGCCATCCCCTTTCCAAACCCCGCAGACAAGGAAGTGTCCCAACACTTGGTAAGATATCGAACTACCTAGTTTGTAATTACTCTATAACTTCATAGGAAGTGAAATAACATGTTAGGCTATTGTAGGAAGTGTTGAGTGCACAATCTTCCTAAGGTACATTCCAGGTAGTCAGGGAGAGAGATATACTCTCCGCAGCCCTATCGCACAAGAGCCCTTGGTCTTTATGTTCCATGAAAACATGGATTCTTAGAGGACTCCGAAGCATATTGGAGTAGGAAGAGAGCAAAAGCCGAGCACGATGCATGGCTATGAGAGGAGATTCATGAATCCCTTAGAGAGGAGATCACTGATGCTGTCAGAGATGATATCACTGCTGCCGTCAGAGATGAGATCCGACAGCAGATGGAGAGAATTGAGGAAAGGTTTAGGGGAAATTAGTTGCAAGCCCCCGTTGCTACTGTGCTAGCTAGCCCCCTAACCGTTGGAGTAGTTGCGCGTCCAACCCTACCTTAGAAAGCGACGACAGATTTCTTGTTGATGACATCTTGGTAATAATTATTATCTCTGGAATGCTTGATCCATTGATAGGCCTATTGGAGTGGCTAATTTTGTATCGTTATGTAGGTGTATACGAAGTGCAAGCTCCAAGTGAGATGTGCCTCCATTGCCCTGGATGCTGCTTGGGGCTAGACGTATCCATCCGGTGCTGGGGCCTTACTACACGGTGTAAATCTAGTGCTGGGTTTTGCAAAAGTGAATGTGGATGGTGTTTAAGCCAATTTTGATGTTGTCTCACTGCAGATGCTCCCAAACGATAAGGTCGTGACTCTAGGACAAACCATTGGAAGATTCATCCATTGGCCCAAGAGGGACATCTGCCTAGAGCTACTTGCACTGGTGTCAACTTCACACGAAAGTGCTGCAACGGTGCCAAGTCCACGGGAGCTACCTACACCAGAGTTACCTGCACTGGAGCTACCTGCATCAGAGTTACCTGCACCGATGCGGCAAGGGCCCAGTGCATCATATGCATCTTCACGTCGTGCTCAGTCGACCTCTAAAAAGCAAGGCGGCAAGGGCAAATCGAAGACGGTCGACTCCAGTTCTGATATCCCCTTCTTGCCATTGGCCCAAAAATTCATGCTAGGCGAGCTATTGGTTGAGACAGTAGAGCGCCACCGTACCCTAGGAATGGCTTGCACGAGATTGCATGCATAGTACATAGAACAGGCTAACAAGACGGATGGGCAATGGCACTCAGGTGTCAACGTCAAGTTCGGGCCGCATCATCTTCACCACGAGGTTCAAGACTGTGTCTTCACGGTAACCTTCGAGGACTTGTTCGATCTCTTCAACCTCGACGCCTCACTCATGCGATGCTGGACACTGTAAGTGTGTACAATCACGGTCAACGTTCGTGTAATACCAATAAATGTTATATATAACTCCTTACTTTTGTGTGTGTGTGTGTATACATGATTTATGAAGCCGAAGCAAGGAAATCACCGGTAGGTTTTCTCGACCCACACTTGGTCTCCATGCAAAGCATTAAGGAGGATGCATCCTTCATCGAAAAATACATGACAAAGTCATTGCTAGCTCGCCACGACAAGGAATTCATAATTTTGCCCTACAACTAGGGGTAAGTGCTGCACTATTGGCTATACTTGTTGATTTGTACTTTATAAGCAACACGAATTTAGGTTTAATGACCATGGCAATATACCTGTGTAGGCTCCACTATATTCTAACTGTAATTATACCAAAAAGGAACAAGATAATATAACTAGATTCCCTATAGAGGACCAGTAACGACTTCACAGTTGTCCGTCGATTAATCGACGGGTAAACACATTTTCTCCATAGATAACTCTATTGTAGTCTTTTCTTCCTTTGCAATGGCTAAGGCTAACTTTTTGGAATCACGTCTGTCGTTCGCCGTGTACTTTACTAAAGGAGGGAAATCTAAGGAAAGGATCCTGCGACACGATCTAAATTTTCTAGTATTCGCTAGTACACATTAATCCTATATAACACTTCGTAGTAATGTCTCTCGAACTAACTAATTCTATTTTTGTAGTGCCACCAGCAGCCACCAGGCAACATTTGTGGATACTATGTTTGCCACAACATTCAACTACTCCTCGATTCCACGACGACCAATGAAAGTCAAGTTTGTTAATCTTGCAATAATTATTTCATACTTATCAATTTATATATGCACGACTTTAATCTTCCTAGCGATAGGTTGCGACCATCCCTACAACGGTGTTGCAACAAGGCGATCTCACAAGAATTCGATGACAGTTTGCGTCTTTCTTGTTGCGTGATGTCATAAACCCTGAAGGGTTGTTCCACAATGTAAATTGAACTTGATTGGGATAAGATTGAACTTAATGGTACATGTGTGTATTTATTCATAAGTTAATTTTAGTTTTTTTGAGTTAATTGATTTGTGAAATGGATGGATGTGCTTGTTTCTGAAATGAATGTGAATTGGAACTTGTTGTGTTTCTACTTGTTTCAGAGGGCATGGCTAGCATTTTCTGAGACTAGCCAATAAATAGAAATAGATTTAGAAATATAAAAGAATATCATAGACGGTTCCTTAGGACATATCGTCTATGATACATCAGCTGTCACAGACGGTTTCATCTACAAACCGTCTGTGGTATATAAGCTATTACAGACAGTTGCATCTACAAACCGTCTATGATACATCAGCTATCACAGACGGTTTTATCTACAAATCGTCTGTGATAGGCAACTATCGCAGACAGTTATGAGTTAATAACCGTCTATGATAATCTGCATCACAGACGGTTCGAAAACCATCTATGATAACCTCATATCATTACTGACCCATTAACCTAGATCGTTATAATTTGGATCCATCGTAATCAATTGTGTAGATATTTCTCTTTTTTCACCGATTAACGTAGGAATTTCTAGCCCTTGGGAACGAACATGGTGGCTTCTTTTCCTATCACTTTAGTAATTTAATAGATAGAAGATAGAAGATTCTTCCAGTAGCGGTTAAGACCGTTCATTGTCAGTTTGTTGCATGAGAGGTCACAAGCTAATATAATATTAGCGTGCATAGTTGGGTTTTGATCTCGCGACCTCGTGATTATTTTCTGTTTAAAAGCCCCTCACGTTTCCATCACCTTATGTGTTTGGTCAAATGGAAGCTTGGAAAAACGCATACGGAACAAGAAGGTGATTTTGAACCGTAGACTTAAGTATCAGATGCAAAGTACGTCCAGAAGCCATCAAATAAATCGCAATGCTCATCTGGACAAGTACCTCTTGCAATTTAGACTTAAGTATCAGATGCAAAGTACGTCCAGAAGCCATCAAATAAATCGCAATGCTCATCTGGACAAGCACCTTTTGCAATTTTTCCCTTTCTTTTTCATGCACTGGGAATTCTGCCACGAAATAAAATAGGGAATATATTTGACTCCCACCATGCAAATTTTGCAAAAGCTTTCTGTCTGAGAAAAGGAAGCAAAGGAAAAACATATAATATCTTTTTGTCAGGCCACCACTTTAGTCTCAAGTTGACACAGTGTGCACCGTCCAAATCCAAAGGGGAAAGAAAATATTATTCCTATGATATGCTTCCTCCTGCCAACTTGTTTGTGCCAAATGGAATTATGCTCGTGCCAGAGATTCACCCATCACAAAAACAAGGAGCATCCGCTGAAAACGAGCTAGCTAGCTAATCACATTCTCCTTTTTTGCAGGCAGCGCAGATACTATTATTATTGCTTAAGAACTAATGCAAGCGTACCAGATTTCACGAATGGATTGACCAAGTATACGTCCACGTGTCTCCTCCTCGCCGTCACTTCGGCCCATCCATCCATCCATCTATCGATCACTCTCTCCTGCAATTCACTCCATGCAAGGGCCAGAGAGAGAATAGCATCTGAATTCTGATCGATCGGCAAGTGGCGCTGAGAATGTTTGGTATATGGCAAGTTGAGGGCACTCACGAGAGAGAAAAAGGAAGAAGGGATAGCTATGTATGGCTAGTAGTCTGCATGCACTGCATCGATCGTCACTCAACACGTCGTAACAGTACGCTAGTTGGCATGTATTGCATTCCATGACTACTACAGATAAGGTTATACTGGACGTCTCATTATATACGTTTTTTCACAAACCGTCTATATGACTAGCGATTGTTAGAACTGTCTGTGATACGTAATTATCATAGATGGTTTTTGATAAAAACCGTCTATAATAATTCTCAGACGGTTCTTAACAAGAATCGTCTGTGATTATTGCAAACATCACAGACGGTTTTTAAATATAACTGTCTGTGACAATTCACTAACGGTTCTTAACAAGAACTGTGTGTGATAATTTTGTATCACAGACCACTACCAGAATCCTCTATTTTCCCGAGTGCCTAAAAGTTTCCCAAGTGTTTTGAATAAAACACTCGGTAACGTACCAAGTGTTTCATAAGACACTCGGGGAGAGAATAAAACACTCGGGAAATAAATATTTCCCGAGTATTCAATCGGACACTCGAGAAATTTTGACGGGAGCCACTTCAAAACGGCGAACCGAAGCGTTCTCAATGGGGACAACTAATTCCCCGAGTGTCGGTTCGTTACAGACACTCGAGAGCGAATAAATAAATCGCGCCATTTTTCCCCCCACCGCGTGCCCGTTTTTTCGCTGCCGACACGGAATCGAGCCGTCTAAGACTCCTAACCCCTCTACAGCAAAACCCCAACCCCCCCCCCCGCTCCACTCCTGCTCCCCTCTCCTCCCCCACGACCGGCGTCGCTCCCCATCCTCCTCTTCCTGCACCGCCGCCGCCGCCGTCTCCCCCTCCTCCACCGCCACTGCTTGCCTCCGACGACTAAAATCGCCCACAGACTCGACGCCTCCCCTCGTCTCCTCCCCCACCTCTGCGACCAGCGCTGCCTCCTCGTCCTCCTCTTCCTCCACCGCCTCCGCCCGTCCCCTCCACCTCCCTCTCGATCCCGACCCCGCCACCCGTCCCCTCCACCTCCCTCTCCGATCCCGACCCCGCCGCCCGTCCCCTCCACCTCCCTCTCCGATCCCGACCCCGCCCCTTCCCTCCACCTCCTCTCCGATCCCAACCCGCGCCCTTCCTCCACCTCCTCTCCGATCCCGACCCGCCCCCCTCCACCTTCTTCTCAGATCCGACCTGCCGCCCCCTCCTTCTCAGATCCGGACCCCGCCGCGCCCCCTCCTCCGCCGCCTCTGCCTCCATCTCATCCAACGCCGACGTCACCGGCCACCTCGTCTACCGCCGCCGCACTCAACATCGACGTCCCGCCCCTCTTCTGACGTCTGCGTCGTTAAATGCACACACGCGCCCATACCCAACAATGCCCGTTATCCTCCTCCGCGTTGTTGTTGTTGTCCGCCGCAGCAGCCAAGGCCTCCATCCTCCTCATCCGCCGACGCTGCTGCCGCCCCCCTCCTCTACCCCTCTCTCAACCACACAAATCCCACAACAACTGACAAAGGGCCTATGTTGTGCCGTGGTAAGTTTCTTTGCCCAAATTAGCAAGAATTTTATAGGAATTTTCCCTGATGATGCTTCTTTTTTGTTTGTAATATAGTATTTCCTTTGGTATCGCAATTCAATTAGTATCCTCTAGGAGCTTTTGAATGACTAATGTAGTAATAAAGTAGCACTCAAGACAAAAGTGAGCGAAGAATCTAAACTGCACATACACTTAATAGCAGAAAGAGTTGATTAATATGAAATATTTTGCTCAATCACACAATTTAATTGGGTGCTTATGAATGCACGATTGTGTTTTAAATGAACTATATACACTATCAATTGGCAAATGAAATGGTTCACCTTTTCCCTCTAAAAAAAATATACATGCCTAGACAGACATGTCAACCTCACATTACTGATTGAAATTTACTAACGGCAGTCATTTGTAGCACTTCTTATTTACTCATATATATGGTTGATAATCTAATGTATTGTGAGAAGTTCCAGCTTTTAATTTGGAAGATCTCGAGATGTTGTACGTATATGTACGTATACATTATTCAGCTTTTAATTTGGAAGATCACGAGATGTTGTACGTATATGTACGTGTACATTATTCAGCTTTTTTTTTTGTTAACAGGTGATCATATGAGGCATGCGTAGTAGTATAATGCTTGAGAAAACCAAAATGTGACCACAATCTATTATTTCCTTTTATAAAAGAGATCATATGAAGTTTGAACAACAACTTTCTTGCAGTTAATTAATTTATTAGCTTCACCTAAGAGTTTTGCATTCCCATGAATAAACTGAACTTGGCATCACCTTATGTAAATTAGGATGTTTCTATGGGAGGACTTGAGCATGTATGCATTATGGTAATTCATATGATAGGTCTTTACTACTGAAATATTTTTTTTGGTTTCTTTGGTTTGTTGCCACAGTTTACTACAATTGAGTGTTCGTACCATGTCAAACCCTCCTATCAAGGACTATACGTAAAGAAGAATCACAAATTTTCCTTATATAGTTAAATTAGTATATATGCATATAAGGAGATTTGGCCATGATGGTTGAGAGATGGTGAGATAATTTCTCACCCAATTCTATGCATAGTAGATTTTTTTTTTTGCTTTTCCGTGAATGGTGCAAATAAACCGACCGGGAATGACAAATTGAAATTGAGAATTTTGCTTTCTTGTTATTGAGCTCTTATCACATATGGCTTTGGTTCTTTGCTACATGAAACCTAATCTTGTCTAGTGTTCTTTTTATGTTCCATACCTGCACATATTTGCATATGAACTATCCATATTCATTGAAATTCTGTTGGCAACAAAAAAGTTGGTTGCAAACTTATATTTTCTTAATTATGTACTGTAACATGTTTAATGAACTTGTCTTGCATGCTTCTATAGTTCCATGGATATATCTACCATTTGTTGGCATGTTGCCATGACATTTAAGTTGCTATCATCTATGGATATTCTTACTTACTTTGTTATCAATACAGTCCCTAGTCAGTAGATACTGATTGTTTTCTGGTACTTTCCTACAGTGCTACCGCCATCTCAGCAGCCACCGCCGCCGTAGATCTCAAGTCGCTTGGTGCTTCCTCACGATTGCCTCCAATCGACACACACCGCAGCACCATCTTCCCCACCGCAACTCCTCGGCTCCCTCGGCTCCAAGAACTCTCAGAAGGTAGTGGATAAGTGGAAAAGAAATAAAGTTTGTTTATTTTCTTTTGTGTTGTCCGTTTATGGTGGATTGATATGTTGTCATTACAATGCTACATTAACGTGTTAATAAATATTGGTATTCATTTATAATGGTATTCATATATATTGAAAGAAAGTGTTTTTATGTCCGCTGATCATGTATATTGTCTTCATGTCAACTGCTTTTAGTGTACATATATAGGGCATGCATCCTATGGTAGCTTCTAGCTAGCTCAGTAGTTGTAATTTTGACATAAATAAAAGTCGGATTAAAATATGCATTATGTTTTGCACACTAGGATGGCTGAGGATCGTAGTTGGATGTACACTGGGCGTAGAGCGATGGGTGACTGTAGCCAAGAATGGATGGAAAAGTCGACAAATTTTATGGATCGAGGATTTGCTAGAAGTAATGGACGGGGTGTGTTGTGCCCTTGTTCTCGTTGTTCGAACACACGGCCACAAATGAGGGCAACAATGACCGCACACTTGTGCAAGTACGGATTTAGGCTAGGCTATACCGTGTGGGTCTATCACGGCGAGTCACAACGTAGCAGATCAGATGTGCTAAGGGAAGAAATGGACGATGGCGGCCACAATGAGAGTAGGATAGAAGACATGCTAGATGATGTACGTGATGCATATGGGCCACCTGTAGAGGAAGAACCGGAGCCTAAACAAGGGCTTTCTTTGATATGTTATCCGCAGCGAGTCAACCACTTCATGGGCAAACATAGGTGTCCCAACTAGATGCCATCACACGACTACTTGTCAAGCCTCGCTCAAAGACAAGCATTGCTTGCTTTGATGCATTCTTAAGCGTGTTTAGCACCCTTCTACCATATGGTCACAAACTGCCCGCTAACTTGTATGAGGCCAAGAAATTGATAAGTTTAATCTGAATATGCCATATGAGAAGATAGATGTTTGTCCAAATCATTGCATGCTATTTAGGAATGAGAATGTGGACAAAGATCAACTGTGATAAGTGTGGTGAGTCTAGGTTTGTTGAGGTTGACTCGGTGATGGTCAAGAGGCGACTTCCTATTGGCGTAAAAATACTTGCTATCTACCATTTGTGCCACTTAATCCAACGGTTATACATGTCTCGAGGTTTCGCCAAACAAATGATATGGCACAAGTATGGTCATCGGTACCATGATGACAAGATGGTCCACCCATCGATGGTGAAGCATGGAAGCAATTTGACCGAGACTATGTAGAGTTTGCATGAGCCTCTAACGCTCAATTGCAATTGCAAGCGATGGGTTTAACCCATTTGGTATGGGGGTCGTGCCATACAAATTTGTATTCAGATTTGTCATTCCTTAACCTCCCACCCGCATTTGCATGCAGAAGCAGAACATATTCCTTTCCTTGATAATCCCTAGTCCTGAATACCCAAGGAAGAATACGAGTGTATTCATGGAGCCAGTGGTGGATGAATTGTTACATGCTTGGGAACAAGGCATAGTAACATATGATCGGGCATTGAAACAGAACTTCACCATGCGGGTCGCGTACCACACATCCATGCATAACTTCCCGGTGTACGGGATATTCTGCGGGTGGTGTGTACATGAGAAGATGCTATGCCCAATCTGTAGGGAGACGTTGCGTGGCTGTTGGCTAAAGTATGGTCGCAAGCACTCCTTCGATTATCATCATCAATTCCTTCCAATTGACCACGAATTCAAAAGTGACACAACTGGATTTAAGGCCAATATTGCTGTCCGCAATGGACCACCACATCATCTGGCAGGTGAGGAGGTTCGTGCACGGCTAGATGCTTTGAAGCCTCTTGATGATGGTGATGGGTTCAACAAATATGGCAAGGAGCACAATTGGACTCACATTCCAAGTTTGTGGCGGCTACCATACTTCCATAAGCTCATTCTTCCCAATAACATAGATATAATGCATAATGAGAAGAATGTTGCAGATGCCATATTTAGCACATTCTTTGACATTCCAGACAAGACGAAGGACAATGTGAAGGCTCGCCTTGATCAGGAGGAGCTTTGCAATAGGCCCTCTCTGAATATGATCCATAAGCTAGCTACTAGCAAGTGGGAGAAGCCAAGAGCTAGTTATTGCCTAACTAGGGTTTAGAGGAAGGAGATTTTGGAATGGTTTCAGACTCTAAAGTTTCCTGATGGGTATGCAGCAAATCTAAGGAGAGGAGTGAATTTAGCTACCATGCGCATCAATGGCCTAAAGATCCATGACTACCACATATTCATGGAACGCCTTTTGCCTGTGATGATTTGTGGCTACGTCCCCGAGTGTGTTTGGCAAGTGATGGCGGAGTTGAGCTTCTTTTATCAACAACTATGTGTGAAAGAGATAGATCCCATGGTAATGTCAACTATGGAGCGTGAAGTACATGTGTTGCTTTGCAAGTTGGAAAAGATCTTTCCACCTGGCTTCTTCAATCCAATGCAACATTTGATTCTCTATTTCCCCTATGAAGCTAGGATGGGGGGACCAATGCAAAACCGGTGGATGTATCCAATTGAGAGGGAACAAAAGGAACTACGAGGCAAAGCAAAAAATCGATCACGTGTTGAAGCATTCATAGCAGAGGCGTACATGCTTGAGGAAACTTCCCATTTCACATCAATATACTTTGCTGACAATGTTCGCACGGTGCACAATCGAACCTCACGATACAATATTGGCATCCCTCAAAACGATTACCAACTTAGCCTCTTCACCGGAAGAGGTGACACTTCAAGCGGTGGAACTCCCAAAGTTTTATCGTGGGATGAGTGGTTGACTGTGATGTTGTATGTCTTTACCAACCTCTCCGAAGTGGATGATTACATTAGGTATGCAACAATTATGTTTTTCCCAATAATTGATGCATGAGTGTTTTAATCTACTTGTCTTGTTGCCTATAGGGAATTTTTTTAGGAGCGAGTGGAAGCAACGTCGAGACCCATCCGAAAAACAAATTGAGACCCTTCCTAGGAAGGGTGCTGAGAATTGCAAACTGAATTTCCTGACTTGGTTCTATCAGAAAGTAACTTCTCTATTAGCTAGTCCCCCTTGCACATAATATTTACTAAGTAAAGAGGAACTAATACATGAAACCCATTCTATTTATGCTGTAGAGTTTGAAGGACAAGTCTATGAGCAGCAAATTGAGGCAAGTTGCTCAAGGATTCCACACTCGGGTGTTGTCCTATAGTACCTACGATGTGAATGGGTACCGCTTCCGAACATCGACACATGAGAGGGAACTGTCTAATGCAACAACAATTAATAGTGGATTGGTGACTATACACTACTACAAAACAGGCTATAGTAGACGCCACATCACAGACGGTTCCTTTGGAACCGCTCGTGTTGGGTATTGCCGACTGCGGGTGGCGCGAAGCCTATCACGACGGTATTTTTAGAACCGTCAGTGATAGTCATCTATCATGACGGTTTGTAATAGAACCGTCTGCGATATTACGACGGTTCTATTCACAAACCGCTCGTGATAATCCCAATCACGAGCGGTTCTATTATAGAACCGTCGTAATATCACTGACGGTTTTATAAGGACCGCTGCAGCGATTCTAGGATTATCACGACGGTTTTAGTGAGAACCATTCGTGATATTATACTGACGGTTCAACGAACCGCTCAGTGATAATTAATTATCACAGACGGTTTTATTAAGAACCGCTCGTGATATCAGCTGGGTATAAATTGAGCGCGACACATCCCTCGCCAGATCGCCAGGTCCATCGCCAGTGTCGCCATCAGGTTCATCGCCGCGACCGCCGCTATGCTCGCTGCGCGCCAAGGCGGCGTTTGATAATCAATCGCCCCTCGCTGGGCTCCACTTAGATCTGCTAGCTAGCTTCTCCCCAGTGCCGTGCCACTTTCCGCCCTAGCTCCTCCAACTCGTGGCTCCTCCTCTAATTAAACAGATGAAGTAATACTGATTATCCTTTATCCACTCTATTGATTAGTGAATTTCCCTTATTTTGCTACTCTGTACATAGACCCTAATGTTTTATTTTCTTTGTTGTATTCCTTAATCGGAAGCATAGGGTTTAAGTTTCAATTAATACTACTTGATGGGAAAAGGCAAAACGTACATCTAGCTCTCAATTTGATGGACCCTAATTCCAGAAAATGAAAAGCAAAAGATGTAGCCTTTAATTAATCTGGTGTAATTCCTTTGTGCAACGATGAGACAAAACGAGTAAAGTACGCAAAGAAGTGAAAGTCTTAATCGTAACTAATTTCATGAGTAGTTTTCAGAACAGATTAAAAAGAAGAATTTATGACACACCAAGATAAGTCACATGTGCAATGATCTATTTTATATTTCCTCCATTTATATCCATGAAGAAACGCCATCACAAAGGGTTTATTGTTTCAATTATATCAAACGGATATACAATAATCGCGCGGACCAACTTGCTAGTTATTAGGATCTTCCTCTTGTCTTTTGTCTCGTATCTAATCAACAATCATGCAGATAATCAATAATTATCCGTTGCGCCGACTTAGAGAGGAGAAGGTTGGACCCTTGCCCTAGCGCCCAACACCCGCCGCCCCCCCCATTGCGCCACCTTAGAGAGGAGAAGGAAAGGAGAGGAATCAGATTTTCTTTGTGAGCTCCGAGGGTAACAATCTATAACCCTTTATGTTTGCTATAAATTAATTGCTAATCAATTTTGACACTAATTTGTTACATGCATAGTGTAGATGGATCAAACCGATGTACAAGCAGAACCGTGTGAGTCAAGAGTATATTAATGGTGTGGTTGCTTTTAGGAGAGCCACCGAAAGGTGATATGTTGAAGAAGGATAAATTTTATGTATCGTCCATGCATTGATTATGTAATCAAGATGTTTAACAACGCGCAAATAGAAGCGCACTTGATTCAAGGGTTTCAAAAAGGGTATACATGTTGGACCACCACGGTGAAGAGCGATTATTACACATGAAGTTAGTAATGACGGCATTGCGAAGAAGTCAACGATATGCCGGATGTGGATCATCGCTTTTGATGAGGATAGGTCACACGATGACAATCTAGATCAGATGCTACGCGATGCAGAAGAGAACTACAGTGAGAGAGAGTTTTGTAAATTCGAGGGCTTAAGGGAGGACTCGGTGAGACCTTTGTTCCCTGGTTGCAAGCCGGAATATACAAGGTTGTCAACCGTGCTTGAACTGCTGAAATTGAAGGCAAGCAATGGTTGGTCCGATAAGAGTTTCACGGTGTTGTTAGGTCTCCTAGCGGACATCCTTCCGGAGGGAAACGTGTTGCCCAGCACCACCTATCAAGCAAAGAAGGTTATTTGTCCATTGGGAATGGAAGTAGAAAGAATACATGCATGTCCGAACAATTGTATCCTCTACCGTAAAGAGTATGCAGACATGCATGTATGTCCTGTGCAAAGCATCCCGATACAAGCGCCGAATATCGCTAAGGTGAAGCAAGGACCTCCTGCTAAGATGTTGTGGTATCCGCCAGTGATCCCACGTTTGAAGCGCTTATTTGCGAACCCAAAGGAGGCAAGATTGTGCGCTGGCACTCAGAGGAGCGAAGAGAGATGGAAAGCTAAGACACCCGCTGATTCTCGCCAAAGGAGAAACTTCGATCGAGCTTCCAAGAGTTCGGTCTTGAACCGAGGAACATAAGGTTAGGGTTGAGTACAGATGGAATGAATCCTTTCGTAACATGAGCACCGACATAGCACCCGCCCGTGAATCTATGTATGTACAACCTTCCTCCTTGGCTATGTATGAAGCGGAAGTACATTTTGATGTCACTACTTATCCAAGGGTTGAAGCAACCTGGGAATGATATTGATGTGTACCTAGCACCATTCTTTGGAAGATCTTGTGACACTGTGGAACTAAGGGTGCAAGTATGGGATGCGATAAACGAGAGAACTTTACTTTACGCGCCATGTTGTTCTCGCACCATCAATGATTTTCCTACCCTTGGTAACTCGTCAAGCTTCAAGACAAAAGGAGCCAAAGCTTGTCCAAGACCGCTAGATGCTACAGAGAGTGTATGGTGAACAACTCACGAAAATCGTATATAAGGCCACCGAGGTTCCTTCCAGAGTCACCCATACCGCAAGATGAAAAAACAATTCGACGGAAATAAGGAGAACGATTCAGCTCCAAGGGCTTTTAGAGGAAAGAGGTCTATGATATGGTTAAGGATATCGATGTTGTGCTTGGGAAGGACGAAATTAAGAACCCGTGAGAAGAATATCCGAAGAAGCGGTCAATTTTTGGGACTTGCCTTATTGGGAGCACTTAGAAGTTCGCCATCGCATCGACGCCATGCACGAGAGAAGAATGTATGTGATAGCTTGATTGGTCTCTTCTGTCAACATTAGTGGCAAAACAAAGGATGGTGTTAACGCACGGCGTGACTTGGTTGATATGAACATAAGGACCGAGTTAGCACGGAAGAGACCGACATCAGATTTAACGTATTCTTCCCCGACTTGCTACACTCTATCCAAGGCCGAGAGAAATGAATCGTGCTGAGCTTGCATGGAGTGAAAGTCCCATTTGGTTACTCCGCTAACATTAAGAACCTTGTTTCTATGCAAGATTTGAAATTAATTGGTATGAAGTCTCATGATTGTCATGTGCTGATGACACAAATGCTTCCTGTTGCAATTAGAAGTATCTTGCCGAACAAGGTCCGAGTGGCAATCTTGAGGCTGTGTTATTTTTTCAACTCAATTGCTCAGAAGATCATTGATCCCCAAGGACTAGATGCTCTGCAGGCCGAGGTGGTGACCACTCTATGTCATCTTGAGATGTATTTCTCCGCCATTTTTCGATATCATGGTCCATCTCATTGTTCACCTTGTGAGAGAGATAAAGATATGCGCCTTGTGTTCTACGCCATATGTACCCGCTCGAGAGGTACATGGGAATTCTCAAGTCCTACGATGGAATCGATCTCGACCGGAGGGCAAGATCATCGAAGGTTATGCAACCAAGAGGTCATTGAGTTCTCGTCGACTACATGGCTCGTGGAACCGATAGGTGTCCTCTATCTCGCCATGAGGGAGATTGGATGGTATCGGGACCATCGGAAGGAAATCAATAACTCCCGATCCGATACGCACGCTCAAGCCCATTTCATGGTCTTGCAACACATGACCCAAGTGTCCCCGCAGACATCGACGAAAGCACAAAGACATAGTGCGCCAATGTAATCCGCACCGGTCGGAGGTTTGGATCACGAGAGCACAACCGCCGGTTCAACGAATGGTTAAAGGTGCGAATCACCGGAGGTCATCAAGTGATGATACGCCGCTATGGTTGGCACGAGGGCCACAATTTACAATTGTCGCATGGCAAGGATACGACATAAATGGGTACACATTTTATACGGCATTTCCAGATAGGAAGAGCATACCCGTAATCAAATGGTGTCCGTGATAGATGCATTCAAGACCGATGGGATGAGGAGCTCCTACTATGGGCAAATAGAGGAGATATGGGAGCTGGACTACGTGCTTTTCAAGATCCCCTATTTGGTGCCGTTGGGTCCATCTCCCACGGTGAAGGTCGACAAGCACGGTGTCACTACCATGGACCTCGAACGTGTCGGATACAAAGACGAACCATTCGTGATCAAGCAACCAAGTTGTTCAAGTCTTCTATGTAACCGACCCGGCAAATAAGAAGCGCCACGTAGTTCTTCATGGAAAAAGGAGGATTGTCGGAGTTGAGAATGTAGTGGACGAGGAAGAATACAATCAATTTGACAAGTTGCCTCCTTTCGGAAACGGCATTATGCTCGAGGAAGAACCCAGTGAGGAAGCTAGTTATATGCGTGTCGATCATCACGAAGGCCTATATCTTAATTAAGAATTTACTCCAATGTAATTAATTTATTCCATAACATCATGTGTTATGGACTTGTAATCTCTCATATATTTTGATGTCAACGTGAAATTGTCATGTGTTGATGTGTTATGGACTTGTCATATTTGATATTGATGTCATGTGTGGACGACATTGTAATGTGGAGTATCAAAATTGGTTTCACTTGATTTGGAGTTGAGTTGAATTAGATATGAAATTATGAAGTCAAATGTGTTATGAACTTGTTATGGACTTGTCATCATACTTGTCACCATGTTAGAATTCATATATATGGACTTGTCATAATTGTCATCATACTTGTCTCACCAGGTTCACTATGTTTTGTCAGGATATTTATGTCTCACCAGGTTCACTATGTTTTGTCAGGATATCATAAATTGTCATCAGGTTTTCGGCTATCACAGACGGTTTTATAATACAACCGTCTGTGATAATAATATCACAGACGGTTTGTAATAAGAACCGTCTGTGATAATAATATCACAGACGGTTGTAGAATAGAACCGTCTGTGATATACTTTTTATAAGGCGGGAAACGCTAGGGTTTTCCTCTCACTTCTCACTTCCTCTCCCGCGCCCCTTACGCTCTCGCGCGCTCGTTCGCCTCCTCTAGGGTTTAGGGCTCGCCTTCACCGCCGACTACGACCTCGCGCGCCGCCCGACATTGGCGCCCGACCTCTGCGCCGCCGCCCGACCTCGGCGCCCTCGACCTCGGCGCGCCGACCTCGGTGCCGCCCGCTCACCTCCCGGCCATAAGCCCGACATCGCCGCCGACCTCGACGCCGCCGTCCTCCTCCCCGTGTCGCCGCCCCCGACATTGGCGCCTCCGACCTCGACGCCGCCGTCCTCCTCCCCGTGTCGGCCTCCTCCCTCTGCACCGGCCTTCTCCCCGCGCCGTCCTCCTCCCCGTGTCGACCTCCTCCCCCACCTCCCTCCTCCCCGCATCGGCCTCCTCCCCTGCACTGGCCTCCTCCTTGCACCGTGAGTTCTTGTGCGGCATCCTCTCTGTGAGTATTGCTCCTCTGTGGCAGTTCGGTTGATCTTTGCATATATATATATTTGCAGTGCTAGTTGCAAATTGATCAGTGGGCTTTGTTGACATGCTCGTGATGAACTCTGTCTTTATCTTGAGATTGAATGTGATAGTTAGTTCATACTTGAGCTCTATTGTATTACTTGCTCTTGTCAATATGTTGTACCGTTAATTGGTTACTTTGGTTGAGCTCATAGTTCTATTGCAAATTGATCGGTTGTATTGACTAGTTTGTGATTCTTCTAGTAGTCTGTATGAGCTCATTCAACTTTTCATTTGCCATCTTCATCTCTGTAGTCAACCTCTGCTTGATCGAAGTTTAATCTATTTTAGTTATGAGCTTGAGATCATTTGACGTTAAGCAAAGTATTGTTTAGAGCTCATAGTTTGAATTTATATTATCATATTCATTTAATGAATAGTATAGACAATAGGATTGAGATGGCAAAGACTTGTTCTTTAGCTACTCTCCTTCGAGAGCACATAATATCATCAATTAATATTGGAATAGTGTCTCGTGCAACCGTGAGTTCTTGTCGGCATCCTCTCTGTGAGTATTGCTCCTCTGTGGCGATTCGGTTGATCTTTGCATATATATATATATATATATATATATATATATATATATATATATATATATATATATATATATATATATATATATATATTTGATGCTAGTTGATACCTTGATCTCGTATTAGTTCGATTTCGAGTCTAATATCAAGATATTGCAAATTGATCAGTGGGCTTTGTTGACATGCTCGTGATGAACTCGCTCTTATCTTGAGATTGAATGTGATAGTTAGTTCATACTTGATCTCTATTGTATTACTTGCCATGTCAATATGATGTCTCGTTAATTGGTTACTTTCGGTTGAGCTCATAGTTCTATTGCAAATTGATCATTGTATTGACTAGTTTGTGATTCTTCTAGTAGTCTCAGATGAGCTCATTCAACTTTTCATTTGCCATCTTGATCTCTCGTAGTCAACCTCTGCTTGATCGAAGTTTAATCTGTTTTAGCTAACAGCTTGAGATCATTTGATGATTAACAAAGTATTGTTTAGAGCTCATAGTTTGAATTTATATTATCATATTCATTTAATGAAGAGTATAGACAATAGGATTGAGATGGCAAAGACTTGTTCTTTAGCTACTCTCCTTCCGAGAGCACATAATATCATCAATCAATATGTTGGAATAGTGTCTGGGCACTGTTAATCTCTAGACCTTTTATTGGCTGAGAGTTTAATCCATACGGTTCTTATTAAGAACCGTCTGTGATTCCTTCGCATTTCCTTAGAGAAGTGGGTGGATTAAGGAGTGTTAAATTCTTTAGGAATTATGCTTTAATGCTAATTAATTTTGTTGGGATTAATTCTGAAATTTTGCTAAAACTGCATTTTTTACAACAATCCAAAAAGAAAGTTTTACTTGATTCTATTTTGTTTCTATGTTGGGATTAAACCTTTGCTTAGCATTTCCTTAAATCGATCATTTTACTTGATTCTAGTTCTATGTCTTCATTAAAGGCTAGTCTTCAGTACATGAAGCATTAAACCTTTGCTTAGCATTTTCTTCGTCGATCTGACACACTTGAGTGTACCTTTGCTTCATGCCAATCCTCCACGGCATGAAGCGGATGGTACACTCCAAAGGTGTCGGGCTCGATGAAGTAGGCTCGAGCAAAAGATTTATATCACTAGTTTCTATCTATACAAAGATCACAAGAGAAGTGGTGGATTAAGGAGTGTTAGGAGTGTTAGAATAGAAGCTCGTGGATTAAGGAATGTTAGTAGTCCGTATGAGCTCATTCAACTTTTCATTTGCCATCTTGATCTCTATAGTCAACCTCTGTACTTCTTCCCGAGATTAATTGTTTCATATTTATCTTTGGAATGTTAGTAGTCTGATGAGCTCATTCAACTTTTCATTTTCCATCTTGATCTCTATAGTCAACCTCTGTATTTCTTCCCGAGAGCAAGTAAGCGAGATGGCAGAGGCATCGTTTTCGCCGCCGCCACCGACGCCGCAGATGGAAGAGGGCGCCGACGAGGCCGCCAACACCGATTTCGCAGATGGAAGAGGCGCCGACGAGGCCGCCGTCACCGTCGGCGACAATGACACAAGCGAGATGGCAGAGGACAATCGAAAATGCCTACGGCCGATCGGGTCATCACGGAGGTCGGTGACTTTGGGGTCCCTCGAGTCCTAAGAGATCGTGGCGAGATTCCGCACCATCTGCGGGATACTTGCAAGGAACGGGTCCTCATCACCACACCAAGGTGGAAGGACTGACGAAGAAGCGAAGGTGCATCGTGGATGAACTTTCAAAGAAGTTCACTATTCCGAAGCATATGTGGCACGCGGCGACGGACGGCGATGCTCACGATGGGTAAATCGTGGAGGACCTTCAAGAGCATTCTTGTCACGAAGCACATGAACACGGGTCGACGCCTTCGCAAAGTATAGATTCTTGACGCGGGAAGCATGGGACACCTTTGTGGCTATGAAAACGACGGCCAAATTTAAGGAGCATAGTGCGGCGCACAAAGCTCTCCAGACACGAAACACTCACCCGCACAGACTCGGCACCGCTGGGTACGCGGGTAAATACGAGGAATGGGCGGCGGAGAAGGAGAACCCGCTTCGATGTCACGGCACTGCGTTCCCTAAAATTTGGTTAAAAGCGAGGGCACAAGTCTCGTCTCGGCAAAGATCTCCTTCACAAACCCGAGACTGTGAAGTGTCCCAACGTGTGGTAAATATGTCGAACTACTAAGTTGTTAATAAGTCCATAACTTCATAGTGCCTATAATAACGTGATGACCTCTTGCAGCGTGACTTGACTGCCCAAGCTTCCCAAGGCTCCTTCCATGCAGACAGGGAGAAGGATATACTATCTACGGCCTTGGGAAACAAGGAGCACCCGGGTCACACGTGAGGCCTTGGGGTTAACGTACCTTGGAGTCATGGATTCGCGGACGACTACTGCACGTATAGGACTAGGAAGAGATCCAAGGCCAAGCACGACAACCAGTTGGTACAGATGATTACTAACCAATTTCAAGTACAGATGGCAGCATTGCAGAGTCAAATGGATACACTCATGGGCCAGCGGTCGCAAGCCGCCCCCGCTAATTCGGGAGGCAGTCCTCCTCGACGTCGGAGTAGCGTGACGTCCACGCATAATTGTGAACATGACGATGTCCGATTACCGATAGACGACATCAAGGTAACGTACATCTATGGAATGCACCAAAGATAGACCTATAGGATGCCTTAGCTAATTGCATATCGTTTTGTAGGAGCCGACGCCCTGTAAGCTCCAAGTGAGGATGGATGGGTCCCTTTGTATTGAGGAGGAGCGTGCTGACGTATCAGTTCCCGAGTTGTCTCACAAAAAGACGCTGCCAATCGCTAAGGCCAAATCAAAATCAACGAACGTTAAGGCGCCTCCCAAGTCCGGGAAGTCCGGAAGTCCGCGATACCCGGGAACTACATCATCGGAAAACCGTTGTGCTCCGACGCAGTATTAATGCACGCTGGATTTGCTTGTCAGGCTTTGCATGCCTGGTACTTGGACAAGACCCAAAAGAAGGGTTGCGATACTGGAATCACCGTCAGATACGAGGACAAGCATTTCTTCAACGGGACGAGGTACTTCGTCGTGGGCTTCAACGACTTATATGAACTATTCAACCTCGTTGGCCTCGACGTCTCGCTTCTACGATGTTGGACACTGTAAGTGCGTACAATCAAGTTCTACATTCATGTAATACCGATAAATATCACAACTCATTGCTTATGTATAGATACATGCTGAAAAATGTCCGGGAATGGAAAGAACCGGTGGGTTTCCTCGACCCACATGTGGTATCGTTGCAAACCATCCAACAAGACTCGTCCTTCGTCGAGAAATACATAACGAGGTCATTGCTTCGTCAGATGAACATGAAGTACATAGTGGTGCCCTACAACCAGGGGTAAGTGTCACTACTTGCTATACAAATTTCATTTGTACTTTATACTGCAAAGACGAACTTAGGTTTAATGACTATAGCGACATACATGAGTAGGTACCATCGATCCTTTTAGTTATTATACCCAAGAGGAACCATGTGATATACCTTGATTCCCTAAACCGCATAACAAGCACGACTTGACATTCTAAGAGGAATACTCGAGAGGTATGCTCATTTCCTCCTTACATAACTCTATTGTAGTCTTCATTCGCTTGAAATGGCCGAGGATAACTTTTTCAATCATGTAGGTCGCTCATCAATTATGTTGCCAACAAAGGAATATACGATGGAAAGAGCGCCTAACTAACACACAGGATGGATTTTCGATGACGCGCTACAACACGATAATCCTATATCATACTTCATAATAACAGCGTCTTAACCGACTATACCTATATATGTAATTCTATTTTTGCAAATGCACCAAGAAAAAGATGATGAGTTATGTGCAATCTACGTGCGCTATCATATGCGACTAATCCTTAGAGCTAGGAAGAAGGATCCCGAGGTTTGTCAATCTCGAAATAATTATTTCCTAATTATAAATTTAAATATATATAGCTTACCACTTTACTCTTAATTGGTAGCGGCGTGTCTTGGATTTACAATGTGATTCACTCGTTGCGGAAGAGATCAAGGACATTCGAGGAAGCTCGCACATTTATCAACACGTAAATCATTAACGACAATGGAGAGTTTCACTTGCCGCCAACCGAGAGCATCACCCGCCGACACCTCTCAACGTAAACAATTGTAATCCGGTTGTAATTATAGCGACAATACTTGAACAAATGCGATCTTTTGTAATTTATTTTGAGTAATGATCACTTTGAGTTGTCAACAATTGATTATCTCTAATGAATCTGTTTTGTGCATGCTTGAATCTGTTTTTTTTGCATGCTTGTTTTCAGAGGGCATGGCTAGCAATTCTGAGGCTAGCCAGAAAACAAAGAAAATTGTGGTCAGGAATGAGCTATCACAGACGGTTTTATGTTAAAACCGTGCAGGGCAAGTATCACTGAGACGGTTTCTCTGAAAACCGCTCAGTGATACAAGAATATCACAGACGGTTATCAAAACAAACCGCTCGTGATCGCGATATCACGAGCGGTTCTAAATAAAAGCCGTGCAGTGATATTCACAAATCCTGACGGTTTTTATTTAGAACCGCTCGTGATATTCTCGATCACGAGCGGCTTTTAGTCCAAACCGCTGCGTGATACTAGCCTTCCTGAGCGGTTTTTAGTATAACCGTCGTGATATTTCGTATCCTGAGCGGTTTTTACCGTCGTGATAATATCTGTTATCACAGACCAACAAACATAGACGGTTCGGAAACCGTCTGTGATGACGGTTCCGAACCGTCTGTGATGTGGCTTCCTGTAGTAGTGATAGGACAGGATGGGAGCAATACATCAGTTGAATACTATGGAGTAATTGAAGAAATAATCACTACTACAGAAAAGACCTTCACAGACGGTTCAAAAACGTCATCACAGATGGTTTCATGAACCGTCTGAGTTTATGGGTCAAGAATGACATGATCATCTGAGCGGTTTTGAACCGTTTGTGAAAAAGCTGCCGCAGATGGTTCGAACAAGAACCGCTGCGTGATATTACTATCACGAGCGGTTCTTGTTCGTAATCTATCTCGTGATAGTCTATTTTCCTGAGCGATTATGAACAAGAACCGCTCAGTGATAAGTAATTATCACGAGCGGTTATTATTCAGAGCCGTCTGTGATAATTTTTTCTATTGCAAAAAAAAATCAAACCAATCAATTGCTACACTGTAGTTTCTATATGCAACCTCTAGCAAGACAACTAAAATCCAATTAAAATTATGATGGCAAACACATTATAGGAAAGGCAAACCAAAAGGTTTCACAATCCCCTCTGAATGGGGAAAAAGAATAAAGTTACAAAGTTAAACTAGCTAGAAACCATCTATGCCTCCAAGCTCCTTAAGAACTCATCGGCTTCTTGGATTGGTCTTGTGAGCTCCTCTCTATACCTCACCAGCATATCACAAGATGTTCTTGCATGTCGTCGAGTTTGAATCAAGCTCGTCGGCAAGGAGAGACGACTGAAAACCTCCAGCGGCGCTCCGACCTTAGGTAACACAAAATTAAGATAATTTTCATTACAACAAACAGCCAACAAATTGTGTATGTTATGGGGATGTACACGTACCTTCCGGTAGTATACCTCCTACAGTAGACAAGGAGCTCCTCCGCATGACCGCATCCCTCCTCATCGTCATCGTCGGTTGTGTCTCCTCGCTGAACCGCGACGAGGAATTGAGGGTGGTCGCTGGAGCTCGGTGTGGGGAGGGGAGAGGGAGAGACTGATGGAAAACAAGGCTGGGGTGGCTATAATATATAAGGACAGTGCCAAAATATTTTGCCTCCCGCGTGCGCGTTCAAAAGTTTTTGTACTCCCGCGCTGCGTATCACAGATGGTTTCATACAAAAACCGTCTGTGATGACATATCACAGACGGTTCTTAATATGAACCGCTCGTGATAGTATCTTATCACTGCAGCGGTTCATATTAAAAACCGCTCGTGATATATATCTTATCACGACGGTTTGTATTAAAAACCACCTGTGACTTGGAATTTTTCTTACACTCTGATTTTACCATGGCTTGAATTTTCCTTACTCTGCAATTTTACCATGGCTTGAAATCACTAACACTATGATTTTACCATGGCTTGAAGATTTTACCATGGCATGGAATCAGAGTGTTAGTGATTCCAAGCCATGGTAAAATCAGAGAGTTAGTGATTTCAAGCCATGGTAAAATTAGAGTGTTAGTGATTCCAAGCCATGGTAAAATCAAAAATACTTATCACAGATTGTTTTTAATACGAACCGTTTGTGATGAGGACGGGAAGTCACAGACGGTTTGTGTTGAAAACCATTTGTGAAGTTTCACGACGGTTCGAACAAGAACCGCTCGATATTACTAAATATCACGCACGGTTCTTGTTCGTAACCGCTCGTGATACTTCACGACGGTTTTAACACGAACCGTCCGTGATGAGGATGGGAAGTCACGACGGTTCGTGTTGAAAACCTTACGTGAAGTACCACGAGCGGTTCTTATTGTAACCGCTCGTGATACTTCACGCACTGTTTTTAACATGAACCATCTGTTATATTACTTCTTCACAGACAGTTTTTAGCACAGCCAATAACACAGATGGCCACTAAACCAAAACCGTCTATAATTGTATTTAATACAGATGATTTTGGTCAACCGTCTGTAATGAGGCGTCCAGTATTAGCCGTTTTGTAGTAGTGAATTGAACTATATTTCCATGGTAGAAAATCTCTCAAACTTATGTTATTTAAATGTCATTGGTTCCATCCGTTTAGGGAGTTAGGAGGATACATCACTTGAAATTTGGTTGAAGTTGCACATCAATCGGTCCTACCGTGCAATGACCCATTTATTGTGGCTCGACAAGCCACCCAAGTATACTACATCCGTACCCATGCAAAACTATGAATAGTCTAATGGATTGGTGGGTAGTACATACGGTGCAACCATATGGTAAACTACCTACCCCTAGTGAGCAGACTACAACATGGGGACCAACAATGGTGTTGACCTATTCTTTCAAGAAGATGAAATGCCGAGACTTTTCAAATAATAATTGGGGAAGAGGGCGATCACATAGATGATATTCAAATCGATGCCGATGAGGTTGTAAACCAAGAGGACTTGGAACTACTTAATCGCTTAGACATTGATGGCATTGAAGGGGATGAGGTTGAGTCAACACCTCATGATAGTGACGATGACTTTTTAGAGGGCCCATCTGCGGACGATCCCATTGTAGCGACTACTTCTAAGCATGATCTTGTCGTCTTCCATCTATTTCTTTGCATGTTTTAATTTTTGTATGAGCTTACTTGATTCGTTATATTACGTCTTTCTATGAGCTTACTTGATTACACTATATTACATCTTTCTATGAGCTTACTTCATTGCGCTATATTAATTGATTAATTTCATTTCAGGACACCAAAAAATGAGTGGCGTCAAAGAGGCAGCATACTCTAGTCGAGGCAGACGCTTGTTTTCCAAAGTGGCAGTAACATGTGATGGAGGCAGAGGGACAGCCGCGGCCACTTGAGGAGGCAGAGGGGCAGCCGCGGCCACTCTAGGAGGCAGAGGGGTAGCTGCGGCCCCTCGAGGGGGCAGAGGGGCAGCCGCGGCCCCTCGAGGAGGCAGAGGGGCAGCCGTGGCCCCTCGAGGAGGCAGAGGGGGGTCTACCTCTAGTAGATCAGGCTCCTGTACCCCGCAACCCTCGCGTGCTGATGATGTGGAGGATGCACACCCTGAGGCGGAGGGTGAGGAGGATGAGCACCCTGAGGCGGAGGGCAGTAGTACAACACAAAATTTTTGGTTGCGAGGACCTACGAACCTGCCACCACGACCAACCCGAGAGGAGGACAAGACTATCATCGTTCCTATTGGTGACACGTAAGTAACTGTTTACACTTTCACTAATATAGCCCACTTACTTGCATACCTCAAAAAAACTAATATGCAGGCAATGGCGAGAAGAAGGCGGGGGTGAGAAATGTAGACTTCCGAACGGCATAATTGGCATGTTGATTCGATGGCACTTCCCTGGCTTGGTCACCTAGAGAGGAAGGCGGGAGCCTACATGGATATGGGGCCACTACAAGGCCGCTGAAGATACCGCCGCCGCTGAAGGAGAAATACAATTTGACAACTATTTGCAACGGGTAGAGGAAAGTTTTTGAGTAAGTGACTGAATATTCAAATCTGCTTCTATGTTCTACAAAATTGCTTTAGGGTCTGGTAGTGCCATTAGTTGATCACCATATATAGGTTCTGTATATATATAATCCCAGCTAGATTAACTGGTAGACATTCATGACTATGTATATACATATGCATGGATCATGGATAACGTCATATGCACCAATCTAGCTAGCTACTACTCCCTCCATGTCCAATAGAAGTCATCCAAAAATTTGTGCCAGTCAAACATCTTTAGGTTTAACCATCAATATATAAAAATGTATACAGATTGGTGCATAGAATTAGTGTTACCAACTAGATTCGACGTGAAACATACTTTTTACAATTGGTACTTAAACTGTTGTAGTCTTTGTTCTTTTTGAAATACCATTAGGAGATTCTAGTTTGATCTGTAGCAACAATATTGAAAAGTATTGATATAAACAGAGTAATTATCGTAACAGGCTAACAGCCAGAGCAACAGAAAATATGATGCAATGTAAAAGGTGTGTGCTATGGTGAGAAAATGCATTTATAAATAGAGCTTGCTTTTATGGTTAACGTTTAAGACTAGCAGATATACCACCAGAAAACATATATTCATGTCACCATACAGATTTCTCTAATAAAAAAATGTGGAACAGACCAATGTCAACATCATCATTCAGAAACTAACATAAATAGTAAATACATTTTATTTTGTTGAAAACAAGCTGAGAGCTGCACTTGGTCATATCGAAGGTCTAAAATCAAGAGGCCCAACAATCAATAAAGTCTCTATACTATTCTGATTAATAATGCTTATCAACTCGGGGAGGTTTCTAACCCTGGACAAATTTGAAGAGCATGCATCATGCGTGTGCATGGAACCGGTATAGTATTGATCAATTGAATGTGAAAGAAGGGTGAGATTGATGAATCGGTAGAAATTTCGTCAAGGATGAAGAAACCGGAGTTTTATCTATATAATGTTCTACTTGCAAGTTTAGTATGCTGTTGTTTTAACTTGTAACTTGTAAGGCTGGACATGTCACAGAAGCACTGAAGTATTTTGGAGATATTTGTTGAAGGAACTAGTTCCTGACCCTGTCATCCATAACAGATAATTGTTACTCCCTCCAATTTTATATACATGACGTTGGCTAGTATTATTTTGAATTGAGGAGCGTCAAGTTTATGTGAACGGAGGGAGTATCTCTTTATAGAGACGGGATGCAGAGGCTCAGCAGTTCCAAACAATCATTTGACGCTGCCTCCTACAACTGCATAATAGATAGTTGGTGCAGTAGACGTAATGTGATTGAGGCATTCACAGTATGGCTGCTTTCTTCGTCATGTCAATTCTTTGCAATTTCCTATCTTTCCTGCTGATTTTGTGGTTCCCTGGGTCAAGTGTGTTATGTATTAGTTTTGGTGACCATATGTGAAGTTGAAAATATTTCTCCAAGCTTCAGACCTGATAAGTGACAAACTGGCAATAACATTTGTTTGAGAGAAATCAGTATTAATACTGAAAACTTTTACAAAAGATCTCTGTATTATGCTATAAGCAATAATAAAGCATCACAAATAAGCGAAATTAGAGAAATGGCATCACAAAGGACCTTGACTGCTGAATGGCATCACAATCACCATTTATTATGGAAACAACATTTCCATGGAATATTCTGTTAACGAGGATTGCCACTACTGTTTTACTTTTTTCTTGAATATGTACAAGTGCAGCTTCCTCAGTATTATATTGTGAACAAAATGTATGTTTGAGCATTATTAATTACTTGGATGCTAGTATTTTACTACATTGGCATGCACAAAGGCTAATCTTACACATTTATTTGTTTCCAATATATGCCAGATTGTAGTGGTGGTTTAGATGTGCTGAGGGATAGGAAGTTGATTCTAGGAGAGTGGTGTGTAATTCTGTTAAGAAGCTGATCCCACAGATGATCTACGAAGCACGCATCCAAGCGGTGATCTATTACCACACACAAGTCCTTGGACATAAAATTCATAGGGCCGAGGCTTGCCAAACGCATATCACTTTGGAGGAGTACATGCAGGTAACCAACTGTACAAACGATGTCCTTGATTACAATCAATTCTAGTTTATTCATATTTAACACTTGTTTAATTTAGGCAATACCTTGGTGGGCCTAGAAGTGTGAAGATGCATGGCGGCAGATTGCCCAAAAGAGGTGGTGCAACGAACAATGGTTAGAGGGCTCTCGTGCTGCTAGGGAGCGGAGATTGTTGATGGACGGGGCAGCACATCGTCAAGGCAGCTCCTCCATGGCTCGTTACAAGAAGAACCTGGTAGGTCAACATGTTCATATTGATTGTATGTTGCAGATACATATTTATTGACCGCCGTGGTTTTTTGGGTGCAGGAAAAGAAGAAGCAGAGGCCTCTCTCCGGTATGGAGGCATATGTAGAAGCTAAGAGGGGTGATCAGGAGGGCACCTTGTGCAGCCAGCGCACAACAAAGAACTTGGTACGATTTCTGATGATTTTGTCCCTGATGATTTTCACTCCCTGATGATTTTGTCCAACAGGCCGCATATACTGACGCTGCTAAGGAGATGCATGGTCCGGAGTACGACGTAATGAATTCACCACTAGACGCGATTCATTGTTTACAAAATTTGGAAAGGAAGAAACATGGTCATTTCTTCATGGGTGCCGGCTACATTAGCACACCGACAACTCTATCGGAGGTCCGAACAACGAGTACTGCATCACCGGATGAAGTACACTCTGAAAGACGAGTGCGACCATCAGTTGCCATGTATTCTTAGCTTGAGACGAGGCTACAAGATGAAATCGAGGCTAGGCAACGGTTAGAGAGAATGCTCCAGGTTAGTTGGACCCTGCTAGTACAATAACAAAGTAATATGCAAAAAATATATATTTTTCGTGCTTGGCTAATGTATGGCAATGTGCAAACAAATAAGCAGGCACTTGAAACTCGACTTGATGGCACATCGGGGGCACCACCGGCACTTGGGGCACCACCGTCTACCTTATCTACTCCGGCTAGTAACTGATTGTTGCTGCTGGTGCTTCGTGTCAATCCTTAACTCCTTGTTAATGGTTTGATTAATCACACTCATATCTATGTGCAAGATTCATTAGCTGCTGTGAGAGCTGGAGATGGGGACACATACCTCTTTCTATGACCACTACATCTTTAGCCTAAAATATCTATGTATTGTTTTTTTCTTTTTAGCTGATGACTTAGGGGAGTTGTCTGGCCATGCTTAGTCCTCACCTTCCTAGGATACTGAATGCTGACTTATGTGTGAAAGTAAAAGGATAATGTATAACTGTCTATGCATGAAAATGTAGGCAACGGTGGGATCAATGGCAGATCCAGCTGCTCCCGATGCTGATGTTGAAGATGGTACACGTGTTAGCTGCCCAAACCAAGATCATGTGGATGAGTTCATCGCCGATAGGCCACCACCAGGTGCTTGCTATTTTCATGAGCAAATAACTCCATTCTTGTGTTAATGTAGCAATGAAAGTTTTTGGGTAAGTGACTGAATATTCAAATCTACATCTATATTCAAATCTGTTTGCTAGCAATGAAACTTAATGTTCCAGCCAGCTCCCCTTCCCAAAAAAATAACATTTTCAAAATTTTAGTGAAAATCCATTGCATGTAGATATATTAATGAAATAATGTTGTTTAGCAAGCATGGCAACTTCAAATTAATCATGCGAGCCCAGCTAGCACAAGAAAATTAAATTATGCGCCACAATGCATGGAATACCACCATATATGCATCTTGTTCATGTAGCACACGAAACCATGTACTGCTTGCATAAGCAAAAACAAATAACATATATATAATGTACACCACAGCAGTTATATTGGCAATAATGGGTCTAAAAATAGATATATCACCAACATATCAGCTATGGATTTTTGAAGTGCATCCCACTGTTTTTTAGATAAGTTGTCTTCATCTTTTCATATCTCATGCATTACTGCCAAAATTTTGTCACTATGCTATTTCTCAAAGAGAAATCATTTACATGAAAGATCATATAGATTAGCTCCAGATATGCTTGGGTTCTGTTCTCATTGAAGATGCTTTTCAGTTATAAAAGTAGCATAATAGATGGATAATGTAATGATGGAAGAAACATATCTTTGGAAGCTACTTTTGATATCTAGCATTTGTCCATTACAACCTTGAAGTTTGTGTCTCTATTTGAAAACCTTTATTTGTCCATCTTAACCTTGATGACAACTTAGTATCTCTTGTGATAATCTGCTTGTGCGAGTTATGTGCTAGTATATTTAATTATGATATTTTATTTGTGCTATCCTCTGTATGATATCCAAGTGTTGATTATATATATATATATATATATATATATATATATATGTATGTATGTATGTATGTATGTATGTATGTATGTATGTATGTATGTATGTATGTATGTATGTATATGTATGTATGTATGTATGTATGTATGTATGTATGTATATGTATGTATGTATGTATGTATGTATGTATGTATGTATGTATGTATGTATGTATGTATGTATGTATGTATGTATAGAATAGAAAAGGTTATCTATATATATGGTGGGGGGGCATTGATTTCAGAGCTGACAGGAGCCAATCATGCAACAGAGATAGATCATTTTAATGCATACGCATGGCCTTCGCCTTATATTTTGTTCTGCCTTATATATATCCTCAATTCCTATTGATTCGATGAATCCTCATATTTTGTATTGCGAAGTTCCAACCGAACCGTAGTCTTACATCGCAACATCTTTTGTCATTTGGAATGTGTTGCTCAAATTGAGAAGTGAATGCAACATCTCGCTTTTCAGAAGAAAATGATTATATATGTAATGAAATTAGTTTGGAAGCTGTTATATGTATTTTGCCTTATGCCTACATTTTCTAATTTGAACTTCGAATGTTATGGATATACGATATATATATATATATATATATATATATATATATATATATATATATATATATATATATATATATATATATATATATATATATATATATATATGAGCTTAGGAATTATGTCAATGTTGTTCAATCTATATATGTAATGATTTGTGGTATTTATCTTGCTGTGAAATTATAGTTTATTTGATTGCAAAATCGGTGCAAAATTAAATTGGTTCGTATATACCCTGTTCGGGTAACCCGACTCGAAAGTGCCTTCTTTGACAGACACTGGAAAGAAACCAATATCCAAAGTGTTTTAGTCACGAACACTGGGAAATTGGACTGACAGCGTCGGGAAAGGATGGCCACGTGGCTATATTTCCCGAGTGTTTCTACTCGGGTGACACTCGACACAAAAAAACATGTTTCCCAAGTGTTTGCACTCGCGTGACACTCGGCACACAACAAATTTTTCCCGATTGCACGTGGCCATCGTTTCCCGATGCTGTCACTCCAATTGTCCCGAGTGTTCAGGACTAAAACACTCGGGAAACATATACTTGTCCCGAGTGCCGTTGGTCGACATACACTCAGGAAAGTTTTTCGTTACGGTAAGGAAACTCGTCGTGCGAGCTGCTTTCCCGAGTGTTTTAGATTTCCCGAGTGTTTGGTAATACACTCAGGAAATATAATTTTCCTGAGTGTAAATATCTAGAACACCTTGGAAACCAGTTTGAATCCCGAGTGCTCTTTCCCGACAGTCGGCCTTCGGGAAAGTCGCTCCCAAGTGTTTTTGCTAATTTCCCGAGTGTTTTAGACACTCGGGAAAAACTGGAGTTCTGGTAGTGGACGATTTGCGGTTGAAACTGTCTGTGATATGTTCAATGCCGCTTCGGCTCCCGTGCGATGCGTCTCTTCCTCTCACGTGTAGATGTTACGATGCGTCTCTTTGTCTCGCGCACCGACGTTACTTCTTATTTTATAAGAATGATTAACTGCCGCCAAAGATGAATCCCCACATCGCTCTACTCTCTTCCGCACCCTCTATCAACAGCTAGTAGAGTTAAAAAATAATAATAATGGCTCCACACTCTTCTCCCCTAACGCCGGCGTTGACGCCCTACTTAGCCATTTTGTATGAGCACCTCGCCGGCCGTACGCAGGCAGATGCTGCGGAAGGACATTGTGCGAATAGTGTCCTCCCTCCTTCGACGGAGGTTATGCTAGAGCATGTGATGGCTACCTTCTGCCACGTCTTTCGGGTAGTCTCCCTCTTCCGGCGAGCTAACCTCGCCATCAACGTAGTCCTTGAGGAAGACGTTGCACGTCTCCAAGAGGATTACAGTCACTTGGAATGCAACATCGAGACGGCGGCCGATCGGGTCCACCATGCTGAGACAGCTCGAGCGAGGGAAGACAGCCTCTGGGCGCATTTCGACTTGGTCCTTGAATCGGAGCGTCTTTGGGCTACTCTCCAATGAGCGCGTCAACGGGTGGACATATTTCGGGGAACCTACGCTAACCCCGAACCCTCCGATGCTGACCACATCACGTACGAAGAATTGAAGATGGAGATAGCAGTCTACCTAGACTGCTAGAAATAAGTTGATCTTTTTTTATTTCTGTTGTTTTAAGAAAAAATTTTGTAAGAAGCGACTGGCCACACTGTTTGGCCAAATTTAAATACAGAAAAATGATAAAAAAATCCAATTAGGAGTTTAAGTTACTGTCTATGTTGAACATGTTTATCTTACTGTCTTCTATGTGAAAAACAAGTCATACATATTAACTCCTAAAGCTAGCCCAAAAATAGAATATTTTTTAGCTATAAAAGGAACTATCACAAGCGGTTTAGTGGAACAAACCGTCTATGATATGTATTATAGATGGTTATAAAATACAACAGTCTGTGATATATAATTATCATAGGCGATTTTTAATAAGAATCATCTGTGAATTTTTTTAATAAGAACCGTCTGTAATAGTGATGTAATTATCATAGATGGTTTTACAAGCACAACCGTCTATGTTACTAGCGATGGCTACAACCTTCTGTGAATCATCACAGATGGTTTTATTCAAGCCCTTCTGTGATATTCGGAGATATCACAGACCATTTGTATTTAAAATCGTTTGTGATGATGCACATACAATTTTAAATACAAACGGTATGTGATAATTATGTATCACAGACGGTTCTTCACAAGAACCGTCTATGATATGTGCCATTAAATACCCGACCGTCTCGACAGATCTGTTTGTAGTGATATCTGTCTGTGAAGGAGGCGGCCGGCTTTGGGACGTTTGGTGAAAGAAATTACGAAGATTTGCAAGCGTGTTTGTAGATCTATTTGTTCTTGGTGATCGAAGGTTAGCATTTGCTTCTAATTATATGCATTATAATCTAGAGAGATGATAGCTAGGTTTAGATCTAGCCTGGTAGTTTGCTGAAATTTAAGAGGTCATCGAGTTCTGCATCAACTACATGGCTCAGGTGTAACCGATAGGTGTGCCTCAATCTCGTCATGAGGGGAGGCTGGAGGGTATCGGGACCATCAGAAGGAAAGTAATCACTCCTGATCTGGATATGTACGCTCAAGCCCATTTCACGGTCTTGCAACATATGATCAAAGTGTCTCCGTACATTGATGAGCACAAAGACATGGTACGCCAACAGCATCTAGGCTGGTCGAAGGTTTGGATCACGAGAAAGCACAACCGTCGATCCAACGAATGGTTAAAGGTGTGATTCACTGGGAGGTCATCAAGTGATGATATGTTGCGATGGTTGGCAAAAGGGCTAAAATTTACAATTGTGACATGGCAAGGATACGACATAAATGGGTACATATTTTATGCGATAGCTCCGGATAGGAAGTGCACAATCCAGAACAGCGGTGTCCACATAGATACGTTTCATGAGCATTTTAGTACTGCTGGGCCACGTGGGTTGAGCTCCTACTATAAGTTCATAGAGAAGATTTGGTAGCTCGACTATGTACTTTTCAAAATCCCTCTATTTCAGTGCCATTGGGTCAAACTTCCACAGGGTGTGAAGGTCGACAAGTATGGTGTCACTACTGTGGACCTCAAACATGTCGGATACAAGGACGAACAATTTGTACTCGCTAAGCAAGTTGTTCAAGTTTTTTATGTAATAGACCCAGCAAATAAGAACCACCACGTAGTTCTTTATGGAAAAAGAAGTATTGTCGGAGTTGAGAATGTCGTGGATGAGGAAGAGTACAATCAATTTGACGAATTACCTCCTTTCAAAGACAGCATCAGGCTCGAGGAAGAACCCAGTGAAGAAGCTAGCTATATGCGCGTCGATCATCGTGAATGGCTATTTTTTAATTAAGAATTTATTCCATTGTAATTAAGAAACTCGGCATGTAATTAAGAATTTATTCCATTGTAATTGATTCGGTAATTAAGAAATTATTCCATGTGTGATTGTATCTGCTTTCTTATTTTCAAAGGGTATGGCTAGCACTTCCTAAGGCTGGCCGAAAAACATAATATTTTTTAGCTATAGAATGAACTATCACAGGCAGTTTAGTGCAACAAACCATCTGTGATATGTATCACAGACGGTTCTAAAATACAACTATTTGTGATATGGTCGCATATCACAGACTGTTTTTAAAATAGAACTGTCTGTGATATGGTCGCAATGGGAAAAGTGTGAAAGACCTTCAAGAGCACGCTTGTCACGGAGTACGTGAACAAGGATCGGATGCCCTTTAGGAAGTATCAATTCGTGTAGCAGGATACATGGGACGCCTTTGTGCGGATGAAGACAATGGTCGAATTTCAGGAGCAAAGTGTGGCAAACAAGGCACTCCAAACACGAAACACTCACCCCGCACAAACTCGGCACTGCTGGGTACGCAAGTAAAATCCTGCAATGGACGAGGGAGGACGAGGACGCAATCCGGTGGGAGGCCTCCCCGCCATTTGCTGGGATCACAGATGAGCGCGCCCGAAACTGGTTAAGAGCGAGGTCATCAGCCATGTCTTTTGGCACCATCTCTTTCACAAACCAGACAGATGAGGAAGTGTCCTAACGTCTGGTAAGATATGTCGAACTACCTAGTTATTAATAAGTCCATAACTTCTACGGTCTAAAATAACATGATGGCCTCTTGTAGCAAACATTGACTACCAATCTTCCCAAGGCTCCTTCGATGTAGTTAGGGAGAAGGATACACTATCCACGGCCCTAAGAAACAAGGAGCACCCGGGTCACATGCGAGGCCTTAGAGTTTACGTACCTTAGAGGCAAGGATACCCACACGACTCCGACGCGTATACGAGTCAGAAGAGATCCAAGGTCAAGCGCGAGTAACAGTTGAAAGAGGAGATTCGTGCGGAGATTAGTGCAGAATTTCAAGGACATACAACATCATTGTAGGAACAAATGAATCAAGTCCTCAACCAGTCGCAAGATGCCCCCATTATTTTGGGAGTTAGTCCCCCTCAACGTCGGAGAAGTTGTGCGTCCACGCCACTTTCTAAACATGGCGATGTCCAATTACCTATCGACGACATCCAGGTAATGTACATCTCTAGAATGCTCCAAAGATAGACCTGTAGGACGCCTTAGCTAATTGTGATCACTTTGTAGGAGCCCATGCCCTGCAAGATCCAAGTGAGGTTGGTTGGGTCCATTTCTATTGAGGCTGGGCGGGGGATGACGTTTCCATGCCAGGAAGAGACAGTGATGCACGGTGCCCAGCTGACACAGGGTTATGCCATGGTCCAGGTGGACATGGTACATGATAATTTCATGGTCGTCCAGGTGGAGAAGCCCCTGAACCAAGATATCATAACACTAGGGGATGCCGTGCACACTTTTGTCTAGTGGCCCAAGAGGGACATAGCCCTGGACCCTATATGTCGGACCCCTGGGCGTGGAATACCCGAAGACCATATGTGTATACCATGCTAATCCCAGGATTAGTGGCTAGCACACACATTCACAACCTTCGGCAATCACATCCATACAATCACATGCTAAAGTAAGTAAAAGGGTACTCTACTTAAGCTATTACAAGATTATTACATCAACGGCCGACCGACCAAATAAAAGCAGTCATTAGAGTAAAATAAATAGCAGTGGAAGACATATAGTAGTAATAAAAGTCCATCGACAAGCCCATCCGATCCCGTAGGCAACCGATACGGAACAAGTCCTACGTCGACCTGTCACCGAACCCTTCGGTGTCGGGAACAAACACTACTACAAAAATGCTAATACTGGACGCCCGACCGCAGATGGTTCATCAAAACTGTCTGTATTAAACACAATCACAGACGGTTTTTTTTACCGACCTTTTGTATTACTTTCCGCACTAAAAACCGTCTGTGAAGAGGTAATATCACAAACGTTCATGTTGAAAACCGTCTGTGAAGTATCACAAACGATTCTGACCAAAAACCGTCTGTGATATTACCCAATATCACAGACGGTTTTTTGTGAGAACCGTCTGTGATACTTCACAGACGGTTTTCAACATGAACCGTATGTGATATTACTACATATCACAGACGGTTTTTGTTGAAAATTGTCTGTGATAATTAACTCATCATAGACAATGCAGTGTACATAGCTCCCCAACAGAGTCTTCTTGATCTCCATCTCTAGCGCTACGGTAACCGTAGGAGATCTCCAAGCCCGGTGAGTCCATCGCCACTCTGTGCCCGTTTGAGTATCGCCTCACCTCACTGAGCCCGCTCGTGTGGTCCATTTCAGCTATTGTTGCCCACGCCAAGCTGTCACCGTGGACCTCTCTGTCACCGCCGCCGCCATCGATGCCAACTCTTCTCCGGTGAGTCCTCGACCCCACCAAGGTCGATTTCCCCACCTATATGTCCCCCTAAAGCTATGCATGTGCTTGGTTTCAGTTTGTTTCCACCGAGAAGACCTGTCACCGAGGAGCTTGCCACCGTCGCCTCTATTCAACGACGACTAGCCGCCTTAGACCTTCCTCGACTTCATTGACTCCTTCCTCGTGATCGAGGTGAGCTACTGGAGCAGAAGCATCCTTTAATTTGAGTAGTTTCAGGCATTTACGCCTAAATCGCTAGTGAAGCCCATGGCGCCGCCACGGAACATCACCGTCGGTTCGCCTCAGGCGACCTTAGGGCCCCGAGCCACGACTATTAGCAATGCGATGTCACCCTGAGCCCAATTTGAGCTTCAAATCCTACTATTTTTAATCATTTAGTTAATAAACTAACGAGTCTATGACATGTGGGACCGCCATAGATTTTATAAATAAAATCATGAAATAAAATGAGTCACTGACAAGTAGGGCCCACATGTAAGTTAATAAAATCTAGAAAAATGTAAAAATAAAAAAAGCCACCTTTAGTTCAGAGGAAAATATGCTTTCTCTGTTGGAAAGCGTAATTAAGCCTCAAAAAATACGCTTTCGAAGACGCCTTTTTATTTATTTCCAGGGTTTTCAATACAAACCGTGTGATGGACCGAAGCTGGATGTACGCTGAGAACCGTGTGAGTAAAGAGTACATTAATGAGTGTCTACTTTTACAAGAGCTACCGAGGAGGATATGTTGAATAAGGAGGCGGAATATATGTACTGTCCATGCATTGACTGCGAGAATCTGAAGATGTTTAAGAACCGTGCACAGATCGAAGCACACTTGATTCGAAGGGGTTTCAAAAAGGGTTATACACGTTGGACCAGTCATGGTGAAGAGCATATTATACAAGAAGTCAACGATATGCCACCAAATGATGTCGATTGTGGTTCCAATTCGGATAGGCTGCACGATGATGACAATCTAGATCAGATGCTTTGCGATGCAGAAGGGAACTGTGATGAGAGGGAGTATGTTAAATTCTGGGGTTTGATGGAGGACTCGGAGAAACCATTGTTTCTGGGCTGCAAGCTGGAATACACAAGGTTGTCATCCGTGCTTGAACTGTCAAAATTGAAGGCAAGCAACGGTTGGTCCGACAAGAGTTTCACGGGGCTGTTAGGTCTCTTAGCGGACATGCTTTCGGAGGAAAACGAGTTGCCCAAAACCACCTACAAAGCCAAGAAGGTTCTTTGTCCATTGGGAATGGAAGTAGAAAGAATACATGCATAACGACTATATCGTCTACCGTAACGAGTATACAAACATGCATGTATATCCGGTGTGCAACGCATCCCGATTACAAGCGTAAGAATCAATCAGATGACGACGAGGGAATCGAGGTGAAGAAAGGACCTCCTACTAAGGTGGCATGGTATCTTCCTGTAATTCCCCATTTGAAGCGGCTTTTTGCGAACCCAAAGAATGCAAAACTGCTGCATTGGCACTCAGAGGAGCGTAAGAATGACGGAAAGCTAAGACACCCTGCTGATTCTGCCCAGTGGAGAAACATCGATAGGAGGTTTGCAGACTTCGATGCGGAACTGAGGAATATAAGGTTTGGATTGAGTACAAATGGAATGAATCCTTTCGGTAACATAAGTAGCCGACATAGCACTTGGCCCGTGATGCTCTGTATCTACAACCTTCCTCCTTGGTTGTGTATGAAGCAGAAGTATATTTTGCTGTCGATACTTATCCAAGGGCCAAAACAACCTGGGAATGATATTGATGCGTACCTAGCACCATTGATGGAAGATCTAAAAATACTATGGATTGAAGGGGTACAGGTATGAGATACGTACAAACGAGAGAACTTTACTTTACGTTCCTCGTTATTTGCATACCATAAATGATTATCCTGCTCTTGCTAACACAATCGGGCGAGTACAAAAGGGGCCAAAGCTGTACTCCTTTGCTTAGATGATCTGAGAGTGTGTGGTGAATCACTCGCACAAAACCGTGTACATGCGTCACCGTAGGTTTCTTCGGAGGGCTCACCCATACCGTAGGATGAAGAAACAATTCGATGGAAAGAAGGAGGATAGTTCAGCTCGAAGGCATTTAAGAGGAAAAGAGATCTATGATATGGTTAAGGATTTAGATGTTGTGCTCGAAAAGGGACGTAAATCGAGGACCCGTGAGAAGAACATCTGGAAGAAGAGATCAATATTTTGGGACTTACCTTATTGGGAGCACCTAGAAGTTCGCCACTGCATCGACGTCAGGCATGTAGAGAAGAATGTATGTGACAGTTTGATTGGTCTCTTATTGAACATTCATGACAAAACAAAGGATGGTGTCAACACACGGCTTGACTTCGTTGATATGGACATCAGACCTGAGTTAGCACCGACAAAGACCGATAAAGGACGAACATACCTTCCCCCTGCTTGTTACACTCTGTCCAAGGCCGAGAGAACTGAACTGAGCCAGTGCTTGCGTGGTGTGAAAGTTCCGTCTGGTTACTCCGCCAACATGAAGAAACTTGTTTCAATGGAAGATTTGAAGTTAATTGGCATGAAGTCTCATGATTGTCATGTGCTGATGACACAAATGCTCTCTATTGCAATTAGAATTATTTTGCCGATCAAGGTCCGAGAGACAATCATGAGGCTGTGTTATTTCTTTAACACGATTGCTCAGAAGGTCATCAATCCCGAAGGACTAGATGCTCTGCAGGACGAGGTGGTGACGACTCTATGTGATCTTGAGATGTATTTCCCTCTGTTGTTTTTCGATATCATGGTCCATCTCATTGTTCACATTGTGAGGGAGATAAAGATGTGCGGGCCCGTATTCCTACGTAGCATGTACCCGTTCGAGAGGTTCGTGGGAATTCTCAAGTCCTATGTACGGAATCAATCTCGGCTAGAGGGTAGCATCGTCGAAGGTTATGCAACCAAAGAGGTCATTGAGTTCTACATCGATTACATGGCTCAAGTCGAACCAATAGGTGTGCCTCGATCTCGCCATGAGGGGAGGCTCGAGGGTATCGGGACCATCGGAAGGAAACCAATCACTCCAGATATGAATGCGTATGCTCAAGCCCATTTCACGATCTTACAACACATGGTGAAGTGTCCTCGTATATCGACCAGGCTGGGGCGTGCTTGACAGCAGAATCCGGGCTGCGCATGTTTGTATCACGAGACAACACAACAGTCGATTCAACCAATGGTTGAAGGAGCGACTCGCTAGGAGCTCGTCAAGTGATAGGCTGATATGGTTGGGAAAAGGGCCAACATTTACAGTTGTGACATGGTGAGGATACAACATAAATGGGTATACATTCTATACGTAGGCTCAGGATATAAAGAGCACTAACCCGAACAGCGGTGTCCGCATAGATGCATTCAGTACCGATGGGCTGAGGAGCTCCTACTATGGGCTCATAGAGGAGATATGGGAGCTCGACTACGTGCTTTTCAAGATCCCCCTATTTCGGTACCGTTGGGTCCATCTAGCACAATCAAAGGTCGACAAGTACGGCGTCACTACCGTGGACCTCGAACGTGTCGGATACAAAGACGAACCATTCGTACTCGCTAACCAAGTTTCTCAAGTCTTCTATGTAACTGACTAGGCAAATAAGAAGCGCCACGTAGTTCTTCATGGAAAAAGGAGAATTATTAGAGTTGAGAATGTAGTGAACGAGGAAGAATACAATCAATTTGACGAATTGCCTCCTTTTGGAAATGGCATAAGGGTCGAGGAAGAAGAACGTGATGAAACTAGCTACATACGCGTCGATCATCATGAAGGGCTAATTTTTAAAGATTAATTGAACAATGTGTGTATATGTACGTTCTGATGAATGGTTAATTTTAGTTCATTTGAGTTAATTGATTTGTACTATGAAATGGATGTGCTTGTTTCTAAAATGAATGTGAATTGGATGTATATACATGTACTTGTTTGTTTTCTGCTTGTTTTAGAGGGCATAGCTAGCATTTCCTGAGGCTACCAATAAACAAAACTAGATTAACCAGTACAAAAAAATATCACGAGCGGTTTCATCTACAAACAAATGCAGTGAATATATATCACTGAGCGGTTCCTTGGTAAAAGCACGTGCATGATACATCCTGACGGTTGTTGATTGGAACCGTCTGTGATACATCACATATCACAGACAGCTCTGCTTTAGAACCGTCTGTGATGTACATCGCTATTTATATTCGAACTCTAGGGTTTGCCCATGCCCCCCACTCAAACAATTAAGTTTCTCAACTCCTCCCTCCTCCTCCAACCTCGTCGCCGCCGTCCTCGATGCCACCTCCTCCTCGAGCCCGGCGCGACTCCTCCCCCGAGCCCGTCTACGCCGTCCACGACGTTGCCTCCTCATCGAGCCTGACACGCCTCCCCTTCAACACCGCCCTGCTGCTCTGGTACCACTCCCTGCTCATCCTTCTCCTCGACGCCCAAAGGTAAGCAATGCTAAGTTGCTGACCCCGATGCCGCTTTCCCTCACTCTTTCTATCAATAATTTGTCATGCTGTCATGGTCCTCATTGACTCATGATAATTGCGTTGATATCCAGTTCAAACACTAAGTAGTATGAGGTGTTGTACTTGTTTTAGGAATTTGTATTTGTTCTAGTCAGTGATTCATATGGTATTTGTTTTGATACTGCTACTGGAATATGTTGCAATGTGGTGTGGTAGGCTTAAGATGAATGCTCTGTGATGATAATAGTCTTGTACTGAAATTGTTTTGATAATCGGGTTTGAACTTGAGCTCTAATTGGAATGCTTACTCTACATCTGAGAGCAATATCAAAATGTTAAATCTTAGCTTTATGCTGATTTCATTTGTTCACATGATGTTTGTGTTGAGCATATTATTCCTTTTAAATGACATGGAGGATTTACATGTTTATGTCAATTATGTCATTGTATTGGTCCTAATTTCTTCCCTACATATCCCAATTATTATTAATTGGTGTGTATACCCATACATATAGAGATCGAATCTTATGATAATATCTTCATGCGTGTCAGAACTTCTAATTCTTGTGAAGATGTCTTCTACTCATTCTTCGTCATCGTCACCTCATGTGTCTAATGCACCGTCCTCTTGAATATCCAAGCGCGGTAGAAGAAGAGGAATATCGAAAAGGCCCACGAGCGATTTACCATCCGCAGTCGATCGATGCAGGACCCCTATCAATCCTCGCGAGTAGTATGCGCATTCCGAGAAGCAGTCGGAATAGTTGCTGCGAGCAGGTCAACATCACCTACGATTAGTGGAAGGAGTTGAACAAAAACGAAAGGTGAAGCTGGCGGCGGATATTTTCCGATTGTTCGAGATCCCAAAACAACACCAGGACTTTGTGCGATGACACGCGTTGCTACAGGCGTGCAAAGCGTGGAAGAACTTCAAGAGCACGCTTGTCAAGAACTACGTGGAGAAGGATTTGAGGCTCTTCCACAAGTATCCGTTATTGGAAGAGTGTTGGGCCGAGTTTGTGGCGAAGAAGATGACAGATGATTTTAGAAGTGAAAGCGCAACACACAAGGCTCTCTAGGCAAAAAAACAAGCAACCCCACAGACTCGGCACTGCTAGATATGCGGGTAAAATCCCGATATGGAGGGATCAGGACCAGCAGGCAAACTGTTCAAATGTCTCCCCGCCATTTGCGACATCACTGATGAGCACGCCCGAAACTGGTTAATGGGGAGGTTATGTACCCTGTCTATAGGGAAAATCTCCTTTCCAAACCCCACAAACGAGGAAGTGTCCTAGCGCTTGGTAAGATATCAAACTACCTAGTTTGTAATTACTCCATAACTTCATAGGAAGTGAAATGACATGTCGGGCTATTGCAGGTAACGCTGAGTGCACAATCTTCCCAAGACTCATTCTAGGCAGACAGGGAGAGAGATATACTCTTCACGGCCTTGGAAAACAATAAGCACCTGGGTCATACGAGAGGCGCTGGTCTTTATGTTCCATGGAAAGATTGGTTCCGAGCGGACTCCGAATCGTACTAGAGTAGGAAGAGAGCCAAAGCCGAGCGCGATGCAAAGCTACGAGAGGAGATTCGTGAATCCCTCAAAGATGAGATCACTGAATCCCTCAGAGATGAGATCGATGATCGCGTCAAAACTGTGATGCAACGACAGATGGAGAGCTTTGAGGAAAGGCTTAGGGAAGTTCAGTTGCAAGTCCCAAATCAGTTGCAAGGCCCTGCCCCTACTGTGCTAGCTAGCCCCCCAAACTTCCGAGTAGCTGCGCATCCAACCCTAACCCTACCCCAATAGGCGACGACAGATTTCCTATCGATGATATCCAGGTAATAATTATTATCTCTGGAATGCTCGATCCATTGATAGGCCTATTGGAGTAGCTAATTTTGTATCGTTATGTAGGTATCTACGAAGTGCAAACTCCAAGTGAGATATGCCTCTGTTGCCCTAGATGCTGCTTGGGGCTAGGTGTATCTATCTAGTGTCGAGGCTTTGGTGCATGGTGTAAATATAATGTCGGGTTTCGTAAAAGTGAATGTGGACAGTGTTTATCCCAATTTTGCAGCCGACCCGCTACATATTCCCCCAAACAACGAGGTCATGACTCTAGAGCAAGCCGTTGGAGCATTCATCCAGTGGCCCAAGAGGGACATCTGCCTAGAGCTACCTACTCCGGTGTCAACTTCACGGGAATGTCCTGCAACGGTGTCAAGTCCACGGGGTGGCCTTGCCAGAGCTACACCCCAAGCGGCAAGGGCCCGGTGCATCAGATGCATCTACACCTCACGCTCAGTCGACTCTTGGGAAGTCGACCTCTACAAAGCGAGGCAGCAAGGGCAAATCAAAGACGGTCGACTCCTGTTCTGATATCCCCTTCTTACCATTGGCCCAGATATTCATGCTAGGCGAGCCATTGGTTGAGAGGTTACATAGCCCTACCCTAGGATTGGCTTGCACGAGATTGCATACATGGTACATGGAACAGGCCAACAAGACGGATGAACAATGACGCTCGGGTGTCACTGTCAAGCTCAAAAAGGTTCATTTTAACCACGAGGTTCAAGACTGTGTCTTCACGGTGACCTTCGAGGACTTGTTATGTCTCTTCAACCTCGACTCCCTTGACGCCTCACTCATGTGATGCTGGACACTGTAAGTATGTGCAATCATGGTCAATGTTCGTGTAATACTGATAAATTTTATATATAACTCCTTGCTTTTGTATATAGATACATGTTTTTGGAAGCCGAATTAAGGAATTCACCGATAGGTTTCCTCGACCCACACTTGGTCTCGAGCAAACCATCAAGGAGAATGCAAAATTAAATCGAGGATTACATTATCTGATTTTCTTGGCTCAATGCAACAAGGAATTCATACTTTTCCCTACAACGAGGAGTAAGTGTTGCACTCTGGCTATACTTGTTGATTTGTAATTTATAAGCAACACGAACTTAGGTTTAATGACCATGGTGACATACAGTAGGTTCCTTTGGATTCTAATTGTAATTATACCAAAAGCGGAACACGGTAATATACCTAGATTCCCTCAGAGGGCCAAACACAACTTCATAGTTGTCCAGCATTTAATCAACAGGTAAACACATTTTCTCCATAGAAACTCTATTGTAGTCTTTCCTTCCTTTGCAATGGCTAAGGCTAACTTCTTGGCATCACGTGGAGTGGTTCACAGTGTACTATGCTAAGGAGGAAATCAATGGAAGAATGCTCTTGAAATGATCTAAAATTCGATACTCACTAGCTAGTACACATTAATCCTATATAACACTTAGTAGTAATGCCTCTCGAACTAACCAATTCTATTTTTGTAGTGCCACCGGTGGCGCTGACTGCAACCTCTATGGATCTTGTTGTAGGTGTAAAACCAAACACAAGTGAGGGTGGGCGTCGGCCGTCTGACGACCGCCATCGTTCACGAGTAAAATTGACACGAGTTTATCTGAGGTTCGAGGTCGAGAGGACCGCCCTACTCTGTCGGTGAGCCTCTGGGGTTACCTCGGGGAGGAGCCCAGGGCTCACCGGATTTGAACATGTTGCTTTATTGCTCCAGAGAGCCCCCCCCCCTCCTAAAAGGAGGGATACATGGGGTATTTATAGGCTCCCAAGCCTGTACAAATGACCAAAATACCCCTTGGGGTTGGCTATACTATGAGTACAAGCAAGGGGTACTATAGTCTTTGATGAGCACAATAGCATTTCTTGGGTCTGTATGCGTGTCTTCTGAGAGGTGGACCCAATCAGTATGATAGATGAATTATTCTTACAACACTAGCCCCCCTGCCCCTTGACGTTTTAGGGGAAACGTCGAAGGGGTAGTCTTGAATTGTGCCTTTTATGCAGATGTTGATATTCCTGAAGAGTTCTGATGGTTTTGAACGGTGAGTGCGTCCGAAAATGTGTGCCGAAAACGTCACACCCATCTTTGTCTTTAGCCATCGGCTTCTTCCACAATGTCTTGTCCTCGTTGCTCCTGAGCGGAGGACTCCCCATGGCGAGGGGCCGCGTAGGGCTGTGTGAAGCGGCAGACATTCCGAAGGCGCGGGGAGCTCGGGGGCACGAGGACGACTACGCGACGTCGTAAGGGCGTGAGGACGTGAGGCCGTGAGATGGCCAATGAGGGCCCGCGCAGCTCGAATGGAGGGGGCACATGAGGGCTATTTAGACCCTCCACAGATGCCGTGGTGACTGTTCTTCACATGGAAAGCCAGACAAGTGTAAGCATTTTCTTCGCATGTGCCTGTTCCTTCTTTTCTCTTTCCACAGCCTTTTTCTTTTCCTACAGCTTTGTTCTGATTCCTCCGCCCGTGCCTCCTCTTCATTTTTTCTCTCCCCCATTCCTTTTCTTGTTTCCTCTTTGTGTTGGCTCCTGGCCGCATGGCTCTCTGGCTTGGTTCCTTTGGTTGGTTTTCTTCACGCTCATGCCGGAACCTTCGAGCAGATCTCCTTCGGCTACGGTGTCTCCCGGCCAGATCTGCATGGGCGGTGGCGTGTTCACCTCGCTACCGGGTGGTAATGGAGGTGAATCTGAGAGAGGTAGCAGCGCCATAGTGGCCAGCACCGCCTGTCGTCGCTCCTCCCTCGCTTTCGGCACGCGTCGCTGCGCCTCCGGTGCTTCATAGCGGCTCAGCGCCGCCCTCCGCCGGCTCCCTCGTAGCCACCCATCGCCTCCCGACTCTCTCGATGTGTGCGAGCTTATCGCCGCCCAGGCAGCGTGGCCTTGAGCCGCCGACCCCTACCCGCGCTCACCGGCGCCCACCTCCACCGCCCGGCGCGTCCGTTGCCGAAGCGTCCATGTCGCGATTGCCTAAGCAGCGGGATGGCTTTGGCGTGGCGGTCTGAGTGAGATGGACACATGCGCGCGATAGAACACGCTTGGCCGGGAAACTTCGGAGATGTTGGTGCGAGGTGCCCATTGTCGAGAGCCAATGCAGCTGCGCATAAGCACTGATGGGTGTAAGCGTTATTGCGGCCTTGCGGCGTATGGATGTCGGCGTTAAGCGCTGGTAGTAAACTGCCGGCGCTAAGACCCTAGTGGCGGCGTGCCTCAAAAGCGCCTGATAAGCTGCCGAAGCGTTATTGCGGCCTTGGCGTCTGGTGCCGGCGCTAAGACCACAGTGGCGGCGCGCGCCGCTTCTTGCCGGCGCTAAGAACCCAGTGGTAGGGCATCTTTGCAAAGCGCCTGAATTCTTCCGAAGCGTTGTCTGCTGCTGGCGTCCGTCTGCCAGCCAGTGGCGTCCACTGCGGCGGCTGGCGCGGCGTACCGGCTTGGCGCCGTGAGCGTCTGCCCGGTAGCGGCGTCCCTGCCGAGGCTGGGCTGTTCAACAGTTGTGTAGGTGGGAGTTAGAAAATGCGATGTCTATTGAGCGTTAGTTCCATGCCCAGCAAAGGCCATTCCTTTTCACTTCTTTAGTAGTTGGCGTTTACCGGTGCATCTTCTGCCGGTATTTGGTGGCATAGCTATTTGGCGCTAGGAAAACAGACGGCGCAAGAGGTGCTCATAGGCGGTGCGGGCGCTAGATGTGGGGTTGCTCCCCTGGCGAGTTGGAGCATGGCGCCTATCACATCTGAGGCACAAGTCTTGGCGCTTTGTCGTGGAGCTCCCATTCGTGTAATAGCCAAACTGAACTGAGGAAGAGCCATTTCTGTTTTAGATAGTATACATACTTTTCTCAGGCACATGGCTGTCTTGCATATTATGGAAGGTTACTTTTGGGAGGACTAATCTTTGGAAGCATGAGCCACATCTTTCGAGGCAGGGAAGAAAGTTTGAGCAAACGCTTACAGCAGCAATAGTAACTTTCTCTTGTTCCCATTGCTTGAAGCAAAGTTGCGAGCCACGAGTCTGTCCCCCTCATCGACATTCATTAACTTTTAATGGGATATTTTTCATGCAAGGCCTTGAATGTGACGCCAACCAATATATCCACCATTTCATCTGCATCTCTCTTGTTCAATCTTTTATCAAACTCAAGATCAAAGTAAATGTGGCAAGGTGAACCCTCCTGGTTGACTTCACAGTGATGGCGAATATTGGATCCATATTATTGTACCTTCGCCAAAACTCATTGTATGTGAATCACGAGAAACCTTCTTTACTTTGCTCAAATGATCTAGATAGCTAAGCAGTGGTGTGTGCGTGCTTTGAGAAGGTAGCCCAAACAATATCCTGTATTCCCAACAAACGACATTGGGAGAAAAGGCACTTTCGTTTGCTTTGGCCGGGCAGGCGCTTACTCTGGCGCCTGGCGCGGTATGGCGCTATCGGCGCACTTTTGGTGAGCAGTATGCAGCTGTGTTTACAAACACTAAAACGGTGTAGTTCGTGTTGATGCATGCACCTCCCTTACATACGCATGGATTGATGATGCGTGCATGGGTGGCAATCAAAATCAAGGAATTATCCGTTGATGGGTTTACGTGAAGGATTGACCAATTAGTACCACATAATATTGTCCCGGTTTGAACATGATAGCACTGGGCGCCGCAAGGGCACGGGGCCACCGCAAGGGGCAAGGGCACCGTGGGTGTGAGGCTGCCGCGAGAGTGCAAGGGCGCCGTGACGCCATGAGGCCGCCGCCAGTGCGAGGTGTGCAGCGAGGGCACGGGTGGCGAGGGCGAGGCCGAGCTAGCTGATGCCTCGAGGCCCAGTGAGGCCTGAGGGTGTGGACTCTGAGGCATGAGGGCACCACGAGGTGCGAGGGAGCCGCGAGGGCACGGGGTGCGTGAGGCGCCAAGCCCAGGCCCCGAGGCGAGAGGGCAGTCTTCTTGCGGGCATGAGAGCACCACGGAGTCTGTGAGGCCCTCGAGGCCCGAGGCGTCTTGAGTCTGGCCTCGAGGTCCTGTGGGTGCGAGGCCCCGAGGGCGCGAGGCCATGAGGCCCCGAGGTGTGAGGGCTTGACGCCTTGAGGCCCGAGTCTGAGGCTTGATCTGCATGAGGCCCCGAGTCTGAGGCTCAATCTGGGGAGGCCTTGAGGCCCAGGGCCTGAGGCCGAGACCGAGGGCTCGACCTTGCTTGAGGCCACGAGGCCTGAGTCTGAGGCTCGATCTTTGAGGGCGTGAGGCCCCGAGGCTTGAGGGCACAAGGGCACCGCGAGGTGCAAGGTGTCGGCGAGGTCAGAGGCGGAGCAGGCGAGGTGGTGGCCCTTGGCCGTGCATGGAGTTGCTCGGGAGGATTGGAGCGCGCCTCTCTCGAAGGTGTCCTCATCCCATGCCATGTGGGATGGGCTTGGCGAGGTGATTTGATATTGCGTCGAAAAACACTTCTTTGTTTTGGGTGTTCTTCGAGCGTATAAGTGCTTATGAATAGCGTGCGTGAGTTGTTCTGTTCTTCTGAACTTCTCTGACAACTCACAGGATCTGTGAGGCATTTGGGCGGTGAGGTGTCGGGCGTGAGCCTTGGGGTAACAATAGGGCCACGCAGGCGTCGAGGCCTGAGGTCCAGTGGCCGAATCACTTCCAGTGGGCTGATGTGTTGGCCGGGGCAAGGGCTTCACTACGCCCTTGTGTAGACTTGTCAAAGTATAGATCATTTTCAGCGGGAGGTGGTCGATTCCTCGGCAGTGTAGCCCCCTGTCCCTTGGGCACTTGTAAGGGTGCCCAAGGGGCAAATAAAATCTTTCGGGTGTGAGGTGCAGCGTGAGGAACGCGAGGGCCGGGCGTGAGGGTATCTTGTGAGCACTGCGAAGGCATGAGAGGTGCGTGAGGGCCTCGGGACCGAGGGCACGCGAGGAGGCAAGGTGGCCGATGTCGGCGAAAGTGGCTGGCCCTCGTGACCACCTGAAGTCGTCCTTGAAGGTGCCCCGAGGCCGGGGCTTGTGCGGAGGTGAGTTGGTAGGATTCCCCAATATTCTAGCCACCCTGCCCTTTGGGTGCCTGCAAGGACGCCCGAGGGCAAAGAAGAATGCCAAGGTCTTGTATCCTGTTGACGAACATGCTTGGCCAAAGACTTGGCCAAATTCCAGCTTGACGGGAATGTAGACGCTCGAGGTTTTGCCAAATTCTGACTCGGTGCAGCGCTAGGCATGAGAGCTGAGGAATATGCGCAAGGGCACCCGTGACTTAGCCAATTTTGGCTTGGTGGGTACATGGGTGCCCAAAGACTTATGCTTATTTTGTACTCCATATCGTGTGAGTGCTCCATGTGCGGGCAGGTACTAAATTGACGCTTCTCGTTGGCCCTTCGTGTGGGGTGGTCTTTGTTGCTCCATCCACGAAGATGAAATCTTGAATCTTTGAGGCACCCTACTGAGGCACAACCCTCAGGCGGGGGTGCATCGAGCGAAGCTCTTGAGCAAAGGCATGGGCCTTAAGACCGGCCCGCCAAGCCTGACCTTCTAGGCGGGCGGTGCATCGCGTGCCTGTGTGTAAACGAAGTCATGGGCCTTGAAACCATCGAGCCGAGGCATAGCCTTTGAGGCAGGCGGTGCGTCAAGTGAAGCCTATGTGGCGAAGTCTTGGGCCTTGAGCCGCCGAGGCAGCATAACCGAGGCCGGCGGCAAGGTCGTCAGTGAAGCCTATGTAGGCGAGATTATGGGCCTTGAGCCATCGAGCCGAGGCATAGCCTTCGAGGCCGGCGGTGCGTCGGAGCGAAGCCTCTATAGGCGAAGTTGTGGATGCGAGGCCTCCGAGCCGAGGCATAGCCTTCGAGGCAGGCGGTGCGTCAGAGCGAAGCCTCCGTAGGCGAAGTCGTCATCCTCTTGCTCCGTGGCTTGATGAGAGTTGTCGAAGTAGAACTCCTCAGAATCGTCGCAGTTCGATCTAGAAACGTTGCAGGGACATGTAGATAACTCGAGCGTCTAAGGCTAAGTCGTTGGGCACTGAATGGCCAACAAAGGTGGTAGTCCCCAGTGGACTTGGAGACGCCCATGAGGCTAACTCATGTGTATCTTGAAGGTGTGCCCGCAACACTAAGTCACAGGCACGCCGAAGGGGCGTCCACGAGGCTAAGTCGTGAGGCACCGAATGTCCACTAGGGATGGTAGCCCCCTAGTGGACTTGGAGGTGCCCATGAGGCTAACTCACAGGCACCTTAGACGTGTGCCCCTGACAATAAGTCACGAGCACATCTGTGCCGCCCACGAGGCTAAGTCGTGGGGCACTGAATGGCCACTAGAGGTGGTAGCCCCCAGTGGACTTGGAGGTGCCCATGAGGCTAACTCACAGGCACCTTAGGCGTGTGCCGGGACAATAAGTCACGGGCACATGTGCGCCCACGAGGCTAAGTCGTGGGAGACCTTGAATGGCCACTAGGGGTGGTAGCCCCAGTGTGGACTTGGAGGTGCCCATGAGGCTAACTCATGGGCACCTTAGGCGTGTGCCCACGACAATAAGTCACGGGCACATCATGCGCCCACGAGGCTAAGTGGTGGGGCAGAATGGCCACTAGGGGTGGTAGCCCCAGTGGACTTGGAGGTGCCCATGAGGCTAACTCATGGGCATCTTGGACGTGTGCCCTTGATAGTAAGTCATGGGCACAGGTGGCGCCCATGAGGCTAAGTCGTGGGGCACTTAGAACTATGAGAACAATGAAGCCCTTTTACCCGTATGTGGGTTTTTGTGGTGATCGGGAATGCATGAGAATGGTTAACCCTTTGAAGCAATGGAGCTATGCATCTGAGGACCCGGAGGTCGTTCGTAGCGTGGCACGAGTCTAAGGGGGACGAGTCCTCAGCACATCCATCAACTTGGTACTGAACCAAAGTTGTCGCTCATGCCCTAGGTCTAGTAGGACACGAGCCGCCATGGTAGAGGCGACGGACACCTAAGCCACCATGGACCTTTGGTAGGGGAGACCGCGGAGGTCGTACGTCCTATGCACCACGAGGGTGGTCGCTCATGCCCTAGGGCCAGTAGGACACGAACCGCCATGGTGGAGGCGACGGACGCCCAAGCCACCATGGACTTTTGTTAGGGGAGACCACGGAGGTCGTACGCCCTACACACCACGAGGGTGGTCGCTCATGCCCTAGGGCCAGTAGGACACGAGCCGCCATGGTGGAGGTGACGGACGCCCAAGCCACCATGGATTTTTGTTAGGGGAGACCGCGGAGGTCGTACGCCCTGTGCACCACGAGGGTGAAATCTCTTGGAGGGAAAGTGTCTTGAGAGCCCATCTGAGATTTATATGTGGGACTGTCCTCTAATGATGAGCGCGTTAGGGGCAGCCCTCGTAGCGAGCCTTCATTGCTCATGCCGCATGGACGTCATGCGTCTCGGGGGTGATGGTTGGCCTCAGAATCCTTAGCCTCCTGGCTGCGAGGGTGCCCATGAACTGCTCGCCCTTGGCTGGGCCTCGCATCGACTCGCACAAGGGCGAAGGATGCGCATGGGAGCCCCAGGGCATGTAGGACATTGCCATCCCGAGGTGGATGGCCTTATCTCCGACGAGGGTGCTCGGCTGGGGATCCTTCAAAGAGCGTATGGGTCGTCCACGAGATCATTACCCTCCGGAGCTGGAGGAGGTTTCGTGGACTTAGAGTATTTTTTGGTAGGAGACATAGCCTTTCATCGATTAGCTACGTCCCCACGGACGGCGCCAATGTTGTAGGTGTAAAAACCAAACACAAGTGAGGGGGTGGACGTCGGCCGTCTGACGGGCCATCGTTCACGAGAGTAAAATTGACACGAGGATTTATCTGAGTTCGGGGTCGAGAGGACCGCCCTACTCCTGTCGGTGAGCCTACGGGGGGTTACCTCTGGGGAGGGAGCCCCCGAGGGCTCACCAGTTTTGAACATGTTGCTTTATTGCTCCAGAGAGCCCCCCTCCTGAAAGGAGGGATACATGGGGTATTTATAGGCTCCCAAGCCTGTACAAATGACTAAAATACCCCTTGGGGTTGGCTATACTATGAGTACAAGCAAGGGGTACTATAGTCTTTTATGAGCACAATAGCATTTCTTGGGTCTGTATGCGTGTCTTCTGAGAGGCGGACCCAATCAGTATGATAGATGAATTATTCTTACAACAGATACTATGTTTGCCACAACATGCAATTACTCATCGGTTCCGTGATAACCAATGATCCTCAGGTTTGTCAATCTTGCAACAATTATTTCATACTTACCAATTTATATAAGCACGAATTTAATCTTCCTAGCGATAGGTTGCGAGCTTCGCCGAAACTGCGTTGGAACAGAGCCAGCTCATAACAATTTGAGGACAGCTTGCATCATTCTTGAACAGTCAGGTCATAAATCTAGATGGGGCGTTCCACAATGTAGATTGAACTTGATTGGGATAAAATTGAACTTAATGGTACATGTGTGTAAATGTACATGAATGGTTAATTTTATTTAATTGATTTGTGAATTAGATGTACTTGTTTCTGAAATGAATGTGAATTGGATGTGCTTGTTTCTTAAATGAATGTGAATTGGATGTATACACCACAAGAAATTTGCTAAACTATGAAAAAAATTCTTTGACAACTAGGTAAATCGTCATTACCTACCCATATTCTATAGCGTTTTTTAATGACGGCGTCATAAAAGCAGCGGAAATTTGGGACCCTACATGTATTGATGAAAAATGTCAAAATCGTCACTAACTCCCAATCCTCAAATTGTCATAAACAGGGCATTTGGCATTGTGACACCATTGCTTTGTCATAGTTACACAGGTGACAATCTCATATCATCATAATCCTATGTTCTATGATGCTTTTTTTGGATAAAGTTACACAGGTGACAAGCTGGTTTGTTGCCACTGTGGACGCACAGAAGTGAGACCCACATGTCAGGAAGTGGTGCAAAATGTAATGTGGCACATGCAAATAAAGCATCTCGCCGCGCAAATGTAAGAAGCAGAACAAAAGAACAAAAGAAAAGACAAAGCAAAAAAAGAAATAAAAAAAAGACTAACCTCGGCCCATCAGGTATTCAGGCCCAAGCCCACCACCGAAGGACTTCTCAACCATTATATCTTTCGATGCATCAACCCTAATATCATCTGGCACATCACATCCTCCCCCCAGCGACGGCGCATCCTCTTCTCCTCCCCCGTCGGTGGCACAGATCCTCACCGTACCCCAGCGGCGGAGCAGATCCTCGTCGTCTCCCGTCTAAGGGGCAGGCAGCTGGGAGGGAGGGGGAGGCCTCCCCTGCTCCCCCAACGCGCCGCCGAGCATACCCTGCTCCCTTGCTTCCCCCTCATGCCCGGCTCCGGCTCCCCGACGTCGCTCTGAGGTCTCTCCTACCAGATCTGACCTTGACGGGCCTCCTCTCTCTGCCTCCCACCCCGGTGGCTCTATAACACCGACACGAGTCACAGCGATGGCAAGGCGGCAGCGGCAGTAAGGCGGGGTGGCATGCCAGCCGGTGGTGCCTTCATCGCTAGGCGATGCCTTAATAACCATGCAAGTAGGGAGGGGAGGAGAGGAAGCCGAGAGGCGGCGGCAGAGATGGTTTCCCTGAAGTTGCAGAAGTGGCTCGCCTCGAGCATTCTCAAGTGCGGCAAGGGCAAGGTCTGGCTCAACCCCGATGAGGTCAACGAGACCTCCATGGCCATCTCCCGTGATTGTTACTTGTTAGTGCTGTTTGTTATTTCGGAGAAAAAAAAAGAAATTGCACTTGAGGAGTTAGTTGTTGACACCTTGTATGGGCTCATTTTGTTTCGGACCTTGGTTGTGTTTGCGGTAACATTAGATTGATCCTAGTTGGTAGGGCCTGGTGTGCCGCATTTGATTTGAGGTTGTTACTGTGCGTGAAAAGTTTCGTTAAGGACGGCCAATCCATCCTGTTGTGCTGAGGATGTGTGTCATGTCGTTTAATCTTTGTTATAATACACGTTATTACTGTTAGAGTAGAGATTCTTGTTGGGAATAACATGTTCAGATACATGTCAAGAATATGCTTACACCTTGGAATATTTGTATATTTTTTTTTATTGATGATGCTCTATTGTTCCTTTTTTGGGAGATGCATAAGCACTAGGAGAGTTATCTCATGTTTTTTCTGTGAGCTTGCAGGTCAGAGCATCCGGAAGTTGGTCAAGGATGGGTTCATTATCAAGAAGCCCCTGAAGATCCACTCGAGGTCCCGCACATGCAAAGCCCATGAGGCCAAGTAGAAGGCAAGAGAGAAGACACTTTCTGATCAGTTTGAGGCCAAGCGTGCCAAGAGCAAGGCAAGCTGTGAAAGGAAGATTGCTAGGAGGGAGGAGAGTTTGGCTCAGGTGAGATGTTTTATGTTTTCAAAATTAGTTTCTTCTTGGGTTGCAACTGATGCATGAGTCCTAATTAGCACTTGCCTCACAATTAAACATGAAATGTGGATTTAACAGTTAGATTGTAAAAATGGGTGGATATATTAACTTAGCTGTTTGTTGATGCTCATATATGTTATGGTCACTAGCTGGGGTGTTATTGAATTGTAACGGTTTAATGCAAGTTAGTTAAGTTAGATGATTTAGCATCTTTTATACGGATGGTGGGTTAGTCTGTGATTTTCTCACGACAATGTTCATGCGGTTTAATCTTCTACACGTTATGCAAACAGGGCCCAAGGGAACCAGCAGCACCAGTAGCTCCCTCTCAAACTGCAGCGTAAGCATTGCAAAACATTAATTTTACACTCATAGGTTCATTTTCGATTTGGCTGATGTTAATCTACTTTCCAATGTCACAGGGCACCAAAGAAGGGTAATAAGCGAAGATCTGACATGACGTGATTTGTTTGCTGAGTGAAACCAGTGGTGTCTTAGCTGAATTTTGAGGTATGAAATGTTTTGTTCAATGTTTAAGTATCTTTGTCTGAGATACCCTGGATATTACGTTTCATGCTGCTAGATGTAGTAGTAGATGTTTATGCAAAGTTTCTTTTAAAAAAGGTGATATCACGTACTGTTTTAAGTGGTATGTTCCATGCAATTCCTGCATTTAGTTGGGCCTACAATTTGGGCTAACCTAAAATAAGTTGGGCCTACAAAATGGCCTACGACCACGAATTGACTCAGCGGACGATGGAATGAAAATGGGACTTGTAGAAATTATGACAAAAATTTACATGGGCCTAACTCACAATATGACGGTAGACATCGTCACAAACCAATAGCCACATCAGATTCCGCGTGGCCCGACCAGGCTACCAATGACAATAAGAATCTGACGTGGCGGTGTCATAAAATTCGTGATGACAATGGTTTCATCACTAAGTCTGTGACGATTTCGCTATTTCGTCACAGAAACCAATCAGCGACGCACTATCGGTGACGATCGATTTTTCATCATGGGAGCATCACAGATCCCATACTGTGACAAAAAAAACACAGATCCATGACGAATTCTGATTGTCACTATGTAGCAAATTTCTTGTAGTGATACAACTTGTTGTGTTTCAGCTTGTTTCAGAGGGCATGGCTAGCATTTCCTGAGGCTAGCCAATAAACAGAAATAGATTTAGCATTACAAAAGAATATCACAGACGGTTCCTTAGGACATACCATCTGTGATGCATCATCTATCACAGACGGTTACATCTACAAACCGTCTGTGCTAGTAGACTATCACAAACGGTTCCATCTACAAACCGTCTTTGTTAGTCGACTATAACAGACGGTTAAATCTACAAACTGTCTGTGCTAGTCGACTATCACAGACGGTTTTGAGTTAATAACCGTCTGTGATAGTCACAAACGGTTCAAAAACCATTTGTGATGACCTCATGTCATTACTGACCCATAAACTCAGACGGCTCACAAAACCGTCTATGATGACGTTTTTGAACCGTCTGTGAAGACCTTTTCTGTAGTAGTGAAAGAACACGTCATCTGGCGTCGGTTCATCTTCGATCTTTGAATCAACAACATTAGCAAGATTGGGTACTTGTGTACTCAGTAAGACTTGTAGTGTATCACAAATTATATTAAATGCAAGGCTATCAAAGAACGAGGCGCTAATCTACCAGCTATTTTGCTCAAAGCCATTTTTATTTGCAATATTCATAAGTAGTACTTTGCAATGGAATTCAAAGAGTAGTTTAAATAAATAAGTACAGGACAGTAAGTAGATAAAGAACTGAACAAATAATAACAACGACAAAGACAACAATTCATATTCAGCCAGAGACATGACAGTAACAGATTCATGTTCAGCCATAGAAATGGCGGTTCTGCTATAGACATAGTAGTCCAGCCATAGACATAGAAGTTAACTCAACAAATAAAAACCCCATGTCATTACCCATTTCCCGACTAAACAATTTTTGAGAAAATCAACACTACAACCATACCAGCCGCACTAAGCATGCTCATGACCGCGAGTGCGGCTATTTAAATAGATTTTTCACTCTGAAGAGGTGTACAACATTACCCATAGTATGTGGTATTCCAGTTGCTTGGAATGTCTCTATATCATTGCTCACTTCCTGTTGGGATACGAATCTGCAAATCCAGACCCTCTGTATATTCTAAACTAGTCCCAAGATCACTAGCTAGTTCACACAGTGTCAACAATCATGACATCATATCCATACAACGAAATAGCTAAAAACAAGCCAAATATTATTAACAAGTAACAACGGACCTTATGGTCAAGGTTTTACAATTATTGCCACACAAGGCTTAATAACATAATAATAAACTTTCGGCGGAAGAAACTCTTGTAGTAGCCATCCGACATGCCCACAGGCAATTCGAGTGGAGAGTGCACCCTAGTTCGCATAGTCTTCGAAGTACTCCTCGTAGAACTCAGTGTTCCCTGGGTCTTCCTCGATGACTGATCAACAAATGGTGTATAGCCGTGAGTACATAAAGTGCTCAGCAAGTCATGGAAAAATGTATGCAAATAGTATTTATGCAAGGCTTGAATAAGAGTAGCTTTATGGCTATTTTCCAAAAAGCAGCATTGACTGTAAATACAGTAAATAGAGTGAAAAGCACAATTTAAAAAGATTAAATACATAAGTAAACAAGTTCTTTAAAACAAATAATGAACAACCCTGTTCACTTCCCAACCAACAACCAGTGAACAACCTGTTCACTTCCCAACCGTTCGACCATTCCAACATTTTTGACAAAAACTCTACCCCTCGTGTAAAATCAACAAGCATCCATAACCAGGGACACAGCTATTCGAATAGATTTTAACACTCTGCAGAGTTTGTACAGCTTGACCCGTAAGAGATAATCATCTTATAATGTCAGACATGACATGCTTCCGAAGGTGTGTGACTAAGTGATTATCACAAGGCTTTTACAAAGCTCTGTTTTGACTCAGTTCTGCTTGCTAAGGATTCGCCATTCTGGCCCCCTCTTGCACCGCTTATCAACCCAAACAAAACCAAATCAAAATATTATTAATTATTCAGCCAGGTCCACCTCATCCTGGACATGTGGTTGTACGGTATGGCTTAGATCATTGGCGCACAAAGTTAAGTCCTTAGTGACTACTCAGACGAGTCAACCACATCACAAATCATCCCCTTTATTGCACGATCAATCGCCTGAGTATGAAATCATTTTTGGTTCAAACCTAACCAAATGACAACCTTTGCCATGGCACAACAAATTTTAATAACAAGGGTCGCACCACAATTCCATATTTCATTAAGTCAACTTTCATGCACTACTACAAAATAGGCAATAGTAGACGCCTCATCACAGACGGTTAAAATAGAACCGTCTGTGTTGGGTCTGTCCGGACCAGGTATTTGCCATGCGAGCCTACCACAGATGGTTCTTATTAATAACCGTCTGTGATAGGCATCTTTCACAAACGGTTTATCAATAGAACCGTCTGTAATCTATCACAGACGGTTCTATTAAATAACCGTCTGTGATAATCTCCTGCACCACAGACGGTTGTCGACACAAACCGTCTATGAAATTTCACCGACGGTTCTATTAAATAACCGTCTGTGATAATCTCCTGTACCACAGACGGTTGTCAATAAAGACCGTCTGTGAACTATCACCGATGGTTCTATTGAAAAACCGTCGGTGATAGTTGTATATCACAGACGGTTCATAATAAGAACCGTCTGTGATATCCTCACACTATAAATTCCTAGACCAAACCCCCTGCCCATTCCCATTTGAGCCGCCACCCAGGTGTTTGCCCACTGCGCCACCGACAGAGAGGGATGGGAGGAGAAGGAGAGGAGAAAGGGAGGAGAAGGAGAGGATTCTCGAGAGGTTTGGTATTTTCGTGGTAACAATCTATAACCCTTTAGAGCATCTGCAATGTACATGCTTAATTAGCCAGTTCAAATAGCTAGATTTAATGCTAGGAACTGATTCCACACGTTGGAAGCTGCCGATTCCAAAGCAAAACTCTAGGAACCGATGCAAACTTTGCATCCGGATGCAAGTGAATAGAATAATATTTTTCATCAGGTGGTTAGCATATGCATTAAGTTCTGTGAGGGGGAAGGAAATGGAGAGAGAGAGCGGTTGAGAGAGATTTTATTTCTTTTCTGATTTTTTTTTAATAAGATGTCGGTCCCACTTAAGAGTAAGAATCGGATCAATACATTGGCGGGGGGGGGGGGGAAATGACTAGTTCTTTGAATGCTTACGTGGCATCTCTTTGAATCGGCATCGGTTAAATACACTGGAGATGCTCTTATGTTACTATAAATTAATCGCTAATCAATTTAAGTATGTTTGGTAAATAGGAAGCCCATTGCGCCGCCGACAGAGAGGGAAGGGAGGAGAAGGAGAGGATTCTCGAGAGATATTTGGCATTTTCCTTCGTGAGCTCCGAGGGTAACGATCTATAACCCTTTATGTTTGCTATAAATTAATCGCTAATCAATTTAAGTATATTTGGTAAATAGGAAGAGTACATACTTGCAGTTTATTAATCTAATTTTACACTAATTTGTTACATGCGTAGCGTAGATGCACCGAAACTGGATGTACTGTATGAACCGTGTGAGTCAAGAGTACATTAATGGCGTGGTTGCTTTTAGAAGAGCCTCTGAGCAGGATATGTAGAAGAAGGGAATAAATTTTATGTATTGTCCATGTATTGATTGTGGTAATCAAAAGATGTTTAACAACCCAGCGCAGATCGAAGTGCACTTGATTCGAAGGGGTTTCAAAAAAGGGTATACATGTTGGACTAGTCATGGTGAAAAGCAGATTATAACGGAAGTTAATAATGACGACATCGCCGAGGAAGTCAACGGTATGCCGGATGTGGACTGTGCTTTTGATGAGGATAGGTCGTACGATGACAATCTGGATCAGATGCTACGCGATGCAGAAGAGAACTATAGTGAGAGAGAGTTTTGTAAATTCGAGGGCTTAATGGAGGACTTGGTGAGACCTTTGTTCCCTAGCTGCAAGCCGGAATACACAAGGTTGTCTACCATGATTGAACTGCTTAAATTGAAGGCAAGCAATGGTTGGTCCGATAAGAGTTTCACGGCATTGTTAGGTCTCCTAGCAGACATTCTTATGGAGGAAAACGTGTTGCCCAGCACCACCTACCAAGCACAGAAGGTTCTTTGTCCATTGGGAATGGAAGTAGAAAGAATATATGCATGTCCAAACGATTGTATCCTCTACCGTAAAGAGTATGCAGACATGCATGTATGTCCCGTGTGCAAAGCATCCCGATACAAGCGTCAAAATACTGCTAAGGTGAAGCAAGGACCTCCTGCTAAGATGTTGTGGTATCTGCTTGTGATCCCACGTTTGAAGCGTTTATTTGTGAACCCAAAGGAGGCAATATTTCTGCGTTGGCACTCGGAGGAGCGTAAGAAAGATGGAAAGCTAAGACACCTTACTGATTCTGCCCGGTGGAGAAACTTCGATCGGAGCTTCGAAGAGTTTGGTGCGGAACCGAGGAACATAAGGTTAGGGTTGAGTACAGATGGAATGAATCCTTTCGGTAACATGAGTAGCCGACATAGCACCTGGCCCATGAATCTATGTATGTACAACCTTCCTCCTTGGCTGTGTATGAAGCAGAAGTACATTTTGATGTCACTACTTATCCAAGGGCTGAAGCAACCTACGAATGATATTGATGTGTACCTAGCACCATTGTTGGAAGATCTTGTGACACTGTGGAACGAAGGGGTACATGTATGGGATGCGTACAAACGAGAGAACTTTACTTTACGCGCCATGTTGTTCTGCACTATCAATGATTTTTCTACCCTAGGTAACCTATCGGGCTTCAGTACAAAAGGAGCCAAAGCCTATCCGCACTGCTTAGATGCTACGGAGAGTGTATGGCTGAACAACTCATGCAAAACTGTGTATATGCATCACCGTATGTTCCTTCCCAGGAGTCACCCATACCGCAAGATGAAGAAACAATTCGACGAAAATAAGTAGGACGGTTCAGCTCCAAGAGCTTTTAGAGGGAAAGAGGTCTATGATATGGTTAAGGATATCGATATTGTGCTTGGCAAGGGACGTAAATTAAGAACACGTCAGAAGAACATCTGGAAGAAGCGGTCAATTTTTTGGGACTTGCCTTATTGGGAGCACTTAGAAGTTCGCCACTGCATCGACGTCATGCACGTGGAGAAGAATGTATGTCATAGCTTGATTGATCTCTTACTGAACATTAGTGGCAAAACAAAGGATGGTGTTAACGCACGGCGTGACTTGGTTGATATGAACATAAGGACCGAGTTAGCACCGAAAGAGACCGTCTGGAGACGAACATACCTTCCCCGACTTGCTACACTCTGTCCAAGGCTGAGAGAAATGAACTGTACCAGAGCTTGCATGGTGTGAAAGTCCCATTTGGTTACTCCGCTAACATTAAGAAACTTGTTTCTATGCAAGATTTGAAATTAATTGGTATGAAGTCTCATGATTGTCATGTGCTGATGACACAAATGCTTCCTATTACAATTAGGAGTATCTTACCGAACAAGGTCCGAGTGGCAATCTTGAGGCTGTGTTATTTCTTCAACTCAATTGCTCAGAAGGTCATCGATCCCCAAGGACTAGATGCTCTGCAGGCCGAGGTGGTGACAACTCTATGTCATCTTGAGATGTATTTCCCTCCGTCATTTTTCGATATCATGGTCCATCTCATTGTTCACCATGTGAAAGAGATAAAGATATGTGGCCCCGTGTTCCTACGTCACATGTACCCGTTCGAGAGGTACATGGGAATTCTCAAGTCCTACGTACGGAATCGATCTCGACCGGAGGGCAGCATCATCGAAGGTTATACAACCGAAGAGGTCATTGAGTTCGTGATCGACTACATGGCTCGTGGAACCGATAGGTGTGCCTCTATCTCGTCATGAGGGAGATCGGATGGTATCGGGACCATTGGAAGGAAATCAATCACTCCCGATCTGGACGCATTGATCAAGCCCATTTCACGATCTTGCAACACATGACCCAAATGTCCTGACATCGGCGAGCACAAAGACATAATGCATGTGAGAATCCAAACCGATTATGTGTTTGGATCACGAGAGAAACTGTGATCGGTTCAACAAATGGTTAAAGGTGCGACCATCGGGAGGTCATCAAGTGATGATCTGTTGCTATGGTTGGCAAAAGGCCACAATTTACAATTATCACATGGCAAGGATACAACATAAAGGGGTACACATTTTATACGGCAGCTCAGGATAGGAAGAGCCTGATCGAACAGCGATGTCCATAGATGCATTCAGTACCGATGGGCTGAGGAGCTCCTACTATGGGCAAATAGAGGAGATATGGGAGCTCGACTACGTGCTTTTCAAGATCCCCATATTTCGGTGCTGTTGGGTCCATCTCCCACAGGTGAAGGTCGACAAGTACGGCATCACTACCGTGGACCTCGAACGTGTCGGATACAAAGACGAACCATTCGTACTGGTTAACCAAGTTGTTCAAGTCTTCTATGTAACTGACCCGACAAATAAGAAGCGACACGTAGTTCTTTATGGAAAAAGGAGGATTGTCAGAGTTGAGAATGTAGTGGACGAGGAAGAATACAATCAATTTGACGAGTTGCCTCCTTTCGGAGATGGCATTAGGCTCGACGAAGAACCCAGTGAGGAATTTACTCCATTGTAATTAATTTATTCCATAACATGAGACATGTCAATGTAGACTTGCCATGTGTTATGGACTTGTAATCTCTTATATATTTTGATGTCAACATGGAATTGTCATCTCTGATTTTGATGTCAATGTGGACTTCATTATAATGTGGAATGATAATATTATGCGCTTGTAATAAACAGACGATAAAAAGACCATATCCTTTTTACATCACAGATGATAAAAAAAGGATTAGCGATCCTATCTTAGCCTTCAAATCTTCATAAGCCTTCTCGTCGGCTTCAGTGGTGGCGGGATCAGCGACTGTCAGATCAAACGCCTCCACCTGTGACCTTGCACGCTCGATTCACGCTTATAGCCGTTTGGACTCCGCAACCAAGCCCCATATAGCCCAGAGGCCATCAGCCCTAGTATCCTCTGTCTCGGCAAGGTTGACCCGCTCTCCTGCAATTCGGATGTTGTCCTCGACTCTCCGGGCTGCATCCTCGGTGCGGACCATGGGGATATACTCATGATCTTAGGTGATGAGACAATTGGCAATAGCATTTGAGTTTTGTTGAATTTTGAGTTTTCAGCAAATATCAGGATTTTCGGTAGAACCGGCGTTTAAAGGGCGGTACGACCGCAAGTTGTGTGGCAGTAGTACCGGATCGCGGTTATACCAATTGGTAGATGGCGGTAGCTTAATCCCAGAGAAGATGTTTTGGGATTTCTGGTCTTCATTGGAAATCGAAACGACCGCAGTTATTGGAGCGGTACGACCGAAGATCGGTAGTACCGCTGGTAACACGGCGGTTGTACCGATTGTGTTGCGATTGTCGGCCATTTTGGAGTTTTGGTTTTGGGTTAGGTCATATCCATGTTTATCTTTGTGTATGTGTTGCATATTGCATGTTTTGAGATAACGTGGGTCAAGTTGTGAAGAACTTGTTCCCGGAGATGATTTCTTGGTCTATTGCTGTGCAGGTGGCTTGCAGGTCAACGACGGTCAACGGCGAGGAGGATCGGGACTAAGCTTGGAGAGCTGAGGTCCAGAACGATCATGGATGCCGGGTGAGGTCAAGTGACTCAAGCATAGCCTTGAATGGACGAGTTGATCGATCGAGCGATTCGATCTGTTGGTTGGATCAAGCGGCGTGGGGTCGGTGCAAGTGCCTTGGAGGTTCCGATGGGATTCGGACGGGAGAGACTTGCCAACATGATGAGAGCCGTTGATCAACCTACACGTGGCGGAGTAGACGATTGCTTCGACTGGATTGGACTCAGCCCATGGAGAAGGATCAAGAAGGGGTATTTTGGTAATTTCATCAAATACTGCCTTTGTGACTTGTTGGCTAAACCGCGGCGCGGGTCGGTGCATGGAAAAGCGGTTTAGGTCAATCAAAGACGAGGACGGTGCTTTGAGATGCGTGCGTTAACCCATTTGTGTGTTAAGGTTTAATGGGTGCCCTAAGTGGAATATTCCCTAGATGCTTAGCCTCCACTATATAAGGGTGGTGTGCTGTTCACAGCAGCCCCAAGGGGTTTTAGAGAGAAACACTAGTTTTGGTTCTAGGGTTTAGGGATTGATGCCTTGTAAGCTCATGTGTTGAGTTGTGCCCTCCAAGATGGAGTGGTTGTAACCATGAATCATCAATCATCAATCAATCCTTGCAAGTTCTCTGAGATGAGCTCTCTTCGTTCTTTTTCTTGTTCTTGCACCTTACTTTGATGTTTTGGTGATTTTGTTGATCCACTGGTTTTCCCTCGATTCTCTCTATCGCTTATGCTTGCTGTGACTTGTGGGAGACCATCTAAGGTCATCTTGATTATCCATAGCCCACGAGCAAGCTTAGGATTAGATTTGGGTATTTGACCTCTTTTTGAACCCTCCTTCGGTAAATTGCAAAAAGGTCAAAACTTTGACATGGATCTTCTCGATCGTCACTTGGAATAGGTTCCTGACATCCTTAGGAAGGTGTGTTCCAAATTTGGTGGAGTTTGGCCAAGCGGATCAAAAGTTACGTCGATTTTTGATTTCGTTTTCAGGCTGTTTACTATTCGTTTGCCTGATTTTACTATTCACACAGAACGACCGTCACTGTTCATTCGGTTGTACCGAAAATCGGATCAACTGGCACTGTTCATCCGGTTCGACCGGTACTATTCATCAGGCTGATTTTTGTGTTTTTGGTCGTTTCTTTTGGGGATTTGAAGGGGTTTCAGTACAAGACTTCCGCTACGCTTATATATATTGATCTTCATAGTTCTCATAGCTATTGGAGTCAATATCATGTTTGAATCGAGCAAAGTTAAAAATAGATAGTGCTCCTATTCACCCCCCCTCTAGTCGCCTTTCTGGTCCTACATCATCTCTGATTTTGATGTCAATGTGGACTTCATTGTAATGTGGAATGATAATATTATGTGCTTGTAATAAACAAACGATAAAAAGACCATATCCTTTTTACATCACAGATCATAAAAAAAGGATTAGCGATCCTATCTTAGCCTTCAAATCTTCATAAGCCTTCTCGTCGGCTTCAGTGGTGGCGGGATCAGCGACTGTCAGATCAAACGCCTCCACCTGCGACCTTGCACGCTCGATTCATGCTTGTAGCCGTTTGGACTCCGCAACCAAGCCCCATATAGCCCAGAGGCCATCAGCCCTAGTATCCTCTGTCTCGGCGAGGTTGACCCGCTCTCCTGCAATTCGGATGTCGTCCTCAACTCTCCAGGCTGCATCCTCGGTGCGGACCAAGTAGCTCCATAGGACGATCTCCACGATGAGGTTTACTCGCTGGATGCCACGAACCCTCGCATTGGTCCATCTGAGGAGGAGCTCCAGTCGGCAGATGAGGCCGATATGGTCTCCGGTAGATCGGAGGGCCTACAACGGATGACATTGCGAACAGAAGGCTTGTCCGCAGCTTGGGCCAGGTTGCGACCAGAGAGGTGCGAGTAAAGAAGCACAATGTAGGCCAATCTGATTGTACGAGAGGAAGCCATTTGGAGTTTGTGGAGAAAGGGATCAAGGAGGTTGTGTGAAATCCATTGTAGAAGGGATATCTATTTATAGAAGCAGTACTAAAGCTAGAGCAGAGACGAAGAGATATTTGGGAGCTGTAGCGACGTTGGAAAATGAAGAGACGAAGCCGTGCGATCGTGAGACGAAGAGACACACGTGGGAAAATGAAGAGACTTGTTCATTTGTCACCGGGATGTCAGGTTATCACAGACGGTTCTAATCAGGAACCGTCTGTGATATTTTTATCACAGATGGTTCTATTAAATAACCGTCTGTGATATGTTCCATATCACAGACGGTTATTGTAGGACCGGAAAGGCGACTAGAGGGGGGGTGAATAGACGCTTTCGCTATTTTTCACCTTGATTAGATTCAACATCTATATCACTCCATTAGCTATGGAAGCTATGAAGATCAATATACAAATATCAGAGAGGACTTGTGTTGAACCCACAACAAAACCCCAAAGCAAAAAACCAAAAACCAAAATTTTAATCAAAAGGCCGGACTGACCTCAGGCAAATGGGCGGTCAGACCTCTCAGGCCGGACTGACCTCAGGCATATGCGCGGTCAGACCTCAGGCCGGACTGACCTCAGGCATACGGGCGGTCAGACCTCAGGGTCGATGAATAGTTCAATCAGCTCGAAAACCAAAACTAAAATTGGTATAACTTTTGATCCGTAAGGCCAAACTCCACGAAATTTGAGACACACCTTCTCTAAGATATTAGGAACCTATTCCAATCAAAGATCACAGAGATCCACGCAAAGTTTCTATCTTTTTCAGTTTTACCGAAGGAGGGTTCAAAACCGAGCAAAACACGAAAACTTGATCCAACACTTGCTCGTGGGAGATTGATGATCTAGATGATCTTAGATATGTTCCCACATGTCCCAGCAAGGAGTAAGAGGGCACGAAATCAACTAAAAACCACAGGATCAAGGAAACACTCAAAAGCATCAAAGTAAGGTGCAAGAACAAGAAAAGAACGAAGAGAGCTCATCTCATAGAACTTGCAAGGATTGATTGATGATTAATGATTCGTGGTTACAGCCACTCCCTCAAGGAGGACAAGAGCTCAATCCATGAGCACACACACAATCCATCTCTCTAGAGCCTAAGCCTCTCTTTTCTTCCCTAAGCCCTAACACCAAACTAGGGTTTGCAAATGGAGTGCTTGGGGTCAGGTTTCAGCAGACCACCCCTATTTATATGGAGGCTTAGACCTTCTAAAGAGTTAACCTAATGGGCTCTGTTAAGGCCCAACAACAACGGGTCACACACGCACGCATTTTAAAGTGCCGACTTCACTTCTCTTGACCTAAACCGCTTCCCTTGCGCCGTCCCGTGCTGCGGTTTAGCCAAAAGGTCACAAAGGCGGTATTTGGTAAAATTACCAAAATACCCCTTCTCGATCCTTCTCCATGGACCGAGTCCAACTCGTCAAGCAATTGCTCGCTCCGCCACGTATGTTGATTAACGGCTCTCATCATGTCGGCAAGTCTCTCCGTCCAATCCCATCGAACCACCAAGGCACTTGCACCAACCGCCACGCCGCTTGATCCAACCAACAGATCGAATCGCCTGCTCGATCAACCCGCCCATTATGCGCCATGCTTGAGTCACTTGACCTCACCCGACATCCATGATCGTTTCGACCTCGGCTCTCCAAGCTTAGTCCCGATCCTCCTCGCCGCTGACCGTTATTGACGCAAGCCACCGCACAAAGAATAGACAAAGAAATCGCTCCGGAACAAGTTCTTCACAACTTGACCCACGTTAGCTCAAAACATGCAATATGCAACACTTACACAACAATAAACATGGATATGACTTACCCCAAAGTCAATTTGCCAATTATCTCAACATTCAAGATAAACTCGGATCGATCATGATTCATCGGCGGTCGGCCAGCGCAGCCAGATCGGCCTCGAGCTCACATAAGCTGTGATCGACCGCATATGACCTGTTAGCTTTTCTAAGTTCGCCGAAAACACGTGAAACTTCAAACCATCAAATCCATTGCCAATTGTTTCATCATCCTAAGATCATGAGCATATCCCCATGATATCCACAATCTCCCACTTGATGAACACATTGGCAATTTCTCAAAAAATGTAGTTTTGGGGTTTGAAAAGTAAAATACTCGCAGTTTTCGCGCAAAGGCACAACTTGGTCCAAATGCAAGAAAAGCAAAGAAAATGACCAAGCTAGCTTCAGAATGGCATAAGCAAGTGAGATAAGGCAAAAGAAAGCACAAAAGCTTCAATTTCCAAAGAATAGCCAAAAATCTCACTTAGGTCCATATGGAAGAGCAATTGTTCTATTTAACCTTTGATCATTGTGAGTCTTCAAGAATTGCAAATCAAATTCAGAAAAGGCAAATAAGACCAAAAGAATGCAATTGAGATGATCCCACTCACTATGATCACCAAATTTCCAGAAAAACCAATTTCTCCCTAAGACTCCAAAAAACTCTAAAAACAACATTTTTGACCAATCTTTCTCCCCCTTTGACAATGGATTCATCAAGGTGCATGAAAGAAGATAGAGCATGAATGTAATGGAATGGCTGCAATTTTGTAATTTTTCATTTTTTCATCATTTTTTTGTTTTGTTTTTAACTTGAGCAAAAGGAGCCATGAAGATTATCCATGAAGACTGTACAAGTATTACACCAAGCCATATTATATGAAGAAGCTATATTCAATCATGGCAAAACATGTACAGCAAAGCCGAGGCCAAAATAGCAATAATCTGAGATTAAATGAATCAACAACATGACAAGGTACTCAAGATCATAGTTTAACTAAAGGTATCCAAAAATGAGTCAGGCCATGTCTATAAGCAAAATGGAGCCAAAAGCTAGAAAATGAGTCAATTTTGAGCATTTTGAGATCAATTTTGAATCAATTAGTTCAAGCATTTAGAATTTAGCACATTGAGCACTTTGCTGAAAATGATTGGTTTTATCTTAGTAAAGCAAGTCCTGGACTAGGAGCCATCCACAACTGCCTTCTAAGCTTCAACCAATTGCCGATTTGTTTTCTTAACATTGTGCTAGATCTCAAGCCTCACTGCGACCATCCCAAGCAACAAAAGCTTAAGAGAATAGTCTGGGTCATCCAAAACTCCCCCTGAGTTCATGCCTAGTGCAATGGCAAGCCGTCTCATGAGAAAGAATTGGTGAGATCAGTTTTTTCACACAAAAAAGCTCATTTTTCATTTGCTTGACTTAAGAATGATCATAGCTCAATTTAAAACTCAAAATAAGTTCAAAACTCAATTAAGCCTATATGACATGGCATGAATCATGAGAGGATCACTAAAGCAAAACTAGTCACAAGATTCAACAAGTCATATTATAATTCAGTTTGCTCACAGATAATAAAGCTAGTATGGCAAAAGCTAAGCTATACATAAAAAGCCATAAAAGAAGTCTAGCAAACTAACACAAGACATGGCAAGGTATAAAGTATGAAAACATGTCATACATGGATAATAATCAAAGCTCCACAAGGTTATATTACAAAGCAAGATGTTGAATTGTAAAATGCATTATGATACAAATGAATGCAAAAGAACAAACTCCCTCAAAACAGGCCAAGAGGACTAACAACCCCAACTCTCCTCAAAGAAGCAAAACGAGAAGAATCAAGAGCCTTAGTGAAGATATCCGCAACCTGCTGCTCAGACTCGACAAAGTGAAGCACAACATCACCCTTCTCTACATGGTCTCTAAGGAAATAATATCTAACATCAATGTGCTTAGTCCTAGAATGTTGCACTGGTTTTTAGCAATATTAATGGCGCTAGTGTTATCACAGAAAAGAGGAACACAACCCAAAGACAACCCATAGTCCCGCAGAGTAGACAAGATCCAGAGAACCTGAGAGCAACTACTGGTTGCAGCTACATACTCGGCCTCTAAGATGGGATCAGGCAATGTAAGACTGTTTCCTAGAAGACCAAGAGATAAGGGATGTGCCTAAGAAATGACAATTGCCAGAAGTACTCTTCCTATCCACTCTACACCCCACAAAATCAGCATCAGAAAAAGCGCGAATGGAGAGAGCAGAAGAAGAAGAATACCAAAGTCCAAAGTCAAGAGTGTCCTGAAGGTACCTGAATATGCGACGCACTGCTTGACGATGAGAAGCTCGAGGAAGCTCGAAATCGGCGCATAGACACACAAACAAATCAGATGTCGGCCTCGACATTTGTGAGGTAGAGGAGGGAGCCGATCATGTCTTTGCGGTACTTCTTCCGTCCACGTGCTCTCCATCCTCATCAGATCCAAAGACGGTGGTCGTGGCAATGGGAGTAAACATTGGACTATCGCTTCCCATGTCGGTTACCAAGAAGGTCCTTTGTATACTTACTTTGATGAATGAAGGTGCCTTCTTTCAGTTGCTTGACTTGAAGACCAAGGAAGAAGGTCAATTCGCCCATCATGCTCATCTCGAACTCCCTGCTCATAGAATCTAAAAATCTAGACACCAAAACATGAGAAGAACCACCGAATATAATGTCATCCACATAAATCTGAACCATCAAAAAGTCACTGCCATGCTTGAGAGTGAACAAGGTTTTATCAACCATTCCCATTTTAAAATCATTCTTAAGCAAAAAAACTCTTAAGCCTATCATACCAAGCTCTAGGGGCTTGCTTCAGTCCATACAAGGCTTTGGAGAGTTTAAAAACATGGTTTGGGAACTTAGGATTTTCAAAACCAGGTGGTTGCTTGACATAGACCTCTTCATCTATGAAACCATTCAGAAAAACACTTTTGACATCTTTTTGAAATAGCTTGAAGCCCTTGGATGCCGCAAATGCTAGCAAAATGCGAATGGCTTCCAATCTAGCTACAGGAGTAAAGGTCTCCTCAAAGTCTAAGCCCTCTACCTGGGAATACCCTTGTGCTACAAGTCTAGCCTTATTGCGAACTACCAACCCATCTTCACTTTGCTTATTTTTGAAAACCCATTTTGTTCCAATTACATTATGATTAGGTGGAGGTTCAACTAAGGTCCAGACTTTGTTTCTTTCAAAATTTTCAAGTTCTTCATGCATGGCATTGACCCAAGAGGCATCAGAAAGAGCATGGGTGACATCTCGGGGTTCAAAAGAAGCAACAATAGCAGAATGTGCATGGGAATCAGGAGAAATGAACCTCGAGCGAGTGACTCGCTCATGAAGATCCCCAATCATCTCGCTCGGTGGATGTCATTTGAATGCGAAGAGGAGCTCCTGGTGCTGAAGTGGCCTCTACCTCATGGGCTGTGGAGGTAGGAGCAGAGCCACTCTGATCGTTAGTGAAGGTAGGATGAGGCTGCTCATCTGAAGCTGATGTAGTGGAAGCAGGCTCTCCAACCAAGTCAAAAGGGACTTGAGGATGGATTGTGTCCTCATCCTCAGAGTCATCATCGACGAAGATGCTCTCAGAAACCTGTGTACCTGCATCATCGGGTCTAGTACCAGAACTAGCCTCATCAAAAGTGACTTCGCAAGTCTCAACAACTTTGTTAGTGTCAAAATTAAATACACGATAGCAACGAGAATGAGCAGGATATCCAAGAAATATGCCATCAGAACATCTAGATTCAAATTTATCAAGGTTGCCATGTTTAAGAATGAAGCAATTGCAACCAAAAATCTTGAAATGAGAAACTTTGGGCTTATGACCAAATCTGAGCTCATAAGAAGTCTTACCAATCACAGATCTCAAGAAAACCCTATTGGAGATATAACAAGCAGTAGAGATCGCCTCAGCCCAAAACCTCCTAGGTGTGGAATGCTCATCTAGCATGGTCCTGGCCATCTCTACAAGGGTCCTGTTCTTCCTCTCTACCACTCCATTCTGCTAGGGAACTCTAGGTGAAGAAAACTGGTGCTCAAGCCCCCTATCAGAACAAAAAGTGGCAAAAGAAGAATTCTTGAATTCTGTCCCATTGTCACTCCTAATGGCTCTCAACGCTCCAGGAAGCTCAACAGCAAGTCTAAGGATCAACTCTCTAAAGAAGCCAAATGCCTCATCCTTAGAAACCAAAAAATAAACCCATGAATACCTGGAGTAATCATCCACAATCACAAGCACATACCATTTCCCACTGGCTGACTGAACTCTAGAAGGACCAAAAGTGTCTAAGTGCAGGAGCTGACCAGGTCCATCTGTCATCACTAAGGTAAGAGGTGGATGAGAAGCGTAAACCATCTTACCATGTCTCTGAGGTGAGCAAACAAGGTCTCTAATGACCTTGACCTAGGCAAACCTCTAATCAAATCCTTGCTATCGACTCTAGTCAAGTGATCGAAGCCTATGTGTCCAAGCCTCACGATGCCACAAAGACTAGATCATGGGAGTCGGTTACAAGACACCTAGGGCTAGAAGCGTAAGAGATTGAAATCAAGACAAAAGATCCTCTCAAACCTAGAGATCTTAAATACAAGCTCACCGGAGGAATCTAGAACTCTACACTCACCACTCTTAAATCTCACCTCTAGACCCTCATCAAGCAGCTGAGAAACAGATAGCAGATTATACCTCAGCTTACTTACCAAAGCGACGTCCTTGAGCATGAATTTGTTGTTGACGCGCACTGTGCCCTTGGCTGTCACGGTCCCAGTAGAAGCATCCCCAAATGTGATCAATTCATTGCGGATGCACGTGTGAGGAGGAGAACCATCTAGAATCTCCGGTCATGTGTCGAGAATACCCGAGTCAACAAGCCATATGTCCTCCTTCCTCGCATCGACGGACCTACAAAGCACTAACAGAAACATCATGCCTCAAGATCAAGTTAGTGATAAAAGACTTGGGAATCCGAAGATTGAGTCACATGATGCTTGGGCAAACAGAAGAAGCAGCAGTAAAATGGTTAGGAGCAAAATCATAAGAATGCACACGAGAACCACCTAGACCTCTCCGAATCGACCTACCAAAAGGTCGGTACTCCCCCTGTCTAGATACTACCCGTGGTCTCTCCTCACGATATCCTAAACAAGAATGCTGCCTAGAGCCACCAAAGGAGTCAAAGAAGTCCTCTACAAACCTAGGCCTATGTCTAGCAGAAAAAATAGGCTACCTAGCTCTAGAGACTACAGCAGGTGAAGAAACTCCTCTAATGATTCTCAAGGTACTTATCCTCTCCTTCCTCTCAATTTTGGCTCTACGGAAGCAGAACTCAACAATGTGGCCATTCTTCTTGCAGAAGGTGCAATGGTACTTGACCTTTTGAGGGGTCTGGCCTGATGAAGTAGAAGCACCTATCTTGCTAGAAGTGGTTTGGGCAAAACCACAGATTTAAAGACTATCTTGGATGGTTTAGGGGTTCTACCTCAAACAAAGCCACTCTCAACAGACTCTAACAACCTTAGGTGGATGGTTCTTGGTATGCTCTAGGAATCAAATCCTAGGCCTCTATTATTCACAGTCACCTTAGACTTGTCAAGAATCATGTTGAGGTTCTTCTTCCCACCAATAAATCTCTCAAGAGTCTCTTTAAGGTAGTCATTTTGTTTGGCTAGTTCATAACAAGAAGTACACTTATTTGACTTGCTAGCCCTATCAGACTTTTCCTTATAGTGAGCTACCTCAGCTTTCAAAGCCTCACAAGACACACAATAGTTATCTCTAATCCTATCCAACTGCTCTTTGAACTTAACTCTAAATGCTTCTTGTATCTTATCTACATTATGCCCAAGTTCACTACAAAGAGTACAAGAATCAGAATCAACAACTTTCTTGGAAGCAGTCATGGACATGGATTGTTCAATTTTAGCCTTTTCTTCTAGTGTCTTGTTTAAAGCATCATTCTCAATTGTGAGTTTAACACAGTTTTCACATGCAGCAGTTTTAGAGTAAAGAACCATTTCAGTCATCTCCTTCATTTTAATCCTACTATCCTCATAATGAGAACACATGTGACTAGCATCAAATTTCTGCAATTCTTTCATAGCGCTATCCAATTTTAATTCAAGCAAAGCACAATTTGAGCAAGATAATGGAATAGCATCAACAGTAGTCACATCTAAAGCAATGGCATTCATGCAAGCAGGACTAGCCTTGAGAGTTTCTAGTTCATCAAAAGCATCTTTTAGTTGACTAGCAACAGAGGAATGAGTAGATTTTAGATTTGCTAGTTCATTAAGCAAGCTAGAGCAAGAATCACAATCATCAGCAGGATTAATGGATTTGAGCCTATCAACTTCTAAGTTCAAATCATCAATCATGGCATCCTGTTTCCTAATCATTTTTTCTTGCTTATACATCTTTTTTTCAGCAAAGGCTAAAGCACGTTTCATACTAGTAAGTGAAGGACGTACCTCATCGGGATCCTTTGAAAAGGTAAGTAAATGCCGTTGGAGGAGTCGACGCCATGTTGCCCCTAGCCATGAAGCATATGCCGGTGAAGTCCTGGGCCTTCTTCTTACCATGAGAGTCATCGTCGTCGTCCTCTGTCTCCGAGTCCACATCGCTCATGTTCACACTCTCAAGAGCGGCAAGGACTTGGCTGACGAACTTGCGATAGTTTGGCTTCTTGCCTTTCTTGTCTTTGGTTTGATGACGCCTCCGAGAGTCCTTCTCCTCCTTGCCCTTCAGTTTGGGGCACTTGGAACGAATGTGGTTAGGCTCACCACACTCGAAACAAGTGACAGGGCCACCTCTCCTTTTGTTCCTCACTTTGTTGTAAACTCTCGAGAATTTGGTGGATAGAAGGGCTAAATCATCCTCAGGTAGCTTCTCTAGCTGCTCATCACTCAAAGAATGTAAAGCTGGCAAAGAAAAGCCAGATGAGCCAAAATCAAAGGAATCAGTCGAGCTACCCTTAGATGAGTCGACCACCAAGGCCATCGACTCTGTCTTGGGGAGACGCGAGATAAAGTCAATCTCATGCGTCTTCAACCTCGAGTAGAGCTTATCCATGGTAAGCTCACTCATGACAGTGTTGTCATTGATGGATGTGATCTTCATCCCCTAGACCTTCACATCAAGAGCACCCAAAAGCTGGCGTGCGTTCTCAGACTCAGTGAAAACAAGATCAACAGCGCGAAGATCATGAAGAATCTTGGAGAACCTCCCCCACAGCTCATCTAAAGACTCACGGGCCTTTGCTCGATCTTTGAGTATTCTTTCTTGAGCCGGTTACATCTCACTTCCTTGATCGTAGTGGAGCCCTCGTGGTAATCACAGAGAGTCCTCCAGATCTCGTGAGCAGACCTCAAATGAGCCACGTGCTCAAACTCACATCGGCTAAGACCTTGGATCAGAAAGTTTCGAGCCTTGCTATTAGCCTCAACATCTGGAGTGATCACATCATCATTGGCTGGCACGACATATGGATTTTTGACCTTAAGCCAAATAGCGTGCCCTTGAGCCTCGATGTAGGCATGCATGCGTGCCTTCCAGTAAGCAAAATCAACTCCATCGAAAACAGGTGGTTTGGTCGAATACTTGTCAGTTGCCATGGCTCCAAACACCGGTTAAGATCTATGAGAAGAGCTAACTGGGCTCTAATACCAATTGTAGGACCGGAAAGGCGACTAGAGGGGGGGTGAATAGACGCTTTCGCTATTTTTCACCTTGATTAGATTCAACATCTATATCACTCCATTAGCTATGGAAGCTATGAAGATCAATATACAAGCATCAGAGAGGACTTGTGTTGAACCCACAACAAAACCCCAAAGCAAAAACCAAAACCAAAATTTTAATCAAAAGGCCGGACTGACCTCAGGCAAATGGGCGGTCAGACCTCTCAGGCTGGACTGACCTCAAGCATATGGGTGGTCAGACCTCAGGCCGGACTGACCTCAGGCATACGGGCGGTCAGACCTCAGGGTTGATGAACAAGACAATCACCGAAAACCAAAACTAAAATTGGTCTAACTTTTGATCCGTAAGGCCAAACTCCACGAAATTTGAGACACACCTTCTATAAGATATTAGGAACCTATTCCAATCAAAGATCATAGAGATCCATACCAAAGTTTCTATCTTTTTCAGTTTTACCGAAGGAGGGTTCAAAACCAAGCAAAACACGAAAACTTGATCCAACACTTGCTCGTGGGAGATTGATGATCTAGATGATCTTAGATATGTTCCCACATGTCCCAACAAGGAGTAAGAGGGCACGAAATCAACTAAAAACCACAGGATCAAGGAAACACTCAAAATCATCAAAGTAAGGTGCAAGAACAAGAAAAGAACGAAGAGAGCTCATCTCATAGAACTTGCAAGGATTGATTGATGATTGATGATTCATGGTTACAACCACTCCCTCAAGGAGGACAAGAGCTCAATCCATGAGCACACACACAATCCATCTCTCTAGAGCCTAAGCCTCTCTTTTCTTCCCAAAGCCCTAACACCAAACTAGGGTTTGCAAATGGAGTGCTCGGGGGCTGTGTTACAGCAGCCACCCCTATTTATATGGAGGCTTAGACCTTCTAAAGAGTTAACCCTAATGGGCTCCCATTAAGGCCCAACAACAACGGGTCACACACGCACGCATTTTAAAGCGCCATCTTCACTTCTCTTGACCTAAACCACTTCCCTTGCGCCGTCCCGCGCCACGGTTTAGCCAAAAGGTCACAAAGGCGGTATTTGGTAAAATTACCAAAATACCCCTTCTCGATCCTTCTCCATGGACCGAGTCCAATCCTGTCGAAGCAATTGCCTGCTCCGCCACGTGTATGTTGATTAATGGCTCTCATCATGTCGGCAAGTCTCTCCCGTCCGAATCCCATCGGAACCACCAAGGCACTTGCACCAACCGCCACGCCGCTTGATCCAACCAACAGATCGAATCGTCTGCTCGATCAACCCCGTCCATTCTGTGCCATGCTTGAGTCACTTGACCTCACCCGGCATCCATGATCGTTCTGGACCTCAGCTCTCCAAGCTTAGTCCCGATCCTCCTCGTCGTTGACCTACAAGCCACCTGCACTGCAATAGACAAAGAAATCGTCTCCGGGAACAAGTTCTTCACAACTTGACCCACGTTAGCTCAAAACATGCAATATGCAACACTTACACAACAATAAACATGGATATGACTTACCCCAAAGTCAATTTGCCAATTATCTCAACATTCAGCACAAACTCGGTCTGACCGCAGTTCATCGGCGGTCGAGATCACGCCAGCCGATCTCGATCATCACATAATCAAGGGTCCGACCGCATATGACCTATCAGCTTTTCTAAGTTCGCCGAAAACGCGTGAAACTTCAAACCATCAAAGCCATTGCCAATTGTTTCATCATCCTAAGATCATGAGCATATCCCCATGATATTCACAGTTATTTAATAGAACCGTCTTTATTTAATAGAACCGTCTGTGATATGGAATATCATAGACGGTTCGTAAATAGAATCGTCTGTGATTTCTTTTCACAGACGGTTCCATAATAGAACTGTCTGTGATAGGCCTTATAACCCTAGGGCTCGCCCATTCATCTCCCCAGTCCTTAGCCTGCTCAGCTCTCGCGCTCTCCTTCACCTCCTCCAAGGTTCACCCGTTCACCTCCCCGTAAGCCCCGACGCCACCGCCCCCAACATCGCCGACGCTGCTGCTGCCTCAACGCGTGGCCTCCTCCTGTGTCCAAGATCCTCCTCTGCACCGGCCTCTAGGGCTCGCCTGCTCACCCCTAATCCCGGCCGACACCGCCCGACCTCGGCTGCCGCCTCGACATCAACCCACGGCCTCCTCCTCGTGTGCCTCGTCGCCGATTTCTCCAGTGCCTCACTCTCCCTCATCGCTTCTTCCCTTGGAGCCGTGGAGGTAAGAGGCTAAGAGCTCGGTGCCACCCTTCCACCTTGTCCTCCCTCATCCCTTTTTATTTGTAATGTGTAGATGCTGTGGATTTGCTAATTAGATGAAAATGTGTAGGATAATATGTAGTATTTTGGTTGTGATTTGTTAGGATTCGGTCATATTTTGGATTTGCACAGATCTGAAATTCTTTGTATGGAATGCATGAGTATGTGTAGGACTCGGTGCTATTGTGATTAATGCCAGATGGTTCTTGAACTTTTTTTTTCATTGCCTATCCATGAATTTGACTAATGGTTCATGCATATATATGGAATTATTCATAGTTGGAATGGCAATGTTCTAATGAATCTATGTTAGGTCAGTAATCCTCCACTGTGAATATAGTATGGCTATGATTACTTGTTTTGATGTTTTCTATGCAAAGTAATTATATGATCTTTACAGAAATATTCAATTGGAATAACAATTACATTCAGATTTTGTAATTGATCATACATGTCATTCTCCTGTTTTAGTTTGGACTAAGATATTCCTTGTTCTACATGGCAAATTGGTTAGCTGAGAATTGAGTGAATATCTGAAGTTGGAAATATTAGCATTTCAATCAATTTAAATGACTTGACTGATTTACATTTGATTATGTTAATTTGGTCCTCCTCGTGCCTTGTCTCTGTTGATCTTCTCGGTGGTTTTGAGTACCATCGCCGCAGAGTATTTCAACATATCGTAATCTCTTTGCATATACATACATATATATAGATATATATATATATATATATATATATATATATATATATATATATATATATATATATATATATATATATATATGTGTGTGTGTGTGTGTGTGTGTGTGTGTGTGTGTGTGTGATGTGCTAGTTGAAATATATGATCTGTGATTGGTGGGTTCTTTGATCGCTCGCTTTGATGAATTGTCATAGAAAATAAAATTGAATGTGAATTGGTATATAGATTAAGCCTTGAGTTGTAGATTGTCTAGTCGATTCCTATAACTTTGAGCAATTTATTTCAACCTCGTTATACTCTTTGTGCCTTCTTTTCATTATCCGTGTATTTAGTAAGTCCTCGGATTGTCGGTGCATCAAGAATATTGTTGATCTCTACTCCTATGGTCCAAAGATAGGTTAAGTTGAGTAAATTTGCTTGAATCTGGTTTATTCAATAGCAAGTTGTAAATTGAACTCAAGGCCTAATCTATAAATTGTCATATTCAATTGATGATTACATTGGACATAAGTGTTGTGATGGCCAAGGTTAAACCTTGTGCAACTAGCTTTCTGAGAGCAATAATCATACAATCAAATCTTAGCTTTATGCTGATTTTAAGTGTACACTTATTGTGTTTGATGAGCATATTGTTCCTTTTAAATGACTTGATTTATTTTCTTGCTAGAATTAATTATGATTATTTGCTAATATTGCACATGTTGAGCATATTATTCATTTTAAATGACATGGAGATACTTCATATGTATATGTTAATTTGGGACACTTGCAATCCATTTTATTGCATATGTAACTTATATAGATAGCAAGTAAGCGAGATGGCAGAGGCACTGTCTTTGCCGACGTCACCGACACCGTAGATGGCAGAGGCGTCGTCTTCGCCGCCGTCACCAACACCGCCTAATGCGTCTGGATTTCCATCGACGATAATGACACGTAAGCGAGATGGCAGAGGAAAATCGAAAATGCCTTTGGGCCGACTGATCATCACGGAGGTCAGTGACTTTGGGGTCCCTTTGCGTACCAAGAGATCAGCAGCGAGATTCTGAACCATCTGCGGGATACTTGCAAGGGAACGGGTCCCCATCACCACACCAAGCTGGAAGTCTCTAACGAAAGAACAGAGAGGCGTGCTGTGGACAGAACTTTCAAACAAGTTCACTATCCCAGAAGCAGACATGGCACGCGTTGAACGGATGGTGTTGCTCTCAATGGATAAATCGAGGAGGACCTTCAAGAGCATTCTTGTCATGAAGTATGTGAACACGAGTGAGACGCCCTTCGAGAAGTATGGATTCTTGACGTGGGAAACATGGGACGCCTTTGTAGCTATGAAGATGACGGCCGAATTTAAGGAGCAAAGTGTGGCGCACAAAGCTCTCGAGACATGAAACACTCACCCGCACAGACTCGGCACCGCTGGGTATGCGAGTAAATACGAGGAATGGGTGGCGGAGGAGGAGAATGCAATCGGGCCATTTCCTGATATCACAGACCTGCGTTCCCTAAGCTGGTTAAAAGCGAGGGCAAAAGTCTCGTCTTCGGGCAAAGATCTCTTTCACAAACCCGGATGCATCAGAAGTGTCCCAACGTGTGGTAAATATGTCGAACTACCTAGTTGTTAATAAGTCCATAACTTCATAGTGTCTATAATAACATGATGACCTCTTGCAGCGTGAATTGACTGCCCAAATGTCCCAATGCTCCTTCCAAGCAGACAGGGAGAAGGATATACTATCTACGGCCTTAAGAAACAAGGAGCACCCAGGTCGCCCGCGAGGCCTTGGGGTTCACGTACCTTGGAGTCATGGATTCGCAGACGACTACTGCACGTATAGGAGTAGGAAGAGATCCAAGGCCGAGCGCGAGGACCGGTTGGTACAGATGATTACTGAAAAAATTAAAGGAAAGCTAGCAGCATTGCAGGATCAAATGAATCAACTCCTGAGCCAGTCACAAGCCGCCCTTGTTAATTTGGGAGCTAGTCCTGCTCGACATCGGAGTAGCGTCGCGTCCACGCATAATTCTGAACATGACGACATCCAATTACCGATAGACGACATCAAGGTAATGTACATCTATGGAATGCACCAAAGATAGACCTATAGAACGCCTTAGCTAATTGCGTATCGTTTTGTAGGGGCCGACGCCCTACAAGCTCCAAGTGAGGATGGTTGGGTCCATTTCTATTGAGGCTGGGCGGGGAATGGTGTACCCAAACCAGGAAGGGGCAGTGCAACACGGTGCCCAACTGGCGCAAGGTTACACCAGGGTCCAGGTGGATATGGTACATGACAATTTCATGGCCGTCCTGCTGTTGATTCGCCCGAACAAAGACATCAGAACACTAGGGGATGCTGTGCACACTTTTATCCAGTGGCCCAAGAAGGACATTACCTCGACCCAAAGAAGGCCGCGATCTCGACATCCACCATTCCTCTCCAACGGGACCTCGATGACTCCACCTCATATTTCACCTCGAAGGCCACCTCATCGGTTTTATGGAGAAGACACCAAGGAACAAGAAAAGCGTGTCGCCAGACGGTTCCCGAGTCGCCTTGTAGGAAGACGCCGCTACCATGAAGGCCAAATCGAAATCACTGAAAATTAAGGCGCCTCCCAAGTCCGACGTCCGGAATTACTCCATCGAAAACCGCAGTTCGACACAAGATATTCGCTACCGATATGCTTGTCAAGCTTTGCATGCCTAGTACATGAAGAAGACCAAAAAGAAGGGGTGCGATACTAGAATCACCGTCACATGCAAGGATGAGTATTTCTTCAATGGGGTAGGCAACTTCGTCGTGGGCTTCAATGACTTATATGACTTATTCAACCTTGTTGGCCTCGACGCCTCGCTGCTACGATGTTGGACACTGTAAGTGTGTACAATCAAGTTCTACATTCACGTAATACCGATAAAAATCACAACTCATTGCTTATGTATAGATACATGATGAAAAATGCCCGGGCATGGCAAGAACCGGTGGGTTTCCTCGACCCACACGTGGTATCTATGCAAACCATCGAAACAGACTCGTCCTTCGTCGAGGAATACATAACAGCAGCATTGCTTCATCAGCAGAAGAAGAAGTACATAGTGGTGCCCTACAACCAGGGGTAAGTGTCACTACTTGCTATAAAAATTTTATTTGTACTTTATACGCAGCATGTGATATACCTTGATTCCCTAGTCCGCAACAACCATGACTTCAGTGTTCTGCAAGGAATACTCGAGAGGTATGCTCATTTCCTCCATACATAACTCTATTGCAGTCTTCATTCGTTTGAAATGGCCGAGGATAACTTTTTGGAATCATGTAGGTCATTCATCGACTATGTTGCCAACGGAGGATTATACAATGGATCGAGCGCCGAACTAACACACAGGATGCAATTTCCAGTACGCGCTACAACACAATAATCCTATATCATACTTCGTAATAACGCATCTCGAATAGACTATACCTATATATGTAATTCTATTTTTGCAGTGCCGCCAGCAAAAAAATGATGAGCTATGTGCAATCTACGTTTGCCATCATATGCAGCAAATCATTAGTGCTAGGACGAAGGATCCCGAGGTTTGTCAATCTCAAAATAATTATTTCCTAATTATAAATTTAAATATGTATGCTTACCATTTTACTCTTGCTAGCGACAGGACTTGATAATATATTTAGATGGACTCGTTGTGGATGAGATCAAAGACATTCGAGAGAAGCTCTGCGCCTTTATCATATCAGATATCGTTAAGGACAAGGGAGGATTTCACTCCGTCGCCGACCCAAAGTTTCACCCTGCCGACACCTCTCAACCAACTGCAAACAATTGACTCAATTGTAATCCAATTGTAACTATAGCGACAATATTTGAACAAATTCGATCTTTTGTAATTTATTTTGAGTAATGATCACTTCGAGTTGTCAACAATTTGATTATCTATGATGTATCTGTTTGTCTGCATGCTTGTTTTTAGAGGGCATGGCTAGCAATTCCTAAGACTAGCCAAAAATCAAAAGAAAACAAATGTAGTTAGGATAATGAACTATCATAGATGATTTTTGTGCTAAAACTGTCTGTGAAGGCTATTATCACAGACGGTTCTATCGACAAACCGTTTGTGAAGGCGTAATATCACAGACAGTTCTATCTACGAACCATTTGTGATACGCAGAATTTCACAAATGGTTCTATCTACAAACCGTCTGTAATATTTTGAGTATCACAGACGGTTCATAGACTGAACCATCTGTGATATTGCGCCTTCACAGACGATTTGTCGATAGAACCGTCTGTGATACTAGCCTTCACAGACGGTTTTAGCACAAAAACCATCTGTGATATTCGTATCACAGACGGTTCCCGAACTGTCTATGATAACCGCTGTTATCACACACGAACAAATACAGATGGTTCGAAAACCGTCTGTGATGACGGTTCCAAACCGTTTGTGATGAGGTGTTCCGTAGTAGTGATGAGTAATCATTGTGAGGGAACCCATCGTACAACTAAAGCATGACTAAGCATAATACCATACCCATGTTGGTATTAAAATATGTCCAACTAAAATTAACCTAGCCTATGATGTCCAAGGGTACATGTCAACATGTCATTCACAATTATTCAAGGAGTCATACTGTCAAGTAGGTATTTAACTATTCCCGAAAGCCTTTATTATAAAGTTAGCAACGCATGTTGATACAAAATAATACAATTTTATAAAATAGGTACAAAATGATCAAAGGTCTACGACTTGCCTTCGTCAAAATTTGCAGATGCTTCGGTAGATTTCTCCTGGACGGTTTCGGAAACGCCGGATTCTATATGCGCAAAACGTGACAAATAAATAACCAAAATTCAAATAAAATCCAAAAATTACCAAATAAATACTGGAAAGTAGATAAGGAATTTAGACAAATTTAGGAACAAGAATCAATGGATTTGAAGTTCGTATGAAAGAGAACGAGTGTTTGGAAGTTTGATACAACATGAAATGATGAAAAACAAGAAATCGCACTGTTCGTAGAACACTGTTCATTACGAGTACTGTTCAGAAATTACGACCACACCTGGTCGTAGAGAGTTACAACCACACCTGGTCGTAGAGAGTTACTACTGGAGGATCACCAGACAAGGAGATCGACGAAGAAGTGACGTCACCAAACTTGGAGAATGGCGTCGACATTTCGAGCAAACAGAGAGGACTTAGACGTTGTGGCTTGGGGCGAATCGATGAGGGAAACCAGGAACATGTGATGCTCCTTTTATAGGGTGAAGGTGGTATCTGAATCGACAGGAAACATTTGAGAAAATAAATGGACAGTTTTCAGAGTAAATGGAGAAACGTAAAATTGAATGCAAGGAGTTGAGGAGGAAGCAATTGATGGCATGGTAACGTGGTGAGGTTAGTGGGAACGTTTCACTTCAGACGGAATCGATTTTAATGCTTTGTGTGAGGAGAAAAGAGGAGAGAGGTGAAGGTCGGCCATTCATGGTCATGGAGCTCGGTTGAAGATAGAAAGAAAAGCAACAGAACGAACGCTTTGGGAAGAAGATAGGTAGGAGAGAGAAAGAATAAAGAAAGGAAATAAAATAAATCCAAAAAAATAAATTCAGAAAAATCAAGAAAATTCCACAAAAATCCTTGGAACCTGAAAATAGTGAATAAAATAATTTTGGATTTAATTGAAGTTTATTTTAATCATTTAAAATGTTTCTTTTTATGAAAATTCAAATTAAGCTTTAAATTAATCCAATAAATTGAAAATGTTTTCTTTTATTTTTAATACTTCAAAAAGGCTCCGAAAATTGGGATGTTACACTTCCGAAGGTAAGTAGCCTAGAGTTCGCAACGCAGCCTTTACATCATCTAGCCCTAACTTCGCACTAGCCCAGCGAATTATTATCCTCATTTACCCGGATAGAAACCCGTCGCATGAGGAGCCTCACTCATCTAGATTGAAACCCATTGAGTGAGTCCCTCACTTCACCCGGATAGAAACCTGTCGAAGTGAGGCATCCGTAGTTGTGACGACATACCTAACCGGTCATGCTCGCACTACTTCTGCCTACTAATCATGCAAGGCTAGTTTTCAACAACTTAGTTAGCTACGGCTACCCCATCCTAGCACATACGGTTGTATGGTTGGGTCTTAGTGCCAGAGTTGCTGGCATCAGTCCTTAATCGACCATGGGCGAGAACTCCACCCTATCTGCTAGTGAGTCACAATTCTCACTTTTTCAGAATACAGTATAACTCGCCTGTGTCTAAAGACTAAAGTTTTCATTTCATTTTCATACAAAATAATAGAGATACCCTCTCTGGACATTTTTTAAAATAACACAAATTCACAAATTATCATATTGTCCTTTTATTAGTTTTTCAGAAAATATATCGTTCTAGTTGCATTTGCGCGAAAACCGCACTCAAAAATTCCCAAATGACATTATATATTTCCTAACCCATATTCTAATGGCTACAATAGTAAGGGATCAATATTACAAGGATATATGTGCAGCAATTAGGATTGCAACCACCAATTTTCCCAATAATAGCATTTTTCATACACAACATACACGCATGCATAATAGATTTTACAAAACAAAGTACAATAAGTAAAATACTGGGATCAACATGATCAAAGGAGGTGATTTCCTACCTCTTGCTATTCTAGAAATATGATTTGTTGGTCATCGCAATAATAACTCAAGCAATCGACGTCTAATTCAAAAAGAGCCAAAAACGAATTAAACAACACCAATTAAATCCAACAGTGAAAAAAAAATTAAATATTTTACATATTGAGGTATATTACGATTTTATATGAATTTCGAGACAAATTTCATTAAATTTGGAGTTTTGTAGCAAAAGTTATTAAGGTTTCATTTTGGTTCGGTTTCGAAAATCAAAGAAAATTGAGAAATACGCTTTCTAACGCAGAAAACGTAATCCCGCACGTGAACTAGTCAGGTTTACGCTTTGCAGTAAGGGAAAGCATATTCTCCTAATAATTGAAAACATATTTTTCTACTTTCAATTGATTTTTGCTTAAAACCGACAAGTGGGGCCCACTATCAGTGACATAGTCCATAAGAACAGTATGTGAACTAAAGTTCACGCGCTCGGTCCACTGGTCCAAGGACCAGTGCTATGCACTTAAGAGCTGTGGGGCCCGCATGTCATAGACTCATTAGAGAAAACATTTTAATTTAAGATTTCTTTTAATCTATAGCTTGGTCCCACACGTCAGTGATTCATTGGCACTAATCCGACAACTAAACATTGATTAACGTTTAATGAATCAGATTAAGCACTTGATGACGAGCTACGGTGTTCGTCTAGCAATGCCGCATGGTAGCGCTCGCGCCCTCGCATCTTGTTGGCTGTGTGATGCTCGGCGAGGCCAGAGAGTGCCCAAAATGGGATCTCCATACTAATGCGCACCTGCTGGCACCGACGGCGTGGCCAAAGGTGGCCTGACGCAGCGGTGCACCGGCGTCGAGCGGAGGAGCAGATACGGCAACGAGCCAGAGCTCAAATGAGAAATACTCTCTACAAACTACCGCGCACATAAGCATCTACGCGCTACAAGGATCATACCGAAAGGACGCGGAGGGTCAAAGATGGCTAGAGGTGAGTCGGCGACGAAGACTAGCGGTGGCGCAAAAAGGCTTTGTGTGGAGAAGGTGTTCGGGCGATGGAGAGTGAGGTCCAATGATCAGAGAAGCTCTAGGAGGTCCTAATGAGGACATCCCTTCCACTAATACAACCATACCTACTACTTCTAATCTTCAACTTGATATGCAAGGACTAATTACTAGAGCACATGCTCACCAACTAAATTATCAGGTAACTTCGTTTCTAAGAGTTCATAATTGTTCCATTGATGATGAATTGCTACCTAAGTCTTGTGATGTTATTCTACTCAGGAACAAAGGCAAGGGGAGTACCACTACTACTAGAACAAGTCCAGGTCGACTGAATTTCAATTCCAGATCAATTCAGAGTCAGCTTGATAGCACCAGCTTAAATCATGCATAACCTTCACATACGGAGTCCGTTGGAGGTCCACGAGTACTTGATGGAAAGGTTATCTCGTCCCCTTTCCAATGGATCTGGCCCCACCTCAAATTCTTTTCAAGCGTGCTGCAATCACCAAAACAATCTAGCGTTGTCTCTGAGCCCAAGACAAAATGGTGCTGTGCCACCTGCACTTAGGCCCATGGGCCTTGTAACCCTAGGGTTTGGTACTATTCACACACTTACTGTTCACATGTGAACTATGCCGCCACCCTCCCTTCTCCTATACATAGTGGCCACCGCCCCTCTAGTTCTTTGGGTTTTGTTGATTGAAGTTTAGCTTTGATACTTTATACTTTGTCCTCTTATTCGGCGAGATCAACAGCGACATTCTCTTCGAAACCCCACTTATCAATACAATCTTATTTCCTATTCATAATTTTAGATTGGTATTTATCTCGTTCTTGCGTGCTTCTTCGGTGTATGCAGGAAATGGTCTTCGTGATCAGGTCATCCGGATATTCATGCACGGTTGATAGCGACTTGTCGAGCAGTTCAGCGATCGCGTGGTTTCGGGCCTTGCGAGTTCGTTGCCAGGATCGTGCGAGTTGAGCGACTACTACCGAATTTATCGTCTTATCAAAAGATCGAGCCAAATCAGGACCTCCGTGGTTCATCAAGTGGTATCAGAGCTACAATTCATCGATGAGAAATTTTTCTTCCTACAGTCCACAAAGCCACAAAAATAAAAAATATATAGGTTTAGTTCATCGTCCAAACCAATCTGTGCCTTTGCAATTTTTCTTTTCAGTTTTTGCTTGTTGAATTTTGGGTTGCAACGTCGTGTCTAGTTGCTAGTTTCTAGTTTAGTTGGAGTCTAGTTCGTCGTTGTCTGGTTCGCATCTGTGTGGTGTTCTCTTGTCGTAGTTCACCATCACCTGGCCATCTTGCTCCTTGCCGCGGCAACAGAACCATCTCCTGTCGCAAGCTCATCTTGCTTGGCGTGCGCCTACCACGACAACTCCATCTTCTGCCGTGCCACCCCATCCGCTGCCATCCCCTGCTGCCGCCTCCACAAATCATGGCCATGACAATCACTTCCACTGCCACACCTTGCCGCCGCTGTTCCTTTGCTGCCACGGCACCCAGCATCTCTAACCAATTCGGTTGTGCCGAAGTGCATTAGGTTTTGACCGAAAGTTGGCTTTAGTTTGCAGGAGAAGGAATAAGGAAAGAGTTTTGATTTGGGTTCTCAGTTGATCTCAGTTGTGTTAAAAGAGAATAAAAAAGGAAAGTTTGTTTTTAGGTTGAAAAAAAAAGAAACAGAAAAAAAGAGAGGAAAACAAAAACAGAAGACACAAGAGAGAGAAAGAGAGTCTATCTTCCCGAAAATTGAAAGAGGCATCAAACTTTTGCCAAAATTAGTGAAAATTGGTGAAGTCCTTTTGCATACATCCACAAGCTTCCAAAAACAAATTCAGCAAGTGTGGCCCACGGGATCAAAAGATATAGCAGTTTTAAGTTGAGGCCGAAACGAATTCGAGTCCGTTTCTGAGACAACTTTAGTAAAACGGGCATAACTTTTGCATACAATGTCAGAATTCGATGTTTTCAGACTTTTCAGAAAGTTAACGACGACGCACATCCAATAAAAATGACTAGCTTATGCCTGTCACCCTCTAGGACCCCCAAAATCGGCCATCTTTGGCCCTGAATTCGCGTCGCAATTTTTGGTTTCTGTTTTTGGCGATTCTTTTTGTCTTCCCTTCAGAATTTAGGGTTTGTCTCAACTACAAAGTTATAGATCTCGTCAAAACCTTTAAAACAAGCATATATAAGCCATATAAAAATTTGATTTTTCATCTCTTGAGACTAACTATTTTTTTCTGCTCGAACTAGAGGGTTGTTTACGCTGCACGTTATTACGTTTTTGTGCTCTACATCGCATGAACAATCTTATGCCCCTACAAAGAAGTTTGAGTAGTTGGTTAGCGTCTCTCCTAGAACTTGTTATGAGGTTTTTCATTTCTTACATCAAGTCACATTTATCTTTGCGTGTGCGTACATACACATCTCTTAGTAGGACTTTGATTAGCTAGCTTTGATTAGGCAAGGATCAGCAACATTGACTAGTACTTTGAATAATTTTTTAACTTGCATTAACTAATTTGAATTATTGATGTTCCTTGCTACCATATTGAAGCCTTCCGAGCTCTACTTCCTACTAACTCAGCAGGTTTTGTTCCTTGCAATCGTTGGGCTAATCGCAATTGAGAGTATCACGAACCAACCACCGGTTGTAACACTTCCTTGCTGCATTGGTAAGAACTTGCTAAGGCGTTGTGAGAGAGTGGTTGTTGAAATGCCAGAACCTAGTTGTAACACCCCAGTCCTACAAGGGCTGGAATGCTACTAAACTAACATGTTAACAAAGCTAAAACAGCATTTATAAAATTCTAAATTTGGCAGAACCTCCCTCAGATAGTTAGCTATACCGGAGGTTCCAACAATCATTAATATCAAGACAATAGTGAAATCAACAAATATCGAATCATCGCAGTAGTATAATCGATCTCAAGCAACTATATCAAAGGATGAACTAAGTTCACGATAGTTCTTAACCAATCTTAATGGAGAAGAGTTATCACCACGACCAACATTTATTATTACGGTTCATCAATAATGAATGATTAAATTGAACTAAAATGAAATCGGACTTGATTAAGGTGAAGTGAAAAGGTAGTGTGTGTCTATTCCTCCCCATGGAGCCAACCTCAAAGATCACCTAAAAAACAACAAACAAAGCAAGAGTGAGTCCGAGACTCAGCAAGTACAAGAAATGAATAATACATAACAACCATGATCATGTGAACATCATTAAAGTGTATGAAATAAGCACGTAATCTAACACTTGAATGAATGGAATGAATGATGTGGATGAAATGAAGGACTACACACATGCATATACGGTATTCTTTGGTGACACACCCGTCGGTGTTCACCTAAGCCCGATTTAACAAAATGCGGGGACCCAAGCCCCGCATTTAAGAACGTTTCATACGGTGTCCCAAATCGCCCACATTGGAATGGTGGGTCTTACGTGCCCATTTGGAATTGATGGGTCTTATTTATTGATCCACTCCCGTGATTGAAACATGTATTATGGATGCATGGTATGACATATGAACATTGAAAATACATGCTCTCTATTCATGGAGGTAGCACAAATGGATTGAACACTAACAATTAAATATTAACGTGGCTCTTAGAAATACAAAATCAGCAACATGCATTCAACATTTCATGATTATAGGAACATTGAGGTACTTGCCTATGTTGGAATGATGGGATTTCACTACCCACTCCGATGGGTGAAACATGACCGAACGAACGAAAGGTTACATTGAACTAAACATATCATCGAAGAAACATGGTATATCAATCATGAAGGGAAACAAGTAATACCGGAATTACCCAATGCTTATTAATCAACCAAGTGGAACGAAAAGGCAAGCAAGACAAATCAAATGTACTTGCCTCAACCATGAGACGGAAGACAACGATGGAACGCTCTAGCCCCGTTGTTCACCACCACCCACAAGAACGACGCGAGATGCCGCTGAAACCTTCGCAAGTCCTCAAGATCACCCCCACCTTCTTCTTCTTCCTCTCCTCTCTTCTTCCTCTCCTTCCTCTTCCTTATGGCGGCAACAATGGAGAAGCACCGAGGGGAGGGGCGTACATGGCGGCGGCGCTACAAGACCCATGCTACAAGAAGGTGCCTAGGGTTTGGCTGCCCCTTCTTAAACCGCCAAGGCCCAAGATTATTTCTCCTCTAAAAATCTGATTTCTTTTTAATTCCTGTTAAATATCTTTCTCATTTCAATTAATTCTCTAATGTTAAACAGATATTACATAACCATTGTTGGATACTTTCTTTGTTAGGAGAAATTCGAAATTGAATAAATTCCCTCTCCCGAAGAATATTCTCTCTATTTGATATTCGGGGTATTACACTAGTAGTTGATAGGGACATATACACTGTGATTTGTTCCTTATTTTCTACTAACGATGGCAGGACCACACGGATCTACACATGGTGGAAACAATAATGACCACTCTTTGGGGCATACTAGTGAGGGATCTCTCACACCTCGCACAAGAGAGCTCGTGCGGCACATTGAGCACTCACTTGGTGAGAGTGTTCATGATGCCTTCGATAAAATCAACAACAACCTCGCGGTGCTCCACACATGCGTTGCGTTCCTCGAATGTCAGCCACTTGCTGAAACCACGGCCCAGGTTGAGACAATAGTGGAGGATCCTCCTGCTCGCCGCACACCACCTGCTGCCTGCTTTTAGGTAGATGAGGTGGAAGAAGAAGACGTGAACAACTACACTGCTGATACAGAGGCCGATGGAGTCAATGTTCACAATGATCGCAACCATCGTCAGCTCCGTCACAATCGTCAAGGTATGGAAAGAAATCAACGTGAGGTACGTGACCATAATGATGCTTTTGGTAAAATTAAATTCACTATGCCTCCTTTTGCTGAAAAATATGATCCTGATGCTTATCTCACATGGGAGCTTATCGTAGAATAAAAATTTGCTTGTCACGAATTCCCTAAAGATAAGAAAGATAGGGCTGCTACTAGTGAGTTTTCTGATTTTGCATCTATTTGGTGGAGTGAATATTGTCGTACTAATCAGAACATACCTAGAACATAGAATGCTTTGAAGAGAGCAATGAGGCATAGATTTGTACCTTCATACTATTCTCGTGATTTGCTTAATAAATTGCAATGCTTAAGACAAGGCAGTAGTTCTGTAGAGGATTATTATCAAGAATTGCAAACTAATTTGTTGCGTTGTGGTTTAGAAGAAACTAAAGATGCTAAGATGGCTAGATTTTTGGGATGTTTAAATCGTAAAATTTAGGACATACTTGACTATAAAGAATACAATTCTATCACTCGCTTGTTTCATCTTGCTTGTAAAGCTGAGAGAGAGGTACAGGGACGTCAATCCAGAAACAAAGGAAATTTTGCAGGTTCTTTTGCAGGCCGCACAACTCAAGGGCAATCAAGAGCACCATTTACTCCCTCCAGCCAAACACCTGCACCTACAAACTCCTCCAACAGCCAGCGTCCATCTACTTCCACTACACCATCACGCGCACCAGAAATGAGCAAGAGCATGCTACAAGCCCCCGCACAAAGTTCATCTTCGGTTGCTTCAACGGGCAGAGCACGAGAAACACAATACCATCGCTACAAGGGCTATAGACACATGATGTGGGATTGCCCTAGCAAGCGAGCTCTCTTGATAAAGGATAATGGTGAGTATACTTCAGCTACTGACATTGAGGAAGAATATGCTATGCTTGCAACTGACCCCGCAGGTGATGACCAAGAATCTGAGCGAGACGAGGAACAATATGGTGCTGAAATTTCAGATAAGTATTTAAGCCTTATAGTGAAGCGTGTACTTAGTGCACAAATAGAGCGTGCATAACAGAATCAACGCCACAATCTGTTCCAAACAAAGCTTGTCATCAAAGAGCGTTCTTGTCGTGTGATCATTGATGGAGGAAGTTGCAACAATTTGGCAAGCATGGACATGGTTGAGAAGCTTGCATTGACCACACAACAGCACCCTCATCCATATTACATTCAATGGTTCAACAATTGTGGTAAGCTGAAGGTAACTCGCATTGTGAGAGTACATTTTTCTATTGGTTCTTATCATGATTATGCTGATTGCGATGTAGTACCTATGCAAGTTTGTTCTTTGTTGTTAGGTAGACCTTGGCAATATGATCGAGATATGGTGCATCATGGTAGAACTAATAAGCATACTCTCATGTTTAAAAAAAAGAAAATCACTTTGCTGCCCATGTCTCCTGAAGCTATTTTAAAGGATGAATTAGAGAGAGCTAATAGACAAGAGGAGAGTAGCAAAAGTGAAAATCAAATTGTAGCTAAAGAACTTGTGCACCCGAAGAAGAAAGAACCTAGTGCTAGGAAAGGTGAAATTAAATTGAAAGGTTCTGTTTTACTTGCTACTAAGTCTGATATTTGTGAGATGGAAGATAGCAAATCTGATTGCTATACTTTAGTGTGCAAAGAAGCCTTGTTTTCTTTTGAGGATATGCCTCCTTCTTTGCCTCCTGGTGTTGCTCACATTTTGTAGGAGTTTGCTGATGTCTTTTCCAAGTGACATACCCCCGGGGCTACCTCCAATTCGAGGGATTGAGCATCAAATTGATTTAATTCCAAGAGCCTCGCTTCCCAACCGTGCGCCATATAGAACCAATCCCGAAGAGACTAAGGAAATTCAGTGTCAAGTACAAGACTTGCTTGACAAAAGGTACGTACGCGAAAGCCTTAGTCATTGTGATGTCCCTGTGATTTTGGTACCTAAGAAAGATGGATCATGGTGTATGCGTGTTAACTGTAGAGCTATTAATAATATTACTATTCGATATTGTCATTCTATTCCTAGGCTAGATGATATGCTTGATGAATTAAGATGTCAACATATCACTCGACGAGCTCCAAGCGAGTCGCTCATTCAACCATTGGTTGAACTGTCTGCTGTGTTGTATCGTGATCCAAACATCTGGCCGCTCCGAATTATGTTGCCGAAGCACATCCTTGTGCTGGTTGATATACGGGGATACTTCAGTCATGTGTTACAAGACCGTGAAATGGGCTTGAGCATACGCATCCATATCTGGAGTGATTGCTTTCCTTCCGATGGTCCCGATACCCTCGAGCCTCCCCTCATGGCGAGATCGAGGCACACCTATCGCTTTGACTCGAGCCATGTAATCGACGAGAACTCAATGACCTCTTCGGTTGCATAACCTTCGACGATGCTGCCCTCCGGCCGAGATCGATTCCGTACATAGGACTTGAGAATTCCCATGAACCTCTCGAACGGGTACATGCTACATAGGAACACGGGCCTGCATATCTTTATCTCCCTCACAATGTGAACAATGAGATGGACCATGATATCGAAAAACGACAGAGGAAAATACATCTCAAGATCACATAGAGTCGTCACCACCTCGTCCTGCAGAGCATCTAGTCCTTCGAGATCAGTGACCTTCTGAGCAATTGTGTTAAAGAAATAACACAGCCTCATGATTGTCTCTCAGACCTTGATCAGCAAAATACTTCTAATTGCAACAGGGAGCATTTATGTCATCAGCACATGACAATCATGAGACTTCATGCCAATTAACTTCAAATCTTCCATCGAAACAAGTTTCTTCATGTTGGCGGAGTAACCAGATGGAACTTTCACACCATGCAAGCACCGGCACAGTTCAGTTCTCTCAGCCTTGGACAGAGTGTAACAAGCAGGGGGAAAGTACATTCGTCCTTTATCGATCTTTGTTGGTGCTAACTCAGGTCTGATGTCCATATCAACCAAGTCAAGCCATGCGTTGACACCATCCTTTGTTTTATCACGAATGTTCAGTAAGAGACCAATCAAGCTGTCACATACATTCTCTCTCACGCATGACGCCGATGCAAGGTGAACTTCTAGGTGCTCCCAATAAGGTAAGTCCCAAAATATTGATCTCTTCTTCCACATGTTCTTCTTACGGGTCCTCAATTTACATCTCTTTCCGAGCACAACATCTGAATCCTTAACCATATCATAGACCTCTTTCCCGCTTAAATGCTTTGGAGCTGAACTGTCCTCCTTCTCTCTGTCGAATTGTTTCTTCATCCTACGGTATGGGTGAGCCCTCCGAAGGAACCTACGATGACGCATGTACACGGCTTTGCGCGAGTGATTTAGCCACACACTCTCGGTATCATCTAAGCAAAGGAGCATGTGCTTTGGTCAAGGTCACGTAGGCTACGATAGCTACAAACAAAAATTTCTACCACGCAAACCAGGAAGCCATGCAAGTAGATGATCATAGATCGTTACCACCGACGCCAGTAACAAGCGGAAGAAGGGTTGGAGCACCGTCCAACGAAGAGCGCTGCCGATGTAGTGGTCGAGTCGATCGTCCAACGCCCAAAGAAGTCGATGCAAAGGGTCGCAGCCAATCGCTCCTCCAAAGAACGTCTGCGGTTCCTTGTGAAGATCGCGGATCGCCCTCAAGCGCAACAATCGTAGTAGCGCCTCTACGGTATCCACACGCCCGTGGAAGGAACAACCGAACGCCGTGTGCTAGCACCAAGTCGCACGGCAGAGCTCTCGTGAAGATGGCGGCTAGGGTTTTTGGTGGTGTCTTCACGCATACCTCCCAATGACCTCATGCATCTCCTTATATAGTGCTCGTGGACGGATCCTATCCGGACATGTTTACTTAATCATATTCGTCTCGGTTTGTTCCAACCCGCTAAGTGTGTGACCCAGAGGTACATGTGTAGTTCGGTTGTGACTCGAAACCCTTTCCGACCACGAGTCGAAGCGGCTCCTAGCGTAACATATCGATTCCGAATACACACAAATTATATCGGACGAACCTTAATGCAATATGATCTACGACCGTGTCTTCATCACTTACCACTGTGTCCTATCTCAGATACGATCAGTTCAGTATGTGGTCACGACCAGTTTGTAACTCCTTACGACCGTGTTACGACCACTCTGGATTACGCTCGATCACCCATGACTAGCTCAGATTTGCATACGATCACCAGAATCGCTCGACCGAGCGACCTACTCGTGTATACTCCCTTTGCCTCACGATGTCCGGTTGAACTCCTGTGAGATGTTGTGTCATCCATGGACTGTTCAATACTTTCTCGATCGAGTATCAGATAACTTTACGTGGTCGAACACTTCGACTACTAGTGGCATGGCCATGCACTTTCTTTATCCGATCATAACGAGGGGCCCGAGACATCTCTCTGTCATGTTAGGAGGGCAATCCCATATCCGACCAATCACATTCCTCTCCATGTTTTGAGCATACCCAAAGCTACCTTTATAACTACCCGATTCATGTGTAGCGTTTGGCAACCCCTAAGAGTGCTCTTACACATGTAGGAAACCATGCCGATCTCAGTCTAAGGATTATACATCATCATTGCTTGAGACCAACTAACGACACATAGATTCATAACAATCTCAATAGTGTCTCAAGGTGGGTCTTATCCAACATCATGTTCTCAGAACATGTGTCCATATTATTGGTTTGATATCTCCATATCTATGACTCGTGAAACATAGTCATCAACCAATACATATGCTAGTCTATTCATATGTGTCCTCATATGTTTACGACCAGGATCGATAAGAATAATTATTGCGTAAATATAGAGTTTCACAACCAAGTCACATACTTGATAATAAATATTAACAATATTATTCTAGGAACAAGATAACACATTATCCAATGTCATGAACATAATGAAATATAATCATCTCTATGATTGCCTCTAGGGCATATTTCCAACATTGGCCCCTTTTGTACTCTGGCCCAACAGATTAGTAAGGGCATGATAATCATTTATGGTGCAGAACAACAAGAAACGTAAAGTAAAGTTCTCTCATTTGTACGCATCCCATACCTGTACCCCTTCAATCCACAGTATTTTTAGATCTTCCATCAATGGTGCTAGGTACACATCAATATCATTCCCAAGTTGCTTCGGCCCTTCGATAAGTACCGACAGCAAAATATACTTCTGCTACATACACAACCAAGGAGGAAGGTTGTAGATACAAAGCGTCACGGGCCAAGTGCTATGTCGGCTGCTCATGCTACAGAAAGGATTCATTCCATCTGTACTCAATCCAAACCTTATACTCCTCGGTTCCACACCGAAGTCTGCAAACCTCCTATCGATGTTTCTCCACTGGGCAGAATCAATAGGGTGTCTTAGCTTTCCTTCATTCTTACGCTCCTCTGAGTGCCAATGCAGCAGTTTTGCATTCTTTGGGTTCGCAAAAAACCGCTTCAAACGGGGAATTACAGGAAGATACCATGCCACCTTAGCAAGAGGTCCTTTCTTCACCTCGATTCCCTCGTTGTCATCTGATTGATTCTTACGCTTGTATCGGAATGCGTTGCACACCGGACATACATGCATGTTTGTATACTCGTTACGGTAGAGGATACAGTCGTTCGAACATGCATGTATTCTTTCTACTTCCATTCCCAATGGACAAAGAACATTCTTGGCTTTGTAGGTGGTTTTGGGCAACTCGTTTCCCTCCGGAAGCATGTCCGCTAAGAGACCTATGACCCGTGAAACTCTTGTCGGACCAACCGCCGCTTGCCTTCAATTTCAGCAGTTCAAGCACGGATGACAACCTTGTGTATTCTCGCTTGCAGCCCAGAACAAAGGTTTCTCCGAGTCCTCCATCAAGCCCCGAATTGAATATACTCCTCTCATCACAGTTCCTTCGCATCGCTAAGTATCTCGATCTAGATTGTCATCGTGCACCTATCCGAATCGTAACCACAATCGACATCATCCGCAAAGATATCGTTGACTTCAGATAATATGCTCTTCACCATGGTGGTCCAACGTGTATAACCCTTTTTGAAACTCCTTCAATCAAGTGTGCTTCGATCCGCTTCGGTTCTTAAACATCTTGATTCTCGCAATAATGCATGCATAGTACATATATTCCACCCCTTATTCAACATATCCTCCTCGGCAGCTCTTGTAAAAGCACACACGCCATTAATTTACTCTTCACTCACACGGTTCTCAGCGTACATCCAGCTTCGGTCCATGACACGGTTCGTATTGAAAACCCTGGAAATAAATAAAAGGGTGACTTCGAAAGCGTATTTTCTAAGGCTTAATTACGCTTGCCAACAGAGAAAGTGTATTTTTCTTTGAACTAAAGGTGGCTTTTTTTTTATTTTTACATTTTTCCGGATTTTATTAACTTACATGTGGGCCCTACTTGTTAGTGACTCATTTTTTATTTCATGATTTTATTTATAAAATCTATAGCGGTCCCACATGTCATAGACTCGTTAGTTTATTAACTAAATTATTAAAAATAGTAGGATTTGAAGCTCAAATTAGGCTTAGGGTGACATCGCATTCCTAATAGTCGTGGCTTAGGGCCCTAAGGTCGCCTGAGGCGAACCGACGATGATGTCTCGTGGCGACGCCATGGGCTTCACTAGCGATTCAGGCGTAAACGCATGAATCTACTCAAGTTAAAGGATGCTTATGCTCTAGTAGCTCACCTTGATCACGAGCAAGGTGTCAATGAAGTTGGGGAAGGTCCAAGGCGGCTGGTCGTCAATCGGTGAACAGAGGCGACAGCGGCAAGCTCCTCGACGACAATAACTGGCTCAGTGAGGTAAGGCGATACTCAAACTGGGCATAGAGTGGCAATGGACTCACCAGGCTTGGAGATCTCCGCGGTTACCGTACCGCCAGAGATAGAGATCAAGAAGACTATGTTGGGGAGCTATATATGTACACTGCACCGTCTGTGATGAATTATCACGGACGATTTTCAACAAAAATCATCTGTGATATGTAGTAATATCACAAACGGTTAATGTTTAAAACCGTCTGTGAAGTATCACAGACAGTTCTGATAAAAAAATCGTCTGTGATATTGGGTAATATCACAGACGGTTTTTGGTCAGAATCGTCTGTGATACTTCACAGATGGTTTTAAACATTAACCATCTGTGATATGACCCCTTCATAGACAGTTTTTAGTGCGAAAAATAACACAGACGGTCGGTAAACAAAAACCATCTGAGATTGTGTTTAATACAGACGGTTTCGATGAACCATCTATGATCAGGCATCCAGTATTAGCATTTTTGTAGTAGTGAACCGTGCTTGTAACAAATTTTCCTAGTTTACATTTGAATCTGAGAACTTTCTCAAAAAATTTCAGAATTTTTATAATTTATATTCTATTTTATTTTGTGTGGTCAAACCTGTTACTGATGGTCAAATCAAAACCCTAACTCAACCCTTGACTAGACCCGAGTCGGACTCAAACCCGTCAGCCCCTTGACTTGATCGGACTAGACCCACTCGTTTGCGTCAACCGACCGCGCCATTTCTTCTTCAGCCACTAATCGGCGGGGCCAATTTGTCAACACCATCTTCATCCTCGCCACACCGCTTGCCCATGTGCACTGGCACTGCGTATGCACACCACCAAGCTTCATTTAGCCACCTCATGCTTCTCCGACCACCCTTGAGGCATCGCCTGGGCTTCATGAAGCTCCCGGGCCAACTCACTTCCTCTCTATCGCTCTCTCTCTCTCTCTCTCTCTCTCACCCCCTACGACCAGTTCTTTGTTCCAGCCAAGGTTGAAGACAAGTGAAGTGCCACCGCGTTGTTGCCCCACACGAGCCGGCATCATCCCCGTCGAATTCTACATTCGATGCCGCACCCATTTTTGTCGATCCGAGCCATCTTCATCCACTAAATTGTCGGCAACGATTTCATCGTTCTCACCTCCGGCCATAATGGTCCCATAGCTCACAGCCGCTCAAGTGAGTTATCCTCCGTGTCATCTTGTCTCTTGAGATCGCAATCTTTCACTAAGTTTGTAGGCAAAGTTAATTTGTTTTTGTTGCATCACTAAGGGAGCACGAGCCGTTCTTCTCTGACCATGGTGAAACACTGTCGTCACCATTCCGGTCAACACCAACCCCAATTAACGTCAAGGTCAGATGCGCCACGTTCCTAAAGACGAGGCAATCCTGATGCGTGCCCTCCCAAAGCTCCTCGACCTCTGAAGCATCATCTCCTCGAGCGCCACCCCTTCGGCTCCGCCTCCGGTCGTCGCAAGCCCGCTGCCAGCGACCATTGGGCTCCGCGCCACCTCGAGTGAGTTCGCGACGTTGCTGCACACCTGGACGAGTTGATCCCAAGCCTGAAGACCCCCTGCAGCGACAAGCCACCGTGCACAACCGTGCCAGAGTTCGCCTGGCGAGAACCCTGGTTAACCGCTGATGGATTTAGGTAATAATCTACCATTAGTGCTAATCAAGATTTGTATTAAACATATGACATGTAGGCCCCTCTGATTATTAAGCGTGGTTAGAAATCTAAGTAAACCTATTTAAACCTTTGAGTGATTGGCATGTGGGCCTGTATGGCTGGTTAAGTGATTGTGTAAAACTGTGGAGTACGTTTTCTATTAAAGGAAGCATATTTCTTAAATGCTTAACCCAGATATCTGTTTTTGTAAATAGAAGACGTATTTCGTAAATACGCCTTCAAAGTCACTTTCGGTAGAGACTGGTCAATGTTGACCAGGTCAAACCCTAACCCTAGGCCCCACTTGTCATTCGTTGTGGCTTGCTAATCACCTGTATAAAATGTATTTAATTCATTTTGAATTTCTGAAGCGAATTAAACTTACACCGAAAATCTAAATAACTTGAAAAATTCATAACTAATTCAATTTAATTTCAAATGGAATGAAAGCAATTTTGTTGGTTTTCATTTTTAATGTAATTTTAAATGGAATAGGTTTGATGTATGTTATTGTTCCATAAAATTTCGGAAGCCAAAGTAATCTCTCAAATGAATTGTTTTTACATTAGAAATTGAATTAACTTCAAAAATTCATAAGTATTTCAATATAACTCCAAATTGAGTGAAATTATTGTTTTTACTTTTAATTATTTATTTACTTTAACTTGGTATAAATTTGAGACATGTTTCTGTTACATAAAATGTTGATACTTGTATTGTTTGTACATTAATGACTGTAACTTTGTAAAATGTATAGAAAATTCATATGAACTCCATTTGAACTAAAAAAAATCACGTAAATTCACCTAAAATCTTACTCTACCCATTGTGTGAATTGCATGCAATTTTGAATGATTTGATATTTTCGGCTTTATTTGGAGTTTATTGCAATATCGTCTTTTTGTTAGGTTTTCGACGATTCCGACGTATTGTGAGTTCCATCTGATCATATTGCTCCTATTAATTTTGAAAACTATTTATGTTGGTTTTAAGTATTCTATGCATTGCTTTAAATTCAAATATTTGTATGTCCAATGGGTAGATTTAGCTATGTCCTACTTGCTGCATTTCCTTTCCATTGAAAGTTGATTACCCAGTTTCCATTGACACTTACGGTTATATGTTATATGGGGGTGTTTGATGATTTTTAGAGTGATGCTTAGCCATGCTAATAGATGTAGTCAAAATTGGTTGATGGAGCTAGTCCATCGGCTGATATTGAATTGGATTATGTTGGAATTGAGGATTATGTTCAAATCTTGGATTTGGTTATTGTGGACATGTTGGGCATGGTTTTTATGTTTTTGACTCGGACAGGTGATAGGGTAAAGATGGGATGTTGTTCTGAATTCATGTAGCCCCGTCTGGGTGATTAAGGCCCGGTCTGTGTGGTGTTGAACCAAGTCACACGTGCAATCACATGCTGGGTTAATGGCGAAGGCTTGGCTGATTAATTTGTAGTGTGTTTGCTATCAAACCACAACTAGATTGACAATTGTTGTTTTTATTGTTGTTATTATTGTATTGTCAATCTAGTGGGGGCATATTAAGCTCTGTCTTACTTTCCCTTAAGGATCGTTTGTGTTTGTAGAAAGCTACACAAGGATTTACTTACACAACGAGGTTCAACCGTGGTTCAGGCGAATAGCCTGCCATGGGGTAATTGGCCTCGGGTGGTTTGCTAGTTAACATATGACATTGTAATAGCCTCGTTATGATATCTCAGTCACACTCCTACGGAAAAGTGCATTGGCCAGCATTGAGAGATATTCATATCCTGTGGGTAAAGCTGCACAAACTCTGCAGAGTCATAAATCTATTATGATAGCTGTGTCCTTGGTCATGGACATCACTTGTAGGAAACCATGCATAGTTAGATGTTGGGAATAAGATCAGGGTTTAATTAGGAATGAATTGTCATCGCGAGCGGGAAGTTCATGTATTGATGTTAGTTTACCCGGGTGGGGTAGCCACTTTGGGTATGATTTTCTTGATGGTAAAATCTTGAAAACATTGATCATGAATTGGAGTACCTACTGTTATATCATATTTCTAAATGTTTGTCAAATGGCAATTTAAATCTATACCAGTTATCTTGTCAAATAACTTGGCTTTATGCTGAAAATGAACCATTTTATCTATCCTTTGACACCAAGTGCATTCACTTAAATTTGATATTTGTAAGTCTTGCAAGTACTTTTTGTACTCAGTTAACTTGTCTATGTTGCAGGTAAGAACGTCATACAAAACCGCGGTAGTTATCGCAACAAGTTTGAGGTGATAACGGTTGGTACATCGGCTTTAATCCCAGTTGGTTACCCTTGGGGTTGTGGCGCGCCATTGGGAAGGTTGTTTTAAATTACTTGACCTTCTATTCTTGTTTACTTAATGTTTTTCGCTGCTAATTTTTATTCGTTATATTCTAATCGTGTATACAAGTGATATAATGTTATTTGGATATGTTCATGTTAGTAGCTGATCTTGGGAGCTAACATGAGACGTATATCCGGGTACTCAAAATCAAGTTCGTTTCTTGCTAAGAGTTGTTTCTTCAGCGTAAACACTTGACTTGAAACAGGGTCGATTTCGGGGTCCCCACAGCACACAAGGAACCGAGCACCACACTACAATACAGGACGCAATTTCTGGTACCCGCTACAACACAATAATCCTATATCACACTTCGTAACCTGGCCTCTCGAACTGACTATACATATATATGTAATTCTATTTTTGCAGTGCCACCAGCAACTACAAGGCAACGTATGTGCATTCTACGTTGGCCGTCATATGAAAGAAATCATAAGTGCTAAGACGAAGGATCCAAAGGTTTATCAATCTCGTAATAATTATTTTCTAATTATCAATTTAAATATATATGCTTACTACTTTACTCCTCCTAGCGACAAGGCATGACAATCGAATCAAGTACATTCGATCTGGACGAACACTCAGACGTTCGAGGACGGCTCTCCACCTTCATCAAGGCGGAGATCATTAACTCGAAAGGAGAGTTTCACTCCGGCGACACTGGAGTTGATTCAAACAATTGAATCAATTGTAATTCACTTTGAGTTGTAATTCAATTCTAACTCTAGCGACAATACATGAACATTCTTTTGTAATTGATTTTGAGTTATAAATCACTTTGAGTTGTAATTCACTTATCTGTGATTTATCCGTTTTCTGGTTGCTTGATTTCAAAGAGCATGGCTAGCATTTGTTGAGGCTAGCCAAAAAATAGAAAAAATAGGTATAAAACGAACTATCACAAACGGTTTTATGGTATAAACCATATGTGAAATCCTACTATCACAGACGGCTACTACCAACAACCATCTATGATATGTCGAATATCACAGACGGTTCTTTTTACTAACCGTTTGTGATGGACGAAGTATCACAGACGGTTGTACGTGGTAGCTGTCTGTGATAGTAGGCCTTTACAGATGGCTTATACCACTAAACTGTCTGTGTTGTTACTTATCACAAACTGTTGATCACAAACCGTCTATGATAATCACCTATTATCACACACATAAATTCAGATGGTTCAGAAACCGTCTGTGATGACGGTTTAAAACCGTCTGTAATGACCCTTTATGTAGTAGTGCATGTACTAGGTAGATCCAATCTAATCTAGAACTTATGTAAAGCTAGCGTGTTCCCCAAGTGAAGTGAAAAATTAGTTGACCGTGTTGCTTTTGCTCTTGGTAAACCAATGCTAGCTAGTGTCAACGGTACGTGTAGATCACCTCCTGGTGGCCGGCCTGTGAAACGCCATGCACGAATCAGCACGTCTAAACAGAGCGAGTCAATGCAATTTGCCATTGCCAGTCCAAAGGTGTGCAGAACCACGCAGCTATTCTATTATCCATCCTATTTGTTTCAACAGATGTAGTACAGTAATAGAGATAGTGTGCAAATTATCATATTAGTTTACATAGTGTTAGAGTACCATACTCACACATACACTAATGCACCATAGGCGCAAGGTAGTCAGAGTAGAGATCCTAAGTTGGATCGATTTGCCTCCAGTAGAATTGAATCGTGGTATCGAATCGTAGAATCGGCAATTCTACAGAATTAAAAAAATACACATATTTAACATCTATACTATAAGTTTGTATGATTCTTATATGGTTTACCACTTACTTATAACCGAAAAAGGGACAAATCACTTTTTATCGCACAATAGAAAAGCATAATGGTACTGACATAATGGGTGATATAGTTCCGAACTACTGAAGAACAGCCAATGACCGTGACTAGTTTACTACAATTACATGAGAAATGTTCACAACTTTTGTAAATCAATATCTAATTGTAACGCTTGCATGTTCCTTAAAAGCAGCTAGACATACTCTAGGAATAAAAATAGCTTATCATTATCAAGCTCAAGATTGCTCATGTCATAATATAGATATTTGTACTAGCATTACCACACTGATATAATATTTTGCATGCTCCTTGTTCATTTATAGTTTCATTCTCAGAAATTAATATCAACAAAGTTTGCTCTAAAACAAAATATCAGCCTCTAAAAAAAATTTGCAAAAAAAATTGTGACTCTACCACGATTCTACTCTGCGATTCTATACGATTCTACTCTTTGGATCACGACTCTACCACGATTCTACCTGATTCTGATCCACGGTGCGATTTGGATCGACAGGCTGTCGTGGGTTCGTAGAATCGTAAGACTCTATGAGTAGGATCGCGATTATAACTACCTTGCATAGGCGATCTACCTTCCCCTACATGTCAACTGCTTTACCGAACCGTGTGATTTCTATCTCTTCTCGTCGCCACAACTTTTCTTCTTTAATCTCCAACAACAAGCTCAATTCTTGATTGATCCCTCTTAACTGCTATCTCTTCCAATGCAATACTCTACCGCATAGTTATCTTATAATTCTCTCCAATTATTGCTTACTGCTAATAGTTGCGACATCAACACGCATCCACGTGCAATCATCACCGATCCCTACTAGGACACCCGTCACTCTCTCTCCGATGGCCCTAAGCCTATTCCCTACGGATGCGCTATCTCTACTTCGAGCTCTTTGCTCCTCTGCTTCTATACGTTTGTGCTTTTATTCGTACAGACGCATGCATGTATATACACATGCATGATGTTATACGTGCTCGATGTCCTCTTCTCCCACATGGATCGCTCGTCTTCTTTGATGTTAGCCAACTCAACGATGTGGCTTCCTTACTAACCGCAGTGACCTCCCATCTTCACTGATGTTGGTATGTCTGCATTAGTCGTTGTCTAACGATACGAAGAATCTTCTCACTATCACTGGTGACTTCATGCCCCTCACCAGCGATGGCACGCTCCTAGCTACCCAATAGCCCCATATCGTCCATAGTTTGTCTTCAATGCAAAGCTCCATCTCCTCTTTGTCGAGCCTTCCCCATCATCGAGCTTCTTTGGCCACTGACTTCTTCAACAACGTCGACGCTCATAACTCGTCGTCGTGGCCCTTGACTCCTTCGATTCAAGCCTTTCTATTCAACGGCTCCAGCGAGCAGTACGACATTGTCCTACTAAAGTAAGCAGCATGGTATTATCCTCATCGTTATCATCGTCACCGCCGCCTCGGCTCTTTGCTTCCACGTGAGTCAATGTCTTCTTATAGGACAGAATAACGTCATTGCACTCTATCGTGGTCTCCCCCGATACCATTCATACTATGCTCGTTATAAATTTCATTTTTATTGAAAAATTCAGTTATTTTTTATTGGAGTTTGTATACAAATCAAACTCCTAAATTTATTCCAAATTTTAGTTATATAGCGATTTTACTTTGGAATTCATATGAAAATCAATTGTGAAATTTCTTTTATTTTTATTCAATTTTAATTATTATTTGTTGGAGTTTGTATACAAATCCAATTGCTATTTTTTTCCTAATTTTTATTCCAAATATAGTTATTTAGGGACTTTACATTAAAATTGTATCAAAATCAAATTGCTAATATTATTTTATTTTTTATTCAAAATTTTAGTTATTTCATATTTGTGTTCATATACAAATCAAATTGATAATTTTATCCAATTTATTTCGAATTTTAGTTATTTAGGTATTTTACTTTGGAATTCATATGGAAATCAAATTGTGAATTTTTCATTTTTTATTTCAAATTTCAATTATTGTTTGTTGGAATTCATGTACAAATCTATTTTTTTTCTTTAATTTTATTCCAAATTACTGCTATTTTGGGACTTTACATTGGAATTCTTATCAAAACCAAATTGTTAATTTTATTTATTTTTATTCCAAATTTAGGATTTTTTGGACTTTGTATAAAAATATAATTGCTATTTTTTATTTCCAATTATATTTATTTATGTATTTTACTTAGGAATTCGCATGGAAATGAAATTACTAATTTTATTTTAATTTTTAGTCTGAATTTTAGTTATTGTTTGTTGGAATTCATATAGAAATCTAACTGCTAATTTTTTTAAAAAATATTCGAATTACGCTTATTTCAGACCTTACTTTGGAATTAAGTGATTAAATCAAATTGCTAATTTTATTATATTTTTATTCCAAATTTAGTTACTTTTTTGGAATTCATATACAAATCTAATTGCTAATTTTGAATTAGATTTATTTAGGGATTTTACTTAGGAATTCGTATGGAAATCAAATTACTACTTTTTATTCTGAATTTCTGTTATTTGTGGATTGTGCTTGGACTCTTTCTTTTAATTAAGATCGTTATAATCTGGACCTACCACGATCGACGGTGTAGATCTCTTCATTTCTCCTCTGATTAACGTGAAAATTCTAGCCCCTGAGAGTAAACGTAGTTTCTTTTGCCTTTGCTTTAATAATATAGGTAGATAGATAGATACTCTTCTATTTACCACGTGCTTACTGCACAAGGTATGTTTGGTTTGTGTCCACAGGTAAAAAAAAAAAACTATTGACGAAAATGTGGTAAATAAAGCCAACATACATGTATCAAATGGCCGGGCACAGTAGAAATCAAATGCGTTGCATCAAGACTAGTTAGCAATATAGATCAAATGGTTATTTTTGAAGAAAAAAAAAGATATAGATCAAATGGTAATTAAATCAAGATCAGAACATTAGGCATGTGAAGTCAAGATTGAACGGCGAGAGGATAACGTAATACTACTAACTAGATGAGGCAGGACATACATATAGATGGGTCAAGTTAGTGTATCTTAACACCGACTTTATGGATGGATCGGTTGGGACACGGTACACTAGCTAGTTCTACCATGCAAAGTTTAGTGGCGTCGTTAGTTAGAGTATGTACAATGATACAAACAGTTGCTGTCTATAGCAACTCTCTATATCACCTATAGACAGCACTAAAGATAGCTCATACAATGATACAGATAGCTACTGTCTTTTTCGTTGCCTTTATAGAACACATAATCTTTTAATGCGTTTCTTGTTTCTCGTGATACAGTCGACTACAGGATTGTAGACAATATCTTTCTCTCTCTTCATGCTCTTTATCCACATCAGCAAAAATCTTACGTGACAACAACTATATATAGAGAGCTGACATAAATCTATTGTACATGCTCTTAGGATAGCATGTTCACCACTACTGACTGCCCTCCCAATCTCCCATATTTAGCCCACTAAATGCATCATGCTTTAGCTATAGCATCAAGGACTAATAAGTACTCATGACCATTTGTTTAATTAACCCACCACCACCGCCATTATCCCTCTAATCACGACGAGCCGCACTTTTTGTACCATGTTTGACAGTTGCAGTCAAAGCTTACGCTTAGCTAGAACAAGGCTTAACAAAGACGAGTTTACAAAGTGCGAATTGCGAAGGAGCCACTATCTGAGAAGTGTACGTACTACTGCTTGTATAATTGTATTGTCCTCTTATTCAAACATTAGAACTAGCAAATTTCCTGCTCTTGCTCACTAGTACGAGATCTTAATTAGTGCGCGCTAAAGACTGGCTTAGTGCGTGCACTGTAACAGGCACCATATGAACCAAACGCCGCGATTTTTTTAAAGCAAAAAATCAACACTGATGGTAGAGTTCTCAAACAAGGCTCTTGCATTAGTACACCACTTTTAGAAAAATTTCCGAATCTTAAAGCAAAGTGGTTAATATTAAGTGGGGGCAAATATTTGATTTGATATATCAAATTGAAGATTAGATATAGATATATATTTGAATATCAAGTGGGGCCAAATATTTGATTTGATTTATTTTTAGGTTAATGTAGATTTGACCCTCTCTAATATTAACTAATTTGCTTAAAGATTCATAAGCTTTTCTTAAAGAGGTGTACCAAAGCACACCCTTGAAATAATTATGCGGAAGATCTCAGGGGTCGTGGGGGTGCTAATGTATGAAATAAGAATGACTTAAAAGAGAACAATGTGAACTAGCACCTCAAGTGCACCTCAGTTTTTCGTTGTCGACTGATATGTATAAGGTCCAGTTTGGAACATAGGAATTAATTCTACAATAATCATGAGAGAATTATATTGTTTCCTATGAAACTCTTGCAATATTCTGACCTAAATGGCTTAGACCAAACACTAAGCAACACCAATATGTTTTATGTCGGACCCGAGCTTTGAATACCCGAAATCCTCGTGCGTGTGTATCGTACTAGTCTCATGATCAGTGGCTAGTACACATATCCACAACATTGACAATCACCTCCATAAGCATTTCATACATACAACATGATTCAATAGGTCTTAATCATAAGCGATACATAGCAAGTTTACATCACAATGGGCCGACCGGCCAAATAAATTCGAGCATCAAAAGAGAGCAGTGAAAAGCATAGTAAGTAAACCAAAAGGCTCCAGCGGTATGCCACATACATCCCACAGGCAACCGACAAGGACTAAGCCCTAAAAATACCCATTGTTATACCCTCCGGTACCAGGTGCGAAATATGCGTCGTCAGAGATCGTTTCTTCCTCATACTCAAAGCAACAATTTAAGCAACGTTGAGTATATTGTGTACTCCGCAAGACTTGTAGTGTATCACAACATAATATAAATACATGGCTAAATAAGGAATATGGCTCTATGTTACAAGTTATTTTCAGCATAAAGCAAGTTTACATTTGCAATACCGATATGTTATAATTTGCAATGGCAATTTAAAGAGCAATTGACATGTAATGCAATAAAAAGTATATAACTTTAATAAGAGTAAGTCATGACCCTCCTTGGCTGCAAACATCGAATTATTTTTAGCCATAGACATGATACATACATCAACAACAATTCATCCCATCATTTCCAACAAAACCGTTTTTGCAAAAATGAACATTATACCCAATGTGGCTACACTAAGCACGCTCATGACCGCGAGCATGGCTATTTAAATAGATTTACACTCTACAGAGATATACAAATTTACCCACATGATATGAGCTCTCTAGTTTATTTGGTATCCGTCGATACCACCACACACAACATGATAGTATGTAGTCTAAAGTTCATAATTTAGTCTTTTACATCACCTAGTCCTAACCATGCACCAGCCTGGTGAATGATAAACCCTCACTTTAGCGGATACCCTCCCTTTATTGAGGCATTCACCATTGTATCGGAAGGCTTTGGTCCCAACGTCTCGGTGAAGGGAGCCCCTTCGAGCAAACCGTACTAGAATGCCCTTACTTATAAGGCCTACCAAAATGCAAGGCTAGTCCTAGATAACTTAATTAGCTAAGTGTCCTAGATAACTTAATTAGCTAAGTCTATCTCATACTAGCACCTGTGGTTGTACACTTAGGCTTAGATTGTTGGTACCAGCATTTGGTTCTTAATCGACCTAGGCGAGAATCTCCCTCTATCTACATGCGAGATCACACTCAACTCTCACATTCCAAGTTCATAATATAACTCGCCCGCGCCAAAAACTAGGTTTTTCATTCTTGTTTTTATACCAAACTAATAGAGGTTGCCCCTCTGGTCCAACATTTCAAAATCACCCAACTCCATGCGTAAATTTTATCGGATATTCAAACCTAGAGAAAACTAGAGTATGGCTAAGCATCTATACGATACACATAAATGAAATATACACAAATTGACATTAGATACTATCTACACCATGTCCTAAGAGCTACAACAGCAAGGATAACAATATCACAAGGAGGATTCATGATACAATAGGAATTAACTACCATTACCCATGAACATCGCAATTTTTAGCCAAACATACACGCATGTATAATAATCTTTGCAAACGAAATACAATAATTGAAATAGTAGGTTCAAAATGATCAAAGGGGGTGCTTGCCTTGCTCAGGTTGCTCTAAGTGTAGGGGTGCTTGATCGTCGTTAAAATCATTCGTGATTCCGCTGTCGATTCAAAAGAACCGAGAAAAACCATAAATCATAAAAATAGATTCAACAGTAACAAAATTAAAATATTTTTTCATATTTAGAAAGCGCATGATTTTATATGAATTTAGAAAAAATAATAATTCAATTTGGAGTTCATATGAAAAATTTATAGCCATTTGAATTTAATTCGGTTTTATAAGATCCCTGGAAAAGAAAAGGTGACATCGAAAGCGTATTTGTGCTAGATTACGCTTCCCTACAGAGAAGATGTGTTCTTTTTGAACTGAAAGTGGCTTTTCTATTTTTACATTTTTCTAAAAAATCATTTTCTTACATGTGGGTCCTACATGTCACTCTCGCGAGTTTTAAATCACATTTTAAATAAGAAAACAGTGAATGGTCCCACATGTTAGTGTCTTGTTAATTACTAACTGAGTAATTAACCTTAACCTAATCTTACATCGGATTAAACTCTAACGGTTGGGGTCCACTTGTCATTCTCTCGGAGTTTAATATGTTTAAGTTACAAAAATAGTTAGTGGGGCCCGCATGTCAATGACACATTTTCTAATACTTAGTTAAATTATATTTTCGATTAATTTTCTGGTCGATCCCACATGTCATCGACTTAACACTTTTAACCACTGTCATTAGCGCTAATCCAATCGACTAGTGGGGCCCACTGGTCAAAGAGAGAGAGAAAGAGAGAAAGGAACAGAGCACGCGCGGCCGAGCGGGAAGGCGAGCTTGCCGGCGGCGAATAGCGCAATGGCTTGGCTCAAGAAAGGGAAAAATGGGTTCTTGGGTTGATGGTGAACCTACCGAGTGGTGGCAATGGGCAATGGGTGGCGAGTATCGCTTTAAAGAACTTCTAGAGGCAAAGACAAGGCAGATCATGACGCCTTTTGCTAACGGGGCAAGAACAAGGTGAAAGGAGGTGCGCATGGACTTTATGGGGTGATTGCGGACGCTAATGGCATTGGTACATGGACCAATGGTCATCGGAGTGGCGGCGATAACATTTTTTGCGGTGGCACCATGGGGTGGCTACGATGAACTCTAGTCTACACAGGCTAAGCATAGATTCTAACGGGCACATTAGCTCTAGGGGCTACTAGAAGCTTACCAAGATGGTTAACAGCAACAGAGGATGATCGGAGAGGGTAGAGCAGCGGCAGGCAGAGGCGGTGGCAATGACTTCACAGTGATGGCACACTACGACGATGGAGAAGCTACATGTAGGTGTGCATTAGCTTACATGCGCACTGAGGATGTTAAGGATAGAAGGAATCGACCAGTGACTCTCCGAGGTGACGACAATCGGTGAAAATGGAGGCGGTGGCCGGAAATGAGGAAGAAACGTGAAACCAAAGATCCTCTGCAGATAAAACAGCATCAAGTGAGGGGATTGTATTATTAGGGTATAGAACACATTATGACACGGTTGGTTGGGGCTCGGACTCACCAGAACAGCAAGAACGTGTCGGCTTGGATCAGGTGCACACTAGAGACGAAGACGATGTTGGTGCCACGATGTTATAGAGCTCCAAAGGCTGCATTGAGCAAGGAAATAGAATAGCATGAGGGAGGTGTAAGATAGATGGTGACGTGGTTGTCGAGAAGAATGGAGCTCACCGGCGGCAATGGCGGCTTGGAGCTTGCTCACCGGCATCGAGAACGACGCTCTCGTTCTTAGGAATTCAGGGAGCAAGGAGTTTGTGAGAGATTGAATGAGGGGTGTGCTGAGGAGATGATGACGCGGTGATGATATTCACCCGAGATGAGCGACAATAAAATGGCAGGTGTGGCGAGAACTCGAGAGCACACTTTCGTTCTCCGCCCGATCGGTCAAAAGACAGCAACAGAGGGGTGGTTGGCCACTATGGCGTCAGGGGGTGACGGCGAGGCACAGGCAATGGCCATGCTGGTCGGGGGAAACTGGGGGTGGCAGCTGAAATCCGGGCGTGGTGCGCTAGCGAGCGAGGGCAAGGGCGAGGTGGAAGACGAGTGCTGACGGGTGGGGCCGCGGCGTCAGAGAGAGAGGAGACGGGGAAGTGAGGTGGGCTACTGTCGGGACCCTGAGTAAGCAACCCCGGGACCCTCTGCGCTGAGCTAGTCCCGGGATCAGCAGCTAGCTCGCACAGGTTCAACATCGATGTAATCAAAACCATACAGCAAACTATAGAAGAAGTAGACAAATTAATATTAATAGAACCAAAAGACCTTATGGTCAAGGTTTTTACAGAGTTGCCATGCAGGGCTTACAACAAAAGAGAGCTCGCAACGGAAAACAAAATACTCATGGAAGCCAATCGACATGCCCACAGGCAATTGAATGGAGGACATCTCCTAGCCTGCAAGGTCTTCGAAGAACTCCTCTTCATAGAGCTCGAAGCTCCCTGTGTCCTTTTCAGCGACTGATCAACCAGAGGGCATAAAGCCGTGAGTACCTTGAATGTACTCAGCAAGTCGTAGGAAAATGTATGCAAATAGTATTCATGCCAGGCTTGACAAGGATAGCCTTATGGTTACTTTGCAGAAAGCAGAATTCATTGGAAATACAGTAAATAGATTGCAAAGCACAAGTTGAAAGATTAATACATAAGTAATCAAGTTTCTTTGAAACAACTCGTGAACACACTGTCCACTTCCCAGACCACTCGGAACCAACCACGACCATATTTTTTAGAAAAGTCTACCCCTTGCGTGAAATCACCAGGCATTGTCCATCACTGGGGACATGGCTATTCGAATAGTTTTACACTCTATAGAGGTGTACAGCTTTACCCACAAGACACGATCTCTCTAGTTGGTTGGGCATCTGTCGTGCGCGCTAAAGCAGTCTAGAACACATGACAAGGCCTTTACAAAGCTCTGTTTTGACCCGGTTCCGCTCTCTAAGGTTTCGCCTTCCTGGCCCCCTCTTGTGCCATTCTTAACCAAAACGGAACCGACTCAAAGCATTGCTAATTAATTGGTCAGGTCCACCCCATAATGAACTTGTGGTTGCATGGTATGGCCCAGATCAATGGCTTGCAAGGTTAAGTCCTTAGTGACTACTCAGGCGAGACAACCACATCCCAATGTACTTCCTGTACCCCCTTTACTACACGATCACTCGCCCGAGTATAAATCATTTTGGGTTCATCCTGGCCAAATGACCACCCTAGCCATGGCACAACATCTTTTAACAACAGTGGTTGTGCTACAATTCCATATATCATTAAGTCAAATTTATCATCATTGAATCATGTGATCGAGAGACATAGCATAACTAAAGCATGTCTAAGCAATATACGCACCCATGTTCGTATCTCAAAGATGTCCAACTAAGATCACCCAACATATGGTGTACAAGGGTACATGTCAACATGTCAATCACAAGTATTCAAGGAGTCATACTATCAAGTAGGTATTTAGCTATTTCCCAAACCATTTTTATACAATTAGCCATGCATGTTGGTATAAAACAATATAATTTTTGCAAACTGGGTACGACATGATCAAAGGTCTGCAACTTGCCTTCGTTGAAGAGTTGGAATGCTTCGGTCGAGGTCATCGGGTCCACGAATTCTTCAGAGCAGCCGGATTCTACACGTGTAAAAGGAGCCAAATAAATAAAACAAATCTACAAAAACTCCAACGAAAGCACCAAACTAGAGCCAAAAGAAAGATACAGAATTAAGAGATTTTATTCACTCAAATCAAAGCTCGAATGAAAGAGAACGGCTCTTGAAAGGAGGCTCGACTGGTCGGAAGGAGGTCCAAGAAGGATACGACTACTCAACGTGGTCGCAAGGACAAGAAAGGAGAAATGGGGAAAAGGGAAGAGGAGGACGAGAGGCTCCAGGCCTTCTATTTGTAGCAGCCGAGGAGGAGGAGGTGGAGAGAGGTGGCTCAATCTGGGGCGCACGAGTGGAACTCTGGCCAGCGCAGAGCGACAGGATGGGAGCGGGTAGGGGAGGAGACAAGAGGGAGAACGGGTACTGCAGAAGCGACAGCATTCAATGCGTGAAGACTTTTGCGTCAACAATGACGCAACGGGAGGAAGAAGAAGGTGAGCAGGGCTGACAAGTGGGGCTAGTCAAAACTCGGGAGGGTGGTCCAATCAATGGGGTGGTCGTGACCAACGAGGAGGTCGTGACCAAAGAGGTGACCAACGGGGAAAAGGAACGAGCAGAGAAAGAGGATTTTCAAACACCAGAGAACTCCAGCACTCAAAATAAACCAAACTCGAATTAATTGAAGTTTGATTTAGTCATTTTAAACACTTTTAATTCCAAAATCTCAAGTTAAGCTTTAGAACTTCAACAAAACCAAATAGTTATTTTTACTTTGAAAATTTTCAAAAACTCATAAAAACTAGGACGTTACAGCTGTGATTGGGCCAAGTTGGCATCGAGCTGAAGCTATAGGAGCTGGACCGTGTGGACTTTTGGCCCAGGGAGCGGGCGAGAAAAAGAAACAGATTTGAAATTTTGAAAATGGCTGAAGGGTTTGAGGAATTTCGAAATATAGAAATTTTTTTTGAAAAATCATGAAAATTTTGGTGGAGGCTCCTAACATGGTGTAGTTATTTGTGTAATTTTTCCAGAATTTTACCTGTCTTGAATGTTTCTCAAAAATTCTTTTAAGGTCACTATTTGCATGCAAATGCAGCAATTGATTTAGGAAAAATTCATAAACATGCTAAAAAAATAACTCAACAATTATTCCCAGTACAGTAATGTAACATCCCAATTTTCCTGAGTTTTTCAAAATTTTCAAAAACTTTTAAAACTAACCATTTGGTTTTATTAATTCGCTAAAGCTTAATTTGTAATTTAGAATTTTAAAAGAAGTTTAATTTGAATTAATTAAACTTGAACTAATGCAAGTTGGTTGAGTTGAGTTTTGTTGGATTTTAATTTGGTTTTTTTCCTTTTGCCTTATGTTAAAAATAATTATTTGCAAAAATTAAAAGCAATAGTTAAGCTGAAAATATTTTTACTAAGTTCTAAATAATTCAGGGGATTTCTGTGAATTTTCCTAGAATTTTTGGACGTCTTAAGCTATTTTCTAAAAATGCTGTTGCTTTTCTAATATTTTCTAAAATCAAAAACCTTAGAAATTCCCCCTAAGCCTCTTGGGCTGATTTCCTCCTACCATTCCTCGTTTCACCATGGCCCGCTCCTCCGACTTCTTTCAACAATCCCCTCTAATCGGCAATCGTCCGATCGAAATCGGACGGCTCGCAATCGCCCATGCCTTTCCCCGTTTCCGCCTCTCTCTCTCTCTCTCGCTGACCTGCGGGCCCCACCTGTCAGCCACTGCCGCCCCAGTTGTCATCTTCGCCACGCCCGTGTCGGCCTCGCCCAGATTTTTTCGTCAAGGCTCCTCGCGCCATCCATCCGTGCCCTCTGCCGCGTCGCTTTGTCCTCACGCCGCCCGCCCCGTGCTCGCCAAGGCCGCCTCACCGCGAATCTCGCCGAGATGCGCCGCCTCGCCTTGACCTAGCCCTACCCCCCGGTCCCTGTCCGTCGCGCCGCCGCGCTCCGCCCCGCGCCCAGGCGCCCGCTTCCCCTTGCGTGGTTAAGCGGACACCCCCTCACCCGCCATTAAAGCCGGTGACACCTCCTTCTCCTCCTCCTCCCTGGCCTCCCCGAGGTCTATTTAGCGAGCATCGATCGCGCCTCGATCTCCTCTCTCTTTCCCTCTCCTCCTCCTCTCTCCCGCTCTCTTTCGCGCGATGACAGCTCCTCGCCGCTGCCACCTTCGACTCCGCCAGACTGCCGCCGCCGTCAAGCCCTCCGGTCACCACGACCCCGCCATCGAATCGCCAGCCGAGGACCACCCCTGCACACCTCCCGTCCTCGGCCCCATCGAACCCCGCCGCCGCCATCGAGCCGCCGCCGCCGCTTCGCTTCGCCACTGACCTCCCGCGCTTGCAGTGTCCTCACCGCCACGCGCGATCAAGATCCCCGAAGCTCCTCTCTTCGCTGGTGGTCTGGCCACGGCAGCTCGCCTCGCTGTCACGCGCCGATTGGGCGAGTTGCCGAGCGCCGCCGTCCCACGTGGCAAGCCACCGTGGCGCCACCTCAGCGCCAGCAGGTGCCACGCCGACTTTTGTCGACGTGTCTGTCGGTCGGCCTTCGGCGGCATTTCCCGGTTTTTCTTTTGAAAAATAATTGCAAAAATCAGGAAAATCCCTTTTTCTTGATTTTATGTGTTTTTCCCTATCTTCCTTTGGCCATAACTTCTTCATTCGAACTCTGATTCGAGTGATTCAAATTTCTAAATTCATCTAAATTCCTTGTCTTCCTAATAGTATTTATTTGAATTTTATTTGAAGTTGTTTTATTTATTTAGCTTTGTTCGCACGTATAGATTCCGGCGTTTCGAAAGATTTCTCGGACCCGACAACCGAAGCACCTCTACTCTTCAACGAAGGCAAGTCGTAAACCTTTGATCATATTGAACCCATCCTTATAAAAAGTATATTGTTTGATATAAACATGCATTGCTAATTTTATAATAAATGATTTGGGATTAGTTAAATTACCTAATTGCCTTTATGCCTCCTTGATAAATTGTGAATGACATGTATCCTTGAATGACATAATTCTTTGGACACCATAGGATGGTTAATTACTAGTTGGACATTATTGTACTACCAACGTGGGTATCGTGTTTGCTTAGACATGCTTTCACTACTACAAAACAAAGCTATAGTAGACGCTTATCACGCGGTTCCTTTGGAACCGCTCGTGTTGGGTCGGCTCGACTGCTTGGTGGCGCGGGCCGACTATCACAGACGGTATTTTTAGAACCGCTCGTGATAGTCATCTATCCTGACGGTTCATTAATAGAACCGCTCAGGAATTATTACGACGGTTCTATTCACAAACCGCTGCGTGATAATCGACCAATCACGAGCGGTTCTCAATAAGAACCGCTCAGGATATACGACGGTTCGAATAAGAACCGCTCGCGTGATAATTAGTTATCACAGCACGGTTCTAATTAAGAATCGTTTGTGATATCTCGCTATCCTCTCGCCAGCCGCCGCCGCCGCCGCCAAGACCGCGCTCGAGGTTTCAGGTCACGAGCGGTTCTTTAATAGAACTGTCAGGATGATCACAGACGATTCTATTAAAGAACCGTCTGTGATAGGTGCTATCACAGACGGTTCTTAACAAGAACCGTCTCTGATTATTGGGCGGGAAACGAAAATTTAAACATAATGGGCGGGCTGCCGAAACTCGCTTTATATAACCTCCATCTCCTCCTCTGTGGTCTCTCCTCCTCACAGCTCATACCTCCATCTCCTCCTCTGCCGTTTCTCCTCCTCACACCTTGCGCCCCGGCCTCCGCCGAGCTTGTCGCCGGCGGCCTCCTCCAACTTGTCCCGGCCTCATCCGAACCATCACCCCCGGCCTCCTCCACCTCGCCCCGACCTCGTCGTCACTGCCTCCCACGACCTCGTCGCCTTCGGCCTCCTCCACTTGCCGCCCGGCCTCCCACGACCTCACTCTCTACCCCCCTTTGCTTTGTGATGTGGATTACCGACTTGATGCTACTGTGATGTGGGTGATGCTACTGTGATGTGTGTAGTTCATGTTGAGTTATTTGGTTTGGGCAAAAAATATAAATGGTAGATCGTGTGTAGTTCATGTTGAGTTATTTGGTTTGGGCAAAAAATATAAATGGTAGATCGCGCACCGTTCGGTAAAATCATCATAACTTTTGCATACGAACTCCAATTGCGACGTTCTTTGGCTCGTTGGAAAGCTAACGAAAAGCTCAATCCGAAAATCCATAAGTCAAGGTCATATTCTCTTCGCGAGGTCTCAAAAAGTGAAAACCCCAAAAGGTCGTTTAGGGCCTCTAAACGGCCTCCAAGTTTTAGCCGTTGCCGGTTTTTTTTGCCGCAGAAAAAGCTATCACGACGGTTCTAAATAAGAACCGCTCAGGAACTCATCACGCACGGTTCGAACAAGAACCATCTGTGATAATAACCTTCCTGAGCGGTTTTGATGAAAACCGCTCGTGATATTCTCGGATCACGACGGCTTTTGATGAAAACCGCTCGTGATAATAGCCTTCACGCAGCAGCTTTGAACAAAAACCGTCTATGATAGTGCGTATCACGCAGCGCTTTTGAACCGCTCAGGATAATCGCTGTTATCACAGACCAACAAATATAGACGGTTTGAAAACCGTCTGTGATGACGGTTCCGAACCGTCTGTGATGAGGCTTCCTGTAGTAGTGTTTGGTAGACGTCGGTCTCGTCATGAATCATTCAATATTAGTTTACCCCAGCGCACCGGTACGTGGCTTGTGTAGTAGCGGTTAGTGTTGCTGATTAAAACGAAGTGTGGTCCTGTGTGAGACTACGACATTTGTTGTCACCTTAACTAAAATTTGTGGTGCCAGGACTGGGGTGGTCCTCTGGTTGGGTTGAACCCAACAAGGTTGAATTTGACTAAAGGAATTATGGAACCGTGGTGAAGCCACTTTTGATAAAAGATGTTGTGATTTAGTGAGGTTGAACGAAATTGATTTGTGCTCGGACGAGTGGGTGGTGGAAAAGGTGGGTGCGTAAGCACATTTGGAATGCGGAAACGTCTCGTTTGAGCAACCAACTAAGGACTTAACCTTGAACCATTGATCTGGGCCTTAACCGTACAACCACATGTCTAGACCGGGATAGACCTGGCTGACTAATTAGCAATGTCTTGGTTCGGTTCTGCTTTTGGTTGGGAACGGCGCAAGAGGGGGCCGATAGAGGCTAAACCTTAGCGTAATGAATCGAGTCAAAATAGAACTTTGTAAAAGCCTTGTCACGTGCTCTAGACTGCTTACCTAAGGTAGTGAGCGGTGACATAGAATTATGCAGAACAAACTAGAGAATTCGTGTCTTGTGAGTCAAGCTGTACAACCTCTGCAGAGTGTAAAAATTATTCGAATAGCCGCGTCCCCGGTTATGGACATGCCCGGTGATTTCACGCAAGGGGTAGACTTTTGTCGAAAATATTGGAATGGGTTGTTCGAATCAAGTTTTGGTTGTGGTTGTTGGTTGGGAAGTGAACCGGGTGTTCACTAGTTGTTTCAAAGAAAACTGATTACTTATGTATTAATCTTTTATATTATGCTTTGCAATATACTTGCTGTATTTAAATGTCAAATATTGCTTTCTGCAAAATAGCCATAAAGCTATCCTTGTCAAGCCTTGCATGAATACTATTTGCATACATTTCTCTATGACTTGCTGAGTACATTCAAAGTACTCACAGCTTTGCGCCCTCTGTTTAAATCAGCAGAGGAGGGTGAACCAGTGAATTCAAAGCTCTATGGAGAAGATTACTTTGAAGACTATGCGAATTAGGTCGTGTCCTTCACTCGATTGCCGGTGGGCATATTGGGTGACCTCCACCGGGTGTTTGGTTTCTGCTACAAGCTCTCTCTCTCTCTCTCTCTTGTTGCTTAACCCTAAGTGGCAAACTTTGTAAGACTTGACCATAAGGTCTCTTTTGCTATTAAATATTAATTTGTCTGCTTCACCTATAGTTTAGGTGTACGGTTTTGGTTACATCAATATTGCAACTGTGTGCACTAGCCACTGATCCAGGGAATAGTGCAGTTATACACCGAGAGTCCTCGATCCGGGGATCCGGGGTCCCTACAAGTAAACAGTTTGAATTTTTTTGGATGTTACATTTTACATAAAGAATATCTGAAGAAATTGAGTATATAAACGGAACTAGCTAGGTAAACATATTAAAATTATTAGAACAATTTACGTGTACTATATTTGAAATCAATACAAAGTAAACGTAATATTATATAAATACTAATGCAATGTTAACTTTCCATCTCATAAAGATGCGATGCCATTAGGACCACCACAATAAGCGCCATAGTTAGTTTATTCTAGAGGAGGCTTTAAGACTCATTATCATGAATTAATGAATTAATTGGCACAAGGTTACAAGTCACTCTTAGGGTATCTTTAATAGTGTATTTATTGTCGTCTCTTAACTATATCAGACTGCTCCCAATGCTCCACCTTGGCTGGTATCTTAAGCCTGCCATGTAGCCAAATTGATGATATGGCACCATAGTTAATGAGGAGAGATAGTACTCTAGTATCTTATTTAGATACCAGTTTGGGCTCGAAATCCAACGCGTTTAGGCTGCTCCCAATGCTCAAATACTAGTAAAGATCATGCATGCATGTAATTAATTGAAACAGCCTAAGATACTACACCGTAAGAAACCATGCATTGGGAAGATAGTATCCTAACACTCCTTATACACTAAGAAACTGCACTAAGATACTGTCTATTAGGAGCAGCCTCACGTCAACAAAATCCTACGTGGAGGAGAGATGGAGATGAGAGAGAGCATAGGTCGTCTCTTCCTGAAAAGATTGTCGTGCACGTGAAACAAGACATGGTACATTAATCTATTCTAGTTGACATGTAGGCCCGTTTCAACGAAAAATTATAAAATATAAATGTTGGAGAGTGTGCTAGAGACTATCTATTGGAGATGTTGTCTCTAAAGATGATGTAGCATATATTAGAGACAAGGTTATCTCTAACTATTGGAGATGCCCTTAGTATAGTTTTCGATATCACTTACATGGCTTCAACTTTTTTTAGAAAGTAAGTAAGTAGCTTAATTCAGCAATAGTACAAGGATTAGGAAGCGTGTGGCACAAAAGTAGGACAACCGAACACCAAGCTAAGGTGATAAAAAGCATCATCATCATCATGATCATCACCATTGCGACCATGGGCTGCCATTGGTGGAGGAATGGCGTACTAGTGGTTGTCGGGGGCAAAGGGAGGATGGACTTGATCCAAGCTAGCATTATGATAATCAAAGGTTAAGTCCTGACCAAATGTTGGTCATTAGAGCATCCATTTTTATTATGGCTAGCTGCTACCTAGAAGTAGAACTACCAAATGTCATGTCATGGAGCCCTGGGTAGGCTACTGATTGCTCCTATCTTCACCCACCCCATCAAAGCAACAAAAAAAAGGCTCCATATACTCTACTAATTTTTTTATTAAAAAAAGATGGTCAATTAATGTCCCATTGGAGATTCAAAGGATCATTTTGGTTTTGTTTCCCACTGAGAAGGGTGATGTAGGGGTTAGGGTTTTGAAGCACCATTGCATTACATGTGTTCGTGAGCTTGCCGACAGTCACAGTAGCGAGAAGGCGGCCTTCATAAACGTTCTTTACACTTGTACATGTTCTGATCATACACCGCTTTTTTTCCCACGAGGCTAGGAAAGCTAGAGCTTGCAGCAAGTTACAACTTTGCACGTCCACCCAACGAAACCAATTATGTAAATCCTTTAGGCCAGTGGGCTCCATTCAGTTGTAGGCTCATAGCCTGCGATATATTGTTTCCTTGTGTTCGTGTTAAAACATCTTAATGTTTCCTGCCAATTTCTCGAGAAATTACTGCAAAATTCATGGATTCTTAACGCGGTTCTTTGCTTACGTTGTCCATAGGAAGTTCCCTGTTGAATGTTCATTCCATCATTTGCACATTCATGTGCGTGTGTCCCTCGTATACAAACCACCACAAGTCCGGAAAAGCTTTTTACCTCTTAAGACGGCATCTTACTGTCTCATCCGCCCGTCCAGTTTGTCTCGAGATTCATACTATTTTATCTCGATCTTATTGTATTCTTTATTCCCAAAATATACATATACACGGATCTTGATATGAAACAGTACAAACTTGACTGCAGATGAAATCGGAGATGTCCCCTCAAGAGGTCCTTGAAAAAATAGCTTTACATACATTAGCTACATATGTGCCGAGTCCCGAAAAGCCCTGGCTACATTTCTGGCTCTCCTGTATCTGTATGCTTGGGAGCCGCCCGTGCAACACATTTGACACGTTGTATGCATGGGCCCGCACGAGAATACATAACCACTTCAAAGCTAATTAAAACTTCCTTGGATATGCATGCATGGATGATCTTCGACGCAGCTTCACATCAGCATTGGCTCACTACACACCAAAGTAATTTTCATGGACTACCGGTTCCAACCAATATGGACGAAGCATCTACCCAACAACCCACTACATACAAGTGTCGTTCGAGTAGCGAGATTTCAAAAGGAAAAGTGGCACGGGTATTGGATGCGTCCGGATAGCTTCCATGCAATTGACAAAACTGGAACTCCTCGTCCGTGTGGCGCTATCTGCACCGAAAAACGCTGGGGAAAAAACATATCCGTTTTTCGGTGCAGCAAAGGGATCGGAGAGAAGAAAGATAAAAAGGACGGTCTAGCATGGCATGCAGCACGTAGAACTTTTAAAGCTCCTTTTGTTATCTTATCACTTTGGTGTTTGCAAGTCTCCTGCGCCTAGCTAAAGATGATCGGCTTGAAGCAGAGACCGGCCAACAGTAATGTGATTGGGATAAGTGGTTGTTTAGGGCATCGATGCGCCACCCGGACTTTATTTACCATTTTTGGCAACGTGCGTAGGGAGTTGGTGATCACTAGCTAGGAGCTAAGTCTTGGCATGTCCATACATGCTTTGTTTAACACGTGTACATCAACCTGCTTTCGGTTGGTTTGTCCTAAATGGAAAATGTCGTGCTACAAAAAGGACGGGGGGAAGAAAAACGTCCAAGAACAAAGCAAAAACATTGCTTCGTTTGTATATTACGTACAGGCAAATGATATCCAACCAACATTGTCCCCCAGCCCAAGCAAAAACGGAAAAGCATAAAAGTAAGGGGGTACAAGATTTTAATCCTGACCTGTTTGTGTGAGGGCACAAGCCTACAAATTTGTGTAAATGAATCTTGTACCCCCTTACTTTGTGTAAATTTGTAGCGTACGTGACCACCTTGAACAAATAATGTATAGAACATAGTACTGATTAATTCATTTACGAAAACTTAGCGCTACGAATTTTGTGTTTTTTGTCATACCTTTTCATCTGTAGAAAGGTAGTGATTTAAAAGATGTGTAGGGCTAGATCTTCTACTAATCCATCATTGCTCCCGTAATAATATGATATCTTGTCGTGTGGGAGAGAGGGAAAAAGACTAGGGACGACAATACAGTCGGTTTCCATGATAGGATTCATGCACCAAAGTTCGGTTCGAGTTCCCAAACCAATCAGCCAAAAGCTAGGCGAGCAATTTAACTAGGAATTTGCTTATGCTTAGCAGCATGTTACAATCGATTCGAGTTGTTATGCGTGTTGTTAATCATACCTTTCTAATCGATATAAAGTTGTATGCGTTCCAAGAACCTTTTTATGCCCAAAAATTAATATATATTCATTCCAATTTCTAGATGGATCGAAGTTGAGTCTGAGTCAGATCCACCCGACACCTGCGTGTACCTTAGCTTGATAAATATTTGGTTTTAGACCTAATTTAGAGTTGGATCAGTGTCCTAATGTGGTTATCAGAAAGAATTCATCGAGGACTGCACTTTAGCTAGCATTCATGGCATGAAAAGAGCTTTTATTATTGCACAATTAGCTTTGCTGTGGATGCTCTGGAACTAACAAAAATTGTTGTATGGTCAAATTTTACATACTCATCAGACAATTCTTTTGAAGAAGTAGAAGAAGGAAGAAGAAGAACAAACACCGCGGCAATTATATATAGAGCTTGATATAAGAGAACTATAGAGCATCAGGTATTTGACTAGTTAGAGAAATTTGTCAGATATTGACCAGAACAGCGCATGCACATTCCATCAAGAATCATCCGTCTCATGTTTTCGCGCAATGCACTTGCACCGATTTATGTTCTTTTTTGGTAAGAAGTTGGTCAAAATTAAACACAAAAAGGTAAGAGCAAGAGGGATGGTGGTCACAGAGGTGACCGAGTCCCACAAGCTAGACCATGCATTACCAATGGAGAAAAAGAATCTCCTCTCCTTGTATGCAACTGAGCAAGCAATAGTAGCCATTTCAAACTAGTCCTTGGACCAGTCCACTCACTACGAGTCATCAAGATGGCAATGGCGAATGACGAGGGCAAATGCAAAAGGTGAGAGCTAGCTTTCCGTCGAGATGTGGATCGATCAACCACGTAATCGCTGACCGGGAGGCGTACCCGGCCCTCGTGGTTTGGGTGTGCGCGAGTCGGCGTCAAACAGCTGACAGTGGCGCAATTCGACCCGGACAGGGCTGCAACGGTGGCTGGAGTCAAGATCCAGATAAGCACTTGGACCATCCATCTGAGGAAACAGGCCCTGGAAGCAATTGATCGATGCAGAGAAGTGGTCAGTCGTCAGTCTGATGTCTGTAAACTGATCTTTGTGTATGTAGTATTGCTGCAAGCTTCAGTGATTTGAGGTCTGTAAAGAAAAATCTTCAGTGGACTGAGATAGGAGGAGAAAAGGTATATTTGGTATTTGGTTCAGTACTGTTGTTCTTGAAGAATATTACTACTAGGTTCTGAATCACGCGTACAACGGTCAAACCTTCATGTTTTCACCGCGAGTAGAGCTAATGTAGTGCAGTAGTGGCACCTGAAAGGCTGAAATTGCTCTGAGAGAGATGGACAACAAAACCGAATCTTAGATTTCACGGATCGCGGACAGTATTTATAGCGAATACTAATATGACGCTGACATACTGTACATGGAACGATTTGACCGAGTGCTACATATTTTCAAACGAACCACACGCACGTGGCACGTGGAGTCCCAGCACGAAACGCACGGAGAAGAAGAGCCAGCACGCGCGCATGCGCACGCCAGTTGCAGCGTGCGTGATCGCGACGTCGCACGGCGAAGTCGGGGAGAGCGAACCGTGCGGAAGCGGCGCGGCCGCGGAGCGCAACAGAAGCCTGGCAAGCAAAGCAATCAGCATTGACCGATCCACCCCCGCGCGCTGGAGCGGGAAAGCGCGTGCGCGCGGCCGCGAGCGCTACAGCCCGCGCATGCAGAACATCGCGCCGCCGGCTGGATGGTCCTTGGTCGCGCGCTTCGCGTCGCGGCCCAATCACAGGAGGCGTCGCCCAACTCGCGACGGGAACCGAACCAGCGTGATAGCCCGCGCGACGTCACGTCAGCCCAATGATTTTTACCGGCCGTGACCAACACGTTGCCATTGGCGAGCCCGGCACGGGTCGTTCTTGCTCTGTACGCGCGTGTGAACACGCAGGAGCTCAGTTTCCAACCCAGAAAACATTCCCCGCTTTTGCTGTCGTGTCAGCTGAGCAGTGCTATGTCACGAACCAGGTGCAAGCGCCGTTCAGATTGTACATACGCACGCGCCACCAATGCATAACCCAATCGGCTTCGAGCGCTATGCAGTGCACGCTTCGAACTTTTCTCTCTCTCTTTTGAAGGTAAGTGCGCGCTTCGAACTTGATGTGAACGTCTTATTGCGTTGGTTTGGTCATCTAGCTTCGCCGGGTCTTCGTTTGCAGCCACCGAAACGACTTCGTTACATCTCCTTTGCGTCACGAGTGATGATGATGAATTGATGATGTGTTTACGTTTAACGCGTTTGATGTACGGCCACGGCTTGGCGCCAAGAGGCCGAATGTGATCAAGAAATGGATACGTTGTTGCAGGACTGGAGAAATCCGAGCGTATTCGGCCCGTTGGTACATTTGGGTCCTTGGCCCATCGCCCAAACGTGCAATGGAACAGAACAAGAGATGTCTAAGGTTATTGGGCCTTTTGGCAATAGTGAAACGAATCTTGGCTTCTTCTGTAACTCTGTTTGTGAAATGCTTCATGCTTGGAGGCATAATGACATGCACGTTCTAGCTAGTCAGCAAACTGGTGCTGCTTGTTACGCATATTGGGAGGTATGCAGAGTATTAGTAACCATATGCGTTCTGTGTAATGTCTTCTGATGCAGAGGACTTTCTTTAGTGTAACTACGTTAGTAAATCTATACATGGCAATGGCACTTGTAATGGCCACTAGCAAATTAGTTGAGAAACTTTCTTAATTTTCAGCCAGCGTGCTACAGAACGTTTAATGTTTGGTTCTTTTGTACAATAATAATATGCACTTGGACAGAGGACACTTCACATTCGTAGACCATCTTACTTTACTAGATCCTTTTGCCGTGTTGATGGACTAAAAGTTCTACTGGAGCAAGTTGCATGGCTTACAGATTTGCAAGGAGAGGCTTTCCGATTCCTTCATCAATGAGTAACACAATTTTATATCCCCAACAACACGTCTTACTTTTATATTTTTGTGACAACAGCAGCCTCTTCAAGATTCAATCATGATATCGTGACAACTCTAAAGATTATGCTGGATGATGTGTTCTCTCGAATAATAAACATACTGTGTGATGTATAGTAGTAGTCGAGCTATGAGAGAGCCCGAGCGCCCACCACCGACCAGGGTTTAGAAAATCGGTATGAAAATTTCAAGGGGGTGGTAGGGCCGTTTGGCCAAAATTTTCAAATCAAAATTTGAATTTTAAAAATAGTCGGCCAAAAATGGGTTGAAAATCGCTGAAAATATTGGCCGAATTTTTTAAAATCATATTTTGGTACAAATTTCTTCTATATTTGACAAAATTCATGCAAATCGAAACTGGTTTCAAATTTTACCAAGGGCAGATAGAAACGATTTTCGCCGATAATCGGCCGGAATTTTGATTTGTGCACCAACCACGCTACGGCCACTTCGCCACCGGCACCACATACGACCCTACCCTCTACATTGCTCAATCGTCCGTAGCCCCATTCGAGGTGCAACCTTTTCAGGCTCACAAGCCACGGTCATTCCTGCGACACCTTCGGACCAGCTCAACCCTAGAGCCTTCATTATCCCTAATGATGGCAACCATGATTGGATGGTGGTCTCAAAACAAGGTAAGGTTGTCGAAACAAAAAAAAAAAACCTGAAACCATGCTCGAACGTTGAAGCTTTCCTCTACACCAAACTCTGATTTTGTCGAAGAACAGCGATAGCGATATAGAAAAACGAAAAAACACTCGAGATTTATTTTGTGTCGTATCTGATGATATGACTTTTCTATTTTTCTCCTTTTATTGACATCAAACGAGTTACAATCAAGTTTCAAATCGGTTTCTCTAAACCGAGTCCGAAGTTGAAAGCTGAAACTTTTCTGACAACGAAATGAACTGCTACAGTTCTGAAAATCAAAAACAGAGAACTCTTACGCTATGCAATCTGAATTTGCTTCGGCAATGCCAACTACAACAGCAAATTAGCGCAAACCTAAAACAGAAAAACTAATATGAACTACAAAATTAAAACTAACAAATCACCCCCTAAGCTTGTTGTTCTAACTTCACATTCTTGATACCCAATTTCTGTCTCATCTCAACAAATTTGATGCGACTGAGAGCTTTGGTAAATATATCAGCAAGCTGACCATCTGTACTGATATGACCTACATCAATTTTTCCACTCTCGACACATTCACGACGAAAATGATACCTCGTGTCAATATATTTACTTCGATCATGATAAACTAGATTCTTGCAAAGTGCAATGGCCGATTTGTTGTCCACCATCAACTTAATCTTCTCCGATGCTTGCTTCTTGAGATCTCCAATCAGACAACTCAACCAAACACCTTGGTAAGCAGTCGTTGCTCTTGCAATGTACTCGGCTTCATAAGAAGAGAGAGCTACAATCTTCTGCTTCTGAGATTCCCAAGTAATCAAACTATGTCCAATGAAGAACGTTGTTCCAGTGGTACTCTTACAATCATCAATATCGCCTGCCAAATCACAATCACAATATCCCACTGGCTTTGGTTCCAATCCATCACACTACTCATAGGAGCAACCATAACCCTTTGTGCCACTTACATACCTCAAAATATGTTTGACCACTGTCATATGCTCAGTAGTCGGCGCTTCCATAAACCGGCTCACTATCTCAACTGAATATGCAATATCCATCCTTGTATTCACTAGGTATCGCAAGCTTCCAACAATGCTTCGATACTCGGTCTCATTCACAGGAGAACCACCACTCTTCTTGCTCAACTTCAGGCAATTTTCCATGGGAGTCTGACATGAATTGCAGTCTGTCATGCCCAACAATGCTAGCAATTTTTCAGCATACCCAGCTTGACACAAAGAAATTGTTCCTCCTGTTTGCTCCACCTCAATGCCTAAGTAATAACTCAAAAGTCCAAGATCACTCATACTGAACATCCTTTTCATCTATCTCTTAAACTCGGTTATATTTCTATTGTTTGATCCAGTGATGATCAAATCATCAACATATACCCCAACCAAAAGAAATGTGTCACCTTTTTCTCTTCTATACACAACATGTTCAACCAGGCTTCTCTCGAAGCCTAATGACACAAGAGACTGATCCAATTTGAAATTCCAAGCTTGGGGTGCTTATCGAAGTCTATATAATGCCTTCTTGAGCCACAATACCATATGCTCTTTTCCTTCCTCAATGTATCCAGGGGTTGCTACACATAGACTTCTTCAGCAAGTTTCCCATTGAGAAACGCTGATTTGACATCCATATGATGAATTTCCCATCCACCATGTGCTACCATAGCAATGAACAATCTTATAGTTTCCAACCTGGCTACCAGTGCAAAAATTTCTTCGAAATCCACCCCCTGACGTTAAGCATATCTTTTTGCCACTAACCGAGCTTTGTGTTTGACAATGTTGCCTTTGCTATCCTTTTTCACTTTGAATACCCACTTCAAACCATTGGCTTTCGATCAGCAGGTAAATTCACAAGTTCCTATGTTGCATTTTCACGAATGGACTTCATCTCCTCCTGCATAGCAACTCTCCAGCACTTCTCTTTCGTTGTGACTTCATAACTTGTGGGTTCCTCCAGAGCCATCATACACATGCCTGAATATTCCATCTCCACCGGCTCGGTAGCTTCATAGATATCTCTCAAGGCATGTAGACGGAGTGGTCCATCTGATGAAAGATCAGTACCCATCGCTTCCAACAGTGAAACCTCCAGTGCCCTGTAAACCTGTGACAAAGGAGTGCGCGAGCTATAAGTTTGAGAACTTGGTGTTTCTAGAGCTTCTCCGGGTGATTCACGTATGCCATGGTTCAAACCTCCACCCGCAACGTTCTCAGCTTCAAAGAATATCGTGAATGTATCTTCATTACTTATCGATACATTCTCTTGTACTGGATTGTCATTCCAATCCCAGCACTTATCTTCCTGAAAAACTATGTCCCGACTGACATGTAGATTTCTTGTCCTAGATAACATCTGTATGCCTTGGTCCTTGGTTCATATCCAATGAAAACCATAGTGCTGCTTCAATCATCCAATTTCATCACATGAGGGTGCACTATCTTGACGTGAGCGAGACACCCGAATGTATGCAAATGCCGCACACTCGGTCTCTTGTTGTGCCAAGCTTCATATGGTGTTTTGCCAACCAGACTCTTCGTCAAAGAACGATTCAACAGATACACCGCCGTCATGACCGCTTCTCCCCAAAACATTGCTGGGACTTTCATGCTTTTGAGCAAACTTCGAGCCATCGCCTTGATCGTTTGATTTCATATCTCCACCACACCATTTTCCTGAGGTGAATATGGTGTGGTGAGAAATATTTTCAAGCCCAGTTCGTCACAGTATTCCCTAAATTCATTTGAAGTGAACTCACCTCCACGATCCGAACGGAATGCTCTAGATTTAGGTTAGCATCCATCTCAGGTCCTGCCTTGATTTTCATGAAAGCACTAAAAGCTTGATCCTTCGTTTTTAACAACCATACCCACATATATCTTGAGCAATCATCAACCACCAACAGAAAATAGCGATTGCCCGCCAGTGTCGCTGGTGTAATTGGGCCACATAGATCACTATGCACTAATTCTAGCAATTCCTCTATGCTATTTTTCGATCAGACATCCCTCACAAATTTGCTCAACTTTTGGATTTTTTTGGCAACCCTTCTACCATCTTTAATCGAGACAAATTTTGTAGTGAGCGGAAGTTTAGATGTCCGAACCTTGCATGCCAGCGCCAAGCTTTGCTTATTCCTTTTGCCAACAAACATACTGGTTCTGCCAGGTGTAGAGTTAGAAGACAGAGTCTGTTCCAGGAGCATTGCACTTTTGCCAGCAGCTTCCGATCACGATCGAGGATGGGCAATTTCTCATCCTTTATGATGATCTTGCACTCAATCTCATCAAGTTTCCCGAGACTTACAATATTACTTCAGAGCCGAGGTATATAATACACTTGAGTCAGCAATTTGTGTTCTTGGGTTTTGCACTGGAACAACACGGTTCCTTGACCACATATCTCCACAATAGAGTCATCACAAAATTTGACAGTGCCAACTATCATCTCGTCTAGTTCCGCGAACATCTTCTTGTCCCAGTCATGTGATTGCTAGCCCCTGTATCTAGGTACCAACCATAGCCACTCTCCTCTTTGTTAGACTTAAGATCAGGCTAGACCTTCTCCTTGTTTAGCATCACCCTCTTTTTTCGTATCTTTAGTCATCTGTACAAGTTCATAGGTCTCATCCATGAGCAACGCCAGCTCTTCATCGCATTGCTTCCGAACAAAGTTCGCACGTTCTTTTCTTGGCTGCCGACATTTCGAGGCGTAGTGGTTGTATTCATCACAATTGAAACACCTGATGTTTGACTTGTCAGCCTTTTTGTATGACTTCTTTTTGGCATCCTCGCCACGTCCACTGCCTTGTCCACAGCCATGGCCACAGCCACTTCCACGCCAGCCGCCTCTTTTCGTGCTACTGCTAGGTCCCTCGACGATCTTCTTTTCTGTAGCAGCCAGCAACTCCCACTGAGTCCAAGTAAGCATTAGTTGCTCTTTTTCTTTTTCTCCCCTCTCAGTGCGTCTTCCTTTCAGGTTTTCCTCGAAAGCCCTGAGCCATCCTACCGCTTCAGACAAGGACATTGTCAACATATCACCCTATTGTTCGATAGTGTCGACAATATGGAGAAACTTATCAGGAACTGCACTGAACAGTTTTTCCACGATGCCGCTTTCTTTTACTTCAGTACCAAGTAAATAAATTTCACCCACCACGCTAATGAGTTTCTGTGAGAAATCGTTAGTACTCTCGGAATCTTCCATGATCATACAATCAAAACGCCTTTTCAATATCTGAACCCTTGCCTTTTTACACGATCTTCACCAATGCGCATCTCCATGATAGCTTTCCATGCCTCTTTTGCCGTTTGTTTTTCTGCAATGGCCATCATCACAGCATCCAGCACTGCCTGGGAAATCGTGGCTAGGGTGCCCTAATCTTTCTCATCTTCGACTAGTGCATCGCCCTCGATCGCTACCTATACTCCAAGAGAATGCAAGATGGTTCTCATCTTCACGGTCCACAGGCCGTAGTTGGTGTCGTTCAGTATCGGATACTGAATAGGCACTCCAATTCCTCTCGTCAGTGCTTTTCCCGATGATGACATCTTGACGCCAATCTTCACAGCTTATGGCTATGTCTCCTTCTTTGGTGATTTATCCCTAGCCATCACCTCTGAAGGACCTTGGCTCTGATACCAATTGATGGAATAGAAACCTGAAGCCATGCTCCAATGCTAAAGCTTTCCACTGCGCCAAACTCTGATTCTGTCGAAGAACAGCGATAGCAATACAAAGAAACAAAAAAAATACTCGAGATTTATTTTGCACTATATCTGATGATACGTTGCACTATATCTGATGATACGACCTTTCTGTTTTTCTCCTTTTATTGACATCAAATGAGTTACAATCAAGTTTCAAATCAGTTTCTCTAAACTGAGTCTGAAGTTGAAACCTGAAACTTTTCCGAAAACGAAATGAACTACTACAGTTTCTGAAAATCAAAAATAGAGAACTCTGACGCTACGCAATCTGAATTTGCTTCGGCAATGCTAACTACAACAGCAAATCAGCGCAAACCTAAAACAGAAAAACTAATGTGAACTACATGATTAAAACTAACAAGGGCAAGACAACTTCAATTCGACCTACTCCTTCCATCGACATTACTGCTTGACGAAAGAGAGACATCTCGCGTTGGGTTCATGGATGCTGCTTTAAGCGCTTGGGATTAAGGCACCTCAAGTTCCATTGCCCCAATGAGATCCGATGCTTCTCTTACTGGTACTCTGGCCACTTGACCCGTGCTTGTCCCTCCAGCGTGTAGTAGCGGCCCGGCTGACGCTACCAATCCCTGTAGCATCAACCTAAGCCACACCGTCAACCTTCGTCAGCCCTGCCGCGTCACTGTTCCCCGTACTAACTGTCGTGTTGTCCCTCTCCACCACCCCCGCGTCGTGTCCCAGAGCGCACCGGGCCGGTAGCCTCCATGGAGGTGGATCAGCCAGCGTGCGCTGGGTAGGCACATGCTAGGCCAAACGTGAGCTTTTGTCTAATCACGATTCATGACTACGCTAGGTATGAGTGATTGAGTTAATCTCGTTTTGGTAATTTTTTTGTTAGTTTCCATTTTAGAATTTCTAGTTTTTGTAGTCTGTTTTTTTATACGTATTAGAAATCCGATTGCAACTCTGTAATTTTGAGTATAAATATACATGAAAACAAAAATGAGGGGCAACGCTTGGTGCTCCCAACAAAAATCAGTTTCGATCTATGTGTTACGTTCTCAAAGTTTTGCTTGTCTTGGTGGTCTTTCTCTCCAACAAGAAGGAAGATCAGACGCGGTGCGCAGCTTCACGTGAAGACAACCGAAGGTATAGGTGTTGTTTTGTTGCATCACATGAAGAAAAGAGGCTGGCTAGAGACGTTGCTTCGAGAGAGCGAAGATGTGCTCAGGCAGGTCACATTGGGAGGCCAAGGACTAGCGGGTTCCACAAAGGAAAGTACTGAGGTTGTGCATCGAGCGGGATGTCGCTCCAAGCGGGGCACGTCGAGTGAAGTCATGTCAAGAACAGCAGGTCTCGTGGAGGAAAAGACCGAGCGGTTTTCTCTGGAACGAAGCAGTAATAGTGCAAAGGGCAAAGGAAAAATTCTAACAATGAGGCAGGTCGAGTAGAACTTGAGCTCGCTCTTGCTCCTAGCTCTGGTGTGTGATTCTCGCCCACGTGTCTCAACGGAGTTACAGAAACGCTTATGTCTGCACTCAAGACATTCTGTGTCAAACCCGGGAGTGAAGTATCCCGAATTCTCTATGTTCATGCACTAGTCCAGGATAGCTAGTGTACACAATCAAAGAAAAGTGATAACACAAATATATCACATATTTTATTATTAATAACTCAGAGTTTATTACAAAGGGCCTGAGGCCAAATAAAGTAAAACACAACAGAAGCAAAGCAGTAGTAGTAGGCCATACGACTTGCCATAGGCAATCGTCTAGGGGCGTAGCCTAAGCGTCTGGGTCCTCACCGTCTGGATAGAGGTCTTCTCCTGAATAAAGAATATTCAGCAAGAGTGAGTACAACTACCGTGCTCACAAGTTACACCCAATATTGAATTATGATGCATGCATATGGTAAACAAAGGAGATTGGCAGGGTTTATTTGCATAAACAACATTTTCGGTTTAAATATTCATATTAATTTCCAAGGCCATTTTTATACTATATTTAAAATCAGGTTTTAATATGATAGTTTTATAGTGTGGATAACCTCCATGATTGAATGGTGAAGGATACCCTCCTATCACATGGCTATCCGCCCAATTTTACCACAAGGATTGTTCATCCTAAAATCATCTGTTGAAAACATTTTAAACCAAAATCAAAGTCTAACTCAGAGTAGCTTTGCTAGCATGTCCATGACCGCGGACGCGGCTATTTGGATAGTTTTCTACTCTGCAGAGTTTGTACAGCTTTACCCACATGAGATAACTTGCTTTTAATGTCGACCAATACACGCTTCCAAAGGCGTGCGACTAAGCAATTATCACGAGGCCGTTACGAATTTCTACCTTAAAGTATTTATGCTCGCTAAGGTTTCGCTTCCATTGGACTGACCGTCCTCCGGGAGCCCCCTCTTGCGCCAGGTGGGACTATTGTCTAACCGACACCCACACAAACAACATGGCATGAATAATGATGAGGTATCATAAATTATTAGGCCAAGTCCTGCCCAGACAAGACATGTGGTGGTACGGTAAGGCATAGCAAGATGCGGCTCAAAGACCGGTCCTTAACTGACTTGGGCGTCTTCCAAATTACACCCTGGGCCTTAATCTTAACCAGATTAAGCCCGTGCATAAACCTACATCCACCATTCATCCACTTCGCCCAAGTCCAAACCATTTTTGATTTTATTTTAATTAAAACCATCTTTAAAAACTCTCTATGGTAAAACAATACCATATATTCAAATTTAAACTAGTTTGAAAAGATTTGGCTAAATCCTTCCAAAATCACATTTATGGTCTAAGCATTGGCTAAGCATAATTCTCTTAATTATTTTACTAAGGTGAAAAGGGCATGGCAAACAATATTCAAATTGGCTATACCAAAGGGATTGGAATAACTAAGCATTTAAACAGGGAATTAAAATAATTGATAAAAGTATGCATGCAATAATAATTTAAAAACTGAATTAAATAACTTTAAAATATTGGGATCAATATGGTCAATGGTATAACTTGCCTTCGTTGAAGTCTTGGTACTCTAAATCCTCTGAAGGATCGAACTCTCTGGAGTCGTCGAAGTCTATACGCGAAAATACGACAAATTTAATTGAAATTCAAATAAATTCAAAAAGACAAACCAAACTAACTCCAAATCAAAATATTTTAGTTTAGTTATCTATATAATGATTTTATATAAATTTAGCAATTTGAATCACCCAATTTGGAGTTTGGATGCAAAAGATATGGATTAAATCAGATTTTAATTGAATTACCGGATTAATTTTCCCGAAGGAAATTCCAAATTATCGTGCAGCATGATGTCAGCGCCCGGGGGTGTGCCACTGACAAGCGGGCCCCACGGTACAGTGCACAACGAGGTGGGTGCGCTGGCTTAGCGGTTGAGGTGGCGCCACGTAGGCAGCCACGTAGGTGCTGACTCTACGAAAACGCACACGTGGCGCTGAGGTGGTGGTGATGTGGCTGTGCCACGCAGGCCCGAGACCGACGGAGCTCCAGCGACCTCTTCACTGGCGCTACGTGCCACAGCGAGGGATGTGAATGTGCACAAAAGAGAGAACAGAGGATGCTGGTCGCGATGCTCACCGAAATTTCAAGGATGCGCGGCGGGAAGGTCGTCGGCGACGTGGTTAAGCGGCGACGGTTTTAGGTTGACGGCGAAGTAGTGGTTCCCGGGGTCCTCCGGTGATGCGGGTGCACTCACTAGCTTCACGGCGTTGCGGCGATGCTGGCGGTGGTGGAGTCGAGGGCGGAGTGTCGACGGGGGCGCCGGAATCGGAGAAGAACCGGAGTTTAGCCGCCGGCGAAGAACTTTAAAATCTGGGCTCTAGAGACAGATTGGAGGGAGAAGGTTTGGGGCGTTGGGATGAGAAGAGAAGGGCGCACCCGAGGCTCTATTTATAGGGGTGCGGGCGGGGTTGAATCGCTGTGGAGAGCATGAAGGTCACGTGAAGCCGCCGGCGATGATTAGGGGATTTGGGGCGAGCTTAAGGAAAGAGAGCGTCGTGTTAGAGGCGGAGAGAATCCAAGGTTTAAATGTGCGCGTCAATTAGGGATATGTGGCCGGATTCGAACGTGCAAGGAAGGTTTTTGAATCCACGTCAATGGCGAACGCGACGGGAAAGGAAAGGGGAGCGCGAGGGAGAAGGAAAGGTAGGAGACGACGCACAGTGACGGTGGTCCCACTTGTCAGCGACGACGCTAAGTAGCAAAGAAGTGAGCGAAGTGATGGCCATGTGATTTAGATCGAACGGTCATCATTTGGTGGGATGTTCGGACCATCCGAAGATCACAACGAAATCGGACCATTCGTTGAAGATCCAACGAATGAGATTGGTTTGAGGTTTAAAGGCGTGGGAGGCTGGGCTGGTTGGGTCGTGCGCACGGGGAAATGACTTGGGCCGAGAGAGTTTCGGCCCAGCGACTGTTTGGGGATTTCTTTTGACTTTTCTAATTGATTTAATTCTGATAATTCAAAATAGCTTTAGAAAATAGTAAATAAAATCCAAAAATTATGAGAAAATTCACAGAAATTCTCAAAGGCATTTTGGACTTCAATAAAATATTTTCAACTATTATTTGGTAATAGATTTTGCAATTAAATTTGTTTTAGCTTTAAAATAATTAAGTAAAAGCTTTTAAAATTTCGGAAAATCCACAAAAATAAATAAGTTTTAATTTTCTCTGAAATTTGAAAATTTGGGCTGTTACATTCTGCGATGTCCCGCCAGCCAATGTGTGGCCGTGTGGGTGCACGTTCACCACCCCGCCAACTTTCTAGTCGAGTTCAAGCACAACAAAGACATGAAGCGTGTCTTCTCCCTTTCCGGCAAGGTGTTCAGCGAGGACGCTCCTGTCACCTTTTAGGCGTGGCATAACTGCGCCTAGACGATGTCCTCGCCGTTGAGGTTCCTGATGACTGTAGGCCTTGACGGCCTACTAGCCCATGCATGGGAACCCGACACAGTGCGCCAAACGCTCAACAAGCTGGGGCTGTAGCTTGTCTAGCTTCTACCCTTCGAGGGCAGACGGTGCCTAAGGGCCACAGCCTAGGCAGCCAACTCCGACAACATTCCAAGTGAGTTTCATCTATCCATCCCTGAGCCGGAGGGCATGACTGATGCCAGAGCTAGCTCACGTCTCGGGCCGGAGCCACCGCTAGAGAAGAGGTGCCTTGGCTACAACATCACTGTCCATGTGGAGGAAGTTTTGGATCAAACCTCACCGGTGGGTGGACACACCTATGGTCAGGGGTGAATTCAGGCCTCGGGCTGGGTGAGCTATAGCCCGAGGCCAGAAAATCTTACCAGTGTTAAAGTCTATGAAAATCTTTTGAAAAAAATCACCAAACATTCCAGTTCGACCTAAGAACAGTTGGCTTAGCCCGAGGCTTGGGCCGTGCCTAACTCCGCCCCTGCCCACGGTTAGTGAAGGGCAGCCTCGGCATTACTTCCACCCTTGGTTCCTAGGGCGAGTCAACGGTACTGGACTAAGCACCGGTTCTGTTGGCAATATGCACTCTGTGTGGCACGGTGAGGGCTCAGCTTCTTACGACGACGTGGTCGACCGCCAAATGACCCCTCTGTAAGATTGAGGAGGTCGACTAGAGGGGGGTGAATAGGCAGTTCTAAAAAACCTTTTGGCTAAAACCAATTTCTAATGCGAAAGCTAACAACAATTTGGTTTTGCACAATTAAAGCTTAAATCAACTAATCTTTACTAAGTACACCAACAATATAAGACTATTGATAACGATAGCAATCATACAAAGACATGTAAGCAATTTAATACAAAGAATATAAATTGCACAAGTAAAGCACAAGAAGGTAAACCACAATGACACAAGGATATTTTACCATGGTGTTCAAAGACTTGCCGGTCTCCCCAAATCCACGTTGAGGTAAGCCCAATCACATTAGATCGGTTCCACAACTTGAGCCAACACCTCCGAGGTAAGTCCAACCACTTGGACCGATTCACCACTCGAACCAACACCTCGATCCACTCGGGGTTGCTCTTTCTCCACTCTGGAGATGGCGAGCACCAAACCACTTATAACCGCCCGGGTCTTCTCACAACCTTCTTTGAGAATATCACCGGCTCAACTCCTCCATGCCGTCTAGGTATCGGCAAACACCAAGAGTAACAAGTCAAAAATGCTCACTTGAACGAATCAAGTGTCTAAGCTCAATGCATACACAATCCACTACCTAATGCAACACATGTACTTAGGGTTTTGCTCTCTAAACTCACTAAGTGCAACACATGCACATATGAGGTGAGAGGGATTGCTCTTTGCTCAAAGGAATGGGTAATGGCACCAGCAACCTCACCTAAAACCAGCCAAGGTGGGTATTTATAGCCCACACACAAAAACTAGCTGTTTGGAAGAGAATCTGCTGAAAATCAGCGAAACACAGTCTGACCGCCAACCAATGGCCGGTCAGACCGCCCATGCTCCAACGGCTATAAAACTAGCCATTTGACACACAACCAGCCTGGCTGTCAACCAATGGTCGGTCAGACCGCTCCAACCCGGTCAGACCGCTAGGGGTGCAGTCAGACCACTCAACAGAACAAAGAGCTATTCTAGAAAAACACCTTCTCTGGAAAAAGCTGGCCAGGTCATTTGACCTGGAGGTCCGGTTAGACCGGCCAACACATGGCGGTCAGACTAGCACCCAAAACCAGAAAACACATTGTCTGAAAAAAGCTGACCAGGTCACATGACCCGGAGGTCCGGTCAGACCAGCCAACACATGGTGGTTAGACCGGTCAACCACGGCGGTCAGACTGCCAAAACAAGAAACTGACACACAGCCCGGTCAACCTTTCAAGGGCCGGTCAGACCGTCCAAAAGCCTGCGGTCAAACCGCCAGAGACTTGGAAACACATATATTGCATTCCGCTTCAACTCAATTTGCAAAACACATTTACCAATTGATACGCGATGTAAACAAGGGTTAAACGCGAGATTCTCAGTAAGTTGCAAAACACATTTGCCAACTTTTAGAATCGCACCACAAGGAATAAGGTACATGGACTTAAACCATTTGCAAAACACATTCACAAACTAAAGTCACATGCTATAAGGATTATGCATGATCCTCAACTATTTGCAAAACACATTCGCAAATATTGACAACATGCTAACGAGAGCTAGAGCAAGCACAACGAGCTATCAACTCATTACACTCTCAAACTACTAATCAAGATCTCTCTGAATAGTACAACAACCTATACTAGCAATCCGATCTTTCAACCAAACACCAAAACCGTTGTAGGACCGGAAAGGCGACTAGAGGGGGGGGGTGAATAAACGCTTTCTCTATTTTTCACCTCGATCGAACTCAACACTACTTTCACTCCAATAGCTATAAAAGCTATGAAGATTTGTATACAGGCACAGCGGATGACCTGTGTTGAATCCGATCAAACCCCGAAGCACAAGACTAAAAACATCTCACAACTGCAATGGCACAACAACAAAGATGATCGAATAAAAGTGTATACTAACTGAAACTCAATAAAGATGCAAGCGAGTGGAGCAGAACTAAGGTCACCAAGCAATCAAGACCGTTGTCTCCAGGAGCTGGTATCAGAGCCGACAAGCATGTACACAAGAGCTACGACACGAACTGCCGCCGCTGCATGCACACAACAGCAGCAGATCGGTAGCAAATGCACACGCACTCGGCAGCAGCTCACCAGAAGCAAAACGCACTAGGCCAACAGCACACGCACACAGCTGTAGCTCACCAGCAACACACAATAAACAAATCAACATAAGTGTTCTTCACTGCTAGCATTCACTGGACCACACACGCACAGCATGGCCAAAAACTTCCGTCGCATCAAGATGGTCAGCCAATCAATAAACAAACCAAAGCATTAAATCGATGGAAATTGATCGCATCAAGATGGCAGCCAACTTTTGGAGATAACACTTAAGGCTACAAAAGCATTCATGTCACTTTCAATCTACAGTGAATGAATAAACAAACAAGTAGCCCTAGCAATGAAATAAACTAAAAACACATGAATTCTTCACTGAAGCAGGAAACGGGATTTCTGTTTTCCTAGAGACTACAACCCGCCGGCCCTGTTTTCTTTTGGATACGCGCCACCATAGAAACCTAATTCGGTCTGCACAGCTTCAATCGCACCAAACGAATCAGAGCAGACAAGCAGGTAAACAATAGACTAATCCAACACAGTGAAGCAAAGATCAAACCAAGACAAAAAAATAGCATCAAAGAAGCAGGCCAAGGCAATAAAATAAATCTGCAGATAGCAGCCAAGTAATGGACTGATCCAAACAGCAAATCAATACAGACTGGATCTTACAAGCATGAGACATAGAAACTGCGATTCTTTGATCAAGCAGTCATTGCAGCCCCGTTTTTTCTCAGCCAAAGAGCGGCCCGCTGCCGCAGCTCCTAAATCTCAGAGGAACAGGCCGCCAGGAGCTCTCAGATATTTGCGGGGCACATGTCGCCGCCACTCATTCCTACAGGCTCCGCCCCTATAGGGTACTCATTTTCCAGGGGCCAGAGACCGCCGCCGCCGGCTCTCTACAGGCACCACACAAAAACGGCGCTGGTTTCTCCTCTTTCTGCCCAGGGGCGCCGCCACCCCTACAGATTTTTCAAGAAACTGGCCGCAGCTCCCTGGCTTCTTTTTTCTCTAGCGGCCGCCCTCTACAGGCACGCAATTTTTTTTTTCTCAGCGGCAGCAAGCAGAATATTCCATCTCAGCTCCTTTTATAGGGTAACCTCTAACCCTAAAAACCTTAGAGAAGATTTACCCTAATGGGCTTCCGTTAAGACCCAACATCAACGGAACACATACGCACGCAAATTAAAGCGCCGTCTTCATCGTCGATTGATCTAAACCACTTCATCATGCACCGATCCGCGCCGCGGCTTAGTCAAAAAGCCACCAAGGCGGTATTTAGTAAAATTACCAAAATACCCCTTCTCGATCTTTTCCGAAGACCGAGACCACAAATCATGAAGCAATCCCATGCTTCGCCACGTGTAGGTTGATCAACAGCTCCATGTCGTCAAGTCTCTCCCGTCCGGATCCCACCGGCACCACTGAGCACTTGCAACGACTCCCGCGCCGCTTGATCCAACCAGTCGCACCGAACTGCCCGTTCGGTCATCCTTGTCTATGATCGTTCTGGACCTCAGCTCTCCAAGCTTAGTCCCGATCCTCCTCGCCGTTGACCGTCATTGACCTGCAAGCCACCTGCACAACAATAGACAAGCAAACACGAATCCGGGAACAAGTTCTTCACAACTTGACCCACGTTAGCCAAAACATGCAATATGCAACACATATGCAATAACAAATATGGATATGACCTATCCCAAAATCAATCCACCACTTAAATCAACATTCAGCACAAAAGCCGGTCAGACCGCCGCTGACCTGACAGATCTGAAACTTTGTCGAAAACACTTGAAACTTCAAACCAAAAGCCACATTGCCAATTGTTTCATCATCCTAAGATCATGGGCATATCCCCATGATATCCACAATCTCCCCCTTGATGAACACATTGGCAATCTCTCAGAAAATGTAAGTTTGTGGTTTGAAAAGTAAAATACTCGCAGTTTGCGCACAAAGGCACAACTTGGTCCAAATGCAAGAAAAAGCAAAGGAAATGACCAAACTGGCTCCAGAATAGCATAAACAAGTGAGATACATCAAAAGAAAGCAAGAAAGCTTCCAATTCCAGAGAATCGACAAAAATCTCACTTAAGGTCCATATGAAAGAACAATTATTCTATTTGACCTTAGATCATTGTGAGTCTTCAAGATTTGCAATTCAAGTTCAGAAAAGGCAATAAGACTAAAAGAATGCAATATGAATGCTCCCCCTCACTATGATCATCATTTTAAAAGAGAGAATATGAAATTTCAATTTCTCCATTTCTCCCCCTTACAAAACTTCTCCCCCATAACCAAAAAGCTCTTTATTAACATTACATTTTCTCTATATCTTCTCCCCCTTTGACAATGGATTCATCAAGGAATCATCCCTTCCTCTCATCCAGAGATGACAAATGCACAAGCAAGGAAGAAGCAAAAGAAAGAGCATGCATGAAATGCAATGGGGTGGCTTCATTTTTGTTTTGATTTTTCAATTTTTAGGTAAAAGAAGCTTTGGAGATTACTCAATTGAACAGGCTAGCATTTCTATCATTACTCGAGATACAACAAGCCTGACAAAGCTAGCAAGATCATGTTAAGACATATATAGCAAAGCTAGGCTAATGAGCTCAAAATATCACATGTTGTTGGATTAAATTAAGCAATGCATCAAAATTAGCAAGTTCAACAACAGGTATCCTAAAGTGATAATGGCCATATCAGAATGTCATTGTGAGATCTAGAAGCTAGCAAAGACCATCTAGGAGACAAAAGTCATGAAATGAATCATTTAGCTCAATTTTTGTCAAAAGCCCAAATTTCAACTATTTTTCATTTGCAATGAATATTCAAGTTGATAAAAGGTCTATCTTAGTAAAGAAGATCCTGGACTAGGAGCCATCCACAATCTCTTCCTAAGCTTCAACCAATTGACAAATTATATTTTCAGCTATGTGCTAGATCTCAAGCCTCACTGCGACCATCCCAAGCAACAAAAGCTTAAAAGAGTGGTCTAGGTCATCCAAAACTCCCCCTGAGTTCATGCCTAGTACAATGGCAAGCCGTCTCATGAGAAAAAATTGGTGAGATCAGTTTTTTCGCACAAAAGAGATCATTTTTCATTTTGCACAAGGGCTATTTTAGATTCTTTAATGAACTGAAGGCTCAAAAATGTTCAATACTAGATTCAAGAGCTAACAAAGCAATTTTGACAGGGCCAATATCACAAAAGGATCACTAATTGTGCAACTAGCTAAAAGATCCACAAATTGCAATTTTCGGTTCAAGTTAATTAACAGTTCTAGCTCAATTAGCAAAGACATTGCTGCACATGTGAAAGCATGATAATTCTAGCAAGTCAAAGAACTAGACACAATCTTGAGTAAGAATTGAAATACTAAAGCTCAACATGATAATAAGCAAAGCTTCATCAATTTAAAAGAAAGAAGCGGTAAAGCTTATATTACAATGCATCTTTTTGGATTTTTTTTTCATATGTATGCAATATGATACAATGAGATGCACAAAAGACTTAAAAGCCTAAACAGATCAAAAAGATCCGAAGAAGATACCACTTGAAAAAGGTATCAGAAAAGATCCACAAAAGTTCAAATGAACAAGGAAAGTTCAGATGAACAAGAAAAGGTTCAGAAAAGAACTAAGAAAGTTCCGAAAAGAACCAACTCCCACTCAAACCAACCCATAGGGATAAATTATCCCTTACTCGCATCTCAAGGTGGCAAACCTTGTTGGGTCAAAAAGCTTTGAGGGGAGATCTGCCAAAAAGGCCTTGGACTCCACTATAACTAGCACAAATACTTCAAACACCACAAGATCTAGGGACAGCAACTCGAAAAGCTAGGGAGCGAAACACCAACACTAAAAAGCTTACAGGCAACTCAAAAACCTGCTAACACTAGTGATTGGGAGACAAGCTCGACCTAGGCTGTGAGAAGAATGCATCCTAGCAAACCATGGGATAAGAAGAGTGCCTAGAAAAGACACGTGCTAGAACAAAGCCTCCTATCTACCCTGAACACAACAAGCCCAACACCTGACACGAACCAGATGCAATGCAAGGTAGACTAGGGATACCATACACAAATGTAGGGTATAGAAGCTCGAACCTGAGTCCCACTGCTTGGCAGTGAGATGTAGTCATGATAGATGAAGATACAATCCTTGAAGCTTCAGAAGGTAGTTGCGCTCACCCATCATCCTCATCTCAAATTTCTTCGTCTCCGAGAAGTGATAGTCATCATTGAAGGCACAAATGAAGAAGAACCAACAGTTTGAAATCATGAATCACATGTTCTTCTTCTCAACTGAAAAGACTACACCAAAGAGACAGAAAAAGTCTATGCCTTGGTACTGGGTTAGTGAGACAAAATCTAGAGAAACAGTACCAAGACACATGACTAGCAAGGATAGCAGCAAATGATCCAAAACTCATAAAAGCATATAATCAATAATTCAAGACATGAGCATGAAGATAGACAAATCAAACACAACACATGCTATCCAGGATAAGACAAAGCTCAAACTATCCTTAATCAACAATAAGGCATAGGAGCAAGCAAACAAGCACATAGCAAATCACACATCATATGTACAGTCATAAATAAAGCATGCTAGTGAAAGCTATGGCAAGACTCATGCATCCACAATTAACCGTAAGGCACAAAAACCATGTAAGCATAAAGCATTTTAAGAGCAAATCATGGATAAAGTATGCTAATATGGATATCAAATGAACATGTGGATACATACAGCAAACAACAACACGAGCAAAATAAATCATGTACACAACATTACAAGCTCATGATGACAAAACAGCTCACAAAACCATGAAAATAATGAACAGCAATACAGTACATGGATATATAAGCAAGAATCAACAGGAGCAAGATAATAAAGGTACAAGACATCACAAGCTCATGTTGACAAACCAAGCTTATACACCCATGGAAATTAAGAACAATAATATGATACATGGAAGTACAAGCAAGGTAAAAGCATGATGAAAGATATCACAAGAGTAACACATGCCAATAAGGTACAAGTGAGCACAAAGCAAGCACAACATGCCAAGTATGAATAATCATGAAGATAAGGCATGAAGGTATATGATTGCTCACAAAACAGGTGTAGATGCCGATCATTAAAGCATATGCCTCTTGGAGGCCATCGTTGAGGTGGAGAACCATCAAGTGACCCGATCATGTGATGAAGCAAAAGATCAGAATCCTTTAAGTCCATGTTCTCCAACCCGTGTTCTCGGTACCTACACAAGAGAAAGGCACGGTGTCCGAGTCTTGGGTCCCAAAGGGTTAGAGAGCAAATGCTTGGGAACCCAAACCTTGGACACACCACCACTAGAGACAGTCGAACCATTATGTGTGTTAGCATGATGCAAATGATGGTCCATGCAAGAAGATCCAACATCAACCTTGAAGGCATGCCGCGAGTGGACAACTCGATGAGGAAAACGAGGTCCATCTCTAGAAAAGCGGCAATGTCCTTGCTTGAAAGCACCAAGATGAGAACCAACAGAAGCATCAAAAGAACTCACACAATCACACCGTGGGTGTGTATCTCGATGAACAAAACAAGGTCCACCTCTTGGACAACGGCGGAAATCCTGCCTCGGGGTAGATCGTGGACCAAAACCAAAACTATGCAAACCATGTCCACGGTGCTATCCGACACCACTAGAAAATGTGTCAAAGAAGCCATCAACAAATCGAGTCTTCGTGCTTGGCTCTTTAGTGTGCATGTCATGAGAAAGACTATGCTCACTAGAAGACTTAGAAGCATGAGCTCAACGCATCTGTTTTGCACGCTGGAAACAAAAATCTACATGATGTCCATTCTTCCCACAAAATGAGCAATGGTGTAAAGGTCTACTAGTAGACACGGTCCGAGAGGATGAAGCACCATTATGGCTCAAAGAAGAAGTCCTGGAAGAACTAGCATCATGACTCGTCCTCGTATCGACACTAGACCCACACATGCCATGAGAAAGGCTATGTGTGTTCCTAGAGGTACGACGACGCACTCGATGCTCATATTTCAAACGGCGAAAGCAAAACCCAAGAGTGTGTCCATTCTTCTTACAAAATGTGCAATGGTACTTCTCTTTTGAAGATTTAGTACCATTTGAGAAAGAAGCACATTTGTCTTTTGAAATCAGTTGGACAACACAAGAAGAGTCCGAAAGAGTCGAACTCACAAAAGAAGAGCTATCTAGAGCGATGCCACACAAACCAACATCAAGTGACTCACGTTTAGCACAAAAAGACTCCAACTCCGAATGCAAAGAAGCAAGAGAAATCTTAAAAACATCAATCTCAGAGTGAAGGCAAATACAAGAGTCACATGACTTGATGCTCATATCATCGCGCAAAGACTTAACCTCGCTCTTCAATGAAATGCAAGATGTGCAAGAAATTAATGATGCTTTCGAATTAAGCATGCAGTTCAAAGCATCAATTTCAGTTTCTAAACAAGCACAATTCTTGCAAGAGACTAAACCATCCTTAAGCAATTTTTCATGTTCTAAGCACATGCTACAAGGCCTAGCTTTGATATCAATAATTTCAGCCTTAGCATTCTCTAATTGCTCAAGATGAAAGGAATTAGTCAATTTAAGCTTCTCAAAATTAGCAAGCATGCCTACACAAGAATCACAATTATTTCTAGCCATAGATCTAAGATTGCCTATTTCTAACTTAGCATCGTCAAGCTCATGATGTAAGGCAATACAAGAATCACATGGCATAGAAGCATTTGATTTCAACAATTCATTTTCAGATTTTAGGCATGCAAAAGAGTTATTCAAGTTCTCCATGTCTACAAGCAATGAACCATAAGCATTCATGGAGGTTTTCAATTCAGAGAGCTCATGAGACAAATCATTCTTTTCTCTTTTTAGCAATTTCATTTTCTTCCTCAGAGCATGCAATTTATATTCATATGAAATCAAGCCATCAATGAGTTTTTCTTTGCTCACCTTGCTTAGCTTGAGTAGGGGATCGTCCTCATAAGAGTCATCACTATCATCAAAAGGCTCATCATCAAAATCCTCTCCATCATGTTCATCCTCAAAAGCTGCTGCACATATGCCACTGGGCTTCTTCTCCTCGGGCTCTAAAAGTGACTCATCCCTGAAACTAGGACAATCAAAACAAAAAGATTTGCCACAGATATCACATGAGACTTCCTCCTCCATCGCCATTAGACTTATCATAAATTGAAATGTCTTGTTACGACCAACACCATTGGTAAAAAAACCACGACAAGATGCAAGGAAACGCTCACAAGTCCTCACACTAGTCGCCATGCTCAAAGATCAATAAAGATCACAAAAGAGCAAACTTGGCTCTGATACCAATTGTAGGACCGAAAAGGCGACTAGAGGGGGGGTGAATAGACGCTTTCTCTATTTTTCACCTCGATCGAACTCAACACTACTTGCACTCCAATAGCTATAAAAGCTATGAAGTTTGTATACAGGCACAGCAGATGACCTGTGTTGAATCCGATCAAACCCCGAAGCACAAGACTAAAAACATCTCACAACTGCAATGGCACAACAACAAAGATGATCGAATAAAAGTGTATACTAATTGAAACTCAATAAAGATGCAAGCGAGTGGAGCAGAACTAAGGTCACCAAGCAATCAAGACCGTTGTCTCCAGGAGCTGGTATCAGAGCCGACAAGCATGTACACAAGAGCTACGACATCGAATCGCCGCCACAGACGCACACAACAAAGAAGCAGATCGGTAGTAAACGCGACACGCACTCTAAGTGACTCACCGTATAAACGCACTCGCCAAGAAAGACACGACACAAACAGTAGCTCACCAAGAGCACACAATAAACAAATCAACATAAGTGTTCTTTCATCGCTAGCGTTCATCGACCACACACGCACAACATGGCCAAAAACTTCCGTCGCATCAAGATGGTCAGCCAATCAATAAACAAACCAAAGCATTAAATCGATGGAAATTGATCGCATCAAGATGGCAGCCAACTTTTCGAGATAACACTTAAGGCTACAAAAGCATTCATGTCACTTTCAATCTACAGTGAATGAATAAACAAACAAGTAGCCCTAGCAATGAAATAAACTAAAAACACATGAATTCTTCACTGAAGCAGGAAACGGGATTTCTGTTTTCCTAGAGACTACAACTCGCCGGCCCTGTTTTTTACGGATACGGCGCGCCACGAAACCTAATTCGATGCTGCATGACTTCAATCGCACCAAACGAATCGGAAGCGGCATAAGCGTGTAAACAATAAACTAATCCAACACAGTGAAGCAGCATCAAACCGCACAGCAAAAATCGCATCAAAGAAGCAGGCCAAGGCAATAAAATAAATCTGCAGATGGCAGCCAAGTAATGGACTGATCCAAACAGCAAATCAATACAGACTGGATTTCACAAGCATGAGACAAAGAAACTGCGATTCTTTGATCAAGCAGTCACTGCAGCCCGTTTTTTCTCAGCCAAAGAGCGGCCCGCCACCGCAGCTCCTAAATCCCAGAGGAACAGGCCGCCAGGAGCTCTCAGATTTTTGCGGGACACATGTCGCCGCCACTCATTCCTACAGGCTCCGCCCCTACAGGGTACTCATTTTCCAAGGGCCAGAGGCCGCCGCCGCCGGCTCTCTACAGGCACCACACAAAAACGGCGCTGGTTTCTCCTCTTTACGCTTGGCGCCACCCCTACTGATTTTTTAAGCGGCGCGGCCCCCTGGCTTCTTTTTTCTCTAGCGGTCGGCCCTCTACAGGCACGCAATTTTTTTTTTCTCAGCGGCAGCAAGCAGAATATTCCATCTCAGCTCCTTTTATAGGGTAACCTCTAACCCTAAAAACCTTAGAGAAGATTTACCCTAATGGGCTTCCATTAAGACCCAACATCAACGGAACACATACGCACGCAAATTAAAGCGCCGTCTTCATCATCGATTGATCTAAACCGCTTCATCATGCGCCGACCCGCGCCGCGGCTTAGTCAAAAAGTCACCAAGGCGGTATTTTATAAAATTACCAAAATACCCCTTCTCGATCTTTTCCGAAGACCGAATCCACAGATCATGAAGCAATCCCATGCTTCGCCACGTGTAGGTTGATCAACAGCTCTATGTCGTCAAGTCTCTCCTGTCCAGATCCCACCGGCGCCACTGAGCACTTGCAACGACTCCTGCGCCGCTTGATCCAACCAGTCGCACCGAACTGCCCGTTCGGTCATCCTTGTCCATTCTGCGTCATGCTTGAGTCACTTAACCTCACCCGGTATCCATGATCGTTCTGGACCTCAGCTCTCCAAGCTTAGTCCCGATCCTCCTCGCCGTTGACCGTCATTGACCGCAAGCCACCGCACGACAATAGACAAGCAACATTTAATCCGGAACAAGTTCTTCACAACTTGACCCACGTTAGCCAAAACATGCAATATGCAACACATATGCAATAACAAATATGGATATGACCTATCCCAAAATCAATCCACCACTTAAATCAACATTCAGCACAAAAGCCAGTTAGACCGCCGCTGACCTGACAGATCTGAAACTTTGTCGAAAACACTTGAAACTTCAAACCAAAAGCCACATTGCCAATTGTTTCATCATCCTAAGATCATGGGCATATCCCCATGATATCCACACCGGTAAAAGACTAGGAACACATCATTAATCCTAGCTAGTCATACCTTTACCTTGCACATTCACTTGAAGCTTGATGACGCACATCTTCTCTTCTAGACCGGGTCATTGACTTGATAATCATCAACACATAATGATTTTCTTTTCTTTGAGATCTTGATATGCATCAACACATGATGCATCCTTTACTCCAAGCTCTTTACTTCAATATCATCAACATATGATGATCTTCTTCACCTCAGGATCTTGACTTGAACATCATCAACACATGGTGATTTTCTTTATCCTGAGTCTTGACTTGATGACAATCAACTCATGATGTCATCCAAAGTCTCCATCATCATGGAACATAACATATTCATCCAACTCATGGAAAATGTTAGTTCCATATGACGATTGTCATTAATTATCAAAATACTCTATTAACTCATAATGATGGATCTAGATTCTTCACTCTCTCACGATGGCTTCAGTAGGGCTGTTGGGCTGCACGCCTGCTGCAACTAGCGATCCGGCCGTGCTAGACTTACACCAGCCTGTGGCTCAAGTTCGTCGTGTGGTGGTTGTGCAGTGCATAGTGATCGTGGCGATTTGGAGCAAGCCGTTCTAGGAGCTACAAAGGGGTCAGCCATAGCAGCGGCCGCCTCGCCGATGGGGACAATCCTATTGGACTTGGGCGCCAATGTTGTTGGTGTTGACCCAGCTCCTTGAGAAAACTAACACATGTTTCCTCCCACACACTTGCTTGAGGTAGACAAAGAACACTCGGAATTGTGACGCGAACTCAACTTGCGCCGTTTTCAGCACTTCTATTATTCAGCTTAACTGAAGACTCGATTACGTAGGAAATGCTAGATAATGTGGTGGGCAGCTAACTCCCGATCTGTTTCTCATGGATCATGACCTGGGCGTGCGACGTTGCGACTAGATCAACCAACAAACTCACACCTACATGTAGGATTAAGTAAACAAACGTGCAGCACGTCCAAATGTTGACGTGACAAACCCCTAAGGGCATCTCCAATAGTTAAAGATAACCTTGTCTCTAATATATGCTACATTATCTTTAGAGACAACATCTCCAATAGATAGTCTCTAGCACACTCTCCAATATTTGTATTTTATATTTTTTTTGAAACGGTCTTACATGTCAACTAGAGTATATTAATGTATCATGTCTTGTTTCGCGTGCACGACCGTCTCTTTAGGAAGAGACGATCTGTACTCTCTCTCCTTCCCCTCTCTCCTCCACGTAGGATTTTACTGATGTGGCATAGCTAAGAGTCGACAATAAATACACTATTAGAGATGCCCTAACACGATGCAAACACAAGAAGTATCAACAAGATTAAATCAAATGGTTGGGGCGGTCGCTCTCGCACCTCCCTCGCCCATGCCTCAAGAAGGCCTACCCCACCGCTCAGGGACACCCGACAAGCGCGCAGCGCTAGCATTTATTTCTCCTCGATCTGCTCTGGCCCTCACCAAAGTGGCAATTGACAGTTCCAACAACAGGCTTCGAGAGCCCGGACCTTCTATTCTCAGCTCAAGCCTAGGGAGCACGCCATCTACAGTGAATCAGAGCAAGGATCTGGTTCCAACTGCTAATTTTTTTTAAAACACAATTACAAAAATAAATACTCGTTTAATAAAATTATAAAAATGAGCTTCTATCTCTATTTGAATTGGCGATAGGAGCGGCTCCTATCATCCAACAAACTATAGTTAATGCCTCTGTCGTCATTCCAAATAGTAATTGGCATGCAAATCACCATTTGAAATGGCGACAGGGACCCCGTAGCTCCCTATCGCCATTCCAATCCAAATGACGACAGAAGTTAGGCTATAAAAGGTCCAAAAACTCAGCCCAAATTCACTTTTAATCTAGAAAAGAAAAGAGGAGGGGAGGGGAAGAGAGGAGCTAGCAAAGTGGTGTCCATCCGTAGCAGAGGAGGGGGGAGAGGGAGGAACATATCTGGTCGCCCACATTGTAGGTAATTTTTTTTGTAACTTTATATTTAATTTTGAAACCCTAGTAGTTTAGCAAATAAAACTAGTAGGTCTATAATTGAATAGATTAGATACTTTTAGATGTATGGTTATATAGTGTACTTCGTTGTAGTACATCTTTCTAGGTGTGTCTAGTTTAGTTATAGAAATGTGGTTAGTTATAATGATTTTTTATGGTGTAGTAATTGAATGGATTAGATAGTATTAGATGTACGTTTATGCAGTGTAGTTCTTTGTAGTACCTCTTTTTAGGTTTGTGTGTAGTTTAGTTTTAGGTATGTGCTTAATCATGTAGATATTTTTTAGGAGCAATTCGTTATATGCTACTGGATAACTTAGGATCTTCACAATATGTCACTCGTGTCTCACTGACATATGGGTCAAGGACCCACATGTGAGCCTCACAATGAGTGACACATTATAAATCATGTAGTTATTCAGTGGCATATTGTGAATTTTCTCTATTTTGTATGGTGCGATGATTGAATAGATTTCTGTAGTTCATTGTAATAAATCTTTTTAGGTGTGTGTAGTTTAGTTTTAGATATGTGGTTAATCGTGTAGATATTTTTTATGGAGCATTAATTGAATGGATTAGATAGTTTTAGATATATGGTTTTGTAGTGTAGTTCGTTGTAGTACATCTCTTTATGTGTGTGTAGTTTAGTTTTAGATATATCGTTAATGATTCATTTTTAATAGTATGCTTTTTTAATAGAGTTACAAAAATAAATGCTCACTTAATAAAATTAGAAAATGAGCTTATGTCGCCATTTGAAATGGTGACATGCCCCTATGGCTGGTTGGATTAGCGACAGGAGCCCTATCGCCCACCAAACAGTATGAAATGCCTATGTCGCCATTTGAAATGGCGATTGGCTTCGAAATAGGGTTAATATTGTTTATTTTTATTTTCTGTTTATGTTTCTTATTATTAATAATGCAAGCACTGATTTTTCTATTTTATATTATTTTAGGTATGGCGTCTATAGGAGGTTCTATGCAGTGGCCCTTCGAGTTACTAAACCAGCTGTTGACGCGGGCCACCAGAGCCGCCTTAGTACCGTCCATCCCCAATCCGGCGAGCCACCCATGGAGCTTGGCCCGCTGCGTCTACGCATGCCCATGAGGGTCTAGAGGGTCAACCCACTTTGGGCTTGCACGTATGTGCAGTTGTGACATTTATATACTCAATTTCAATCTGACTTGTGTGGGTGTACTCATGTATCCTATTGATCGTTTTGACGTAGGTTGAGAGCATCTGTCCTGCTTCTGCTTGCGAGGATGGTGGAGGCGATGTGGGAGAACGACCAAGACTTTCAGACGCGTGTGTGTTTTTAAAGACGACCGAAGGCTCTTGATGACATTGGTGGACTGTTGGAGGCCAAAGATGCACATGTTCCATCGTCTATGCAGGGAGATGGCTCCTTGTAACATCCTGATTTTCAGGCCTTTTTGGAAATTTTTAAAATAAAAATAACCATTTGGTTTTGTTGAAGTTCTAAAGATTAACTTGAGATTTTTGGAATTAAAAGTGATTTAAATGACTAAATCGAACGTCAACTAATCCAAAAGTTTGGTTTAGTATGAGTTTGTTGGAGCTCTCTGGAGTTGAAATTCCCTTTCTCTATTCGTTCCGTTTTCCCCTCGGCCCAGCTTTTTCTTGTCCAAACCTCCCTCTCAGTCCAGACCTCCCTCTAGTCTGGACCTCCCTCTCAGTCCAAGACCTCCGGGTGATCCTAGGAGACCTCCTGGGTGATCCTGGAAAACCTCCAAGTGGTCCTGGAGACTGATCACGACCACCTCTTTGGTCACGATCTCCCATTGGTCACGACCACCCCATTGGTTGGACTACCCTCCTGAGCTTTGACTAGCCCCACCTGTCAGCCCTGCTCACCTTCTTTTTCCTCCCGCCGCGTCACTGCTGATGCAAAAGTCTTCACGCATTAAATGTCGTTGTGTTGCATTAAATGCTGTCGCTTCTGCAGTACCCGCACCCCCTCTCGTCTCCTCCCCTACCTGCCCCCATCTCCTCCTTCACCTACCCTTGAACGCGAGTGCCTCCGAGTCTTTCAGCAACTCTCCCCGTCTCCCCTGGCTATAAAAGCCTGAGCAACTCGCCTAGTTCCTCTGTGCTTCGAGTTTCGCTACCGTCGGCTGGAGCCTGCGCCGTCGCCTCCCCATCGCCAAGGAGTCCGCTGAAGTCTGCGTTGTCACCTCCTCGTCGCCAAGGAGTCCGCTGGAGCCTGCACTGTCTTCAACCACCTCACTGCCGAAGGATTCATCGGAGCGTCCGCGCTATCTTAGACCGCCACCCTCCGTCCACCGACTCCCCCTCCCCCTTCAGTCTCTCTCACGGCCCTGGTGAGTTTCTCCATGCCCTGTTCTCTTCCCTTGTCCGTACGACCACGTTGCGTAGTCGTATCCCTTCCTACGACCATGTTGCATAGTCGTATCCTTTTGTATTCTTCGTACGACCACGTTGAGTAGTCGTATCCTTCTTGTATTCTTCGTACGACCGCGTTGAGTAGTCATACCCCTTCTGTATTCTTCATACGACCACGTTGAGTAGTCATATCCTTCTCGTATTCTTCGTACGACCGCGTTGAGTAGTCGTACCCCTTCTGTATTCTTCGCACGACTACGTTGAGTAGTCGTATCCTTCATTGGACCTCCCTTGACCTCCTCAGGTCCTCCAGAATCTCCTCAGGACCTCCCTTGACCTCTTCAAGACTTCCAGGATCTCCCTTGACCTCCTCAGGACCTCCAAGATCTCCTCAGGACCTCCCTTGACCTCTTCAAGACCTCTAGGATCTCCTCAGGACCTCCCTTGATTTCCTCAGGACCTCTCTTGACCTCCTTAGGACCTCCGTCGACCACCCTCCCAGTTGGACCTCCTCCCGAGAGCTTGTTCCTAATTCATCTAATTCAGTACCTTACTGTTGGTTCTAGTTGGGTTTGTTTTGGAGTTTATTTGGATTTTATTTGGTCTTTATTTGAATTTTTTTCGTTCTCACGTGTAGATTTCGACGACTCCGGAGAGCCCAAGTACTCCGAAGAATTAGACCCTCAAGCTTTCGAGCAAGGCAAGTTACACGCTTGATCATATTGAATCCCAGTATCTCAAATTATTTAAGTTCTATTTCAAATTATTATTGTATGCTTATTTAAATTCAAGTAATTTAAATCCCTGTTTTAACTTTATAGTTATTCCTAATTCCTTTGTACATCCAAACTTGATTATTGATTCAACCACCCCTTGTTACCATAGTAAAGAGCTAGTTGGTACATTAGTATGAACTAGCACATGTTGCAAAACTCTATGCTTAGTTAAAGCATAGACCCAAAAATCTTGATTTAGGGAATTTACTACCAAAGACTAATGTTGTCGAAATGTTTTAATCATAACATTGGGTTGTCATGGAAGTTTGCAAATATTTTTGAAAAGCAAAGCAAAAGGAAAACTGGTTTGGACTTGGGCGAATTGGCTGTTCAGAAGGGTGCATGTTCATGCACGGGATTGATTCATTTCTATGATCGAGGCCCAGGGTTCTGTTGGAAGTCACCCAAGTCAGTTAAGGACCAGTCTTCGAGTGTATTTTGCTATGCCCTACCTTACTACCACATGTTCTGAATGGGCAGAACCTGGCTAACTAATTTGCAACGTTTCACCGTGGTCGTTCCATCCGGTTGTGTGGGTGTTTTGACGACCTACTTTTATGTATTCCCACCTGGCGCAAGAGGGGGTCTGAACCCGGTGGATGGTTAGTCCAAAGGGGGCGAAACCTTAGTGAGGGGGGACTACGGTGGAATGGTGATCTGTAAAGGCCTTGTCATGTGCTCTAGACCGCTTATCTATAGTAGTGAGCGGTGGTATCAACGGATGCCAAACAAACTAGAGAAGTCGTGTCGTGTGGGTAAAGTTGTACACCTCTACAGAGTATAAAACTATTCGAATAGCCGTGTCCACGGTCATGGATATGCTAGCAAAGCTGCTCCAAGTTAGATTTTGGTTTTGTTTTTCAAAGACTTTATGAAATGGTTTTGGATATCTATCCAAATGGGTTTTGGGCGGGTAGCCCTGTGATAGGAGGGTATCCTTCACCACTTATTGATGAATGTTATCTGACTATAAAACTGAGATTTAGAAAATAAATTTTAGTTATTGTATAACTGCTTTCGAACTTAGTATAAGTATTTGGAAAGAAATATGGCTTTATGCAAATCAACTCTAGAAGCCTTCCTTTGAGATATCCTTACATGCATTGCAATCTGTTACTTGACGGGTGTGACTTGCGAGCGTGGTTGTTGTGCTCACTCTTGCTTAATTCAATAACTGAGTAGGAGAAGAGGTCTACGAGGAGCCTAAGGACTAGGACGACTAGGCTACACCCTCCAGACGATTGCTTGTGGCGAATCGTGTGGTCTACTTGCTTTTGTCTTCCGCTGTGTTTGGTTTTGTCAGCCCATAAGCCATTCTTGTAATCAACTCTGTTTTTTATTAATGAAGTTTGCATTTATGGTTGTTACCACATTTGTTTACTTTATGAGCTAGCCGCTGATCTTGGGACTAGTTTGGTTTGCACTGAGGATTTGGGGTAATCCCAGGTCCGACCGCGACAAAAGTGGTATCAGAGCCATCTCGACTGTAGGTCGTAACCTAGTAGAATAGTCGTTAGTTGAAAATTTCAAAACTTATTTTATACAACAAGAAAGATAATTTGTTCTCTCCTCATCTTGATCATCTTTCTATCCTTACCTCCTTCTTGGTATTCTTCCTTACCTTACTCTCTCCTCACCGTTTTACAATGTCAAATGGATCCTCTTTCCCTTGAAATTTCTATAGGTGGTCTCACGATTAGCTAACCTAGTGTCCAAGACCCTAAGACTTGAAGCTGTCAAAAGAACGTTGTCGCGCAGGAACCACCGAGGACCGCGAGCATCGAGTAGAACGTTGTATAAAACTATTAAATAATTTGGAAAAGCTTTTTGTGTTGGTTGTTTTGCTTGGGTGGGTTGTTTCGCCCTGTCCCCCTTAGTTTCTCGTCTTCTTTCCTTAGTCTGTGGAGTTCAACTGATGGTGACTACTCGCAACGGTAGTGGCAGCACCAGCAATTAGAACAGAGAGAATGTGCAAGAGAACCCAATTCTGCCGCCACCACCCCCTCCAGCTGAAGGACCCGACTATTACCAGATGATGGCCAACCAAGCTCAGCTGATTAATCTGCTCGCGCAATCCATCAACAACACCCATAACTTGCAAGCGGCAGCAGCTGCTCAACCTCAAGCTTTCGCTCCACCTCCCCCAAGGGTCAATATATCAGAGTTTATGAGGTTATGTCCACCGATTTTCTCCAGTAGCGCTGAGCCAATGGAGGCTGATGATTGGCTTAGAGGCGTCGGCGAAAGCGGATATGATCCGATCTGCGATCGTGAGAGGGTTCGGTTTGCCTCTCACCAGCTAAACGGACCAACGTCAGAGTGGTGGGTTAATTTCACCCAGTCCCATGCGGATGCTCAAACCATCACTTGGGATGAATTCGTGCAGGCTTTCCGCTGTGCACACATTCCACGAGGCATGATGGCCCTGAAGAAGAAAAAGTTCCGCACCTTGCACCAAGGCAACCACTCAGTCAATGAGTATTTGCACAAGTTCAACCATTTAGCCCGCTATGTACCAGAAGATGTGGCAACTGATGAAGCCAAGCAAGAGCGTTTCTTGGAAGGACTCAACGATGACCTCGCAGTCCTCCTCATTGCCCAAGACTACACTAACTTTCAGCAGTTGGTGAGCAAGGCTATCCGTCAGGAGGGCAAGCACCTAGAAATGGAGAACCGCAAGAGAAAGAAGGCATCCCAGAAATTCAACTCTGGGGGTTTTCCCAAGCCCCGCACCACTCAGCCACAGACACCTCAGCGTAGGACATTCCAGTCCTCTCCGTCCAAGGCACCGATGTCAGCTCAGCGCCCAGTCAACTCAGGTTTCCGCAATACTTCTCCTGGAGGCCAGTTTTCGAAGAAGGCACCTACTACCTCCACTACAGGAGTTACTTGCTTTTATTATAATGAAGTGGGGCACTACGCCAATAAGTGCCTGAAGAAGCAGCAATCAGCAACCCCAACCCGACCAAATCAGGTAGTTCCAGCACCTGGCAGCACCTCAAATGTGAAGCCATCAGTGCAGTACATGAAAGGACGTGTGAATCACGTCACAGCGGAAGAAGCTCAGACTACACCAGATGTGGTCCTTGGTACGTACCTTGTCAGTTCAGTACCAGCATCAGTTTTATTTGATTCAGGAGCTTCGCATTCTTTCATTTCAAGTAATTTTATGGGAAAATATATGTTATCTATCTCTTCTTTAGTTAACCCTATGTTAATCCATTCTCCTGGCTCGGAAATGAGGACTAGTTCCCTATGCACAAACCTTACATTGGAAATATCGGGAGTACCCTTCTTGGCAGACTTAATAGTCTTGCACTCCCAAGGATTAGTTGTGATTCTCGGAATGGATTAGCTAGCCAAGAATCAAGGCCAAATAGACTGTGTTAGTAGGTCTATCACCCTCACCAATGATCAAAGAATCCAGGTAGAGTTCAGACCTGAGACCTCTGTTAGAGCAAGTCCTATCTTGACCAGTCTGAAGGAAGTAAAGTTAGAAGACATCCTAGTGGTCAATGAATACCCGGATGTATTTCCTGAGGAATTACCCAGTATGCCACCAGATAGGGACATTATGTTCCTAATTGACCTAGTCCCAGGGACAGCTCCAATTTCAAAGAGACCTTACAGAATGCCAGCAAATGAGTTAGCAGAATTGAAGAAACAAATCGAAGAATTGCAAGACAAGGGTTTATTTCAACCAAGCTCATCACCATGGGAAGCACCAGTACTGTTTGTCAAGAAGAAAGATAACAGTATGAGAATGTGTGTAGATTATAGATCACTCAATAAAGTCATAATCAAGAACAAGTATCCATTACCCAGGACCGACGATCTCTTTGATCAATTGAAAGGAGCAAGTGTTTTTTTCCAAGATTGACTTAAGATCTGGTTACCATCAGTTGAAGATCAGACCAGAAGACATTCCCAAGACCGCTTTCACCACAAGATATGGATTGTACGAGTTTACAATATGTCATTCGGTTTGATGAATGCACCAGCTTATTTCATGAATATGGTGAATAAAGTATTCATGGAGTTCTTGGATAAGTTTATGGTCATATTCATTGACGACATTCTCATCTACTCGAAGGATGAAGAAGCGCATGAGAAGCATCTCAGGACAGTTTTGGAAAAACTCAGGGAGCACCAGCTCTATGCCGAATTCAGTAAAAGTGAATTTTGGCAAAGTCAAGTAGCTTTTCTCGGACATATCGTGTCAGTAGAAGGAGTTGCAGTAGATCCTGCAAAGGTTGAAGCCGTGTTGGAGTGGAGGAAACCCAAGACTGTCACCGAAGTCAGGAGTTTCCTTGGATTAGCTCGATATTACCGAAGATTCATAGAAGGTTTCTCCAAGACCGCCAGACCTATGACTCAGCTTTTAAAGAAAGAAAAGAAGTTTGATTGGATAGATGCATGTAAGCAAAGTTTTCAAGAGTTAAAGAAAAGACTAGTATCAGCACCTGTGTTAGCCTTACCTGACATCCGCAAGGACTTTGAAGTTTTCTGTGACGCCTGTCGTCAAGGCCTTAGTTGTGTATTAATGCAAGAAGGTAAATTCATTGCTTATGCATCTCACCAGTTGAAGCCTCACGAAGGAAATTACCCAACACATGACTTGGAACTAGCTACAATTGTGCATGCCTTGAAAATTTGGCGGTATTACCTTATCGGTAATCGCTGTGAGATTTTTACAGATCACAAAAGTTTGAAGTATATATTCACCTAGCCAGAACTCAATCTCATGTAGAGGAGATGGCTAGAGCTGATAAAGGATTATGACCTTCGAATCCATTACAATCCAGGCAAGGCAAACGTAGTGGCAAATGCCCTGAGTAAAAAAGGGTATTGCAATACTGCGTTGGTTCAGAAGAGTCAGCCAAGATTGTATGAAGAGTTGAGGCATCTGAATTTATAGATTGTTAACCATAGTTGTGTAAACACCTTAGAAGTGCAACCAACTATTCATAATAAAATCAGAGAGAAGCAGAAAGAAGATGAAGACATCAAGGAAATCAAGAAGAACTTGAGAAGAGGCAAAGCCCCCAGGATTTTCTGAAGATGAGTAAGGTACAGTTTGGTTCGGTAACTGCATCTGTGTGCCGGATCACCAAGAGATAAAACAGTTGATTCTGAAGGAAGCCTATGAATCGCCTTACTCCATTCATCCAAGCAGTACCAAGATGTACCAGGATCTAAAGGAAAAGTATTGGTGGGTCAGAATGAAGTGAGAGATTGCTGAATTTGTTGCACAATATGATGTATGCCAAAGAGTCAAAGCAGAATATCAAAGACCCACTGGACTATTACATCCTTTACCAATTCCCGACTGGAAGTGGGAACAAGTAGGCATAGACTCTATCACTTGATTGCCTAGGACCCAATCGGGATATGATTCCATCTAGGTTGTGATTGATCGTTTAACTAAAGTGGCACACTTCATACTAGTCAAGACCACTTATCAAAGGAGTAAATTGGCATAGCTATATATAGCCAGGATCGTCTATTTGCACGGAGTACCCAAAAGGATAGTGTTTGACAGAGGATCGCAGTTCACATCTAGATTTTGGAAGAGTCTGCATGAAGCCTTTGGAACCAGACTCAACTTCAGTACAGCATACCATCCCCAGATAGATGGACAGATAGAGCGAGTAAATCAGATTTTGGAGGACATGCTTCGAGCCTGTGCTATAGACTTTGGGAAGAGTTGGGATCAGAACCTTCCTTATGCGGAATTCTCTTACAACAACAGCTATCAAGCTAGCTTGCAAATGTCTCCCTTTGAAACATTTTATGGCAGACCGTGTAGAACCCCTCTCCTTTGGGATCAAGTTGGAGAACATCAGTTCTTTGGACCTGAATTAATTAAGGATGCTGAAAGTAAAGTAAGACTAATAAGAGAACGATTGAGAGTGGCTCAATCTCGACAGAAGAGTTATGCTGACAATCGTCGCAGAGATTTGTCCTTGAGATAGGAGATTTTGTCTATCTCAGAGTAACTCCACTCAGAGGAGTAAGAATATTTCAAACCAAAGGAAAGCTCGCACCAAGATTTGTTGGACCATACAAGATTGTGGAAAAAAAAGACGAAGTTGCCTATTGGCTAGAGCTATCGACGTCTTTATCTGCAGTTCATGACGTCTTCCACATGTCACAACTAAAGAAATGTCTTCGAGTTCCAACAGAGCAAACACCGCTTGAGAGCATCGATCTTCAAGAAGACCTCACCTATGTGGAGCAGCCAATCAAGATTCTTGATTTCGTGAAGCGCGTTACTAGAAGAAGGATCATTCGTTCGTGCAAAGTTTAGTCGAGTAACCACTCAGAGGAAGAAGCCACCTGGGAACGAGAAGAAGATCTTAAAGTAGAGTATCCCCACCTTTTTGCTAACCAAGTCTGAATCTTGGGGTCGAGATTCCCTTAAGGGGGGTAGGTTTGTAACATCCCGATTTTTAGCACTTTTTGAACATTTTTAAAATAAAAACAACCATTTGGTTTTATTGAAGTTCTAAAGCTTAACTTGAGATTTTGGAATTCAAAGTGAATTAAATGACTAAATGGAACTTCAACTAATCCAAAAGTTAGGTTTAGTTTGAGTTTGTTGGAGTTCTCTGGCGTTGAAATTCTATTTCTCCGTTCGTTCCGTTTTCCCCTCGGTCCAGCTCTTTCTTGTCCAGACCTCCCTCTTGTTTGGACCTCCCCCTCAGTCCAGACCTCCCTCTCAGTCCAAGACCTCCAGGTGGTATTGGGAGACCTCCTGGGTGGTCCTAGAGACCGGTCATGACCACCTCTTTGGTCACGGTCTCCCCTTGGTCACGACCACCCCATTGGTTGGACCACCCTCCTGAGTTTTGACTAGCCCCACCTGTCAGCCATGCTCACCTTCTTTTTCCTCCCGCCGCATCACTGTTGACGCAAAAGTCTTCGTGCATTAAATGTCGTTGTGTCGCATTAAATGTTGTCGCTTCTGTAGTACCCGCTCCCCCTCTTGTCTCCTCCCCTACCTGCTCCCATCTCCTCCTTCAGCTATCCTTGAACGCGTGCGTCTCCGAGTCTTTCAATGACTCTCCCCGTCTCCCCTGGCTATAAAAGCCTGAGCAGCCCTCTTTCATCGCATTTTTCCACGCCCAACTCTCTTGCTCTCGCCCAGTTCCTCCGTGCTTTGAGTTTCGCCACCGCCAACTGGAGCCTGCGCCATCGCCTCCCCGTCGCCAAGTGTCGAACCCGGGAATGAAGGATCCCGAATTCTCTGTGTTCATACACTAGTCTAGGATTTCTAGTGTACACAGTCAAACAAAAGTGACAACACAAACATATCACGCATTTTATTAATAATGATCTAGAGTTTATTACAAAGGGCCTGACGCCAAATAAAGTAAAACAAAGCGAAAGCAAAGTAGTAGTAGTAGGCCACACGACTTGCCACAGGCAATTGTCTGGGGGCGTAGCCTAAGCGTCTGGATCCTCACCGTCCTGGTAGAAGTCTTCTCCTGAATAAATATTATTCAGCAAGAGTGAGCACTACTACCGTGCTCGCAAGTTCTACTACCGTGCTCGCAAGTTACACCCATCAAGTAACAGATTGAATGCATGCATAAAGTAAACAAGGGGTATTGGCAGGGTTTATTTGCATAAAGCGACATTTTCAATTTTAAATAATCACATTAATTTCCAAGGCTATTTTTATACTATATCTAAAATCAGATTTTAAATGACAGTTTTATAGTGTGGATAACCTCCATATTTGAATGGTGAAGGATACCCTCCTATCACATGGCTAACCGCCCAATTTTACCACAAGGATTATCCATCCAAAATCATCTGTTGAAATCATTTTAAAACCAAAAACAAGTCTAACTCGGAGTGGCTTTGCTAGCATGTCCATCACCATGGACGCGGCTATTCGAATAGTTTCTACTCTGCAAAGTTTGTACAGCTTTATCCACACGAGATAATATGCACTTTGTGTCGGCCAATCCACGCTTCCTAAGGCGTGTGACAAAGCAATTATCACAAGGCCGTCACAATGTTCTACCTCAAAGTACTCATGCCCGCTAAGGTTTCACTTCCATTGGACTAACCGTCCTCCGGAAGCCCCCTCTTGCGCCAGGTGGGACTACTATCTGACCGACACCCACACATACAACATAGCACAATAACTAAGAGGTATTACAAATTATTAAGCCAGGTCCTGCCCATACAGGACATGTGGTAGTACGGTGAGGCATAGCAAGATGCGGCTCAAAGACCGGTCCTTAATTGACTTGGGCGTCTTTCAATATCAAACCCTGGGTCTTAATCTTGACCAGATTAAACCCGTGCATAAACCTGCACCCACCATTCATCCGTTTCGCCCAAGTCCAAACCATTTTTTCTTTTATTTTAGTGAAAACCACCTTTACAAATTCCCTATGGTAAAACAATAACATAGGTTCAAGTTTAAACCAATTTGAAATGATTTGGCTAAATCCTCCCAAAATCAAAATCATGGTCTAAGCATTTGCTAAGCATGAATAATTTCCATACCAATTTATCTATGGTGACAAAGGAATGACATTTCAATATTCAAAATTGGCCATACAATAACAATTGGAATATCTAAGTAATTAAACAGGGACTTGAAATAATTTAATACAAGTAAGCATGCAATTAATAATTTAAAAACTGAATTAAATAGTTTTAAAATACTGGGAGCAATATGGTCAAGGGTATAACTTGCCTTCATTGAGGTCTTGAAATTCTAATTCCTCAGAAGGATCTACCTCTCTGGAGTCGTCGAAGTCTAAACGCGAAAATACGACAAAATCAATTTCAAAATTTAAATAAATTCAAAAAGACAAATTAAAATAGATCCAAATGAAATTATTTTATTTTATTTATCTATATAATAATTTTCTATGAATTTAGCAATTTGAAACACCCAATTTGGAGTTTGGATGCAAAAGATATGAATTTTACAAGTTTTAACCTAAATCTGTATTTTAAAAGAATTTTCTGAATTATTTTTCTAAAGGAAAATCTAGATTCTTGCGCCAGGTGACGTTAGCGCTCGGGAAATCGGGATTAACTAAAATAAAATGAACCCTGACATGTGGGACCCACATGTCAGTGCCTCGGCTCACGGTGAACCAAGTCCACCGAGCCTCGGGCCTAGAGTTTTTGGAACCCGACACGCGTACGCACACGTGGGTGCTGTGTTGGCGCCACATGGGCTTCCACGCGTGCACGCATCCGAGCTGGACGCTGAGGTGGCCGGTTTGACCTAGGCGCAGCGTTGACCCGACGCCGGTGATCTTCGGTTGCGCACAGCAACCGCGATTGAGGGCTCGTCGGCAAGAGTGAATGGTCGCATTGGGTAGAGAAGGCTATTGCGCACGTAGGGGTACCGGTTGGAGCACGAGAGGTGGTCGGAGTCGGCCAGCGGTGAGCTTTTGGCGGCGGAGAGGTTCGGGTGTTGTCGGACGAGGGCGTTGGCGATGCTCCGGAGCAACGAAGAGGTCCCTGAGGAAGCTCTTGCGACGGGGGTGCCGAAGGTGTACTCCACGGCGGCAAGGCATCGATGGTGGCGGCGCAATTGAAGAAACAATGCCGGCGGCGACAAAACCTAAAATTGGAATTGTGGCGGCGCCGGAGCTCTAGAGGATCGGTGACTTGGGGTTTCGGGGTGTGAGGAGAAGGGCGAACTCTAGGGGCTATTTATAGGGCTTGGGAGGCCTCGAGATCTTGAATAACAATGGCGGAGTTCTTCGAACGAAAGGGATAAGAGATTAAGCGAGATTCAAACTCAATTTTGAAAAGATAAGATTGAATTGGTTGAGGAGAGATAAGGCTTCTAGAGCGTGAGATTCTGCGAATAATTCGGGCGAATTGTCGTTGTCGAATTGAAGCTCGAATGGCAACAATGGCGGTCGCACGAGGAAAGAAATCCAGCACGAGGAAGAAATAGAGGACGGGGCGGCCTTGTAGAAGCGGGCCCCACTTGTCGGCGTCAACGGAGAAAGGAAAGGAAAGCGTCTTGCGTGAACCGTCGATGGCGATCCAACGACCACGGATGTTTGGGGTGATTCGCGGTGTGAAGCGAGCCGTGGCGGTATGTCAGGCGCAAGATGAGAGGAATGGGCCGGTTGAATTTGGCCCATTCACTGTTGGTGGATTTCTAAATGATTTTCCAATTGATTTAATTCAGATAATTCAAAATAGCTTTAGAAAATAGTAAATAGATTCCAAAAATTATGAGAAAATTCACAGAAATTCTCAAAGGTATTTTGGACTTAAATAAAATATTTCCGAATATCTTTTGGTAATAAATTTTGCAGATAAAATTGTTTAGCTTTAAAATAATTATGGAAAAGCTTTAAAAATTTCAGAAAATCCACACAAATAAATAAGATTTAAATTTTCTCTGAAATTGAAATTTTGGGCTTTTACAAACCTACCCCCGTTAAGGGAATCTCGACCCCAAGATTCAAACTTGGCCAGCAAGAAGGTGGGGATACTCTACTTTAAGATCTTCCTCTCGCTCCCAAGTGGCTTCACTTTCTGGATGGTGGCTCCACTGGACTTTATATGAACGGATGATTTTGCTCCTGGTAACACGCTCTGCGACGTCTAGAATCTTGATTGGCTACTCCACATAAGTAAGGTCTTCTTGAAGATCAATGCTCTCTAGAAGGGTCTGATCTTCTGGCACTCGGAGGCACTTCTTTAGCTGGGAAACATGAAAGACATTGTGTACCGCAGACAAGGAGGTTGGCAGTTCTAACTGATAAGTGACTTCACCTCTCTTTGCCAAAATTTTGTAAGGTCCCACAAATCTGGGTGCAAGTTTTCCTTTGGTCCGGAACCTTCTAACTCCTCGGAGTGGAGTAACTCTGAGATAAACAAAGTCTCCTATTTCAAAGGTTAATTCTCTTCGATGGTTATCAGCATAACTCTTCTGTCCGGATTGAGCCACTTTCAGACGTTCCCTTATTGCTTTAACCTTGCTTTCAACTTCTTTGATCAACTCTGGTCCAAAGAATTGATGCTCTCCTACTTCATCCCCAAGGAGCAGAGTTCTGCATTTTCTGCCATACAAAGCTTCAAATGGAGACATCGTGGCGGCTTGGTAGCTATTGTTGTGCGAGAATTGCATAGGGCGATTCTTGTCTCGGCTTTCCATAATCTAAAGCGCGGGCTCGAAGCATGTCTTCAAGAATTTGGTTGATCGTTCGATCGGCCATCTGTCTGCGGGTGATAAGCGGTCTGAAGTTGAGTCTTGTTCCCAAAGTTTCATGCAGAACTCTGCGGAATCTTGATGTGGCGAGAGCCTCTATCGGACCACGATCTTCTTGGGTACTCCGTGTAGGCAGAGCGATCTTGGCCATATACAATCTGCTAATTGGTACATACATGAGGTGGTCTTGGATGGAATAAAGTGAGCCACTTTAGTTAAGCGGTCAATTATCATCCAGATGGAATCACATCCTGATTGGGTCCTAGGAAGTCCGGTGATGAAATCCATACCAACTTCCTCCCACTTCTATTCGGGAATTGGTAATGGTTGCAACAAACCAGCGGGTTTTTGGTGTTCTGCCTTGACTTGCTGACACACATCACAACGGGCGACAAACTCAACGATTTCTCGCTTCATGCTGACCCACCAATATTTCTCCTTCAGATCCTGGTACATTTTGGTACTTCCGGGATGGATGGAATAAGACAACTTATGAGCTTCTTTTAGAATCGACTGCTTTAATTCCTGCTGATCAGGTACACAGATACGGTTTCCAAACCACACTGTTCCTTGTTCATCTTCAGCAAATCCTGGGGCTTTACCTCTTCTCATATTCTTCTTGATCTCTTTGATGTCTTCGTCTTCCAACTGCTTTTCTCTGATCTGACTCTGAAGAGTTGGTTGAACTTCCAAAGCATTCACATAGCCTTGATTGACAATCTCTAAGTTAGTGCTTGATTCTTCATACAATTTCGGTGATTCTTACGAACCAAGATGGTGTTGCAATACGCCTTTCTGCTCAGGGCATCTGCAACAACATTTGCTTTGCCCGGATGATAATAGATTCCAAGGTCGTAATCCTTTGTCAACTCTAACCATCTTCTTTGTCGGAGGTTGAGTTCTGACTGGGTGAAGATGTATTTCAGACTCTTATGATCCGTGAAAATCTCACAGCGGTTACCAATGAGATAATGCTGCCAGATTTTTAGAGCATGCACAATTGATGCTAACTCAATATCATGAGTCGGGTAGTTCCCTTCGTGTGGTCTCAACTGACGGGATGCATAAGCCACAACTTTGCCTTCCTGCATCAGCACACATCCTAGTTCTTGACGAGATGCATCGCAGAAGATCTCAAAGTCTTTATGAATATCTGGCAATACTAGCACAGGTGTAGACACTAGTCTTTGCTTCAGCTCTTGGAAACTCCTCTCGCAGGCATCTGTCCATTCAAATTTATTTTCCTTCTTCAGAAGTTGAGTCATGGGTCTAGCAGTCTTGGAGAATCCTTCAATGAACCTGTGGTAATATCTAGCTAGTCCGAGGAAACTCCTCACTTCTGTGACAGATCTTGGTTGCTTCCAATCCATAACGGCTTCAACCTTGGTTGGATCTATGGCAACTCCTCTTGCTGACACGATATGTCCAAGGAAGGCCACTTGCTTTAGCCAGAATTCGCTCTTGCTGAATTTGGCGTAAAGCTGATGCTCTCTGACTTTCTCCAAAATTATTCTTAGGTGTTTCTCGTGTTCTTCTTCATCCTTTGAATAGATGAGAATGTCATCGATGAAAACAACCACAAACTTATCCAAGAATTCCATGAACACTTTGTTCATCATATTCATGAAGTAAGCAGGGGCGTTTGTCAAACCGAAGGACATTACTGTAAATTCATACAGTCCATATCTGGTTGTGAAAGCGGTCTTCGGGATATCTTCTGGCCTGATCTTTAGTTGATGATAGCCGGATCGTAGATCAATCTTCGAGAAGACGCTTGCTCCCTTCAACTGATCGAACAGATCATCAATCATGGGTAGTGGGTACCTATTCTTGATCGTCACCTCATTGAGCGATCTGTAATCCACACACATTCTCATACTATTGTCCTTCTTCTTGACAAATAGTACGGGTGCCCCCCAAGGTGATGAACTTGGTCGAATATAACATTTGCTCCTTAGTTCTTCAATTTGTTTCTTCAGCTCTACTAGCTCATTGGCCGGCATTCTATAGGGTTGCTTTGAGATTGGGGCGGTCCCTGGGACTAAGTCAATTAAGAACATTACGTCCCTATCCGGTGGCATGCCGGGTAACTCTTCAGGAAAAACATCAGGGTATTCTTGCACCACTGGTATGTCTTCTAGCCTTACTTCCTTTAAGCTAGTCAGGATGGAACTTCCTCCGGTTGAAGACTTGGGTCTGAATTCTACTGAATCTCCTTTTTCATTGGTGAGGGTGATAGACCTATTGGCACAGTCTATCCGTCCCTGATTCTTGGCTAGCCAGTTCATTCCAAGAATCACATCCAGACCTTGAGAATGCAAGACTATCAAGTCTGCTAGGAAGGTTACTCCGGATATTTCAAGGGTGAGGTTTGGGCATAGAGAACTGGTTCTCATTTATGAGCCCGGGGAGTGTATTATCATAGGGTTATCTAGAGGAGAGATAGGTAACCCATATTTTCCCACAAATTTATTGGAAACAAAGGAATGCGAAGCTCCGGAATCAAATAGGGTGATCTTTGATCTTGTATTAACTAGAAAGCGTACCAAACGGCGTCTGGTCTTTGCTTGAGCCTCCTCTGCGGTGACATGGTTCTACGCCCTTCGTGTCTTGAGCCGGCCTTGGCATCGCCGCCGGTGTTTGGAACTCCAGTCTTGGCTTGGTGGTCTTCGCGCCTGCTTGCCTCTTCGGACATCTATTGGCATAATGCCTAGTCTTGTTGCAGTGGAAACAGGTCACCCCGCCGCCGATGAAGTCGGGTTCTTTTCTTTGAGACCGGCCTCCGATTGAGTTCTTTGCGAAGCCGGAAGTGTTAGGCGGCTGCGTCGGTCTTTGGAGTTCGGATGTAAGAATCGAATCTTCCACGCTGCGGTGGCTGGGGTTGAGCGAGGCGAGGTTTGGGTTGCCCTCTGGAGTTGAACTTCTGAGCGGACATTCTCCGCTTGCGGTTTTCCATATCCAGGTGTTTGCCCTCCTAGCGAAAAGCTTTGTTCACCGACTGCTGAAAGTCGGTGAAGTCCTGAGAGATCAGTTGGACGGAGAGTTCATCATTTAGTCCTTCTAGGAACTTTTCCTGCCTGTCTTCATCTCTGGCTACATCTTGCGGGGCGTAGCGAGCAAGCTGGTTGAACCTGTGCAGGTATTCACCCACCGTGCAGTTACCTTGGCGGAGCGAGTGGAACTCCTTCTTCTTTAAGGTCATTATCCCTGCGGGGATATGTGCGTGGCGGAAGGCTCGCACGAACTCATCCCAGATGATTGCTTGAGCGTCGGTGTGAGAGATACAAAAGTTGTCCCACCATTCTGAAGCAGGACCGTTGAGCTGGTGAGAGGCGAAGAGCACCCTCTCACGATCCGAGCACTGAGTAATATCCAACTTCTTCCCTATGGCACGGAGCCAATCGTCGGCGTCTATAGGTTCAGTACTGCTTGAGAACTTCGAAGGACGCATTCTCATGAACTCTGACATCATCAGCCTCTGCGGAGGTGGTGGTGGCGGCGGAGGTGGAGCGTGGGTTGCTGCTTGCATGTTCTGAACATTGTTGAGTGACTAGGCCAGCAAGTCTATCAGGTGCGTCTGATTGGCCATCATCTGGCGCCAATCGGGTCCTTCAGCTGATGGTGGTGGTGGTTGCTGGTTGGGGTTCTCTTGGTAATCGGCACTTTCGTTGCCTTGGCCCCTGACACTGCCACTGCCGGTACGGGTGGTCACCATCTGCTGGATCTTCCAAAGACTTAGAAGAGAGATAGAAAGGAAGCTCTAAAGGGGGTAAATCTAAATAGCCCAAGAACAAACACAAGATAAAGAGCCAAAATTTTCTAAAATAGTTCTTTTATTACTTTATTTTATTCTTTGATTATGGCTATCACAAGGGTAACGATAGCTCATAATTCGCATCTAACGATTTCACTATGGAAAACAACTAGGGGTAATAGGTGTATAATCTGGTTCACTAGAGCTACCCTCGCCTGCCTTATAGCAAGCCAGCTCTTCTTCTATGGCTTTCAGCCTTTCTTCTGCATCTTGCAGGCTGTCTTGAGCGGTACACAGGTCATCTAGAGTGTTTCCGTAGGCATAGTCCATTGCCTTGGACAGGTCCACCTAGTGCGTAAGCTCAGGAGAGTCCTCGTCCTCGGCTGAGCAAAAGGTACTGTCAAGCCGAGTCGGGATGTGCATTGGGTGGTAGTGAAACTTGGAGCCATGGAAACGATTGTTATAAGTGTAGCGGAGGTGACGTGTTGCTTCTCTGGCTGCGTCCTGGATGCCGTCGGCGAAGGTGTCGTGCCTTATTGGAGCGTCGATGATGTGGAAATCCGTGTTTGGGTGAAGGTTGGCGTAGAGGATCACTTCAACTTTCCAGCGATATTGGCTTCCCACTTTATACTTGTACCCTTGATAGGTTGGTCTCTCATTGTAGTCCAGGTGTTGCATCATCTTCCAAAGAAGCGCAGCCCAATGTCCTGCGAAAATTCCGTGGGAAGTATGGGTTGGTTTTTTCGCCATCTACAATTTAGAGAAGGGGATGAATTAGTAACCACTTTTGAAGAGAAGGGTTGAGAAGACTTTTGGACAAACTCAAAATATTTTTAGTTTTTAAAAATAAGTCCTTAAGGCAATTCTAAGGCCACGACCTACAGTCGATATGGCTCTGATACCACTACATCGAACAAGGAGCGAAGGATCCCAAATTCTCTGTGTTCATACACTAGTCTAGGATTTCTAGTGTACGATCAAACAAAAGTGATAACACAAACATATCACGCATTTTATTAATAATGATCTGAGTTTATTACAAAGGGCACGAGGCCAAATAAAGTAAAACACAATGAAGCAAAGCGGTAGTAGTAGGCCACACGACTTGCCACAGCAATAAATGCAGAAGCGTAGCCTAAGCGTCTGGATCCTCACCGTCCTGGTAGAAGTCTTCTCCTGAAAAAAAGATTATTCAGTAAGAGTGAGCAATACTACCGTGCTCACAAGTTACACCCGTCATGTAACAGATAGAATGCATGCATAAAGTAAACAAGGGGTATTGGTAGGGTTTATTTGCATAAAGCAGCATTTTCAATTTTAAATAATCATATTAATTTCCAAGGCTATTTTTATACTATATCTAAAATCATATTTTAAATGACAGTTTTATAGTGTGGATAACCTCCATATTTGAATGGTGAAGGATACCCTCCTATCACATGGCTAACCGCCCAATTTTACAACAAGGATTATCCATCCAAAATCATCTGTTGAAATCATTTTAAAACCAAAAACAAGTCTAACTCAGAGTGGCTTTGTTAGCATGTCCATGACCGCGGATGCGGCTATTCGAATAGTTTCTACTCTACAGAGTTTGTACAGCTTTACCCACACGAGACAATATGCTCTTTGTGTTGGCCAATCCACGCTTCCTAAGGCATGTGACAAAGCAATTATCACAAGGCCGTTACAATGTTCTACCTCAAAGTACTCATGCCCGCTAAGGTTTCGCTTCCATTGGTGGACAGCCCTCTGAAGCCCCTCTTCTTGCCAGGTGGGACTACTGTTTGACCGACACCCACACATACAACAAAGCATAAATAACTAAGAGGTATTACAACTTATTAAGCCAGGTCCTACCCATACAAGACATGTGGTGGTACGGTGAGGCATAGCAAGATGCGGCTCAAAGACCGGTCCTTAATTCACTTGGGCGTCTTTCAATATCAAACCCTGGGTCTTAATCTTGACCAGATTAAACTCGTGCATAAACCTACACCCACCATTCATCCGTTTCGCCCAAGTCCAAACTATTTTTGATTTTATTTTAGTGAAAACCATCTTTACAAATTCCCTATGGTAAAACAATACCATAGGTTCAAGTTTAAACTAATTTAAAATGATTTGGCTAAATCCTCCCAAAATCAAAATCATGGTCTAAGCATTTGCTAAGCATGAATAATTTCCATACCAATTTATCTATGGTGACAAAGGAATGACATTTCAATATTCAAAATTGGCCATACAATAACAATTGGAATATCTAAGTAATTAAACAGGGACTTGAAATAATTTAATAAAAGTAAGCATGCAATTAGTAATTTAAAAACTAAATTAAATAGTTTTAAAATACTGGGAGCAACATGGTCAAGGGTATAACTTGCCTTCGTTGAAGTCTTGAAATTCTAATTCCTCAGAAGGATCTACCTCTAGAATTAAATTCAAGTCTAAGCGAAAATACGACAAAATCAATTTTAGAATTCAAATAAATTCAAAAAGACAAATTAAACTAGATTCAAATGAAATAATTTTATTTTATTTAGCTAGATAATAATTTTCTATGAATTTAGCAATTTGAAACACCCAATTTGGAGTTTGGATGCAAAAGATATGAATTTTACAAGTTTTAACCTAAATTTGTATTTTAAAAGAATTTCCCGAATTATTTTTCTGAAGGAAAATCTGGATTCTTGCGCCAGGAGACGTCAGCGCTTGGGAAATCGGGATTAACTGAAATAAAATAAACCCTGACATGTGGGACCCAAATGTCAGTGCCACGGCTCACGGTGAACTAAGTCCACCGAGCCTCGGGCCTGGAGTTTTTAGAACCCGCCATGCGTACGCATACGTGGGTGCTGCATTGGCACCACATGGGCTTCCACGTGTGCACACATCCGAGCTGGACGCTGAGGTGGCCGGTTTGACCCAGGCGCAGCGTTGACCCGACGCCGGTGATCTTCGGTTGCGCACGGCAACCGCGATTGAGGGCTCGCCGGCAAGAGTGAATGGTCGCATTGGGTAGAGAAGGCTATTGTGCACCTAGGGGTACCAGTTGGAGCACTAGAGGCTGTCGGAGTCGGCCGGCGGTGAGATTTTGGCGGTGGAGAGGTTTGGGTGTTGTCGAACGAGGGCGTTGGTGATGCTCCGGAGCAACGAAGAGGTCCCTGAGGAAGCTCTTGCGACGGGGGTGCCGAAGGTGTACTCCACAGCGACAAAGGCGTTGGCGATGGCGGCGCAATTGAAGAAACAATGCGGCAAGACAAAACCTAAAATTGGAATTGTGGCGTCGGAGCTCTAGAGGATCGATGACTTGGGGTTTCGGGGTGTGAGGAGAAGGGCGAACTCTAGGGGCTATTTATAGGGCTTGGGAGGCCTCGAGATGGCGTAACAGTGGCAGAGTTCTTTTCGGAACTGAAAGGGGATAAGAGATTAAATGAGGTTCAAACTCAATTTTGAAAAGATAAGATTCGGAATTGGTTGAGGAGAGATAAGGCTTCTAGAACGTGAGATTTACGTGAATAATTCGGGCCGAATTGTCCGTTGTCGGGTGAAGCTCGAATGGCAACAATGGCGGTCAGCATGAGAAAGAAATCGGCAGGAAGAAAGAGAGGGACGGGGCGACGCCTCATGGCGGGCCCCACTTGTCGGCGTCAACGGAGAAAGGAAAGGAAAGCGTGCGCGTGAACCGTCCAATGACGATCCAACGGCCATGGATGTTTGGGGTGACTGCGCGGTGTGAGCAGGCCTCCGGAGCAACGAAGAGGTCCCTGAGGAAGCTCTTGCGACGGGGGTGCCGAAGGTGTACTCCACGGCAGCAAGGCGTTGACGGTGGCGGCGCAATTGAAGAAACAATGCCGGCGGCGACAAAACCTAAAATTGGAATTGTGGCGGCGTCGGAGCTCTAGAGGATCGATGACTTGGGGTTTCGGGGTGTGAGGAGAAGGGCGAACTCTAGGGGCTATTTATAGGGCTTGGGAGGCCTCGAGATGGCGTAACAGTGGCAGAGTTCTTTTCGGAACTGAAAGGGGATAAGAGATTAAATGAGGTTCAAACTCAATTTTGAAAAGATAAGATTCGGAATTGGTTGAGGAGAGATAAGGCTTCTAGAACGTGAGATTTACGTGAATAATTCGGGCCGAATTGTCCGTTGTCGGGTGAAGCTCGAATGGCAACAATGGCGGTCGCGCGAGGAAAGAAATCCAGCCCGAGGAAGAAAGAGAGGACGGGGACGACGCACTGTAGCGGGCCCCACTTGTCGGCGTCAACGGAGAAAGGAAAGGAAAGCGTGCGCGTGAACCGTCCAATGACGATCAACGGCCATGGATGTTTGGGGTATTCAGCGGGTGTGAAGCGAGTAGTGGCGAACTCTGGCAGACATGCGGAGGAATGAGCCGGTTGAATTCGGCCCATTCACTGTTGGTGGATTTATAAATGATTTTCAAATTGATTTAATTCAGATAATTCAAAATAGCTTTAGAAAATAGTAAATAGATTCCAAAAATTATGAGAAAATTCACAGAAATTCTCAAAGGTATTTTGGACTTAAATAAAATATTTCCAAATATCTTTTGGTAATAAATTTTGCAGATAAAATTGTTTAGCTTTAAAATAATTATGGAAAAGCTTTAAAAATTTCAGAAAATCCACACAAATAAATAGGATTTAAAATTTTCTATGAAATTGAAATTTTGGGCTGTTACACCAAGGAGTATGCTGAAGACTGCGCCGTCGCCTTCTCGTCGCCAAGGAGTCCACTGGAGCCTGCTCCGTCTTCAACCACCTCGCTGTCGAAGGATTCACCAGAGTGCCCGCGCCGTCCTCGACCGTCGCCCGCCGTCCACTGACTCCCCCTCCCCCTTCAATCTCTCTCTCGACGCTGTCGAGTTTCCTCGTGCCCTCTTCTCTTCCCTTGTTCGTACGACCACGTTGCGTAGTCGTATCCCTTCCTACGACCACGTTGTGTAGTCGTATCCTTTTGTATTCTTCGTACAACCACGTTTAGTAGTCGTATCCTTCTTGTATTCTTCGTACGACCGCGTTGAGTAGTCGTACCCCTTCTGTATTCTTCGTACAACCACGTTGAGTAGTCATATCCTTCTTGTATTCTTCGTACGACTGCGTTGAGTAGTCGTACCCCTTCTGTATTCTTCGCATGACCACGTTGACTAGTCGTATCCTTCATTGGACCTCCCTTGACCTCCTCAGGACCTCTAGGATCTCCTCAGGACCTCTCTTGACCTCTTTAGGACCCCCAGGATCTCCCTTGACCTTCTCAAGACCTTCAGGACCTCCCTTGACCTCCTCAGGACCTCCCTCGACCACCCTCCCAGTTGGACCTCCTCCCGACTAGTCGAGCCTCCTCCTGAGAGCCCATTCCTAATTCATCTAATTTAGTACCTTGCTGTTGGTTCTAGTTCAGTTTGTTTTGAAGTTCATTTGGATTTTATTTGGTCTTTATTTGAATTTGCTTCGTTCTCATGTGTAGATTTCGACGATTCCGGAGAGCCCGAGTACTCCGAAGAAGTAGACCCTCAAGATTTCGAGCAAGGCAAGTTACACCCTTGATCATATTGAATCCCAGTATCTCAAATTATTTAAGTTCTGTTTCAAATTATTATTGCATGCTTATTTAAATTCAAGTAATTTAAATCCCTGTTTTAACTTTATAGTTATTCCTAATTCCTTTGAACACCCAAACTTGATTATTGATTCAACCACCCCTTGTTACCATAGTAAAGAGCTAGTCGGTACATTAGTATGAACTAGCACATGTTGCAAAACTCTATGCTTAGTCAAAGTTTAGACCCAAAAATCTTGATTTGGGGAATTTACTGCCAAAGACCAATGTTGTCGAAATGTTTTAACCATGACATTGGGTTGTCGTAGAAGTTTGCTAATGTTTTTGAAAAGCAAAGCAAAAGGAAAATTGGTTTAGACTTGGGCGAATTGTTTGTTTGGAAGGGTGCATGTTCATGCACGGGATCGATTCATTTATATGATCGAGGCCCAGGGTTCTGTTGGAAGTCGCCCAAGTCAGTTAAGGACTAGTCTTTGAGTGTATTTTGCTACACCCTACCGTACTACCACATGTTCTAAATGGGCAGAACCTGGCTAACTAATTTGCAACGTTTCACCGTGGTCGTTCCAACCGGTTATGTGGGTGTCTTGATGACCTACTTTTATGTATTCCCACCTGGCGTAAGAGGGGACCTGAACCCGACGGATGATTAGTCCCAAGGCAACGAAACCTTAGCGAGGGGTGACTGCGGTGGAATGGCGCTCTGTAAAGGCCTTATCACGTGCTCTAGACCGCTTACCTACGGTAGTGAGTGGTGGTATTGACGGATGCCAAACAAACTAGAGAAGTCGTGTCGTGTGGGTAAAGCTGTACACCTCTGTAGAGTGTAAAACTATTCGAATATGTGTGTTGACGAGGATATAATAATCCTCATTTTATCTTTTATCTATAATTCTTATTATAGGTAAATATGGCGTCATGTGGACCCGAGTATACCCTTAATATTATGAGGAAGAGCCTAATGGGTGGTCGTAAGTTCTTCTCGATCACCCCCATAGTCGTAAGTTATGCTACGACTATCCCACGATCGTAAGTCTTGCTACGACTATCTCATAATCGAGGTTCTTCTCGACTAGGTCAGCTCGACCACCTTATGATCAATTAAACCTCTGAGACAAGCGGGCCTTATTGATTAAGGGATTCAAGCAGTCATCATCTGTTGTTACTCTGCGAAATAATGGCACGTAATACTCTATTATCTCGGTATATAGTTTGTTGGCGACGTGGAGGAGTTAATACACGGTGATTATTACCAGCGTCGTCCGATTCACGGGATGTGATGGTATTGCTCCACAGAGTAAGCTTCTGCTCCTTCACGTACTATAAAAAGCGACAATCGAGAAGGAAGGAAGGGCAATCGGGCCATCAGAATACAAGCACTATCTGTAATAGTCTTAGTTTTTCCCCGATTGTTGAGAATATACTCAATACCATACACACACAGGAGTAGGGTTCTTATTCTCTCCGGAGAAGGCTGAACACGTATAAAAATCCCGTGTCAATCTCTCTCGTGATTCCATTCTAGGAGACCCCGAATCAAACAATCTTTACGTAAGTTCGGTTCTAAAACACCGACGGTTAGCGCCCGGCCGTGGGGATTTTCGGTAATCTCTTGTCAACATTCTCTCTGTTTTCCAAATCTCATGCACTCATGGCGGGAGAATGGAGCGAGGAGAACCTGGTTCGACTTGGCAGATTATCTGACGTCGACATGGATGCGGTTTCGATTCTGAGCCGAGTGATGACTCATCCGATGGTACTGCCGCCTCCGGTGATCTTCCCACAGATCCAGAAGCAATGTTATTGGTGGAGTTGAGGAGGATCCTTATCCCCACAACGATGACGTCAGAGAGGAATCTACCCTCTCAAAGGACAAGGGTCAATCGACCGGGACCACACCGGTGGACTCACAACACAACGAGTTTTTCCTCGAAGTGTCCGAGTCCCCCTGAGACGGTCCGACTTAGTAAGGCAAGCTCTGGAAGCCACAATTCAGGGACTTCACCAGCATCTGGTGATCATCTATCTCCGGATGACATCAGAGACACGGATCAAGCATGCTTTTCCCGCAAATTCGACCATCTCTCCATGAGTCATACTGCCGGCGGAGGCAGTTATAACCGGACTTCCCTACATGGAGGGATTACTCCAAATCGCCAGATGGTGTCTCTCGCGACTCCTCAAGCGGGGAGGCCTCGGCGCAAGTGAGAATCATCAGCGGAGGTCTTCGTCCTTCCCTCGGATCAAGGTCACTCTCCTAGAGACCGAGATGGAGACTCTCCCGAGAAAATCACACTGCGCCCCTCGTGGCAATGGCAAGGACACCACCACCGGCGAACACGACCAACACCTTCATGAGCGAAGGAAATCCTCGATATTCTCGCACTTCATTGAGGAAGTCTCAAGAGTCCGACAAGGAAGCTCTTGAAATTTGCCCGACGGAAAAATTGAAGCCGAAGAATTTGCTCGGGCGCATTCAATATCAATCGAGGAGGCTCGAGAGCTCCAAAGACATCAATGACTTGCTCGAGAATCCAACTCAAGAGCTAGCCCGAGCACCGAACTCGACCTCTTCGTTGAAGAGATTGCACAAAGGCTTGAATACGATGGCAAGACTGGAAGCACCTCGCCGACATCATTCAGGAAGTCATAGTCATACGACATCTTCAGCTACTAGTCGATCGAACATATCACCGCGAAGGAATCGACGCAACAGTAAGTCGCATCGATCTCCTACTCAGAGAAATGTCTTCCAAATAACTGATGATCAGCAAACTCCTCGGAGAGGTGATCGCTCACCATTCCGACATGAGAATCTGCAGCAGCAGATGAACTACGAGGAGTATTCCCCTCGTAGGACTGAGATCTATCGTAGGTCTGGTCAACCTATTACTGGGTATCGTCGAGTACGACCACCTGATGATATAAACCCTTCTTTCCTACAAAGGAGGCGTCAAGAAGTCATTACTGGATGTCGGGCATTCTCGCTTGATCTCCGAGCTGTTCGCTGGCCACCTCGATTTCAACCAGTGAACATGGAGAAGTTTGATGGTTCCCAAAATCCCATCGAATTCCTTCAGATCTATACCACAGCTGTCCGAGCATCAGGAGGAGGAGAGCATGTGATGGCAAATTACCTTCCAACTGTGCTCGAAGGATCTGCTCGATCGTGGTTATTGAACCAACCACTCGAGTCGATCTACTCTTGGCAACACCTCTGCGACCTTCTACTGGCAAATTTCCAAGACACTTACAATCGTCCCGGAAAGGAGGATGACTTGCACGGATGAGACGAGCGACAACGAGACCTTGCGCCAATTCATCAAGCGTTTTAGTCAGGTTCGTAACTCAATTCCGGAGTTTCTGATTCATCTGTTATCAGGGCTTTCAAGCAAGGAGTCCGCAGTAGAAGGATAACAGAAGACATTGCTTTGAATCCTCCTACTTCTGTCGCTGAACTCTTTGAGATGGCTGATCGATATGCAACTGCTTCTGAGGCGGTTGAGTGGAATAACACGATAGATCGAGAAGACAATACCTCTCGAGAGCCAGGCGACATTAGTAAGAAGAAAGATAAGCAAGCAAAAAAGTCCAAAAACAAGGCGAAGGGTCAAAAACTCCAAGCCAGTGGTTCCAAGAAAGTTTTGGCTGTGAATGATAAAGAGCCACGCACCTCCAAGCCGCACTCTGACCGAGGCAAAGGTAAGCGCCCCGATCGGAAAAATGATAAGCCTAGGTGGTGTCCTTTCCATAAAAGGAAGGACATGACCTTCATAGCTATCGCAGGTCTTCCAACGAAAGCTTGAAGACTACTACAACGACAAGGACCACTTCCCACTCTCGAAAGCGGTAGGGCAAGCGAGTGGTCATAAATCATCGGATGACGAGGAGGAGATGCCGTTCGGGATCCGCAACACACCGTCGAACACATATCACGAGGATCATCGGCATATGAATCAAAGCGACGACTCAAAGTTTGCCGAATGTGAGGTAAACTCCATAGATCCTCCTCTTGTCAATAAATTACCGAAGTGGTCGGAAGTCACCATCTCTTTCGAGAAGGGTGACTGCCCGATTCCTTCGACTCGACCAAGTCGATACCCAATCGTGGTCGAACCCACCATCAACAATTGTCGGGTCAATCGAGTTTTGGTTGATGGTGGCAGCTCGTTAAACATTTTGTTTACGAGTGCCCTAGATGACATGCAAGTACCCAGGACCAAGGTAAGACCGGTATGATACTCTTTCCATGGAATCGTACTGGGATCTTCGGCTAAACCAATTGGCCAAGTTTCTCTTCCTTTAACATTTGGTTTACCAAGTAATTTCAGGACAGAGAAAATCTCCTTTGATGTGGTCGATTTCGATACGGCATATAATGCCATACTCGGACGACCAACTTTGGCAAAATTCCTAATGGCAACTCATTATGGATATCAATGTATTAAGATGCCAGGTCCCAAAGGAGTAATCACAATCCATTGTGACAAGAAGATGGCGCATACTGCGAAGTCGATCCTCGAGATGGTTGGACAAATACCAACTCGAGAAGAAAGTCGACCTTCGACTAGCGTGTCGAAGCCTAAAAGTCGCACCAAAGCCGAACGACAAAGTCAAAGAGGTTCCTCTCGACGCAGGGAGCCCTCAAGATCGCTCAGATCGGGATACTTCCAACCCCAAATAGGAAACGCCTCATCGCCTTCCTCCGAGCTAACGCAGATGTCTTTGTGTCGCAAGCATCCGACATGCCCGAGTCCCTGTGGAGGTGATCGAGCACGCGAGCTAGCTTTTACGGCCTAACAAAGTACCAGTAAAACAAAAATTACGGAGATTTGCCCCTGATCGGCGAGATGCTATTAAATCGAATTGGATAAGCTACTCAAGCGGGCTTTATAAGAGGTCAACCACCCAGTGGTTGGCTAATCTGTAATGGTTAGAAAGTCAAACGGCAAATGGCGATAATGCGAGACTTTCTTGATCTTAATAAAGCTTGTCCAAAAGATGATTTTCCTTTACCTCGTGTCGATCGGTTGGTTGATTCTCTGCGGGTTGTGAAATGTTAAGTTTTTAGATGCATATTCGGATACCACGGATCAATATGTGTCTAAGCGATGAAGAAAAGACCGCATTTATTACACCATTTGGTATATTTTGCTATGTCAAAATGCCATTTGGTCTAAAAATGCGGCGCTTCTTTTCAACGCTTGATGCAAGCAACTTTTTCATCTCAATTAGGCGAAATCTAGAGGCCTATGTTGATGATCTAGTTGTTAAAAGCATCAAGAGACTTAATCATATCATCGACAAGAAGAAACATTCGACAATCTCAGAAAACATCGCTTAAAACTTAATCCTGAGAAGTGTGTATTTGGAATCTCTTCAGGAAAATTGCTTGGATTCCTAGTATCTATACGAGGAATCGAAGCAAATCCCGAAAAGATAAAAGCCATTTTACAAATGCGCCCTCCAACTACACGGAAAGAAGTCCGAACTCACTTTGGGTGCATGGTGGCTTTAAGTCGTTTCATCGCTGGCGGGAGAAAAGGGACTACCTTTCTTTAAACTTCTAAGGAAACACGAAGGTTTTGAGTGGTCGAAAGAGGCAAACGCTGCCTTTGAGGATGTCAAGACGTACCTTACGAGTGCTCCTATTCTGGTCTCTCCGAGGCGGAAGAAACGCTCTTAGTTTACCTAGTCGCCACGCCACGAGCGAGAAGCGCAGATCTTGGTCGTAGAACGTGAAAATGTACAACGACCAGTTTACTACGTAAGTGAAGTTTTGCACGGACCTAAGGAGCGTTACCCTCAGGTCCAAAAGCTTCTATATGCCCTCCTCATGTCTTCGAGTAAACTGCGGCATTATTTTCAGGCGCACAAACTAGTCAGGTCTTGTCGAGTTTCCCTTAGAGCGATCCTCCACAATAGGGAAACAGCGGGACGATGGAAAATGGTCGGTCGAACTTGGGGAGTTCGACATCCATTTCGTGTCCCGAACGCCGTTAAATCCCAGATCTTGGCGAGACTTTGTCGCCGAATGGACAAATCTTGAACTGCTCAGATCCCTAGTCGATTCCCCGACCAATGGGCGATGTACTTTCACTGGGTCACTTACTTTAAGTGGCTCGGGTTGGGTGGTCTGGTATCTCCTACGGAGAGACCTTAAAGTATGCCATACAATTAAACTTTTAGGCCACTAACAAGCGTGGCGGAATCTGAAGGTTTGCTAGGCGGCATACGAAAGCAAATGGAAGCGCTCGATTCGCCGACTACTTGTGAGAGGAGACTCTCAACTAGTCGTGAATCAAGTCGGAAAAGAGTACCAAGGTTTCTAATCCGACAATGTCTCGCATTTATCGGAAGTGCGTAAGCTAGAAAAGCATTTTTAGGTTTCGAGGCACAATTCATCCTCGAAGGATAATTTCCTGCGAGACCACCTTGCTCGAATAGCTTCTTCCGATGAATCACGGTGGCCCGATCTTCCGATAGGTTCGATTTGTTTCGTCGTAAGGACGTTGACGCTTTGAGGCTTCCGACCGCAGATCTTCACCTCGCATTCGCTACACCCGCATGATATCGTTATCAACCACGCTTGCACGCGATCGACCTTACCACGAGGGTTATGGTTCCTGCAGGCAATCGAAGCAACTCACAAGAACACAGTAGATGCAATCTGAAATATATTGCGAATATGGATGAAGTTCACAAGTGGGGTTCCTCAAACCGAACAAGCGGCGAAACTGCAAAGTGGCAGAATAATCTAAGAAAAACCCACCCCTAAACAGTGGCGGCTCATGCACATATATAGGGGGACGGAGGAGGTCGACCTAGGGTTGTGCTACTGCTGCATGCACATCTTGGGCTTTGACCTCGACACGCTTACAAGGCCTTATTAGGCCCAAAAGCGGTGACACAAAGACCTTATTTCCATGTCTCGACTAACACCCAACGTGGTGCCACTTTGGTCGTGGGCCCGGTCGTGGGGTGATCGAGGAGTCGTGGGATGGTCGTAGGGTTTAAGACACAGTCAGATTTGGCGGATCTGGTGGTAGAGTGGGTACACCGGTCGAGACCTTGGGAACTTGGTTTGGATCCTCCCATTATTCCTAAGTAGCGTAAGATCACAATTATTAGGTAGCATACCATTCTGCATAGATAAATTATTAGCACCTAGAAACGAGCTCACCTCATAATTTAAGTGACGTGCTCGAGCTCTTGTCATAGGACCGACCGGATCTGGAGGATGTTGTGTAGTGCGTGTATCCGAACGAGTGATGTCCTCATCATCCTCCCCCTCTTGAATTGGAGTCGTCCTCGACTCAAGGTCATCTTCTTTCCCCACGTATGGCTTCAAATCTGAAATGTTAAATGTAGGGCTAACCCCAAAATCTGCAGGTAGCTCCAATTGATATGCATTGTCATTTATCTTTGCAATTATCTTAAATGGTCCATCAGCTCTAGGCATCAACTTTGATTTTCTTAATTCTGGAAACCTATCCTTTCTCAAATGCACCCAAACTAAATCACCTGGTTCAAATTTTATTTCTTTTCTACCTTTACTTCCAGCAACTCTATACTTTTCGGTCATACGCTCTATATTCTCTTTAGTTGTTTCATGCAACTTAAGAACAAATTCAACACGCTTCTTAGCATCTAAATTAATTTTTTCAGAGGTAGGCAAAGGTAGTAAATCAATAGGAGCATGGGGGTTAAAACCATACACTACCTGAAATGGACTTACCTTGGTGGTAGAGTGTACCGACCTGTTGTAAGCAAACTCAATATGCGGTAAACACTCTTCCCACATCTTCAAATTCTTCTTTAAAACAGCCCGCAACATGGTGGATAACATGCGGTTGACAACCTCTGTTTGTCCATCAGTTTGGGGATGGCACGTAGTAGAAAATAGTAGCTTTGTCCCCAATTTGTTCCAAAGTGATCTCCAAAAGTGGCTCAAAAACTTACATCGCGATCCGAGACAATTGTATTGGGCACTCCATGTGTTTAATGATTTCTCTGAAAAACAAATCAGCTATGTTTGTGGCATCATCGCTCTTGTGACAAGGTATAAAATGGGCCATTTTAGAAAACCGATCCACTACTACAAATATATTGTCCTCCCCTCTTTGTCCTAGGCAACCCTAAAACAAAATCCATAGAAATATCCTCCCAAGGGCGCTAGGAATAGGAAGAGGCATATAAAGTCCATGTGGATTGAGACGGGACTTAGCTTTGTTGCATGTAGTGCAGCGAGCCACGTAGCGCTCGACATCGCGCCTCATCTTTGGCCAAAAGAAGTGGGCGGCCAGCACATCTTCAGTCTTCTTTGCTCCAAAATGCGCCATCAAACCTCCTCCATGCGCCTCCCGCAACAACAAAAGACTAACGGAGCTAGCCGAACGCATAGCTTGTTAGCACGATAGACCAAACCATCAATCGGCACATATTTATTCCATGTTTTCCTCCTTTACAATGTTCAAGCACTTCTTTAAAGTCCAAATCAATAGCATATAAATTTTAATGGTCTCCAAACCAAAAATCTTATGATCAAGTTGAGATAACATGGTATAACGTCTAGAAAGCGATCGGCAATCACATTGTCCTTACCTTTCTTATGCTTTATGACATATGGAAACGACTCAATAAATTCTACCCAATTAGCATGTCGTTTATTCAGTTTAGCTTGACTTCTAATATGTTTTAGCGATTCATGATCGGAATGTATAACAAATTCTTTGGGCCATAGATAATGTTGCCAAGTTTGAAGCACACTAACTAAAGCATACAATTCTTTATCATAGGTAGAATAATTCAAACTAGGCCCATTTAATTTCTCCTTTGAAATATGCAACCGCTTACCTTCTTGAATCAATACACCACCTATCCCAATCCGCTAGCGCCACATTCAATCTCAAAAGTCTTACCAAAATCGGGGAGTTGGAGTAGGGGTCTTGTGGTGAGCTTCTCTTTCAATAAGTTGAATGCCTTCTCTTGTGCAGGCCCCATTGGAAAGGCACTCCTTTCTTTGTCAATTCATTCAATGTGCGGCCAAGGTGCTGAAATCCCGCACAAAACGTCGATAGAATCAAAGAAGGCCGTGGAAACTCCGCTTTTGTGTCACACGATGGTAGGTGTCGCCAACTTTGGATGGCTACAATCTTTGCCTCATCCACCTCAATTCCCTGTGGTGTCACAACATAACCAAGAAACGCAACTCGATCGGTGCAAAAGGTGCACTTCTCGAGGTTACCAAACAAACGTGCATCTCTCAAAGCATTAAAAACAACACGTATATGATTCAAGTGTAGCTCATGTGACTTGCTATAAATCAAGATATCATCAAAATAAACCACCACAAATTTTCCAATGAAAGGACGTAAAACCTCGTTCATCAATCGCATAAAAGTGCTAGGTGCATTAGTTAGACCAAAAGGCATCACTAACCACTCATATAGTCCGAACTTAGTTTTAAAAGCAGTCTTCCATTCATCTCCCAATTTCATTCTAATCTGGTGGTAACCACTCCGCAAGTCAATCTTTGTGAAAATAATAGAACCACTCAACTCATCAAGCATGTCGTCTAGCCTAGGAATAGGATGACGATACCTTATGGTAATATTATTAATGGCTCTACAATCAACACACATACGCCAACTACCATCTTTCTTAGGAACCAAAAGAACAGAAACAGCACAAGGACTAAGGCTTTCTCGTACGTACCCACGGTCCAAAAGATCTTGGACTTGTCGCTGAATTTCCTTAGTCTCCTCTGGATTGGTCCTATATGCAGCACGGTTTGGCAAAGTCGCTCCCGGAATCAAATCAATTTGATGCTCTATCCCTCGAATAGGTGGTAATCCCGGGGGTATCTCAGCTGGAAATACATCCACATACTCCTGCAAAAGGTTAGCAACAGCAGGAGGCAAAGAGCTAGATATATCCTCAAATGAAAATAAAGCATCTTTGCATATCAAAACATAGCATGGCAGGTCATTATCACAAATTTCAGCAAGTTCAGATTTAGTGGCAAGCATAACACACCCCTTCAATTTTATTCCCTCGGACTTAGAACTAGGCGTCACTTCCTCCCCTTTAGGTGGGAAAACACGTTTGGCTACTTGCTGATTTTCAGATTCATGTTCATTGGTGTTTCTTTCATTTTTAGCACGCTCTACTTCATCTCTCACAATTTCAGCTGGTGTCAAAGGCAACAACTTAATCTTCTTACCCCTATGTGAGAATGAGTAGGTATTAGCTCTACCATGGTGCAAAACATCATTATCATATATCCAAGGCCTACCGAGCAACAAAGAGCATGCTTGCATAGGCACTACGTCAAAGTCGGTACTATCTTTGTAATTACCAGCTGAAAATTGCACTCTCACAACTTGGGTTACCTTTAACTTACCACACTAATTGAACCATTGGATGTAGTAGGGATGTGGGTGTGGTACGTGTGGCCAAGCCAAGCTTCTTGACCATCTCGGAACTTGCAAGGTTATTGCAGCTCCCCATCAATGATTACTCTCTGTGCTCTCTCCTTCACGAAATCTGGTTTGAAACAAGTTGTGCCGTTGATTTTGCTCTTCTCTCTCCACTTGTGCGCTCAGCACTCGTTGTGCAACAAGGCTCATATGGTTCCCGGTGTCAACAGCAGCTACTTGTTCCTCCACATCATCAGCATCCTTTATGCATTTCGACTCCTCCACCGCAATGTTAGCCGCAAGTACATATTCATCCTCAATATCACTAGCACTTACATAACCTCCGTCTGCGGTGGCAAGGTATGCTCACGACTTGGCGATCCCTCATGGCGTGGCCCATTCCCTTGCTGTGGTGGCAAATAATCCCAATCGACGGCCCGTGGAAGCAACGAAGAAGAACTCTTGGCGGGGCATGCACACTAGTAGATTTGCTTACCTCGGGTGCATGTGATGGTGTCGGAGGTCTTGTTGAACGCGCCCTACTCGAGGAGGGGCAGCCGCATCGTAGCCGAAGGTGGGACTGTTTTAACTTGACTGGTGTTGTTCTTGGTGTAGGCGTGCTTCCAAAATTGTTCCTTGGCCTCTGTTGTCGTCCTGCAATTCCTTTTACGCCAAACATGCAAGTTGAAACAATCTAGGGACACTATTATAGTCTTTGTAATCAACTATGTCACGAATTTCACGTGTTAATCCTCCATAAAAGCGTGCCATCGCGATCTCTTCATCCTCAATAACATTACAACGCAACATACTAATCAGTAGCTCGATAATATTCTTCTACGGATCTATTGCCTTGGTTTAAGCGCTGCAATTTCTTAAGCGAGTCACGTTAAAAGAAGGTGGAACAAATCATTACGCATAGCAACCTTTAAAGCATCCCAAGTAGTAGGCGCTAATCCATCATTACATACTCTATTCCACCAAATGATGGCGAAGTTTTTAAATTCACTTGTGGCTTGCGAACTCTATGCACCGGGAACTAAGTGAGCATTAAATTTACATTCTCCGTCAACTCCCAATCTAGATACATTTCAGCATCATAAGCACCCACAAAAGATGGTATAGTGAACTTGACTTTAGCATATGGATCATCATTAACACGTGCATTATGTTGCTGAGCGTTATTACCCCTCATACCTTGACGGTTGAAGTTCAACCGGTGCCGTTGTCGTGCATCAAAGGCGTCGTGGTTGGGCATCTCATTTTCATTGTCAAACTCATGGTCATGGGCTGCACCATGAGGACCCACACGCCCATTGTTCGGTGGTTGATTGGCCAAACCATCAATGCGTGTGTTGAGCATTGCGATACTATCATTGAGTTGCTGCAGTGTAGCCGTTGTTTCTGCAAACTTCCTATCAATGTCGTCATTAATAGCATGGCGGTGCTCATCCAACACCCTCGTGAGCTCTTCCCTCAAAACACACTCTTGCGCATCCAATTCCTCACCTGCCATGGTTAGTAGAAGACAAAAGACAACACAAAGATATTATCCCTATCAACGACTAGGTGGTGGAAGGTGGGATCACACACTCTCAAGCGTCTTACCAAGCTCTTATGAATTTCTTACCAATTGCAGCAGGTGGTATGATCGGAGAAGGTGGGATGTACGACCGCGGCGGATGGCGAATGCGAGGACCCAAATCTGAGGGCCGGAAGTATGTGGAGCTCGGACAGGCAAAATTTTGTAGCAAGGAATAGCAGTAATGAAAACAGATTAGCAAAGCTGAATCAAATTCCACGGTACTCGTCATTAGCAAAGCTGAATCAAATTCCACGGTACTCGTCACAGTTGCTGGCCCAAAAGCGTTCCTAGAACTAGCTCAAGCAAGCTGAAAATTAGGGTAGATACAAGCTCAAGGAACAAAATTCACAAAGCAACTGATTTCTCCTGTGGGTGGTCGTGGACCAACTGAGGGTGGTCGTAAACCAACTGAGGGTGGTCGTGAGCCAACTGGGAGTGGTCTTTCTGTCTTTTTTTTTCGCTTCTCTCTTTTTTTTTTTTTTGACTACCGAAACCCTACCTAGGGTTCCTCTCTTTCTCTTTTTTTTTGCGAGACCTTGACTCACAACTCTTAAAAACCCTCTTCTGGGTCTGCGGATATATATAGGTCACAAACTTTTTCCGGAGAGCAGGGGTATAAAGGTAATAAAAAGATACTCTCTCTCTCTCTCTCTCTGAACTTTGGCTAGGTGGTCGAATGGGTAGGGGGTCGGATCTAAGGAGGTGGTCGAACTCAAAGAGGTGGTCGAACACAAGGTGGTGGTCGAATCCGACTGGGTGGTTGAACACGAGGAGGTGGTCGAACTCGAGTAGGTGGTCGAACTCGAATAGGTGGTCGAATACGAGGTGGTGGTCGAATCCGACTGGGTGGTCGAACCCGGAGGTGGCGAATCCGACTAGTGGTCGAACACGAGTTGGTGGGGGGTCAAACCGAGCACGTGGTGGGATGAGGGTGATGACACGATCTCGGCTATAGCAGACAAAACAACGGATGCAGCCAAGGGCAAGCCGAGATACACGATGACTAAAACAGCAAAGACTCGGCGCTAGAAACTAGATCACGGCGACTAGACCAAGCAACAAAGACACCGACGATGGACTCAAATTCAACAACGCGAAAACTAAAATCACAAGCTGCGAAAGGCACAAAGAGGTTTGGGCGCGGAAGAACTAAGATCTAAAACTTTTGTGGGGCAATTTTACGGACTCTAGGTGATGGAAAACAACTAACAAAAGGGATAAATGAGATTACCTAACGGGCAACTTTGGTGCTCGATACCACTTGATGAATCACGGTGGCGATCTTCCGATAGGTTCGATTTGTTTAAATCGTGGGGCGTTGGCGCTTTGAGGCTTCCGACCCGCAGATCTTCACCTCGCAATTCGCTACACCCGCACGACTGTCGTTATCAACCACGCTTGCACGCGATCGACCTTACCACGAGGGTTATGGTTCTGCGCAGCAATCGAAGCAACTCACAAGAACACAATAGATGCAATCTGAAATATATTGTGAATATGGATGAAGTTCACAAGTGGGGTTCCTCAAACCGAACAAGCGCTAAACCGCAAAGTGGCGAATAATCTAAGAAAAACCCACCCCTAAGCGGTGGCGGCTCTTGCACATATATAGGGGGACGCGAGGAGGTCGACCTAGGGTTGTGCTACTGTTGGCATGCACATCTTGGGCTTTGACCTCGACACGCTTACAAGGCCTTATTAGGCCCAAAGCGGTGACCTGACACCTTATTTCCATGTCTCGACTAACACCCAACGTGGTAAATCCAGCGTCGTGGGCCCGGTCGTGGGGTGATCGTAGGAGTCGTGGGAATTTGGTCGTGGGGTTTAAGACCTGGTCATAGATCTGGCAGATCTGGTCGTAGAGTGGGTACACCTGGTCGTAGACCTTGGGAACTTGGTTTGGATCCTCCCCATTATTCCTAAGTAGCAGAAGATCACAATTATTAGGTAGCATACCATTCTGCATAGATAAATTATTAGCACCTAGAAACGAGCTCACCTCATAATTTAAGTGACGTGCTCGAGCTCTTGTCATAGGACCGACCGGATCTGGAGGATGTTGTGTAGTGCGTGTATCCGAACGAGTGATGTCCTCATCATCTTCCCGATCTGAAGTACCAAAAGGAGTCTTCTTGGAACAACTCCAGAAGCCGTCTCTGGTCGATGAACCAGAGACACCTCCTATTGAGACAGCCTCTCTAGAATACGAGGATACATGGATGGCACCCATCTATGCATATCTTCAGAAGGGTTCTGTACCCGAAGACGATCTCGAGGTAGATCTCTTATCCCGAAAAGCCAAAATGTATACTTTGGTGGAAGGAGTCCTCTATAAACGAGGTACTCAAGGGGTGCTCATGCGATGCATTCCGCAGAGCGAGGGATTAACACTTCTTCACGACATACATGATGGCATCTGTGGGAATCATGCTTCCTACAGGACGCTGGTCGGTAAGGCCTTTTGACAAGGTTTTTACTGGCCAACAGCCCTTTACGATGCTAAAGAGTTAGTTAAAAGGTGTGTCCAGTGCTAGTTTCATAGCAGGCAGATACACCAACCAGCTCAAGCATTACAAACAATACCTCTATCTTGGCCTTTTGCGACCTGGGGTCTCGATATCCTAGGACCGTTCCCCAAAGCTCCAGGAGGTTTCGAGTTCCTTTGTGGCTATTGATCGTTCACAAAATGGATTGAAGCCGAACACTGTGGATGGGATAACAACAGCGGCAAAGCGGTTTATGATAAGATGCGTAATTACTCGATTTGGAGTACCGAGTCGAATAATTATAGATAATGGTAAGCAATTTTTGGCGCAAAATTTCAGGAATTTTATGACGAGTTGGGTACCAAGTTATGTTATGCTTCAGTAGCCCATCCCCAAAGTAATGGGGGCAGTCGAACGTGCAAGCGGCCAAATAATGAGAGGAATTAAGACCGAGTCTTCGACCAGCTCATCAAACGCTCGGGGGCTTGGGTACAAGAGCTACCCTCTGTATTATGGGCTGTTCGTACAACTACTAATCGGCTGGTGAAACACCATTCTTTCTAGTATTCGAGTGAAGCCATGCTTCCTCGGAACTAAAGATCTGGTCAACACGAGTCGAAACTTTCACGAGGCTCCAACCAAGAACAACTTCGGCAGATGATATTAATCTACTTGAAGAAAGGAGAACGAGCCCTAATTCGATTCAAATAGTCTATCAACAAGCCCCACGAAGATACTACAATCGTAAGGTCCAACCTCATGACCTCGCTATAGGTGACTTGGTATTGAGACTCGCCAATCCAAGTCTAATCGGAACAAACTTTCTCCCAAGTGGGAAGGTCCTTACACAAGTGGTGAAGTTACTCGTCGAGTGGATCAGACGATTGGCAATGGAAGATGGCCAGGTTCTCTCGAATTCTTGGAACAACGACCAGTTACGCAAGTTTTATGTCTAACCCATCATTCAGACAATAAAGACTCAGGCTCTCTCTACCTCTATTGTCTTACTTTTGAGTAGTGCTTTCATAATCTTTTGACTATATTCCAAACACCCAATTTCCTTTACACTGGTCGAAAGGCAGGTAACATCACCTAGTCGAAGCCTCTCCTCTCTGCATGTGGTCCTGCCCACTAGAAGGAGCTTCCTAGTAATGACTCGTTACTCCCTTTTGCCGCCAACACAAAGAGCTCGGGTTCTATTTAGTCAAAATAATTTTTGAAAGCCTACTCCTTTCACCTTAGATTATTTCTTCCGTTCTTTTGAAAAATATTCTAAGCGAGTGCACTTTTAGATTTATTCATTTGCCTTTGGTGTATTCGATTTCGTCTCAACTAAGTCGGAAGAAGAAACACATTTAGTCGAAGTCTCTCCTCTCTGCACGTGGTCCTGCCCACTAGAAGGAACTTCCTAGCATCGTTCAGTTTCCTACTCTTGCTATCAGGACAGACTTATCGAGTCCTCCAAAGAAGGGCGAATGGATTTTTTGAAGTCCTCTGGATGTTTGTTTAACTCAAGTTGCTGTTCTCGACTTAAATAATCTAGTCAGAGATGGTAACATCACCTAGTCGAAGACTTTTCTCTCTGCACGTGGTCCTACCCACTAGAAGGAACTTCCTAGTGTCGATTCGTTTCCACTTTTTCGACCAGTGCATGACGGTTGTGATCAAAAACAACAAGTTAAACAAACCTCTCTGTTTTCAGAAACCCTTTTTAACACTATTTATTTAGTTCGTCTAAACAAACTAAACAAATAGTCGGGGGCTAGGATAAAGTTATTAATTTGACTTCAATTCTTAATCTTTCAGTTCGTTAATTATCTTTTGAGTTACTAACTACTCGACAAGATGATTTGCGAGAAACAAGATGGATTATATAATACATCAACAAAAGATTGTTTTTCGTGTTTGTTACAAACTACTTTGAAGAGGAGAGCCCGATTGCATTTCCTCCGAAACCTTAAATGGCCCGATTGCATTTCTTCAATCGACGACTTGCTTACCTTGAGGCGATCGAAATCGGCTCGATTGGTTGAACATTAAGGCTGGGGTCATGAGCTTTAAGTTTTGCCAATGCATAACTTACTGCAACTTCGACCGCCTCCTTTATCGATTCAGTTTGGTTGGTCTTCAGAGTGGTCACCAGTTCTTGTAAAGCCCTGACTTGTTCCCCAATTGTACTTACGTGGCGACCATCGTATCATCTTGAGGAGCTTTTCCCTCGATATGTAGCTCACTAAATACGTTGTTCAGAGCATGACCTTTGCTTTGAAAATTAATCTTCATTGTCTCCATCTCCTGTTGGGTACAGTCGAAGCCTCGCGGAGTTGTTTGTTTTCGACCGCTTGCTCTGAAAAGAATAAGACCGGTCAAGCAAAAATAAACTTCTAGAGGAAAAGAAAACAAAAATAATTACAGGTAAAAGATTTCCTTACGCAAGTCGAGAATCAATTTCTTGATTTCTTCATCATAGGTGTGATCTCGGCATGCTTCTTCTCCCATGATCTAATCTCCTCCGCATTTTCTTAGGAAATGCGACGATCTCATTGTAAATCATGATTTTGTCCCTGAGCTCAGTTTCAAGCCTTCCCAGTTCGAGTTCCATTTCTAAAAAAGAAATGAGAGTGAGAATATGGAAAGAGCTCGTAAAAGATTGCAGGTAAAGAATTGCTTACCTGATCTTCGGGATTTTAGTCTCGTAATTTCTTCATCTTTCTCTCTGGAGATACGAGAAATCTCGTGAATGACCAAAGTTTTATTTTGGACTTCATTCTGAAGCTTTCTCATATCATCTTCTTTTCCTAAAAGAAGTAACAGTCAGACAAAGATCGAAAACATAAGCAGTCTTAAGTTCAGCACTTACTGTTTATCCTTTCCTGCACCCTTTCGGTTGCAGAGTTAGCTTCTTTAAGCTTCCTCAGGAGAAATTCTACTTTCTCCTGTAACTTTCTCAACTCCTCTTTTTGATAATCGAGCGAGTCGGCCAGAGTCTTTTCATCGCTGTTTAACCTATAAAGGTTAAAAGTGGACATGAACATTATTAAATCGGTTGTAAGCTTTTCTACAACCATTGATCTAGTTGTAAGTTCTTCTACGACTATGGATCTAGTTGTAAGTTCTTCTACGACTAAACATCCGGTCGTAATTCTTTTACGACTAGCATATTGATACGGATTACCGGGTCTTCACGTCGTAGGATCGAGGGGGATAAATAGAGAAAGCCTATTGAGAAGCAATTCTTGGCAACACACTCCAATGAGATAGCCTCCAACAAAGAACTCAATCAACAATCCCTCTAATTGAACGACCGTGTCCATACATCCGTCGCACGATGCTCCTTACAATCCAAAAGGAAATACAAGGACAAGATGGGGGAACTCCCAACCTAGGGATCTAACCTAGGCAAGAGCAAAGCTCAAGTTCTATCTATTCTCCTTTCTCGGGTGGGGTGTTGCCCTTTTATAGTGGTGGGGGCAGCAAAGGAAAAGGGCCTCTGCCCAGTCGACTTCCGGTCTGACCGGCGTTGAAGAACCGGTCGGACCCGCTGGCCGGTCGGACCCGGCGGAACAATGGTCGGACCGCCCGTGGAGCTGCGCGAAATCCCGCTAAGGGCGTCGGGCGGTCGGGCCGTTGTTGCGGTCGGACCGCGCTGGGCGCCGGTCGGACCAGCGTGGAGGGCGGTCGGACCGCCCATGAAGCTTGGCAGTGGTGACGCCGGTCGGACCGTCGTTGAGGGCGGTCGGACCGCACTGAAGCGCCGTCCGACCGGTCGGCCGGGCGGTCGACTATGTATGGGCTGAAAACAGCAAGCACATCTTTGTCTCCCGGTCATCACTTCTCTTGCCATCTTCCCCTGCGAAGCTGATCACACATACATATGGGGCATGAGGCAGTATCCCGCTCTCAGAGATATCAATGGGAGACTCAAGTAAGAGCGACTTCACCTCGATGTTAAGTTGTCGCGCTCGTGCTCTTGTCATTGGTCCCTTGGGCGTGTTGGAGGTAGCTTGGCCCACGTTGGAGTTGATGGAGTTGGTGTCGATGTCCTCATCATCCCTCCCTTCTTGGAAAGGAGTCATCCTCGACTCGATACCTTCCGCCCCAAGAATGGTGATAAGTGCGCTACATTAAAGGTAGAGCTCACAGCGTACTTGTTGCTTGGAAGGTCAATCTCATATGCATTGTCATTGATCTTTTTGAGCACTTTGAAAGGTCCGTCACCACGTGGCTTCAACTTGGAGGAGCGTTCGGTGGGGAAACGGTCCTTGCGAAGGTGAATCCATACCAAGTCGCCGGGCTCAAACAACATTTGCTTCTTGTGTACGTTGGCCTTCTTTGCATAGAGGCGGGTTTTCTTTTCAATCGCCTCCGGGTTTTGAGGTGAATTGTCTTCACGAAGTCGGCTCGCTGGAGGCCTCCATGTTGACTTCGTTCTTGTAGCGGTAGTGGAAGGAGATCAAGCGGTGTGAATGGTTTGAACCCATACACCACTTTGAAGGGCACATGTTGGTGGTGGAGTGGACGGCGGTTGTGGCGAACTCCACGTGAGGTAGGCATTCTTCCCACTCTTTGAGGTTCTTCTTGATCATGGTCCTTAAAAGAGTTGAAAGTGTGCGATTCACGACTTGAGTTTGGCCATCGGTCTGCGGGTGGCATGTGGTGGAGAAGAGTAGCTTGGTCGAGTTTAGCCCACAAAGTCTTCCAAAAATAGCTCATGAATTTGACATCGCGGTCGGAGGCGATTGTCCTTGGCATTCCATGGGCGCACAATCTCCTGAAAAACAGGTTAGCCACATAGGAAGCATCGTCGCATTTATGACAAGCAATAAAATGAGCCATTTTAGAGAATCTATCAACAACCACGCCCGAATCCTTACGAGTCTTTGTTCTAGGTAAGCCCAACACAAAGTCCATGCTAATGTCCTCCCAAGGAGCACAAGGAATGGGAAGTGGGGTATACAAACCGTGGGGATTGAGCTTGGACTTCGCCTTGTGACACGTGATGCACCTTTGAACATACCGTTGAACATCTCGCCGCATTTTGGGCCAATAGTAGTGATCGGAGAGCATGGTGTAGGTCTTTTCCCTTCCAAAGTGTCCCATTAAGCCGCCCGACATGAGACTCTGCACAAGGAACAAGCGAGCGGAAGACTCGGGAATACAAAGCTTGTTAGTGTAAAGAGGAACCCATTGTGCATGTGGTACTTGTCCCAACCCTTCCCATCATGGCATTGCGAAAAAGGCAAAGAGAAAGCAGGTCATTTGCATACAAAGATTTCAAACTTTCTAAGCCAAGCACCTTAGCTTCTAGTTGCACTAGCATGATATGTTTTCTAGAAAAGCGTCGGCTACACATTCTCCTTTCCTTCTTATATTTCACAACATAAGGAAAGTTTCTATGAATTCGACCCATCTAGCATGTCGACGATTTAATTTTGCTTGGCCCTTAAGATATTTCAATGATTCATGATCGGAGTGGATGACAAATTCTTTGGGCCATAAGTAGTGTTGCCAAACCTCTAGCACTCTAACCAAAGCATATAACTCTTTGTCATACAGGGGTAATTAAGTTGAGCGCCATGCAATTTTTTCGCTAAAAAATGCCACGGGTCGCCCATTTTGCATCAACACACCCCAATGCCCAACCCACTAGCATCACATTCCACTTCAAAAGTTTGGGTAAAGTCGGTAAAATTAGCAAAGGAGCCTCGTTAATCTTAACTTTAATTCTTGAAAAGACTCTTCTTGAGACTTACCCCAAACAAAGTTAACACCCTTTTAGTGAGTTCATTTAGAGGCGGCAATGGTGCTAAAGTCCTTCACAAACCGAGCGATAAAAACTAGCCAAGCCATGGAAGCTACTGAATTTGACTAACATTCAAAGGGTTGGCCAATTTTAATTGCTTCAATTTTCGCTTCATCAACTTCAATTCCCTTAGAGGAGACAACAAATCAGGAAGATCAATTTATGGGTGCAAAAGTGCATTTCTCAAGATTAGCAAACAATTTCTCATTCCTAAGCACTTCTAGAACAAGTTTAACATGCTCAACATGTTCATCCAAGGATTTGCTATATACAAGAATATCATCAAAGTAAACAACCACAAACCTTCCAATGTAAGCCACGCAAGACATGATTCATGAGGCGCATAAAAGTGCTAGGAGCATTGGACAAACCAAAAGGCATAACAAGCCACTCATACAAGCCAAACTTGGTTTTGAAAGCGGTCTTCCATTCATCTCCTACATTCATTCTAATTTGGTGATACCCACTTTTCAAGTCAATTTTTGAGAAAATGATGGAACCACTCAATTCATCAAGCATATCATCAAGTCTAGGTATGGGGTGTCTATATCTAACAGTGATATTGTTGATAGCCCTACAATCTACACACATCGCCAAGTGCCATCTTTCTTAGGGACAAGGATTGCAGTGCAGCCTTGCAGGGCTCAAGCTCTCGCGGACATAGCCCTTGTCAAGTAGGGCTTGTACTTGACGTTGTATCTCCTTGGTCTCCTCGGGATTGGCGTGCGGTGGCGGTTGGGAAGTGGAGCCGGGAATGAGGTCGATTTGATGCTCAATCCCTCTCAAAGGAGGAAGCCCCGCCGAATCTCCTCGGGAAGGCGTCCTCAAATTCTGCAAGAGAAAAGAAAGAGCACTTGGAAAAGGGGGTGAGTCGTTAGTTGAAAGAGTAAGGTCCTTGCACACTAGAAAGAGGGGCATATGGTGGAGTCTCTCCTCACTTCTCTCAAATCTGATTTGGTGGCAAGCATGACTAAAGCTCTCCCTCTCCTTTCTTTTGGCGCTCTTATGGGTTTTGTGGCTCTCACTCACCGAAGGGTGTCCCTCATTCTTTACCTTTTCTCCTTGGCAGGCAGGAACCCGTGGAGCATTGTCGGCGATGATTTGGTTGGGGGTCATGGGACGAAGCACCACCTCTTGGTTACGCCATTTGAACTTGTAGTGGTTGGTTCGGCCCTCATGTGTCACCGCTCGGTCGTATTGCCACGGTCTCCCCAACAGGAGGTGGCACACCGTCATGGGCACCACATCACACTCCACTGTGTCGGCGTAGGCTCCAATTTGGAAAGTGACCTTGGTCATGTGTTGCACCTTGACCGTGCCACACTCACTTAACCATTGCACATGGTAAGGGTGGGGATGCTTCTCCAATTTGAGTCCCAACTTCGAGCACAGTTCTTGGCTTGCAAGGTTGTGACAACTCCCGCCATCAATAATCACTTTGATTGATTTCCCTTGCATGCCAGCCTTGGTTTGAAATAAATTGGTCCTTTGCTCGGGCTCATCTTGTTTCTGGACCGTCAAAATCTTCTTTGTGACAATGAGAGCCGGGCTCGTATCAAAGTCACAAAATAGTGGATCTTGGGCCTCTTCTTCTTGGGCATCTTCAAGATTAGCAACCTCATTTGATTTCTCGGCCTCTCCATCACTAGTGGACTCATATCCTCCATCTTGGTTACAATCATGGTTCGGTTGTTTGGGCACTCCTTGCAATGTGCCCACGGCCCAAACACTTGAAGCATTGGATCTCACGGCTCTTGGCGGTAGACCCAAGCGAGGAAGACCCTTGGTGGCGGAACTTCGCCGGGTAAATGGTGTGGATGCTTCTTTGGTGCCGGTGGTGGTGGCGGAGGCTTTATGCTTGAGGTGCCTCCACCACTCCCTTGAGTGTAGCTCTTCTCGGTATGCCCTTGGAGGTTGACTTGTTGCTATATGTTGCAGTTCTTGGTGTGAAAGTTGGATAACCGGGCATTCTTTGAATCTTGTTGCACTTGCCTCTCCACCTTGGTAGCTTGGTGCACTAGCTCGACCACGTTGTTGTATGGTTGGAACTCGGTGATCCTCTTGATAGGGTAGTTCAAGCGACATGAAACAAGCCATGGTTTGCTCTTACGCTTCTTGGATGTTGGCTCGGATCATGGCTTTCTCAATCTCTTTATAGTACTCTTCAGCGGACGGTTGCCTTGCTTCATGTTTTGCAATTTATCATACAAGTCCCTCTTGTAGTGCACAGGCACAAATCTTGCTCTCATTTCATGCTTCATCTCAGCCCAAGATGCTATCGGCCTCTCATTGTGAGCTTCCCTTTGGTTGATTACCTGTTCCCACCATATGAGTGCATAGTCATCAAACTCAACTGATGCCATGGCCAGTTTCTTCTCCTCGGGGTAATTATGCATCGGAATATTTTATCCACTTTCAACTCCCATGTGAGATATGCTACGGATCCGGACCTCCATCAAATTTGGGTATGGTGAACTTTAGCTTCCCAAACCTTTCCTCTTCACGCTCATACCGGTACCTACCACGGGGGCCATCACGCGACCTCGTCTCCCATCCATCATCGTGAAGATCATATGGGTCACCCCCTCCACCTCGGCCTCGGCCAGCAATGCCTTCTGCTCTTCTTGGTGGATGTGGGTGAGCTTGATGATGGGGAATGCGGTCCCCTCTTGCTCGCCTCTCTCGAGCCAGGCGCTCGGCGGCTTCTGCATCGGTCTCATCCAATTCAACCTCATGTGCTCCCAAAGGATTTGCCCGGAGCTCTCTAAGGATGTCAGCCACGAGGTTGGTTCGGAGAACCCCGAATTGTTGGTTGATCTCGATCTCCAAATCTTTCTGAGTACTGGCCATTGCTTCTTGGATCTCTTGTCGAAGGGCGCCACTCAACGCATTAAGCTGCGTTTGAGTGACACATTCAGCGGCTAACTCATCTCTGCTGCAGGTGGCCTTCTCTCGACATGGTTAGTATCCAACAAAGAGAAACAAAGATTAGTTCAAAAATGTAGAACTTTACTCTCCTCACCTTCCCCGCCAACCAAGTCCTTGTACTTCCTCACGGATTGCGAGAAGAGGGTTGAGAGAGTTCTTTCTTTGAAACCTTGAACACACACACAACTTATGTGGAGCTTGGAGTGGGTGAGTATTCAAAAGCAATCACAAAATGAAATTCAAGTGAAGTAATGCTAAAAGGAATCCAAACTAGATTGCATAAGCCTAGGTGCCGATCCCAAGTCAAAGGAACTCACACACTCCCAAAGATGATGGTACTAGAATGCAACCAATGGTATTGAGCTAAAGCACAAGATGGAAGTAAAAGGTAGAATTAGCTCATGTTGCACTAGTAAGGGAAGACGCTAGTTCGATTGCAAAGTTGTAAGGCTCTAGATTGCATATGACAATAAGAATGCACCAATATGTATAGGAGCTTGCAGGAAAGGTATTTGAGTTGGCTTCCCCTTCCCCCTTTTCTTTTCTTTCTTCTCCTTTTTTTTTGTTTTTGATGTCTCGTTGGGACAACGCTCTTCTTCTCTTTTCTTTTCTTTTTTTTTCTGTTTTTGTTTTGGAGGGGGAGGTACTTCCTTGTTGCCCAACTCAAATCACATGGATATCCGACTTGATTCAAGCTTAATGAATGAACCTAGGTGCACTACTCATTATACACATGCAAAGCCAAGCAATCGTGGATGAACTAGTCTGACTAGGAGCAAAGGTATTCGCAAAGGTTCGATAAAGGCTTACAAGGCTCAGAGTCGAGGTTGAAACGTTGCAAATTCGGAAAGTTTCTGGTCTGTTTCACCTCTGGCGGTCCGACCGGTGTGGTGGTGGTCCGACCGCGGAATTGGTCCCGCGGTCCGGCCGGTTGGGCAGTGGTCCGACCGGTTGAAGCGGCTTAGCGGTCCGACCGGTCAATTGGCGGTCGACCGATTTCACGAAAGCGAGCCCAGTTCGTCTCGGCGAAATGATGAAATTCGTCGATTCCGTCGATTCCTCCGATCAAAATGCACAAAAATCACAGGGGGAGTAGATCAGCACATAAGAAACACATCTATTGGATCACAATTAGCAAAACACATCAAGAATTTCAGATCGGGGCTAGGGTTTTCAAATTTGGGGATGAACACATGAACCCTAGAAACAAGAAATTTGATAAATCGATCCTACCGTGGCAACCAAGAGCTCTGATACCAAGATGATACGGATTCTAGGGTCTTCACGTCGTAGGATCGAGGGGATAAATAGAAAGCCTATTGAGAAGCAATTCTTGGCAACACACTCCAATGAGATAGCCTCCAACAAAGAACTCAATCAACAATCCCTCTAATTGAGCGATCCGTGTCCATACATCCGTCATACGATGCTCCTTACAATCCAAAAGGAAATACAAGGACAAGATGGGGAACTCCCAACCTAGGGATCTAACCTAGGCAAGAGCAAAGCTCAAGTTCTATCTATTCTCCCTTTCTCGGGTGGGGTGTTGCCCCTTTTATAGTGGTGGGGGCAGCAAAGGAAAAGGGCCTCTGCCCAGTCGACTTCCGGTCTGACCGGCGTTGAAGAACCGGTCGGACCGCTGGCGCCGGTCGGACCGGCGGAACGCAGCGGTCGGACCGCCCGTGGAGCTGCGCCAAATCCCGCTAAGGGCGTCGGGCGGTCGGGCCGTTGTTGAGGGCGGTCGGATCCGCGCTGGGCGCCGGTCGGACCGGCGTGGAGGGATCGGACCGCCCATGAAGCTAGCGATGGTGACGCCGGTCGGACCGTCGTTGAGGGCGGTCGGACCGCACTGGCGCTGGTCGGCCGGTCGGCCGCGGTCGACCGGTATGGGCTGAAAACAAAGAAGCACATCTTTGTCTCCCGGTCATCACTTCTCTTGCCATCTTCCCCTGCGAAGCTGATCACACATACATATGGGGCATGAGGCAGTATCCCGCTCTCAGAGATATCAATGGGAGACTCAAGTAAGAGCGACTTCACCTCGATGTTAAGTTGTCGCGCTCGTGCTCTTGTCATTGGTCCCTTGGGCGTGTTGGAGGTAGCTTGGCCCACGTTGGAGTTGATGGAGTTGGTGTCGATGTCCTCATCACATATAGTCGTGAGTTTTTCCACGACAAACCCTGTAAGCACTATATAAGTAGTCAAGTCGAAAACGACTATGAAAAATAGTAACTTACCACCTCTCTGCCTGTTTGCAGAGTTCCTCTTTTCTGTCGCAGGCTCTAGAAGTTGTCGATGATACTCACCGACAACGGCGATTTGTTCTATGGCTTTCTGCAAAAGAAAAGACAGTGAGAAATAAGAGAAGATTATACCTGTATGCATAAGTATCATCAAATACTTACACTCATGGTTGATCGAGCAAATATCGAGTAAACCCGACTCGGGTGCTTCAAACTTGTCCACTCTCTCAACTTGGTCCCACCAAACCTTCTCAAGGCGCTCATTATCAAAAGTGTTCCCTCTATTGGGAATGTCTTTGGGGTGGGGGACTCGGTGGCGAGATCTAAAGGCAGAAGACCCCACTATGGAAGCAGGGCCAAAGAAATCAGAACAGAAGTTGAAGTATTCCTCATCTTCCGATTCTGAAATTGTAAATTCTCTTTGGGTACCAGGAAGGAGGTCTGCAACGATTTCCTTCCCCGCACGGTGGTCTGGCACATCACCACCTTGGGCAGAAGCTTCTACGACTGCCTCTGCTGGTCCCGCGACCACATCAGTGGTCATGGTGGCTATCTCGTCTGTTGTAGCCGCTACCTCGATGGTTGTAGCCGCTACCTCAGTAGTAGTAGCTGCAACCTTAGTGGTCATTGCAGCTACCTCAGTGTTTGAAGACGCCACCTCGGTAACTATGGCGTTGCCTCAACAATATAGCTTCTAACTTCAGTGGTCGTGACCACCGCTTCAGGAGCGACGACTTCTTCCATAACCCGAGCTGTGGATGATCCTTCGACCATCTCTGTTGTCATCTCTCCAATCGCTGGAGAGGCTGCAATGGGCTTTTCGATAGAAACCACTATGAAATTTGAAGGAGTCGAGCAAAAATAAACAAAAGGATAGCAAGTCAAATTGTGGAAAGCAAAACGTAAATGTTGTTCTTACACTTTAGCTTGTTTCACATACCTCTGCATCCTGGACTTGATCAGAAACTTTGAAGACATCTTCCCGATGGAAGGGTTCTTCAACTTCTTTGCTACGACCACGTTTGGTCGTAGTTCAGAGATGGGAATAGGTTGACCACGACCACGCCCGGGTCGTGAGTCTTGAACAGGGACCATCTCTCTGGTCTCCTGACTTTCCGGAGGGCCGAGATCGGTCTCAATCACTCCAAGAGCAGCGCTACCCTCAACGGTAGGCTCAGCTGGATCAACGTTGTCCTTCACAAAAGACATAAACTCCTTCCAGTTCTCCTTTTCTAGTTGCTTGACAAATCTAGAAGTGGCAGAAACTGTGAAAGCTTTCTTGTCATAATAAAAAGGTACCTTGGCCTTGTGGACTTTATGCCTAGGAGGTTCTTCAACCTCCTCGGTCTCCTTAGCTGCAGCCGCTCCAGTCTCGGCTTCCGCTGAAGACGTGCCCTTGCCCTTACGGGCCTTGCACACAAGAGGTTCTTCATCCTCCTCAATTTCAGTTGTTTCGACCTCAGCTATTGTTGCGAGCGTGTGTGCTGTGAGCACCCGGATTTATTAGGCTCATAATACTTAGTCATCCAATTGACCCTAGTATTATCAACCAAATAAACTCGGTCTCGAGAGATGTATACTTCCCAGAATGCAGTACACATACCTCACAACAAAAGAATGCATCAATTCCATACAACACATAGTACATAAGCAACAAACCGAAGTTAACATTAATATGGAATAGATATTACAAAGAGAGGCCCTTAGGCCAAATAACAATAATTACAAAAAGATAACAATGAAGCAAAAGTGCCATAAAGATGGCCAAAATAAGAGCCAACCCGGTGTGCCTTTAGCCCACAAGGCAATCGACCAGGACCGCCAAGCTAGTCGCTCTCCCAACCCAAGACATTTCATAAAAGTAAAGCCCTTTGGGCTCTACCTCCTCTGCAACAAAGTTGTTAAGCAAAGCAAATGAGTACAATAACTTGTTTATTGTACTGCATAAAAGACGATGTAAGATAATGAGAACTATAATTTAGCTACATGCAAGCTTGATTTAAGTGGATGAGGCTTTGGACTCATTTTAGCATAAAGCAAGTTTCATTTGCAATAACATAGTAGATTGAAAGCAATTTGACAAAGCATTTTTAATTGTTGAAATAACAACGCGATAATAACATAATAACAACAACAAGAACAATCACGGAAGTGACTAACCCAAGTCACCACAACAATAGCATGAACATCCATTCATACCAACCCATCAAGTTTTAATTAAAAGTTTGAGACTAGTCTTGAACGACCTTACCAAGCATGTCCATAACCTAGGGCGAGGCTATTGAATAGTTTTATCCTGCGCAGGTGTACCACTGCATACCCACGTCCGATCGCCTTTCCTTTACGCACACTTAGAAGGTGTCTTTGCACAGCTAAGTCCTCGAGACCTTTCCAAAGGATGAATGCTAATTCGAGCTGCACAACCCACGGGGAGAAGGAGACATTAGGCGACCTACAGGAAGCTAATGCTCCCTCCCACACTATACATATACATTTGTTTTTGAAAACACACCAAGCAGCTCGCTCATAATTAACACCTCCTAGAGTACTTAGTCAAGAGGGTTCCATATGCCCTCGCGTGGTTAGTACATAAAAGCGCTTGGCTTAGTGACCCAAGTACTCGGTCCTTAGGGACCGGGCATACCACCACATTCCAAAACCGCACCATCCATCCAATATGCCCAAGTCTAAATCAATCTTTTATTTTCAGCTTTTGATTTTACAAATTAATCAAAGCACAAGTGCTGGACATATAGGAGTAATAATCATTTTGAGTGATCAAGATCATCGACTAAGTCGATGATCGCCCAATCTACCGATAGCTAAGCATGTCTAGCAAGAGGAAGCGCAACTACTAAGTGATAAGAGCTCATCCAACGAGCTCAAACCACAGCGAATAACCTAGGCTCATTGGTAGTAGAGGATAAAGAATTCCTACAGATTATGCGACTATAGGATTACTAACGACATTTAACACAAAGTAGCATGCATACATAGAAGTAAAACAAAGTATTAAGCTCTAAAGTAATGGGACATGATGGGAAATGGTCAAACTGCTTGCCTTGTTGCTGTTGCTCAAATTGTGGCAGAGGGTCGCTCTCGGGATCACCACAAATGTCGAAACCTAACGGAAAAGCGATAAAGAACCGATAAGAACGATTTAAAGGCAACGAAGACAGCACAGCAAACGAACTCCAAATACCCTGAATTTTCTACAGCAGCAAGGGGATGATTTTTAGGAAATTTTTCAACAAGAACCAATGGATTTGGATTCTCAATGCAAAAGATATGAGCAAAACAATTCTGCTCAGCCCTAAAAATTACCAAACTGCACTATTCACTAATTTAATTATGAGGCAACATTTTCTAGAAAAGTGATGAGGCTGAGATTTTTATTGTAAAACCAGCACCTCATGAGATGAATAACACAATTGAGTTCATCTCATTTGGAGCTATTATGCACTTTCTATAATTTTTCAAAAACAAGAACTTGAACAAAATTATAATGCACAAGTCCTCATTTCTATAACAGCAACATGCTCAGAACTAATTCTCACAGTGAGTTCATTATTAGAGGAAGCTAACAAAATTGGGTTTACTCACAAATAACCTCTGAGCATTAGTTATGGGTTTTACAAGTTAAACATAAAGTTTGAGTGTATATTCAAGGAGTTTTAAAACCTAGTGGCTAAGCTGTGCTCTGGAGCTGAACTCAACTTACAATCATTTTTGGATTAAAGTTAAGTTCAAGACAGAGCTAACACAATTTGAATGACCTCAAAAGGATTTAAAAGCGAAGAAGATATGAAATTCTAAAGTCTATACCTTATTTAGGTCTATAACTAAGACTTCTTTGGAATTTCTAAAACTCACAAGGGTATGGGAGGGCGTGAGCCACAGATCTCAGATCCAACGGCTCAAGACCTCCCAGAGAACATCACACTGCAGCAAGACGTGAAGTCCAGAGGTCTGGACCTCTTAGCAACTCACATTGCGAGGTGAGGGGAGGTCGTGGCCGTAGATGGGAGATCCAGCGGACCACAACACGAAAGGAGGTCGGAGCGGACCAGATCTAAAGGGAGGTCCTCAGCGGTGAGATGACCTCGAGGAGGTCCTAGCGATAGATCTAAACATCGCAGACCTCCAGGAGGTGCAGACGGCTCTGATTGCGCAAGGGAGGTCTTGGGCGCTCCAGATTTCCTTGGAGGAGGTGCGGGCGCCCCGAGCTCACAACCACGTGCTTGCGCACGCACGTGCTTGGACAAGAGGTTAATGCAGCGGGACACAAGGAGGTCATGGCGGAGGTCTTAATCTGCGCACCATAAATGGTGGATTTAAGAACATCAAGACCCAACCAATGATTGCAAGATTGAGCAATTGATGACCGCATTAAACACGGCAAATCTCTGTCCTAAAAATGACAACGGTGCTTTGTGTGTCCGACAAAGACCGAGCTCAAAGATTTGGTCATCATGGCGATGTAGACCTCGCCGGCGAGGACCAAGGACATCCCGTGTGCGCAATAGTGTTGCGCACACCATGGACTCATTCTCGGCGGCGACGACGGTTTTAATCGCCGGGCGAGCCGAGAGGACAAACACAACCCGCACGGCCAAAATACGAAAATGCAAAATGGAGCTCAGCGCGACAATCAGCGTGTGCCAAAACTTAAGCTCGCAACATGCATTCAGCGGGTGCCGACATCTCAAGGACTAACGGGAGGTGTACGGAGGTCCTAAGGTCTGCCGGGAGGTCGTGGAGGTGATGGCCGGAGTTGGGGAAGGCGGTGAAGCTTCACTGACCCAAGGCACCAGCTCAAGCTCGACTTTGTCCACCTCTGAAAAATGCCCAAACAATTCAAGTTAGGGTTAACTTCCAAGAGGTTTTCGGGAGCAAAAGTGAGCAAGGTTTGAAGGAGGGAGCCCTTTGGAACCCTTGTCTCACCGAGGAGCTCCAAGGACATCAACAATGGCAGCCAAGATGGGAGGTGAGTTTGGGGATGAGGAGCTCGACCACGCACAAGTGCAAGGTGAGGTCAATTGTGTGCAAAGGAAGCCAAGGAGGATTCTGGGGTGACTTATAGACTGAGGTGAAGGTTATGAGCTGGGGTTAAGCTCCATGGTGAGCTTAGCCCACGGGTTGGTCCATGGGGTGGACAAGACATAAAGGTTGACAAGGTGACAGTGCTAAGCTGACCAATGAGGCGGAAAGCTGACCTGCATTAAATGCGGATCAGCAAAGAGCTGTTATAATGTACCCCAAGGTCGACACGCATTAATGCCTTTTCAGAGCTTCGCATGCGCGCCAGAGGAAGGAGAAGAACGAGGGAGGTCTTGGTGACCGTTGGATAAGACACCGGGAGAGGTCCTAACCATCGGATCAATTTTTGAACCGTTATGTTTTAAGTGGTGGGAGGAGGTCCCAGCCACACGATCAAGGTGGGGAGGTCGTGGCCCTCCGATTTCATGTCAGCAGCAACGCACGTGAGGAAAAGGGACAGAGGTCCAAAGCGTTGGATCTCCATCCAGCAGTGCGGACCTCCGGTGAGGACTTAACGCACGCGATCAAAAAGACATGAGGGGAGGTCATGGCCTTTGGATTTAAATCCAAGGGCACACAATGACGGGGAGGTCTCGATATGATGCATAGCAGGCAAGGGAGGTCGGGACCTTTAGATTTAGATCTAAGGGCTACGATCAAAAGAGGTGGAGGTCTGAGCTTGCGAACGCACAAGGGAGGTCATGGCCTTTAGATTTAGATCTAAGGGCTACGACCTCACCAAGGAGGAGGACCTTGCCGTGATGTTTTTCGAGAGGAGGTCGTGGCCTTTGGATCTGAATCCAAGCGACTCACGACCTCAACAACGCTTAAAAGGGAGGTCTGTTAGTTAGATTGAGAGGAGGAGGTCGTGATCATGGATTTTTGATCCAATGGCTGTGACCTCATGTAGGTGGGATGTTTGCTTAGCTTAACGGTGAGGGGAGGTCAGGGCCGTGGATCTTGAATCCAAGGGCCAAGACCTCAACAAGGTGGAAGGTGGTTTTGAGGTTTGATAGCGAGGAGGTCGGGGCGGTTGGATGTTAATCCAAGGGCTATGACCAGACAAGGTTGGGAGGTCCTTGCGGTGTTGACTGAGAGGAGGTCGTGGCGGTTGGATGTAGATCCAACACCACGACTGATCAAATGGGGATGAGGTCTGTGAGGTGCGAGACATGGTTGGGCTGGACCGACTTGAACATGGCTAGCCCAAGGAGCAGTGTAGGCTTTTAAATTTAGTTTCTAACAGCTGAGACTTAACAGAATTGTTTGGGATAGCATTTCAACTCCAAAATTCATGAAATTTTTACAGGAGCTTGCTGACAATGAGCTTAACCTTGCATAAAATTTTCAGAGGTTATTATGCACTGCATTTTTCTCAGGAAATTCATGAAGGTTGTTTAAAGGATTGTTTTGCCTCCAAAAATTATCAACAAGTGTTATAACTCATGATATTTTTCAGAGGGGTCCCACATCAGTTTTTGGACCAAGGAAAATATTTCCAATTGATTGGCACAAGATTTAAGATGGATGGAAAATGAATTTGACTTTTGGTCAACAAGAGCTTTGTGTTTTGGATTACACAACTCTTGGACAAGAATCACATGAGATTTTAGGGTTTTTCAAGATGTGAGAAAAAGTTTTAATTTCTACACATATAATTATGCTTGAATAACCCTAATTATACATTTGGGATGTCACAAAATCTCCCCCCCCCCCTTACAAAAATCTCGTCCCGAGATTTGGCTCACTTGGTAAAGAAAGATGGATAGTCCGCACGTAAACGATCTTCTCTTTCCCAAGTAGCCTCATCCTCGTAATGGTTTGACCACTCGAACTTTAAGGAACTTGATGGTCTTATTCCTTGTCCTTCGTTCGGACTCATCGAGCTGTGAGCAGGTGCTCGCGATAGGTCAAATCTTCACGGACATCGAGGGTTTCCAACGGAGCTTCCTCGGTTGGAACACGGAGGCACTTCTTAAGCTGGGACACATGGAAAACATCATGTACTCCCACAAGTGCAACGGCAACTCCAACTTATAGGCAACAACTCCCTTCTTCTCGATAATGCGGTAGGGACCGACATATCGAGGAGCTAACTGCCCTTGGCCTAAAGCGTTGATGGCCCTTCAAAGGAGAGACTTTGAGATAAACAAAGTCATTAGGCTCAAAATGTAACTCACGTCGACGGCGATCCACATAGCTCTTTTGCTGGATTGAGTGCATGCGCAAACGCCACGAATAAAATTTGGACTTGGCGCTCGGCCTCATTGATTGAGTCCGGGCCAAAGAGAGGTCTCTCACGGTCTCGACCAGTTCAACGGGTTCTACACTTTCTCCGTATAAGGCCTCAAAAGGTGCCATCCGAGGCGCTTTGAAAGTCGTTGTTATTAAAAAACTTCGGCGAATGGCAAGCATTTCTCCCAATGCTTCCCATAGGAAAGGACACAAGCACGAAGCATGTCCTCCAAAACTGGTTGACCCTCTCGGTCGACCATCGGTTTGAGGTGAAATGTCGTCTTTGAAAGCAAACGAGTGCCCATAGCCTCTTGCAAGCTATGCCAAAAGCGAGGCGTGAAAAGGATCCACGATCCGACACAATCGTCTTGACACACCGTGCAAACTCACGATCGGGCGATATAGAGTTCCGCCAAAAGACCTACGAAGTTCAGTCTTGGCGGGAAGGAAATGTGCCACCTTAGTCAATCGATCGATGGCGACCCAAATGGCATCATTCTTCTTGAGGGGCGTGGGTAGACCGGTGATGAAATCCATTCGATCGAATCCACTTCCACTCGAGAATTGGCAAAAGGTGAAGCGATCCGGCGAGGGGCCGATGCTCGGCCTTGACACGGCGACACACGCGTCGCTTTTCGGCAATGAACCGCAATCTCCTCTTCATTCGGGTCCACAAAATCTCTGGCGGAGATCTTGATACATCTTTGTGGCCGGGATGAATGGATAAAGGCGAATCATGGGCTTCAGCGGAGGATCAAATTCCGCAACTCCATGTCCTTTGGAACCACAAGGCGTTGCCGAACCTCACAACACCATGCTCATCCTCGGAAAAGCACTTGGTCGTTACGGCCTTGACATTTGCCTTAATGTGGCTCACTCCCAAATCCATTGCTGGCGGACTTGATCCGATCCACCAAGGTTGGTTGCACAACCATGGCAGCGAGAGATCCATGCTCAACTATCTCCAAGTTGAGGCGCTGGAATGCCTCGAGAAGAGAGGCGAATGCTCCTTGAGCACTAAGGCATTACAATGCGCTTGCGACTAAGCGCATCGGCAGCGACATTAGCCTTGCCGGATGGTAGTGAATACCCATATCATAATCCTTGATCAACTCCAACCATCTCCTTTGCACGAGGTTGGTCGGGTTGGGTGAACAAGTACTTGAGGCTTTGTGATCCGAATACACTTCACAGCGATTCCGATTAGGTAATGTCGCCAAATCTTAAGTGCATGAATCACAGCAGACCAACTCCAAATCATGAGTAGGGTAGTTGAGTTCATGAGGTCTCAATTGCCTTGATGCATAGGCCACTACCTTGCCTTCTTGCATAAGGACACAACCGAGGCCTCGGCGAAGCATCGCAAAAGATATCGAAGCTGCGATGGATATCGGGAAGAACAAGAACGGAGGCGGTGGTCAAGCGCTTCTTGAGTATATGGAAACTTGCCATGCAAGCATCGGACCACAAGAACTTCTTGTCCTTCTTGAGCAACTCCGTCATTGGCCGCGATCTTGGAGAAGTTCTCGATAAGCGGCGATAATATCCCGCTAAACCAAGAAAACTCCGCGCCGGTGACGAAGTGGGCGGACTCCATGAAAGAACATCGGTGACCTTGCTAGGATCATGACTCGCCTCCATTGAAAGAATATGGCCTAAGAAAGCCACTTCCTTCAACGAGAACGCACACTTTTTGAACTTCAGCGTCTGGTGGTGCTCACGTAGCTTGCCTAACACAAGCTTCGGATGCTCGGCATGTTCCTCATCGTTCTTGGAATAGATAAGAATATCATCGATGAAGACCACGACAAACTTATCCAAATACTCCATGAATACCGAATTCATGAGGTTCATGAACAAAGCGGGAGCATTGGTTAAGCGAACGACATGACGATTGTACTCGTACAAGCCGAAGCGAGTAGAAACGCCGTCTTTGGAATATCCTCGGGCGAATCCGAACGATGATATCCCTCTCGATCAATCTTGGAAAACTCGAGCTCCATTTAATTGATCGAAGAGATCGTCGATGCGGGCAATGGATACTTGTTCTTCATCACTTCATTAAGTGGGCGGTAATCAACGACATCGCGTAAAATACCGATCCTTCTTCTTTACGAAGATTCTTTGGACAACCCCAAGGAGATGAGCTAGGCGGATGAAACCCTTCTCTTGTAGCTCACTTAACTACTTCTTCAACTCTACCAATTCGTTCGGTGGCATCCGATAAGGCCTCTTTGAGATAGGGGCGGTACCGGGAGCCAACTCAATGACAAACTCGAGGTCTCGAGCGGGTGGCATCCTGGAAGATCGCGGGAAAGACATCAACAAAGTCACAAACTGTTGGGACTTCGCTAATATCTAGGCGGGCTTCGCTTCAAGCGAAGAGATGAGGATCTAGCGACTTCCATGAGAAGCAAACCTGCTCGCCGGAAGGACTAGATAGAGAGATGAGCCTCCTGGCGCAATCGATTTGTCCCATGTGCTGAGACAACCAATCCATACCAAGAATCACATCTAGACTCGCTGAATGGAGAAGGATAAGGTTAGCTAAGAACCCTCGCCTTCGATCTCGATAGGGACATCCTACACTCAACCTCGGCCCTCAACTCCGAACCGGAGAGCGAATGAGTAAGCGGGACCGACAATGGAGAGAAAAGAAGCCTCTCAACAGCAGCAAAAGACTCGAAACAAATGAATGAGATGCTCTGAATCAAACAAAACGATGGCGGGATGAGAGTTAACGAAAGTGTACCTAGCACGGCGTCGGGTGCCTCTGAGCCTCCTCTGTGGTGATGGCGTTGACGCGACCACTACCCACGCCTTGGGTAGCCGGGACGATCTTCTGGTCCTGAGATGCACCACCTCCTGGCCCGCGTCCTCCATTAGGACGAGGGGCTGCTCCTGTCTTCTTAGGGCATTGGTTCGCATAATGCCCCTTCTGGTTGCATGAGAAGCATGTGACCCCAGCTGCCGGGTTGCGGGGGCCGCTCTGCTGACTCGCAGTGTGCGTGGTCGAGACACGGCTGCGAAGGCGAGGAACGAGGCGAGGTGACCTCGGGGGCGCCGAAGAGTGAGAGTGGTACCCCTGAGACTGCCCGAAGCGGGGACGGGAGGAACCGGCCCTGGATGACTTATGGGCCTCCCACTTCCGCTTGCGGGAATCCATAAGCTCCCTGGCTGAATGCTCCGCGACAATGGCCTTGTCGACCAAGGGTGAAAATCGGGAAAGTCGACAATGGATAGCTTGTCCTTGACTCCTCGGACAAGCCACGCTGAACTTGGTGCCTTGGCCATATCGGTGGCCACATCCTCGGGAGCATAACGAGCTAGATGGTTGAACTCGTAGACATACTCCATGGTGAGCTCGCCTTGCTTGAGCGCAAGAAACTCCGCTTCTTGATCTCCATCAAGCCGGCGAGGATGTGAGCCCGTCGGAAGGCAAGACGGAACTCCTCCCAAGAGGCGGTGTGATCCACGGGCTGCATGGCGAGAAAGTTCTCCCACCATGACAAGGCTGCACCCTCCGGTGGTGCGATCACGAACAGCACCTTCTCGTGCTCCTGGCACTGCGCTATGCTGAGCTTCCGCTCAACCAAACGAAGCCAATCGTCTGCATCGAGCGGGTCCTCAGACCGGGAAAAGGTAGGGGGCTGAGTACAAAGAAACTCCGCGAGTCCTCCACGCGGTGATGGGCATTCCACGGCCCGGATCCGAAGCTCCGGTAAGTGCGGTGGTGTTGCGCGATGGCGTCGATAGAACTCTCCGGTCATCCGCGGTTGCGCTCGATCTGAAGAAGAACCTCGGCCATGGTCGGAGGAGGAGGAAGCTCCTCGTCCGGACAGTGGCCGATCGCCTTGGCCGCTCTGAGTCGTCCGGCCATCTGTTACAAGGAATTTTGGTTAGCAACTAGACCCAAAACAAAGCCTTAAAGAAAGCAAAAGCGATCGACTAGGGAATGGAATATCACCCCAAACGAAAGCCAAAATCAGCGGTTATTTAAACTTTAAAAAGCTTCTAAAAGACTCTAAAACAGCCAAGAAACACCAAAAGCAAGGCTCAACTTCTCAACTCAACTAACCCGTATTGAATGAGCGAGTAATTGGTCGAGAAGATCAAAAATCAGATTGTAGGGTGAGAGCTAATGCTACTAAAGAGCAAGGTTAAATCAGCGAAATAAGTGTTAGATACTTAGCTAACTAGTATCACATCTTACCCTTTTATTCCCACAAGTTTTAGTTGATTAACCTCTCATTATCTATCCTAATTAGAAACCTTTGAGACTGCTGTCAGGAAATTTGATGCTTGCTGTCAGATTTAGCATCAAGCTCCTTGTCGAATCACCGACTCGAACTTCAAAACCTTGTAGTGGGCAGCTCACACTTCAATTTGCCAATCTCATTGGTTCTCCCAAAAACCAGTGTTAATCGATAACAACTATTTTGTAGAAGGGAAGAGAGGAAAACAACTTTTAAAACTCAAATTAGAGTGGGATGAGAAGAAAGCTAAGATAGGTAAGGAATAAAATCCGAGAATTTACCTAAGCTTTCAAAACTCATTTGATGCTTTGAAAATAGGTTTTCAAAATATCCTAAGAACGACCAAGCTTGCGTTACTACGGTCATAACGGCTCTGATACCAACTTTTGTGAGCACGGATTTATTAGGCTCATAATACTTAGTCATCCAATTGACCCTAGTATTATCAACCAAATAAACTCGGTCTCGAGAGATGTATACTTCCCAGAATGCAGTACACATACCTCACAACAAAAGAATGCATCAATTCCATACAACACATAGTACATAAGCAACAAACCAGAAGTTAACATTAATATGGAATAGATATTACAAAAGAGAGGCCCTTAGGCCAAATAACAATAATTACAAAAAGATAACAGCGGAAGCAAAAGTGCCATAAAGATGGCCAAAATAAGAGCCAACGGTGTGCCTTTAGCCCACAAGGCAATCGCCAGGACCGCCAAGCTAGTCGCTCTCCCAACCACAAGACAACTTCATAAAAGTAAAGCCCTTTGGGCTCTACCTCCTCTGCAACAAAGTTGTTAAGCAAAAGCAAATGAGTACAATAACTTGTTTATTGTACTCACAAAACTGACGTGTAAGATAACAGAACTATAATTTAGCTACATGCAAGCTTGATTTAAGTGGATGAGGCTTTGGACTCATTTTAGCATAAAGCAAGTTTCATTTGCAATAACATAGTAGATTGAAAGCAATTTGACAAAGCATTTTTAATTGTTGAAATAACAACGCGATAATAACATAATAACAACAACAAGAACAATCACGGAAGTGACTAACCCAAGTCACCACAACAATAGCATGAACATCCATTCATACCAACCCATCAAGTTTTAATTAAAAGTTTGAGACTAGTCTTGAGCGACCTTACCAAGCATGTCCATAACCTAGGGCGAGGCTATTGAATAGTTTTATCCTGCGGGGTGTACCACTTGTACCCACACGTCAGACCGCCTTTCCTTTACGCACACTTAGAAGGTGTCTTTGTGCAGCTAAGTCCTCTGAGACCTTTCCAAAGGATGAATGCTAATTCTGAGCTGCACAACCCACGGGAGAAGGAGACATTAGGCGACCTACAGGAAGCTAATGCTCCCTCCCACACTATACATATACATTTGTTTTTGAAAACACACCAACCGAGCTCGCTCATAATTAACACCTCCTAGAGTACTTAGTCAAGAGGGGTTCCATATGCCCCTCGCGTGGTTAGTGCATAAAAGCGCTGGCTTAGTGACCCAAGTACTCGGTCCTTAGGGACCCGGGCATACCACCACATTCCAAAAACCGCACCATCCATCCAATATGCCCAAGTCTAAATCAATCTTTTATTTTCAGCTTTTGATTTTACAAATTAATCAAAGCACAAGTGCTGGACATATAGGAGTAATAATCATTTTGAGTGATCAAGATCATCGACTAAGTCGATGATCGCCCAATCTACCGATAGCTAAGCATGTCTAGCGATAGGAAACGCAACTACTAAGTGATAAGATGTGAGACCCGACATTTATTAGGCTCATAATACTTAGTCATCCAATTGACCTAGTATTATCAACCAAATAAACCGGTCTCGAGAAATGTATACTCCCGAATGCAAGTATACATACCTCACAACAAAAGAGTATATCAATTCCATACAACACATAGTACATAAGCAACAAACCGAAGTTAATATTAAAAATGGAATAGCTATTACAAAAGAGGGCCCTTAGGCCAAATAGCAACAAATAAAAAGATAACAATGAAGCAAAAGTGCCATAAAATGGCTATAACACAAAGCCAATCGGTGTGCCTTAACCCCTAGGCATCGTGGGACCGCCAAGCTAGTCGTCAAGAAGAAAGCGCAACACGTAGCACAAAGAGAGGCTCTTGGAGCTCTCCTTCTTCCTCTGCAACAAAAGCCACAAAAAATTGCCACAACCACAGGCGAGATGAGTACATAAAGTACTCCATAAGACTTACGTGTGAGATAACAGAACTATAAATAGCTACATGCAAGCTTTATTTAAGTGGATGAGGCTTTGGACTCATTTTAGCATAAAGCAACATTTATTTGCAATAACATAATAGATTGAAGGCAATTTGGCAAAGCATTTTTAAATGTTGAAGTAACAACGAGATAATAACATAGTAACAACAATAAGAACAAACCTGGAAGTGACTAACCCTTAGTCACCACAACAATAGCATGAACTCCCCGTTCATACCAACCCATCAAGTTTTAATTAAAAGGTTGAGACTAGTCTTGAACGACCTTACCAAGCATGTCCATAACCTAGGACGAGGCTATTGAATAGTTTTATTCCCTGCAGGGGTGTACCAATGTACCCACACGTCAGACCGCCTTTCCTTTAGGCACACGACCTTTGGTGTCTTGCAAGACGGCTAAGTCCTACGAGACATTTCCAATGGGCGATGCTAATTACGAGCACAACCCACGGGGACAAGACACATTAGGCAGCCTAACCGGTCTACCAATGCTCCCTCCCAACACCACACACACAGATTTTATTAAAACATACCCACCAACCAGCTCATAATTAACACCTCCCAAAGTACTTAGTCAAGAGGTCCCATATCCCCTCGTGTGGTTATGCATAAAAGCGCTTGGCTTAGTGACCCAAGTACTCGGTCCTTAGGGACCGGGCATACCACCACATTCCAAGAACCGCACCATCCATCCAATATGCCCAAGTCTAAATCGACATTTTATTTTCGGTTTTGATTTTACAAATTAATCAAAGCACAAGTGCTGGACATATAGGAGGAATAATTATACTTGTGTGATCAAGACCATCGACTATGTCGATGATCGCCAATACTACCGATAGCTAAGCATGTCTAAGCAGTTTTAAAGCGCAACTACTAAGTGATAAGAGCTCATCCAACGAGCTCAAACCACAGCGAATAACCTAGGCTCATTGGTAGTAGAGGATAACAATTCCTACAGATTATGCAACTATAGGAAAGCTAGCGACATTTAACACAAAGTAGCATGCATACATAGAAGTAAAACAAAGTAGTAAGCTTTAAAGTAATGGGACATGATGGAAATGGTCAAACTGCTTGCCTTGCTGCTGGTCACTTTGTTGCGGAGGGTCGTTTGCGGGATCACCACAAATGTCGAAACCTAACGGAAAAGCGATAAAGAACCGATAAGAACGACGAAAGACAACAAAGACAACACAGCAAAAGAACTCCAAATACTATGAAATTTCTACAGCAGCAAGAGGGTGATTTTTAGGAGATTTTGCAACAAGAACCAATGGATTTGGATTCTTAATGCAAAAGATATGAGCAAAACAATTCTGCTCAGCCCTAAAAATACCAAACTGCACTATTCACTAATTTAATTATGAGGCAACATTTTCTAGAACAGTGGTGAGGCTGAAATTTTTACTGCAAAACCAGCACCTCATGAGATGAATAACACAATTGAGTTCATCTCATTTGGAGCTATTATGCACTTTCTATAATTTTTCAAAAACAAGAACTTGAACAAAATTATAATGCACAAGTCCTCATTTTTCTAACAGCAATATGCTCAAATCTAATTTTTACAGTGAGTTCATTAATAGAGGAAGCTAACAAAGTTGGTCTCATTCAAAAATAACCTACAGAACATTAGTTATGGGTTTTACAAGTTAAACCTAAATTTTGAGTGTATTATCCAAAAGGGAGTACTAAAACCTATGGCAAAACTGTGCTCTGGAGCTGAACTCAACTTACAACCACTTTTGGACTAAAGTCAAGTTCAAGATAGAGCTAACACAATTTGAATGACCTCAAAAGGATTTAAAATGAAAAATATATGAAATTCTAAAGTCTACCTCATTTAGGTTCATACTTAAGAATTCTTGACCTTCCTAACATTCACAAAGACATGGGAGGTTGTGAGCCACAGATCTCGAGATCCAGCGGCTCGAGACCTCCCGAGAGAACAACACACATGCACATGGGAGGTCCAGAGGTCTGGACCTCCTAACCACGCTACACATGCGAGGTAAGGGAGGTCATGGTAGTAGATGGAAGATCTAACGGACCACAACATGGAAGGAGGTCCGGAGCGGACCAGATTAAGGGAGGTCCTCAGCGGTGAGATGACCTCGAGGAGGTCCCAGAGGAGGTCCTCAACGTCCTGAGACCTCCGGGGAGGTGCACGGCTAAGATTGCGCCAAGGAGGTCTTGGGCGCTCCAGATCTCCTTGGAGGAGGTCTGGACATCCCGAGCTCAGCGACGCACATGTTGGGACAGGGGCATAAATGCTGGCGTGGGACACAAGGAGGTCCACGGGGGGAGGACTTAAAAGCGGCGCAATAATTGGTGGATTTAAGGACATCAAGACCCACCCAATGATTGCGAGATTTAGCAATTTATGGCGCATTAACCCAATAAGCTCTGTCCTAAAGCGACAACAACGCGGTCGTTGCGTCCGACAAAATCCGTGTTCAAATATTTGGTTCTCGCTGGCGATGTAGACCTCGCCGGCGAGGTCCAAGGGTACCGTTGGGTTCGCAATAACCACGCGCACCCAACGGACCTTCTCTCAACGGCAAAAACGGCCTTGAACGCCGGCGAGCCGGAGAGGACAGAGGTGACCCGCACGGGCAAAACCGAAAAGCAAAAATGAGCTCAGCGCGACAAACAAGCTTATGCCAAACTAAAGCTCCACGAGATCATTCATGCGGTGCCAAGCATCAAAGGACTAAGGGGCTTACGATGGTCCTAAGGTCTTTGGGAGGTCGTGGAGGTGGTGGTAGGAGTTGGGGAAGACAGGGGCTCCACGGCCAAAGCTCGACTTCAAGCCGACTTTGACCACCTCTGAAAACAAAATGCCCAACAAATTAGGTTAGGGCTTGATCCCGAGAGGAAGGCACAAATGGAAGCAAGGAGAAAGGTGGGAAACCCCAGTGACCCTTGTCCACCGAGGAACTTCAAGTCCAACAATGGCGGCCAAGGAGCTCTGCGGCTTAAAGTTCACAAGCACAGATGGGTGAGCAAAGAACAATGGCTTGTAAAGGAAGATAAAGGCACAGTGGGGTGGTTTTATCCTAAGGGCAATTGAGGTCGTAGACCACTGGCTAAGCTCACGGTGAGCTTGGCCCATGGCACGGTCCAGTGCAGGGGACAAGACATAAAGGTTGACAAGGGGGCAGGCTAGAGCTTGACCTGAGAGGCTAAAAGCTGACCTGCATTAAATGCGGGTCAGCAAAGAGCTGTTATACATACTCCATGGCAGACTTGCATTAAATGCATTGCTCAGAGCTTGCCGCGCCGAGGAAGGAGAAGAACAGGGGAGGTCCTTATGGCCGTTGGATAAGACCGAGAGAGGTCTAACCATCGGATCCTATTTTGAACCGTTAAGTTTTAAGCGGTGGGAGGAGGTCCCAGCCACACGATCAAGGGCGAGGAGGTCGTGGCCCTCCGATTTCTTAATCAAAAACGACGTGAGAAATGGACGGGGAGGTCCAAAGCGTTGGATCTCCATCCAGCGGCGTGGACCTCGATTGGGACTTAATCCGCACCTTGAACATAAGAGGCGAGGGGAGGTCATGGCCTTTGGATGCAAATCCAAGGGCATGGACCTCATCAAGCGGGAGGACCTTGTCTTGTAATATTTTTCAGAGGAGGTCGTGGCCTTTGGATGTAAATCCAGCGGCCACGACCTCAAGTGAAGTACAAAGGGAGGTCGAGGCGGTTGGATGTAAATCCAACAGCGATGACCTCGCCAAGGTGGAAGGTGGTTTTTGAGGTTGGATAACCATGGGAGGTCAGGGCCGGTTGGATCTTAATCCAAGGGCCAAGACCTCAACAAGGCGGGAGGACCTTGTTGTGATGTTTTTCAGAGGAGGTCGTGACCATGGATTTTTGATCCAATGGCTGTGACCTCACGTAGGTGGGATGTGGACTTGCTTAGTTTAACAGTGAGGGGAGGTCAGGGCCGCGGATCTTGAATCCAAGGGCCAAGACCTCACATAGGTGGGATGACCTCGCTGCGATGGCTTACAGCACGAGGAGGTCCTTTGAGGTTTAACACACAGGGGAGGTCGTGGCCGTGGATCTTTGATCCAGCGGCTATGACCTGATGAGGTGGGGAGGTCTGATGCCCACGTTGACCCGAGGAGGTCCACGAGGTCAAGAGGACCTCGAATGGGGAGGTCCTGGGGGCCTTGGTTGAGGGGGAGGTCGTGGCGGTTGGATTGGATCCAACGGCTACGACCTCATCAAGGTGGAAAAGGAGGTCAGATGGGGTTGGGCTGGACCAGGTTTGAGTACGGCACAGCCCAAGGAACAAGCGATGTAGGCTTTAAAATTTAGTTTTAACAAATGAAACTTACAGTAATTATTTGAGATAGCAAATGAACTCCAAATTTGATGAAATTTTAACTGGAGCTTGCTGACAAGAAGATTAACCTTACATAAAATTTCCAGAGGTTATTATGCAATGCATTTTTCTCAGGAATTTCATTAAGGTTGTTTAAAGGATTGTTTTACCTCCAAAATTTATCAACAAGTGCTATAACTCATGATATTTTTCAGAAGGGGTCCCATATCAGTTTTAGGACCAAGGAAGATACTTTCCAATTGTTTGGCACAAGATTTGAGAGAATTGGAAAACGAATTTGACTTTTGGTCAACAAGAGCTTTGTGTTCTTGGTTTACACAACTCTTGGACAAGAATTACATGAGATTGTAAGGGTTTTCAAGTTGTGAGAAAAAGTTTTAATTTCTACACATATAATTATACTTGAATAACCCAGATTATACATTTGGGATGTTACATAAGAGCTCATCCAACGAGCTCAAACCACAGCGAATAACCTAGGCTCATTGGTAGTAGAGGATAAAGAATTCCTACAGATTATGCGACTATAGGATTACTAACGACATTTAACACAAAGTAGCATGCATACATAGAAGTAAAACAAAGTATTAAGCTCTAAAGTAATGGGACATGATGGGAAATGGTCAAACTGCTTGCCTTGTTGCTGTTGCTCAAATTGTGGCAGAGGGTCGCTCTCGGGATCACCACAAATGTCGAAACCTAACGGAAAAGCGATAAAGAACCGATAAGAACGATTTAAAGGCAACGAAGACAGCACAACAAACGAACTCCAAATACCCTGAATTTTCTACAGCAGCAAGGGGATGATTTTAGGAAATTTTTCAACAAGAACCAATGGATTTGGATTCTCAATGCAAAAGATATGAGCAAAACAATTCTGCTCAGCCTAAAAATTACCAAACTGCACTATTCACTAATTTAATTATGAGGCAACATTTTCTAGAAAAGTGATGAGGCTGAGATTTTTATTGTAAAACCAGCACCTCATGAGATGAATAACACAATTGAGTTCATCTCATTTGGAGCTATTATGCACTTTCTATAATTTTTCAAAAACAAGAACTTGAACAAAATTATAATGCACAAGTCCTCATTTCTATAACAGCAACATGCTCAGAACTAATTCTCACAGTGAGTTCATTATTAGAGGAAGCTAACAAAATTGGGTTTACTCACAAATAACCTACAGAGCATTAGTTATGGGTTTTACAAGTTAAACATAAAGTTTGAGTGTATTTTCAAAGGGAGTTTTAAAACCTAGTGGCTAACTGTGCTCTGGAGCTGAACTCAACTTACAATCATTTTTGGATTAAAGTTAAGTTCAAGACAGAGCTAACACAGTTTGAATGACCTCAAAAGGATTTAAAGCGAAGAAGATATGAAATTCTAAAGTCTATACCTTATTTGGTCTATAACTAAGACTTCTTTGGAATTTCTAAAACTCACAAGGGTATGGGAGGGCGTGAGCCACAGATCTCGAGATCCAACGGCTCAAGACCTCCCAGAGAACATCACACACGCCAAGACGTGAAGTCCAGAGGTCTGGACCTCTTAGCAACTCACATGCGCGAGGTGAGGGGAGGTCGTGGCCGTAGATGGGAGATCCAGCGGACCACAACACGAAAGGAGGTCGGAGCGGACCAGATCTAAAGGGAGGTCCTCAGCGGTGAGATGACCTCGAGGAGGTCCTAAGCGATAGATCTAAACATCACTGCACCTCCAGGAGGTCAGGACGGCTCTGATTGCGCAAGTGGAGGTCTTGGGCGCTCCAGATTTCCTTGGAGGAGGTCCGGACGCCCCGAGCTCACAACCACGTGCTTGCGCACGCACGTGCTTGGACAAAGAGGTTAATGCGCGGGACACAAGGAGGTCCGCGTGGGGAGGTCTTAATCTGCGCACCATAAATGGTGGATTTAAGAACATCAAGACCCAACCAATGATTGCAAGATTGAGCAATTGATGACCGCGTTAAACACGGCAAATCTCGTCCTAAAAGCGACAAGGTGTCTTTGCCGTGTCCGACAAAGACCCGAGCTCAAAGATTTGGTCATCGCCGGCGATGTAGACCTCGCCGGCGAGGACCAAGGACATCCCGTGCAGCGCAATAGTGTTGCGCACACCATGGACTCATTCTCGACGGCGACGACGTTTTAATCGCCGGGCGAGCGGAGAGGACAAACACAACCCAAGACGGCCAAAATACGAAAATGCAAAATGGAGCTCCGCGCGACAATCAGCGTGTGCCAAAACTTAAGCTCCGCAACATGCATTCAGCGGGTGCCAACATCTAAAGGACTAACGGGGAGGTGTACACGGAGGTCCTAAGGTCTGCCGGGAGGTCGTGGAGGTGATGACGGGAGTTGGGGAAGGCGGTGAAGCTTCACGGCCCAAGGCACCGGCTCAAGCTCGACTTTGTCCACCTCTGAAAAATGCCCAAACAATTCAAGTTAGGGTTAACTTCCAAGAGGTTTTCAGGAGCAAAGTGAGCAAGGTTTGAAGGAGGAGCCCTTGGAACCCTTGTCTCACCGAGGAGCTCCAAGGACATCAACAATGGCAGCCAAGATGGGAGGTGAGTTTGGGGATGAGGAGCTCACCACGCACAAGTGCAAGGTGAGGTCAATTGTGTGCAAAGGAAGCCAAGGGAGGATTCTGGGGGTGACTTATAGGACCGAGGTGAAGGTTATGAGTGGGGCTAAGCTCCATGGTGAGCTTAGCCCACCAGGTTGGTCCATGGGGTGGACAAGACATAAAGGTTGACAAGGTGTGAGTCTTGGTGACCAATGAGGCGGAAGTGACTGCATTAAATGCGGTCAAGAAAGAGTCATATAATGTACCCCAAGGTCGGACGCATTAATGCATCGCCAGAGCTTCAGCATGCTTGCATCGAGGAAGGAGAAGAATGGGGAGGTCTTGGTGACCGTTGGATAAGACACGGGAGAGGTCCTAACCATCGGATCCAATTTTGAACCGTTATGTTTTAAGTGGTGGGAAGAGGTCCCACCACACGATCAAGGGTGGGGAGGTCGTGGCCCTCCGATTTTCTTAATCGCAAAAGCGCACGTGAGGAAAAGGGACGGGGAGGTCCAAAGCGTTGGATCTCCATCCAGCAGTGCGGACCTCCGGTGAGGACTTAACTGCACGCGATCAAAAAGACATGAGGGAGGTCATGGCCTTTGGATTTAAATCAAGGGCGCACAATGACCGGGAGGTCTGATATGATGCGCAAGCGAGCAAGGGAGGTCGGGACCTTTAGATTTAGATCTAAGGGCTACGATCAAAAGAGGTGGAGGTCTGAGCTTGCGAACGCACAAGGGAGGTCATGGCCTTTAGATTTAGATCTAAGGGCTACGACCTCACCAAGGCGGGAGGACCTTGCCGTGATGTTTTTCAGAGGAGGTCGTGGCCTTTGGATCTGAATCCAGCAGCCACGACCTCAACAAAGACTAAAGGGAGGTCATTAGTTAGATTGAGAGGAGGAGGTCGTGACCATGGATTTTTGATCCAATGGCTATGACCTCATGTAGGTGGGATGTTTTCTTAGCTTAACAGTGAGGGGAGGTCAGGGCCGTGGATCTTGAATCCAAGGGCCAAGACCTCAACAAGGTGGAAGGTGGTTTTTGAGGTTTGATAGCCAGGGGAGGTCAGGGCCGGTTGGATGTTAATCCAAGGGCTATGACCAGGACAAGGTTGGGAGGTCCTTGCAGTGTTGACCTGAGAGGAGGTCGTGGCGGTTGGATGTAGATCCAACAGCCACGACTGATCAAGGTGGGGATGAGGTCTCACGAGGTGCAGACATGGTTGGGCTGGACCGGCTTGAACATGGCTAGCCCAAGGAGCAGTGTAGGCTTTTAAATTTAGTTTCTAACAGCTGAGACTTAACAGAATTGTTTGGGATAGCATTTCAACTCCAAAATTCATGAAATTTTTACAGGAGCTTGCTGACAATGAGCTTAACCTTGCATAAAATTTTCAGAGGTTATTATGCACTGCATTTTCTCAGGAAATTCATGAAGGTTGTTTAAAGGATTGTTTTGCCTCCAAAATTATCAACAAGTGTTATAACTCATGATATTTTTCAGAGGGGTCCCACATCAGTTTTTGGACCAAGGGAAAATATTTCCAATTGATTGGCACAAGATTTAAGATGGATGAAAAATGAATTTGACTTTTGGTCAACAAGAGCTTTGTGTTTTTGGATTACACAACCCTTGGACAAGAATCACATGAGATTTTAGGGTTTTTGAAGATGTGAGAAAAAGTTTTAATTTCTACACATATAATTATGCTTGAATAACCCTAATTATACATTTGGGATGTCACATGTGCTGTAGATTTTGCTGAGGACCTCGTCGAAATAAAGGAACTTGAGTTTGATCCTCCCTTGTGGGCGACTCTTGTAAGTCGACGCCTTTTTGTCGGAGGAGATGAGCCCTTGTTCACTGTTTCCCCTGCGCCAATGGTTACCAGTTCGACTTCTTCGTCATCCTGGCGATTTTCCATGCCTACTTTCTGTAAAAAGAAAGAAGGATCAATTGCTAGTCGTAAGTTTTTCTACGACCAGTACCTAGTCGTAAGCTTTTCTACGACATATCCCTGATCGTAAGATTTTCTACGATCACTACCTAGTCGTAAATTCTTTCTATGACTATGAAGTCCTAAGGATGAAATCAACTTTTGATTACCTTTAGGCGCTTAACCTTTTCTTCTGCGGATAAAACCGCAAGAATTTGAGGAACCGCCACACTAGGTGGCGGGGGCTTCTCACAAACAAGTTTGACTCGAACGTCAATCTCTGTCTGTGAAAGATCTGTATAAAACAGATAAAGATATTAAATTAGACAATTTTGAAGAAGACCAAACTGAGAGCTAAGTCGAAAAACTACTTACCTCCCTCGTAGTCCCTGGTCGGGTCTTTTGGCCCCGAGTACCTCCACATAGGAGGCACTCGTTTCTTCAAAGGACTAATTCGACGTGTGATGAAATCCTTCACCACATGCCATCCAGTCAACCCCTCTGCTTTCAAATCCTTGATGGCTTGAATATAGGGGGCGATTCGACTGACATCCTGGGGAGTCGAATCCCAGGAAGCTTTCTTTTCGGCAGCCTTCCCTTCGAAGGTAAGACTGTCTTCGGAGGTGACTTTCCAGTAAAACCACCTCTTCCTCCAACAACGCCATGAGGACCGATTGAACATCTGAATATACTCCTTGACTTCCGTCATGGAGCTTGAGACCACAACTTCCGGCTATCCAGTTGGCGAGCCATTAGTAGAAATCTTGAAAAAGCTCAAGATCATTTGGAATTCCAGTGCACGCCTCACACAGATATACAAATACGCTTAGCATTGTGATGGAATTAGGACCAAGGTTCACCAATTCCACTCCAAAATGCTCGAGTATAAGTGTAAGAAAGGGGTGGCGAGCAATAAAGACCACACTCACTGATGCGCTGGAAGACGGGAATTTGTCCATCCTCCCCCGACGGCCATTGCTGCTTGTTCGCCGGGAACCACTCCACAAGAATGCTCTCAAGAATCTTCCCAGCTTTGACAAGGACTTCCATCTTCGCCATATCCATCTCCGACTCGGCCCATTCGGAGACTCTCCCGGCCATTTTTCTTAGAAAGAGGAGATTTTTGACTAAGTTGGTGGCGGAGAAGACAAGAACTTGATGAACAGTATAATGATTTGGGGAAAAGTAAGATCTTAGGTTTTACCCCCCGGTAGGTATTTATAACCGCGTACCTTGAGCCGGAGGCATGACATCCCAAGGGTCGCCACCGTCTCGGGAACCGCTTCAACAGACAGGCTAACAGGCGTCGTTTGAGATTCCCCAGTGTGTCCGTTCGAGAAAATCAGGTTTGCTTTTACACCTCAAGCGAAATTACTTCCTTGGTTAGATTTTTTCAACCAAAGGAAACGATAATCGGAAAGTTATTTCTTCCCATCACTATACTACGACCACCTCGTGATCGTAGGAATGCTTTTACGACTACTTGATAGTCGTAGGTAATCTTCTTGACCAAGCATATTTCTGGTCAAAGTAACATACAATAATATCGAAGAGTTTTTCCTTCGACTATCTTTCTACGATCCTCTCGTGGTCGTAAGACCATCCATAACTCTTTTACCAAGTAAGTTGCTTTCACTTGAAGCTGGGGGGCTAGATGACGAGGATATAATAATCCTCATTTTATCTTTTATCTATAATTCTTATTATAGGTAAATATGGCGTCATGTGGACCCCGAGTATACCCCTTAATATTATGAGGAAGAGCCTAATGGGTGGTCGTAAGTTCTTCTCGATCACCCCCATAGTCGTAAGTTATGCTACGACTATCCCACGATTAATAAGTCTTGCTACGACTATCTCATAGTCGAGGTTCTTCTTCTGACTAGGTCAACTCGACCACCTTATGATCAATTAAACCTCTGAGACAAGCGGGCCTTATTGATTAAAGGGATTTAAGCAGTTATCATCTGTTGTTACTCTGCGAAGTAATGGCACGTAATACTCCATTATCTACGGTATATAGTTGTTGGCGGCGTGGAGGAGTTAATACACCGGTGATTATTACCAGCGTCGTCCGATTCACGGGATGTGATGGTATTGCTCCACTCGGATGCTTGCCGCTCCTTCACGTACTATAAAAAGGCGACAATCAGAGAAAGGAAGGGAGGGGCAATCGGGCCATCAGGAATACAAGCACTATCTGTAATAGTCTTAGTTTTTCCCCTGATTGTTCAGAATATACTCAATACCATACACACACAGGAGTAGGGTTCTTATTCTCTCCGGAGAAGGCCTGAACCTGTATAAAAATCTCCGTGTCAATCTCTCTGCGTGATTCCATTCTAGGAGACCCCCCGAATCAAACAATCTTTACGTAAGTTCGGTTCTAAAACACCGACATGTGTCCACAGTCATGGACATGCTAGCAAAGCTGCTCCAAGTTAGATTTTGGTTTTGTTTTCCAAAGACTTTATGAAATGGTTTTGGATATCTATCCAAATGGGTTTTGGGCGGGTAGCCCTGTGATAGGAGGGTATCCTTCACCATTTGTTGATGAATGTTATCTGACTATAAAACTGAGATTTAGAAAATGAATTTTAGTTATTGTATAACTGCTTTGGAACTTAGTATAAGTATTTCGAAAGAAACATGGCTTTATGCAAATCAACTCTATAAGCCTTCCTTTGAGATATCCTTGCATGCATTACAATCTGTTACTTGACGGGTGTGACTTGCAAGCGCGGTTGTTGTGCTCACTCTTACTTAATTCAATAATTGAGCAGGAGAAGAGGTCTACGAGGAGCCTAAGGACCAGGACGACTAGGTTACGCCCTCTAGACGATTGCCTGTGGCGAATCGTGCGGCCTACTTGCTTTTGTCTTCCGCTGTGTTTGGTTTTGTCGGCCCATAAGCCATTCTTGTAATCAGCTCTGTTGTTTATTCATAAAGTTTGTGTTTATGGTTGTTATCACATTTGTTTACTATGTGAGCTAGCCACTGATCTTGGGACTAGTTCGGTTTGCACAGAGGATTTGGGGTAATCCTAGGTCTGACCGCGACACTCCTACAATGCAAGACATTGTGTACCTCACAGGTTAGCCTTGTTGAAGGCATATAGGCCCCTAAAAATGATTTTGGTAATCAATGCCAACAATGTGTTAAGGGACTAACGTTTGTGCTAAGATATTTGAAAGGTTTAGTCCCGAATTATAGATGGCAACATGGAAATGGCAATGCAACGACGATAAAGGATTGACATGGCTCAAGACAAAGGTATTTTGTAGCCTAAGGACCCTTTTATAGTCTTTATCGGTCTCAATGTTTGGTGGAAAGACCAGATTTATAGGCTAGACGTCGTACTATAAAGAGGGATCATGGCTAGTAACTTGAAAACTTATGATGTGCCACATTGATAAACTAAGAGTCATGTATTGCATTTAGAACATCATTTTAAAAAAGATCAGTAAAAACGGTATGACCGCACCTGGGAAGCGGTAGTACCACAGTTCGGTAGGACCGATTTCTAGTTGGCGGTATGTTTATTTCCAGAGAACATGTATTTGGGGTTTTTCCTCCCCTGAAAAACAGTAGTTCCGATTGAACCAAGAGGTACTACCACCGTGTGGTAGTACCCGACCTTGTGAGTGTGATGGTACCACACCAGACCGTAACGGCTAATTCAGAAGCATTTAATGAACCCCTTATGACCATTGAACAGTAGGTACGGTAGTACCGCACCTGTTGAATGTTTTAGGGATCTTCTTCAAACGGCCGAATTTGTGGTTGGGGGCTATAAATACCCCCTCACCAGCATCAAGCTCAAGACCCCTGACCTCATTGAATATATTTGAGCCATTGGTGCACTCTCTACTACTCATTTGCACATATTTTATATTTTGAGGTAGCTGAGAGCATTGAAGTGCATTTGCATCATTAGTTGATCTTTTAGCACTTGATAAGCTTCAAGCAAGGGCTATAATTTATTACTCTTGGTACTTTCTAGAACTTAGACGGCTTGGAGGATGTTTGTGCGATGATCTCTTCAAGAAGGTTGTGAAAAGGCCCGGCACCATTTGTGAGTGGTTCAGTGCTCACCATCTTCGGAGTGGAGGAAGAGCAACCTTAGTGGAATTGAGGCTCATTAGGCTCAATTTGTGGAGCCGGTCTAATTTGTGCTTACCTCAACGTGGACCAGTGAAGACCGGCAAGTGTTCGATACCACGGGAAAAACATCGATTGTCTTCATTGCGGTTTTCTCTCTTGTCTTTACTATTTTTCGCATTTACATTTCTAGCTACTTCTTGTGTAGAATTGCTTAGCTAGAATTGTATTTAGTATTGACATAGCCTTAGGGTGACTTAGTGATCTTAGAATTTATCTCTTAACTTGTGCTAGAAATCTTTAAGGGTGCGTTTGGTTCATTGAATGGAGTGGTCCTGAACCATCCGGTATGGGAAATGAGCTCGTTCATGTGTTTGGTTGGTTGAATGGAACCAAACCATTCGGGATGAGATGGTTCAAGAAATAGGAATATTCCATGTTTATGTTGTATCATCTCGTTCGGAAAAAAATCCCGAACCACACCGTTCACTTGAATTCCAAGGCACTTGGTGATGTGGCGGCTTGATTTATGAGCTTCAAATGACCATATTTCCTAAACCGAGTATCCGATTTGCGATCCGATTGAACCGTTGTGTTCCTTGTCATTTAATCAACAAAACAAGACCACTCTTGGCATATTTTAGTGCAAAAAATATCATACGGGCCCCACATGTCATAACATCCCAAAGTTTAGTGCTGTTGTAAGAATAATTCATCCCTCCTTAACTGGGGCCCCTTCTTTGGAAACATTAAATGCAAGTGACCCAAGAAATACTGTTGAGATCATAAAAGACTGTAATACCCCTCACTTGTACTCATAGTGTGGCTATACCCCAAGGGGTATTTTGGTCATTTGTACAGGCTTGGGAGCCTATAAATACCCCATGTATCCCTCCTTTCAAGGGGATGGCTCTCTTGAGCAATAAAGAGACATGTTCAAACTGGTGAGCCCTCGGGGGCTCCCTCTCCGGAGGTAACCCCCCGTCGGCTCACCGACAGGAGTAGGGCGGTCCTCTCGGACCCCCGAACCTGTATAAATCCTCGTGTCATTTTTACTCTCGTGGACGAGGGCCCGTTAGGCTACCGAGGCGTCCACCCCTCACTCGTGTTTGGTTTTACACCTACAACATTGGCGCCGTCTGTGGGGGACGTAGCTAATCGATGAAAGGCTATGTCTCGTGCCAAAAATACTCTAAGTCCACGAAACCTCCTCCGGCCTCAAGGCAAGATCTCGTGGATGACCCATCCGCTCTTTGAAGGAGCGGTAGAAGCACTCTGTCTGAGATCGGGGCCATCCACCTCGGGATGGCAACATCCTACATGCCCCGGGTTCCCATGCGCGTCCTCCTCCCTTGTGTGGAGTCGTCGAGGCCCGGCCAAGCGGCGATTCAAGGCACCCTCGCAGCCGAAGGCTAAGGATTGCAGGGCCAACCATCACCCCCCGGACGCATGCGTCCATGCGCCTGAGCGATGAAGGCTCGCTCAGGAGGCTGCCCCTAACGCTGCCATTGTTAGGGGACGGTCCACATATAAATCTCGTATGGGCTCTCAAGACACTTTCCTCCAAGGATTCCACCCTCGCGGTGCATAGGCGTCACGACCTCGCGGTCTCCCTAACAAAGTCCATGGTGGCACAGGCGCCCATCGCCTTCACCATGGCGGCTCGTGGTCCCATCGCCCTAGGGCATGGTGACCACCCTCGTGGTGCTAGGCGCACGACCTCCGCGGTCTCCCCTAACAAAAGTCCATGGTGGCTTGGGCGTCCGTCGCCTCCACCATGGCGGTTCGTGTCCTACTGGCCCTAGGGCATGAGCGACCACCCTCATGGTGCGTAGGGCGTACGACCTCCGCGGTCTCCCCTAACAAAAGTCCATGGTGGTTTGGGCGTCTGTCGCCCCCACCATGGCGGCTCGTGGTCCTACTAGACTTAGGGCATGGCGACAAATTTCAGTCGAGACCAAGTTGATGGATGTCTTGAGGACTCGTCCCCTTAGACTCGTGCCACGCCGAACGACCTCTGGATCCCCGCATGCATAGCTCTATTGCTTTGCAAGGGTTAACCATTCTCATGCATTCCCGATCATCACAAAAAACCCACCAACGGAGTAAAAGGGCTTCATTGCCCTCATAGTTGGGTGCCCCACGACTTAGCCTCGTGGCGCCACCGGTGTCCATGACTTACTGTCAAGGGCACACGTCCAAGGTGCCCATGAGTTAGCCTCATGGGCACCTCCAAGTCCACTAGGGGCTACTATCCCTAGTGGCCATTGTGCCCCACGACTTAGTCTCGCGGGCGCCCTCCAATGTGCCTATGATTTAGTGTTGTGGGCACACCTTCAAGATACACATGAGTTAGCCTCATGGGTGCCTCCAAATCCACCGGGGCTACCATCCCTAGTGGCCATTCGGTGCCCCATGACTTAGTCTCGTACACCCTTTGATATGTCCATGACTCGATCTCATTGGCATTTCGAATCATGTATCGACGACTTGGCTCGAATATTGATCAAGGACCATCATGCTCGCATAAGGCTATCACCTCGGAGATCTTAGTATCGATCGGCAACACTTCGATCAATGCTCATGTCAAACGAATGTTATCTTGCTACAAGAAATAAGTGTTGACCATTCTCTTTTTCTCGCAGAGACGCTCATATTATCTACATCGCTTTAGCGTTTTAGCTTGAACGCGACCATTCCGAGGAGTTCTACTCGACAACTCTCATCAAGCCACGCGGAGCAAGAGGAGGACAACCGCCTACTTAAGCTTCGCCCGACGCACCCCGGCCTCGAAGGCTATGCCTCGGCTCGTGACCTCGCGCCCAAGACTTCGCCTACATAGGCCGTTTGACAAGACTGCCGGCCTCAGAGGCTATGCCTCGGCTCGGCGGCCTCGCGCCCAAGACTTCGCCTACATAGCCGTTTGACGACAAGACTGCCGGCCTCGTAGGCTATGCCTCGGCTCGGCGACCTCGCGCCCAAGACTTCGCCTACTTAGGCTTTCGCTGACGCACCGCCGGCCTCGAAGGCTATGCCTCGGCTCGGCCACGCTGCGTCAAGACCGCCTACATAGGCTTTGGCCTTGACGCACGGCCTCAGAGGCTATGCCTCGGCTCGTGACCTCGCGCCCAAGACTTCGGCCTACATAGGCCGTTTGCTGCCGACTGCCGGCCTCAGAGGCTATGCCTCGGCTCGTGGCCTCGCGTCAAGACTTCGCCTACTTAGGCTTGCTTGACGCGCCGCCGGCCTCGAAGGCTATGCCTCGGCTCGGTGCCACGCTGGCCCAAGACTTCGCCTACATAGGCTTCGCTTTGGACGCACCGCGCCGGCCTCGTAGGCTATGCCTCGGCTCGCGACCTCGCGCCAAGACTTCGCCTACATAGGCCGTTTGACGCCTTCACGGCCTCGGAGGCTATGCCTCGGCTCGGTGGCCTCGGCCCAAGACTTCGCCTACTTAGGCTTCGGCTGACGCACCGGCCGGCCTCGAGGCTATGCCTCGGCTCGGCGACCTCGCGCCCAAGACTTCGCCTACATAGGCCGTTTGCTGACAAGACCGGCCTCGTAGGCTATGCCTCGGCTCGGCGGACCTCGCGTCAAGACTTCGCCTACATAGGCCCGTTTGACGCAAGATCGGCCTCGTAGGCTATGCCTCGGCTCGGCGGCCTCGCGTCCAAGACTTCGCCACTTAGGCTTCGCTGACGCCCGGCCTCGAAGGCTATGCCTCGGCTCGTGACCCGCGGCCCAAGACTTCGCTACATAGGCTTCGCTTTGACGCGCCGGCCTCGTAGGCTATGCCTCGGCTCGGCGGCCTCGCGCCAAGACTTCGCCTACATAGGCCGTTTGACGCCGACTGCCGGCCTCAGAGGCTATGCCTCGGCTCGGCGGCCTCGCGCCCAAGACTTCGCCACTTAGGCTTCGCTGACGCCCGGCCGGCGAAGGCTATGCCTCGGCTCGGACCTCGGCCCAAGACTTCGCCTACATAGGCTTCGGCCGACGCGCGCCGGCCCTCGAGGCTATGCCTGCGGCTCGGCGACCTCGCGCCCAAGACTTCGCCTACATAAACCCGTTTGACGCACCGCCCGGCCTCGTAGGCTATGCCTCGGCTCGGCGGCCTCGCCCAAGACTTTGCCTACATAGGCTTCGTTTCGACGCACCGTTGGCCTCGTAGGCTATGCCTCGGCTCGGCGGCCTCGCGTCCAAGACTTCGCCTACATAGGCCGTTTGACGACGCACCGGCCTCGTAGGCTATGCCTCGGCTCGGCGGCCTCGCGTCAAGACTTCGCCTATATAGGCCGTTTGGACGCTTGCGCCGGCCTCGTAGGCTATGCCTCGGCTCGGCGGCCTCGCGTCCAAGACTTCGCCTACATAGGCTTCGTTTCGACGCACCGCCTACCTCGTAGGCTATGCCTCGGCTCGACGGCTCTACGTCCACGACTTCGTCTACACAAGCCATACGATGCACCGCCCGCCTAGAAAAGGCGTAGCCCGTGGGCGTTCTTGCGTCCATGACTTTGCTCGCATAGGCGTTGGATGCACCTCCCGCCTCGAGGTTGTGCCTCGGTGGGATGCCTCGGCATTCAAGATGCCGTCTTGAGGATGGAGCAACAAAAATCATCCCACGAAGGGCGGAGAAGCGACAATTTGGTACCGCCTTCGCGTGGAGCACTCACCCGACATGGAGTACAAAATAAGCATAAGTCTTTGGGCACCCACGTGCCCACAAGCCAAAATTGGCTAAGTCGCGGACCCTTGCGCATATTCCTCGGCTCTCGTGCCTCGTGACCGCACCGAGTCGACTTGGCAAAACCTCGGCGTTTACATTCTCGTCATCTTTGGAATTTGGCCAAGTCTTTGGCCAAGCATATTCATCAACAGGATACAAGACCTCGGACTCTTCTTTGCCCTCGGCGTCCTTGCGAGCACCCAAAGGCGGTAGTGTCGAGTAATCCTACTACCTCGCGTCCGCACGAGGCGAGGCCTCGGGGCACCTTTGCAATGATTTCATGTAGCCGCCGAGGGCCGCCGCCGCGCCTTCATTGACATCGGGCCTTCGCGCGTGACCTCACACTCGAAGCCTTCGCGCACCCTCGCGTGCCTTCGGGGGATCCCTCGCGCACGAGGCCTTCGCAAAACACTCGCGCGTACCCTCGCGTCCAAGGTGCCCTCGCCCCTCGTGGCGGCCACGCGACCAAGGTGCCCTCGCCCCTCGCGATGGCCTCATGCTCGTGGTGCCCTCGCCCCTCACGGCGAGGCACCTCACGGCCACGCTCACGCGTGCCATCGCATGACTTTGTGCCCTCGCACCCACGCCGCCGCCAAGCGCCCACGAAATTGGTGAAAGATCATGGTACAAACAACAAAGTACAAGATACAAGCATCAAAGAAGAATTTGAACACTGTGAAGCCGTTTATAAGATAGAGAAGTGCCATTGCGGCGCCATCAAAACAAGATTTGCATCATCGAGCAAAGCGGAGGAAGAAGGCGATGGTATCCTCTCGTTAAGCTTGAGCACGTCCTTCATGGCGGCCTCTTGTGCAGAGCCATGGCGCAAGAAAGCGAATCCTTGCGAGGCGACTCACTTGCCCTTCTCTTATTTGCCTTAGACGCGCCTAGCGCCCAAGGGACGGAGGGGCTACACTATCGAGAATCCGACCGGCTCCCAATGAAAATGATCTATACTTGACAAGTGCGCACAAGGGGCGTCGTGAGCCCCTTGCCCGGGCGCTAATACCAACCCACTAGAAGTGGTTTGAGGCCTACTCACACGCTACACGCGTGTATTCGCAGACATCCTTGACTATACCCCGTCGCTGGGCCCCGCCCTCGCGGCGCCAAATACCTCTGACCAGATGTCCGAGTGCCGTGGCGATGTGCACAGTGGTTCTCCGAAGCCAAGTCGTCGACTGCATCGCCTTTCTCCGAAGCCAAGTCCTCGAGAAAAGAGAACATAGAAAGTTGGAGTTTTCAGTTTTGATCTTTGCATTTTGCAGATTACAAGCTCAACCGAAGACAAACGATCACATACACCTGGGCCCTCATGGTGCCCCGCGCCCTGTGCGCCCGCACCCTCGCGCCTTCGTGCCCTCGGGGTCTCGGGACCCTGGAACCCTCGAAGTCTCGCACCCTCATGCCCTCGGGGCCTCGAGACCCTCGAAGCCTCGCACCCTCGTACCCTCGAGGCCTCGTGCCCTCGGGGCCTCGGGACCCTCGAAGCCTCGTGCCCTCGGGGCCTCGGGACCCTCGAGGCCTCGCACCCTCGTACCCTCGAGGCCTCGTGCCCTCGGGGCCTCGGGACCCTCGAAGCCTCGTGCCCTCGGGGCCTCGGGACCCTCGCAGCCTCGCGCCTTCGTGCCCTCGAGCCCTCGGGGCCTCGGGACCCTCGAAGCCTCGTGCCTTTGTGCCCTCGGAGCCTCGGGACCTCGGGACCCATGAAGCCTCACACCCTCGTGCGTGAGGACTTCGCAAAACCCTCGCGCCCGAGGACTTCGCAAAACCCTCGTGCACGAAGCCTTCGCAAAACTCTCGCACGTGCCCTCGCTCCCGAGGCTTATTTTTCACCGTCAACAAGCAAACACAAGTTACATACAAACGACTTGATAATAGACCTTCAAGGCATCCACTTGAACTAAAATCAAGAAAGAATCACTCTGATCACCTACCACACCTACCACCGTGCAAAGCTGTTCAACATGCAATTTTTCCTTTTCATAAAAGCAAGGCTGTTTTGTTCCGTCAGAGAGGCCCTAAAGCCTACAGGCAGTATGCACATGGCAAGATCTCTTTCATGGCACAAAAAAGGCTCAAGATACTCCTTGCACAGGCGCCCTAGCAACCATGCACGCGCGCCACGCCTACATACTGGCAGAGAAGACTAAGCGCCTGCACTCTCGGCATACTGGCAGAGAGCCTCGCTAAGCGCCTGCACTCTCCCGATGCCCGCAAAAACATCACAAGTCACAACGAGGCAAGAAATTCATCATAAAACACAAATCATTACGATTAACAGAGAAAATGATGGATCGCCGTGACAGCCGCGTACCGTGCTCAGCGCCTAACCACGCTGGCGCACCGACGCCAGAAGCCGCTACTGGCGCCGGCGCCACCGACGCCAGAAGAAGCGCCTGGCGCCCGCGCCGCCGACGCGCGCCTGCCGGCCGCTGGGCTCGCCATCTTACCTGGTAATGGCGGCGGCTGGCGGCCACGCCAGAGGTCGCGGCGGAGAGGCAACGGCCGGTCGAGCGAGGCACGGCGGCTCCGGAGGCGACCACGGCGAGTCGAGCCATGGGGCCTGGCGGCTCGGGATCTGACCTGGGCGGGACACAAGCGATGTGTGGCGGCTCGGGAGGCGGCCACCATTTTGGATCGAGCAGGCGCGGCGGCTCGGAGGCTGGCCACGGCCGGTCGAGCAGGCGCGGTGGATCCGGAGGCGGCCAAGGTGGGACAAGCGGGTGGCGCTTGTGCCGGGAGGTGGTGTGGTCTGCTTGCTGACGCGAGGGCAAAGCGTGGCAAACAACCACAGAAGGCAAGCAGAGGGCGCGGCCGGGAGGCAAGCGTCATCGGATGGCCCCAAGAACGCAGCAGGAGCCAAGGCCCTCATCGGCCAAAGGAAGAAGGAGATGAAGGAAAGAAGAACCGAGAGAAATATAAGGAATGAAGAATGCTTTTGGCTTTTGATGGAAGAAGCCTCGCCTTATTTCATGAGATAATGAGCTCTCACATGGAAAAGCGATACCACATGGAAAAAATTTGAGCGATTATGCGTCGGGGCCTCACAAGGAAAAGAGGTTTATTTGATCAATATCTCTATGCACATCTGCACCCAAGAAATGATCACATACACGAGTGTTCCTTTGCGTATTGGAGGAGGTGCATTGCGGTGGTCTACACACGTTCTTTCAAACCGGGACTCCTCTGAAATCATTGCGATGGTGTGAGTGCTGCATACGAGTTCATCAAACCCACGTAACTCTTGAAATATCAACCTTTGTACAAAAAGCACAATTCAAGATCGCCCTTTCGGCGTTTCTCCTAAAACGCCAAAGGCGGGGGGGCTAGTGTTGTAAGAATAATTCATCCTCCTTAATCTGGGGCCCCTTGCTTTGGAAACATTAAATGCGGACCCAAGAAATCTTGTTGAGATCATAAAAGACCTGTAATACCCTCACTTGTACTCATAGTGTGGCTATACCCCAAGGGGTATTTTGGTCATTTGTACAGGCTTGGGAGCCTATAAATACCCCATGTATCCCTCCTTTCAAGGGGATGGCTCTCTTGAGCAATAAAGAGACATGTTCAAACTGGTGAGCCCTCGGGGCTCCCTCTCGGAGGTAACCCCGTCGGCTCACCGAGCAGAGTAAGGCGGTCCTCTGGACCCCGAACTGTATAAATCCTCGTGTCATTTTTACTCTCGTGGACGAGGGCCCGTTAGACGGCCGACGTCCACCCCCTCACTCGTGTTTGGTTTTTACACCTACAACAAGTGCAATCCAAATACAACCTCATTCATCAAACCAAACATCATCTTGAACCATCCAGGACCATCCTATCCCACCAACCAAACAAAATCATGTATCATCCTATCCCACCAACCAAACACCATACTTGTATCATCTCATCCAGGATTATCCCAGTCTACCTGTACCATCTCATCCCATTCAACCTCATCCCACCAACCAAACGCACCCTAATTGGACCATACTTGTTAAAATTATTAATTAGAGCAAAAGATTTTTAGAAACCTCCTATTCAAACCCCCCTCTAGTCCGTCATCCTTGATCCTACGCTTGCGCTGGCTTTCCTCTGTCTGCACACAACATTGCTTCGACGTGGCGCAAGGACTTCCTCGCCAGGTTTGTTAGGGTGCTGCTGCAAGGCGGTGGGTACAGGGAGTTCACCAGTATGCACGGGTCTTCGCTCAAGTGGCTCTGCCAATTCTATGTAAGTTCCCCTATCTCTTGTGTTTGCACTTCATTTTTTCATTGAACTTACTACTGAGTCATTGTCATTTTGTAGCCATAGCGTATGACTCCTGACGCTCCTGACTACATAGTGAGGAAGCACTTCGAGGCCTACTTGTTGTGCCTCATTGGGTGGGTCATGTTCTGCCAGTCCCACAGGGACAGCGTTGATAAGCACATGATTTGATACGCATAAGAGTTGGCGGACACAGAGTTGGAGGAGATCCAGCAGTACGCCTGGGGCCTGACAGTGTTGTGTGCGACATACCGTTGCCTCTACGACGCTTGCCAGAGGGTTAGGGATAGCTCCATACTCTTTGAATGCCCACTTCTGTTGCAGCTGCAATCGTTCGAGCGCTTCTAGATTGGACGACCACAACTTGACCTTAGACCGTACTCCATCGCCCTATATGTCGATGATGACATGGACAGCCCGACTATGGGTATGTTGTGCTATCGTCGACGGGTAAGTTTTTCGTGTCGTTCATCCATTTTTTACTTTGTTTCCACTTCACGTGATGAGGTGTGTGTTGTTTTCTTCCACAGGTCACGTTCACACCCGTCAATATGCATGCATCGTACCCAAACTACATGGCAATGTTCGACCAACTAACGAACGATCATGTCATCTGGATACCGTACACTACCGAGAGGGTGTACAGGCACGCACCCCGTAGCTTGTCCAGCCAGTGCGTGCGAGACTCAGCCTATTGGCTCACACGGTGTCGGTTGGTGCACGATGTGTATGTGGAGGCCTACTCCATCCACCGGGTGATGAGGCTATTTGGACTATGACAGGAGGTCCCAGTCCCCTGGGGAGAGCCATTGCCGTCGAACGTCCACGGATAAGTTCATCTTGAATATAGTATCTTCATCGTTTTTCATGTGTACTAACATTTTCGTCGTGTTTATTTCCGTATGCACAGCAGGAAGGGTGTCCCAGGTATGACATCCTGGGCAGTACGCATGGAGTTGACACCCACAGAGGTTACTCTTCCCTCTAAGGTGGTTCAAGCGCTAGGCCCCTTGATGTACTCGCACTAGCGCTAGCAGTAGGCCTACCGGACGAGGGCAGGGACCACTCGTGGGGTACTCCCGAAGAGGGCCCGCGACTAGATGTATCAGTCTTATTATGTAAATACTAATTTATGTACAACTAACATTATGCTTGTGTTTGATTTATTATCTTAATTGTTGTTGTTATTGTGCGTACGACTGAGCTTGTGCGGGAGTCAGCATCAAGACACCACACACATCGTGTGGACCAAACAAACATGTACAACCTGCCCTTGTTGTAGCCTTTAACACCACAATGATAGATCGATGCCGATAGGTACTCGCACCGACTAGAGTGAAGAAATGTTGGCGCCATATCTCCCACCAACGCCAGCTCTATAAAAGCCCTTCCTCTATCTCCTTCTTTTTTCATCTACTTGTAGTTGTCTTAGTCCTCTCCTTCTCTTCTCATCTACATAATAAGGCACAATTGCATTGTAGCACCACAATATGGCAAAATCATATGTCCAAGTACAGAATACCAGAATATTACAATACCAAAATGAAATTAAGCCATCAAGCAAGGTTCAATTGACCACACCCTGTCATCCCACCTTTTCAAGAAGAAATGACAACACGCTGCCATGCCACCTTTTCAGGCCGAATTGACCACATCTACCATGCCACGTTTTTAGATCGATAGGACAACCGGGACCAGCTTTTCCCAGTGATTAGACATCACTCACCAGTCATCCCACCTTTTCATAAAGAAATGACCACACGCTGCATGTCACCTTTTCAGACCGAAATAAATACAACCTGTCATGCCATGTTTTCAAACCGAAAGGACAATCAGTACCAGTTTTTCCCAGTGAGTAGACATCACTCACCAGCTATCCCACCTTTTCATAAAGAAATAACCACATGCTACCATGCCACATTTTCAGACCGAAATTACCACACCCTACCATGCCACATTTTCAGACCGAAAGGACAACCCGGACCAGCTTTTTCTAGTGGGTAGACATCACTCAACAGCCATCCCACCTTTTCAGAAAGAAATAACCACACCCTACGATACCACCTTTTAAGACCGAAATGACCACACCCTGCAATTCGCCATAATTTACCCCCCCCCCTCAACACTTATAAAAGTAGGGTACACCCCACCACCACCGCCAACACTCCACTCCATCTAATTTCGCACAACACAGAGAAAGGAGGGAGAAGAGATCTAGAGGAGATCACTACGTCGGGCTTGGAGATGTCAGGCTATGCGGAGATGATGCAGAAGTTAAAGTGGCTTGCCGGGAAGGTGGAAAACTACCCGGATCATATGATGGAGGATGCGCCAGTACCATCCGAGTTTCCACGGCCACAGTGCGACTGCGGTAACCCAGCACATATAATTCAGTGCACATACCCGGCGACCCCCGCCCGGAAGTACTACACGTGCTCGGATATCCACGTAAGAGAATCTCACACACACATCGATTTTTCACATTGTATGTTGCATTTCACATATCGCAAACCTCATCCGTGCATAATGGCAACTAGAGGAGCATTGTTTTTTCTTCCAGTGGATCGACGGCCTGGATAAGTACAATAGGGCATTCATCGAGCAAAAGTACATGCTTAACTACGCGCTACCACCCAAGGTCTTCCACTATTGGAAACCTTACGTACCCGAGAGCAAGGAAGACAATGCACCGATGGATCCTAAGAAACCAAGGTGGTGGTGGAAGATCCCCGAACAACACACTGAGGACGACCAAACCGAGAGCGCGGTAGACAAGGGGAAGGCACCCATGGTCCCATCGAGGACTGGCCGATCTCCTGATGCTCCTGTTAAGCGGGTGGTTACACCCTAGGAGATCATGGAAGCCTAGTACAAGGCTGCCTTTGGGACTGGCCACGCCCGTAAGTCTATAGACAACGACAAGGCACCGATGGGACCTCAAGACCGCCTTCTTTCTGATCCACTAGATTTTCCGATTCCAAAAGGCACACGTGTATCCTACGTGTAGATCGGGTTGATGATTCATGCATACTGTTGTTTCGACTGTAAGAATAGCGGGACAAACAAATGCATGTAACCAAACCCCCGTGCCATGTAATTCACAGTTGAAATGTCATCTTTTGAATTAAATTGCATAGTTGTTCTCTACCTAATATTTCGTTCTCTTTTTTGAAAATAATCAGTTGTGCGAATACTATACTCGGTAACAACTCGGGTGCAATTAACATATAAGGAGATTATCCACGCAGTTAACAGACTCCAACTTCTATAAGCACTACAAGATATTATCAAATAACTTAGTAAAATCCTGTAAATTTTGAAGCTGCATTCTATCAAATTATAAATATAAATTTACGTCATTTATTTATGCAAAAATAATAATCACAGCTTATGTCGCCATTTAGTTTGGCGACAAGAACTTATCACCATTTTCAAATGGCGATTTGATCTTTGTCACCATTCCAAATAGCTACAGAGACATTTTATATTGTTTGTTTTACGATAGGGTTTCTGTCACTAATCCAACTGGCGATAAGGGTATGTCGCCAGTTTAAATAGCGGCAAAAGTCTATTTTTGTAATTTTATTTAAAAAATGTATTATTTAAATAATAAAAAAAGTCACCTCACACCTGCAGTTGAGGCACGCCTGCCCCATAGCTGCTCTGACGGATTAGGCTTTGCGGCCACCCTGGCGCAAGCTTCGGCTCAAGCTGAATGCATTGATTACCACGCCTCTTTGATGGGCATGTGCGAGGGCCTGCCGGAACATGCCTCCCCGCTCGCGGAACGGGCCAGCCTCGAGCTAGGAAGCTAGGAGAGGGCCTGTCACGCTTCCCAGCTCGCGAAACAGACCAGCCTAGAGATGTCGGCCTTTCTCCTGATGGGGCGCTCGCGGCCCACGCGGCTGAAGTTGCTCCCTTTGGGCAAGCCGAGCTATAGACAGCACAAGAGACCGAGCCGTCTCAACCAGTGGCCTCGACTGTTGTCGGCTTGTCGCCCCCAAGTCCCCAAACAGGTTTTGAGCCAAGTGCCATTGCCTTCACCGCTTGGGCAGCTAACTGCAGCGATATCTTCCTCTCACGTGTACCAACAGAAGCTTCACGACTTCTTCTCAACCCTTACCACCACACCAACACCTTCAATCCTCGGGAGCGAGCCAGCCAGCCGATGGCCACGTTCAACCCCCCCGGTCGTAGCCTACAGCTCGTGGCAAAGGGGGAGGCGCTTACGAAAGCAACATCGAAAAGACTCAGTGTGTAGCTATGAAGCAATTGGGGACTACTGAGAATGAGGCTGCGGCTAGCGCCAATGACATACAACAATATGTTGAACTTTTCGACCACCGGCTGTCATCGGAGCACATCCGGGCTCTTGTAGTGCTTTTCAACTGGGAGATGGACGAGGACGACAACTTTCTAGATGTCGTCGAGGAGGCGGGGTCAGCACTGCCTCTTGCTGCCATGGAAGGGACAACAGTAACGCAGGCTCAAGCGGAGGCATAAGTACTGCTCGCCGTAACTAGAGTGTTCAGAAGCCCATCTTTCTTCTTATGTCGAGCTTTAGTATGTCGGCATGGAATGATCGAGTCTTAAATGGTTCAGCCAAGAGGTCCCTAGTAAAAGAGTTTGTTCTCAGCTCCGGGGCGTCGTTTGTGTGTATTCTGTTAGTTATAATCTTGATTTCTTAGTTAAGTGTCTAGGCATGTTAGTTTGGTGATTTGTACTGCATGTTTTTTTAGAGAGCTCTGTACACGTGCAGAGTGCGTTTTAGTTGCATGAGTAATCTAGTCTCCAGAGAATGCAGCTGCATGCGTTAGTTGGGCACGCTAGAGTCTCCTGCGTGAGAACCTGTCATGGGTTAGTGGCGAGAGTGAGAATCGGTCAGGGGCACCGGCGTGAGTTGAGTCTGCACGCATGTGTTTAAAGCTCTGTCATGTTCATTTGTTCAGTTGAGGAGTTGAATAACAGAAGTGTGTTCGTGTTCTTCTACCTCCAGTACGCGAGAGTATTTGTCTCTTGAGAGAGAGAGAGAAAATACAAGAAAGAGAGTGAGAAATCTTGAGAGATTTCCAACATATTCAAGAATCCAAACTTGATTTTATTTCAGATGTCTATGGTTCGAATTTTGATGGGTTCGAGTATTTTCTGGCTCTGAACACTTGTGGGGGCACATCATCCTTGCTTGGCGTCACGATGCTTTCCAAGTCGCCGGCATTCAGAAGGGCTCATGGCCCATCACCGTCCAGATCAAGTTACTCTGCCGCGGTGTCGAATGGTTCCTCACCTCAATTTACGGACAGCAAATCGACCATGAGAAGTACCTCTTGGATGGTCTGCTACATATCACAAACCTGGTTCAGGGAGGGTGGATGGTTACGAAGGGATACGGGTATGCTACACTAACTAGTAATTCGAAAATTGTACCGCGTAAACTAGGAAGCCATACAAGTAGGAGATCATAGATCGTTACCAATAGACGTGCAGTGCAGCGGAAAAAGAGTTGGAGTAGCCTGATCCAACGCCGAGTGCATTGATGCAGTGGTCGTTGTCAATCGTCCAGTGTCCTCGGTGTCGATAGTCTTCTCTAGCAACCAATCGTGTTCCTTGCGAAGTCGTGGATCGTTCTTGAGCGTAACAGCAACCGCAATAGCGCCTCTACGTTATCCACAAGTCCAACGATGAAATATCGTACGGCGGTGTGCTACCACCAACTCGCATAGTAGGGCTCTCTCGAGAAGATGGCAGCTAGGGTTTCGGTGGAGCGACTCACGTTGCATGTCTGTCTCGTATGTCCCAATAGCCTCATTCATCTTCTTATATAAAGCCCATGACGGATCCTATCCAAACACGTTCGTTCCAACCCGTTAAGTGTGTGACCCTATAGGTTTATGTGTAATCGGTTGCGACTCGAAAACTCTTTTCTGACCACTAGTTGTTAGCGGTTCCTAGTAGGATATAACGATTCCCGAATACATATAAATTATATCGGACGAATCTTAATGCAATATGATCTACGAGTAGGTCCTTATCACTTACAACCAGCTCATATCTCTATACGACAAGTTCATTTTTAGTCATGGCTAGTTCGTAACTCCTTACGACTTGTTTACGATCAGTTAGTGATCATGTTCGACCAGTCCACGATTAGCTTGTATCTTCATATGACTAGTTCATATCTGATCGAACTGAATGACCTGCTCGTGTATTAATTCTCCCTTTGCCTCACGATATCTAGTTGAACTCTAGGCGAGATAATTTGTCTTCCATGGATTGTTCAATACTTCTCGATCAAGTGTCGGATAACAGCATGTGGTCGACTCTTCGACCACTAGTGGCATGACCATGCACTTTCTTTATCCGACCAAATCGAGGGGTGTAAGATCGAAGAGGCCGACTAGAGGGGGGTGAATAGTCGTTTCTAAAAAATCTCTAATTCTAAAACCGATAACTTATGCGGAAGCTAACAACAATACGGTTTTAGTCTAAATTAATTAGATCAACTATGTGCACCAACAATACAAGTCTATTGATGATTATAGGAAATTAAGCATATGACTTGAGCAACTCAATTTTAGCAAAGGTGAATAGCACAAAGCATAGCAAGCATTCATACAAAAAATAAGCAATTTAATACAAGGAATATAAATTGCACAATGTAAAGCACAAGAATGCAAACCACAATTGACACGGTAATGTTTTACCGTGGTGATCGGAGACTTGCCGGTCTCCCCTAATCCACGTTGAGGCAAGCCCAAACTAGTTGGACCGGCTCCACGAATTTGAGCACCCGCCTCCGAGGTAAGTCCAACCACTTGGACCGGTTCCAAACCGAACCAACACCTCGCTCCACTAGGGTTGCTCTTTCCTCCACTCCGGAGATGGCGAGCACCACACCACTCACAAACCGCCCGGGTCTTCTCACAATCTTCTTTGAGAAGATCACCGGCGCAACGACGCCACCACGCCGTCTAGGTGTTGGCAAACACCAAGAGTAACAAATCTCCAACTTTCACTTGAACCAATCAAGTGTCAAAGCTCTATGGATACGAAATCCACAACCTAAGGCAACACATGCACTTAGGGTTTGCTCTCAATCACTCACTAAGTGCAACACATGCACACTAGAGTAGAGAGGGCTTGCTCTTAGCTCAAATAGTGTCTACCACACAGCCACAACACTTGGATATGTTTTTCACCTAACCAGCAACCTTCCACACACGGCCAAAGTGGGTATTTATAGCCCACACAACCAAACTAGCCGTTGGAGGCAGAATCCCTGGAAAAACGGGACAATCGGTAGTACCACCAACCAATGGCTTGCAGATTACTCATGAAGCGCAAAGAACGGCTATAAAACTAGCCGTTGCAAAGGGCTCCGGTACTACCGCCAACTCATACGCGGTAGTTCCGCTTATTCGGTAATACCGCACAAAGCATTGCGGTACTACCGCTCAACCGAGAGAGCAACACATGCTCATGAAATCACCTAAGGACCAAAATACATCAGTTCTGGAAAATACGTACCGCCGACACAAACGCGGTACATCCGGGATGCTTGATCGCTCATTACGTAACCGTACTACCGCACCAACAAAGAGAGCCAAGCAAACCCAAAAACATGCGTTCTGAAATTTACGTACCGCTCTAAAACGCCGGACCTCATCAGAGCGCGGTAGTACCGCGCCAGCAGCCCGGTACTACCGTACCACACGCGACCAGTCCAACATATGGACATGACACGTGGACGGTGAAGATCAAATTGGCCGTTCGGACCGCATGTCTAAGCCATTAGATATGGGCCCGTCAACGCGTTCGAACGCCCACCGTAATATCAGAACCAAACCGGTATTACCTCTCAGCGGTAGTTCCGTGATATCCACGCCGGTACTACCAAGACTACCTCAGAGCAACACATGCTCAACAAGTGCGGTAGTTCCGCCAAGGAACCACCGGATATACCGCAGAGCGGTAGTTCCGCGCAACACATGCCGGTACTACCGTTTTTCAACAGAAAGCAAAGTTTGCATTCGTTTCAACTCAATTTTGCAAAACATATTTGCCAAATTGATACGTGATGCAAACACAAGTTCAAGGCATGATTCTAAACCAGTTTCAAAACACATTTGCCAACTTTTAGAATCAATACCACAAGGAATAAGGTACATGGATTTAAACCATTTGCAAAACACATTCGCAAACTAAGTCACATGCTACAAGGAATATCCATGAGCCACACCTATTTGCAAAACACATGGCAACATGTCAGGATGAGCTAGAGCAAACACAATGAGCTATCAACACATGACTAACTCAAGCTACTAGTCAAGGACCCCTCTTAATAGTGCGGTGACATATACTAGCAATCCGGTCTCCCAACCAAACACCGAGACCGGTAAAAGACTAGGAACACATCCTTAGCCCTAGCTAGTCATACCTTTGCCTTTAGCATCTTCTTGAAGCTTGATGATGCACATCCTTGCTTCAACTCCGGGTTCTTGACTTGATGCTCATCAACACATGATGACATCCTTTGCTTGCCCTTCATCAAACATGATGAAGCTTCTCTTGACTTGATCAACACATGATCATATCTTCTCTTCATGAACATCATCGACACATGATGATTTACTTCATCTTGAATTTGATGCACATCAACACATGATACATCCTTTACACCAAACTCTTGACTTGATGACCATCAACACATGATGTCATCTCAAATTGTCAACCTTATGGAACATAACCTATTTCATCCAACTCATAGAAAATGTTAGTTCCAACAATATGATTATCATTATTTACCACACCATGCCATTAACTCATAATGGTTGGGACAAGATACCACAATCTTTCCCAAATTGGTAATTGATGATAATCACTTCAATAGCAAATAATTGAATAGAAATTGATGTGAGTATATACGAACTACACAAGTTATATATATACTCAACATGAGTGTATACGAACTACACAAGTTGTATATACTCAAGGTTATATGAGCATATATGAACTACACAAGTCTCATATGCTCATATGAATATATTAACTACACAAGCTAAATATATTCAGGGATATGTTTCAAGGTAAGGATCCTTAATTATGTAAAAGAGGAATATGGATCATTACTAATGAAACCACAAAATATAGAATGAACTCCCCCCTAAATGTGTGCATACACAAATGTGTAATTGGATCATATGCACATATTCAAATTAACCTTTTTGTGGAGTTTAACCTATATTTTGGATCCGAGGAATGCAGCTAAATATGTAAGAATTATGATGTCGAAAGCACACCTCTTTGATTTTCACCTTTATATCCAAATGAGACTAAACAATATGTATAACAATGAAATGTTAGTATCACAATTTAGATTTGTCATTAATCACCAAAACATCATTAACCTATAATGGCGGGTCTAGATCCTTCAATCTCCCCCTTTTTGGTGATTGATGACAAATCCTTTGGTAATAACAACATTTGGATATAAATCAATCATATGATAATAATGAAAGCATTTTAATGAAATGAGATGAAAACCAAAACCTTTTATACTCCCCTTTGGCATTAGACATTCTCTCTTTTTGTTGATATATTCTTCCCCCTTTGTGATTTATTTTCCCCCTTTATGGACTAAGCATAAGATGAGGTGAAAATATGCAAATGAAGCTCATACAAATTCTCCCCTTTTTGGCATTAATCATCAAAAAGGAGTCTCTACAAAAACTTATAAGCTAGGCAGAAGAATTTATTTTAATATGAACATTGAAATATTCTCCATATATTCTTCATAGAGAGGAAAACTCCCCTTAAATGTATGCAAAGTGGGATGTGAGTTGAAGATTATGCATATGAAAGGATTTTAAGAAAAATTTAACGGAGTTTCTCAAAAAAAAAAATGGATCCAAGGAGGCATGACAAAATAGATAATCATGAAATCAACAATAACATTTAATCATAATCACATTTCAGACAAGGATATTCAATAAAATATAAGCATCATTAACCATCAAGTTCAATCAGTGACAAAAGAACCATAAAGTTAAACTATTACGCACAGAAGATTAACCAAGACATAATAATCCATACATAGTATATAATAACAAAAGATTTGCTCTCTCTAAAACTTTTCTATGTTCTTGGTCTTCTTCTTCTCCTCTTTTGTCATCAAGAAGGACCAAAAGGATGCAACAGTTCATTCATGGCTAGGTCTGAACAAGGGTCATAGCCAGACTGATCTTGAGGAGGGGGAGAAGCTGGAACTTGAGGAGCTACAGCATGAGGAGGTGGAGCTTGAGAAGATGGAGCTTGAGGAACTGCAGCTGAGGAAGGGGAAGCCCTTGGCGGTGAGTTGAGTCGACGGCAAGAGTAGTGCCTAGGGGCTAGAGAGTTCACACAATCAGTCAAATCGGCAAATCTGTTGTTGGTTTCATTTTGGAACTCTATTTGTGTTGCCTTCATCTCTTGTTGAGAAACTCTCAACTCTTGCAAATTGTTGAGGATCAACTGTTGGTTTTGGAGAATCTGTGCAAGAGTGACTTGGCCTTCTTCTTGGGCTGCTGCCCTTGGAGCATCCTCTTCTTGCTGTTCTTGATGTGCTTGCTGTTCTTGTTCTGCTTGCTGTCCCAAAAACTGAATAGGAGGATTTTCTCTTGGTTTATATGCCTTGTGGACTGTCCCTAATCCTCTTCTGTAACTAGTTTGCCTCACAATCAAAGCCATAATATAAGGAGCATAATAAATTCGCTTAACTCTGTCATTCTTGGAGGAGGCAATCCCTCTGATGATAACATCTATGACATCAAACTTCTTGCCATCCATGATAAGATCTATTAGGTTCCATGCATGTCCTCTTATGGTATCGAAGTTTCCACTCTTAGGCAAAATAGTATGATTAATAATTCTATTAATCAAACTAGGGATAGGTTTTAGACCATGGATCTTACCTGGAGTGGACCTGACATTCCTGTCATAGAAATCTGTCCAAGCAGGAGCTAGAAGGGCAAGGCTATCATAGATTTTCTCATAATTGCTTGACTCAGTATGTAAAGCAAGCTCAAAATCATGTTTAGTGCAAGTCAAAATCCTTGAACCTGTCATCCAAGATATTTCATTGAAATCTGGTGAGATATAAGAAGTGGCATAAAATTGCCTGATGATCTCTTCATTATAATCACTTCTGAGTGCAACTAGTTGATACAGACCAGCTCTTTGAAAAAGTTGATATGCACCTTCATACTTGTCCAAGTTGTTCAAATGAGCCCACTTAATCCATTTATGATCAGCAAATTTTCTGTTGGGACCATAACATTGCTCATAAACTAACTTCTGAAAATTTGTATGGAATCTGAGATCTGAAGAAGACCTAGAAAGCTCAAATTGATTCCTATGACGCATTATAGCGTAGTCATCTGCAGAGATTGTCCTCAAATTAATCTCCTGTTCCTCAACATTTCTCATTTCTTCATCACTAGATTGTTCCTCAGAATCAGTTCCTGCCTGTGATGAGTCCTCTTCATCTTCTGAATCATCAGTAGGCCCTTTACCTCTATCATCAGTTCTCTTTTGTCGAAGTTCGAAATTTCTTGATCTCTTGCGATCGCCGAGAAGATGATTGGCCTCGAGTGGCACCAACTGATTTGCGTGTTATAACTCTTGTCCTTGGCATCTTCAAACAGATAGAACAGGTTACAAAGGAATTTACAAGATCAAACAAGATATAATTAATCTTGAGTGAAATAATCTTTGCTGTTCTGTCAGTAAAATCGGTAGTACCGACATTCAACACGCGGTAGTATCGGACTGCGGTAGTTCAGCAACATGTTGGGCGGTATTACCGTTTTTCCTGGAACCGACTCGGGGCATGAATTTGATTTCAATTTCTGATGTTTCTTATGGATTGAATCCAAGAAATAGATGTATGATCATCATAAAACATCAGTCACGCCAATATGCCCAATCAGAACCCGCAAAGATCATCTACATTCTCAATTAACCCTAAAATGTGACCTAGGGTTTCAAACTCAGGTAAAACAAGGATTAAAGGGGGTTTTACCTTAAGGATTGAGGGAGTGAAACCCTGGAGATGCAAGAAATCGACAGGAAACAACAAATGGCCGAAGAACTTCAAGGATTTGAGAGTGAATTTTGGAGTTCTTTCGGGGAGAGAGAGAGAGAGAGACTGAGAGGCAGCGGTGAAGAGGAATGCGGTAGTTCCTTTCGGGGTAAAGGGGTGAGGGAATAAGGTAAACCCGCAGTAGTTAATGCTCACTCACCAACCGATGCGGTAGTTCCGTTCCTTCACCATCGGTCGTACCGCATAGCGGTCATACCGCGAGAACAGGACCGGTCGTACCGATTATCCTGGGACTTCCAGAATTGAGCAGAGATGATTATATTTGCAAATGATCCCAAATTTTTGCACTCAATTAAATAACATTTAGGATCATTATGCAGTAAATAACAGATAAAAGCTTTATGAACATAATTTTTATAAATTTGATTTTTGATTTTTGCAAGTCAAACTTTTACTTTCATTAAAACTTTTGAAATAGCCAAATTCTGCAAGACTAACTAATTTAAAGAATTCAAAGCATCCAATTGCATGTATAAGTCATAAATACCATTATGGACCTATTCATGTGAATAATTTTGGCTCATATGGCAAAACTCACTTAAGTGCTAGAAAGTGACCACTTTAGTCACATAAGTATTTTGGACGAGTTTCGAAATCAAATAACTTTTGATGAGTTGGTCTTTTGGAAATATTTTGAATACCAAAGATGTTTAGAATAGCCAACTCTAGGATTTTCCTTTTGGGACAAACATTAAATTCTTTTTGGAGTAGATTTTACACAAAAATCTAGTTTAGGTCAAAAACAAGATACTATGATTTAGAATTTTTGGTAGAAATTCATTTTCTTTTGAAATAGGTTTTTCTTGAACCAAAACCTTTGCAAAACATTTGAACATCATTTGTATACATTTTGCAACTAGTTTTTCAAAGTATATACTAATAATTTCAAGATTTTGACTTTTGGCTAAATGGCTCATTTTTGAAAAATAATACTAGCACTTAATTAATTTGGGCACACATAGGGATGTAGTATACATAGTTATGATTTAACACTCCCCCTTAATGTGCCACTTCCATCCTGCTCAAGATTAATCATCAAGATTATGAACATGAGCAAGAACACCCTTTTAAGATTTTACATGAAATGCAACCTACACAAGGTAAAGGGTCTAGATACCTCAATGTAAGTACTTGTTACCGAAATAGCATTGGTTTATGATATGAATTGATCTTCATCCAGCTTGGCTCCATATTTGCATATGATCGAATCCACCTCTTTATGAGTGAGCCAAAACTCCAATGCTTTTCCAAGTACCTATTTAACATTTAAGCACCTTTTGGTACCCACACTCAGTTGGGTCTTTGAATGTTAGTCACAATAGATTTGGGCACCTAAATGGCCCTAGCATTAGTTTTATGTAAACTAACATTCCTAGCAAACACATTGCCATATTTATCCTTCCTAAGCAAATAATGATTATTATAAATAATTGGCTTAGGAGTGATACTTTTGGGACATTCCTTACTAAAATGTCCTTTTTCCCGGCAATTGTAGCAAGTAGGGCTTTTGCTTCCCTTTGATGTCTTCTTATCTTGCTCAATGCCGGCTTGCCTCTTCTTTGAATGTCTTGACTTGACATCCTTTTGATTTGGGCACACCGAGGCAATGTGACCATTCTTCTTACATCCAAAGCACTTGACATTTTTGAATTGTCTTCTATTTTGCTTTGGGATACTCTTCACCTTCTTCTTGGTGGTGAAACTAAGTCCTCCCTTGTCATTTTCCTTATTAGGGCACACGGAGGAAATGTGACCCTTCTCATGACAATTAAGGCACTTAATATTCTTCGTGTGTCTTGCATTGTGCCTCATCTTGCTGTTTTCCCTCTTCTTCTTGGGAGTAAAACCAATACCACTCTTATCTTGCAAGCATATTTGCTTGCTCAATATTTCATTGAGAGTGGCCTTCCCTTTATAGCTTCTCTCCAAGTTAATCTTTAATTTTGTAACTTGGGTCTTGAGCTCATTATTTTCTTCTACAAGGTTAGTATCACAAGGCATAGAGGAAATAGAAGCATCTAATTTTGAGCAACAAGGCATATCAATTAAATCATCACAAGAAGTGGATACATTAACTTTAGATGAATTGCAAGAGATAGGAGCAATACAGGGCAAATCATCTAATAGATCACATGTAATCCCTATATCCACTTTAGAGCTAGTATAACTTTTGAGAAGGAGGGTTTCATGTTCATTCTTTAGAACATCATAATTATTTTGAAGCAAGATAAATTCTTTCTTCAAAACTTTGAATTTTGAAACCTCCTTTTCCATAAAAACATTTTGTTCTTCTAGCATATCAATCAACTCATCATATGAAGGCTCATCATTATCATCATCATTATATACCTTCTTTTTACCTTTTGCCATAAAGCAATGAGGCGATGTTGATAGAGTTGAGGATTCATCATCGTCGGAGCTAGAGGTTGAGCATTCTTCTCCCGACGTCTATTCTTCTATGCAATCATCACTAGTGGAAGTAGACCTTTCATAATATTCTTGAAGATTGGTCCACATCTCATGAACGTTCTTGAGATCACATATGGCATCAAACACATCTACACTCAAAGCACTAAATAAGGCGTTAATTGCTTGAGCGTCGAGATGTAAGCATTTCTCTTCCTCATTTGTTGGAGCAAGTTGATCCAATGGAGGAGAAAAGCCAACATCTACAATCCGCCATATATTTAGGCCCATGGCCTTAAAATAACATGACAAGCGGATTTTCCAATTAGCATAATTTGTGCCATCAAATTTAGATGCTTCACCAAGGTGCACTAAATCTCTAGTTGCCATCCTTTACTCTCTAGATGGTTAAGTCTAATAAATGAGAGACCAAGCTCTGATACCACTTGTAAGATCGAGGAGGCCGACTAGAGGGGGGGTGAATAGTCGTTTCTAAAAAATCTCTAATTCTAAAACCGATAACTTATGCGGAAGCTAACAACAATACGGTTTCAGTCTAAATTAATTAGTTCAACTATGTGCACCAACAATACAAGTCTATTGATGAATATAGCAAATTAAGCATATGACTTGAGCAACTCAATTTTAGCAAAGGTGAATAGCACAAAGCATAGCAAGCATTCATACAAAAAATAAGCAATTTAATATAAGGAATATAAATTGCACAATGTAAAAGCACAAGAATGCAAACCACAATTGACACGGTGATGTTTTACCGTGGTGATCGGAGACTTGCCAGTCTCCCCTAATCCACGTTGAGGCAAGCCCAAACTAATTGGACCGGCTCCAAGAATTTGAGCACCCGCCTCCGAGGTAAGTCCAACCACTTGGACCGGTTCCAAACCGAACCAACACCTCGCTCCACTAGGGTTGCTCTTTCCTCCACTCCGGAGATGGCGAGCACCACACCACTTACAAACCGCCCGGGTCTTCTCAAAATCTTCTTTGAGAAGATCACCGGTGCAACGACGCCACCACGCCGTCTAGGTGTCGGCAAACACCAAGAGTAACAAATCTCTAACTTTCACTTGAACCAATCAAGTGTCAAAGCTCTATGGATACGAAATCCACAACTTAAGGCAACACATGCACTTAGGGTTTGCTCTCAATCACTCACTAAGTGCAACACATGCACACTAGAGTAGAGAGGGCTTGCTCTTAGCTCAAATAGTGTCTAGCACACAGCCACAACACTTGGATATGTTTTTCACCTAACCAGCAACCTTCCACACATGGCCAAGGTGGGTATTTATAGCCCACACAACCAAACTAGCCGTTGGAGGCAAAATACCTGGAAAAACAGGACAATCAGTAGTACCGCCAACCAATGGCCGGTACTACCGCGAGCGCAGTAACGGCTATAAAACTAGCCGTTGCAAAGGGCTCCAGTACTACCGCCAACTCATACGCGGTAGTTTCGCTTATTCGGTAATACCGCACAAAGCATTGCGGTACTACCGCTCAACCGAGAGAGCAACACATGCTCACGAAATCAGCTTAGGACCAAAATACATCGGTTCTGGAAAATACGTACCACCGACACAAACGCGGTATATCCGGGATGCGGTCGTACCACTCACACAGAGTCGGTACTACCGCACCAACAAAGAGAGCCAAGCAAACCCAAAAACATGCGTTCTGAAATTTACGTACCGCTCTAAAACACCGGACCTACCGTAGTGCGGTAGTACCGCGCACATAGCTCCGGTACTACCGTACCACACGCGACCAGTACAACACATGGACATGACACGTGGACGGTGAAGATCAAATTGGCCGTTCGGACCGCATGTCTAAGCCATTAGATCTGGGCTTCGTTCGAACGTTCCGAACGTCCACCGGTAATACCGCAACCAAAGCCGGTACTACCTCTCAACGGTAGTTCCGTGATATCCACGCCGGTACTACCGCACCACCTCAGAGCAACACATGCTCAACAAGTGCGGTAGTTCTGCCAAGGAACCACCGGATATACCGCAGAGCGGTAGTTCCGCACAACACATGCCGGTACTACCGTTTTTCAACAGAAAGCAAAGTTTGCATTCGTTTCAACTCAATTTTGCAAAACATATTTGCCAAATTGATACGTGATGCAAACACAAGTTCAAGGCATGATTCTAAACAAGTTTCAAAATATATTTGCCAACTTTTAGAATCAATACCACAAGGAATAAGGTACATGGACTTAAACCATTTGCAAAACACATTCGCAAACTAAGTCACATGCTACAAGGAATATCCATGAGCCACACCTATTTGCAAAACACATGGCAACATGTCAGGATGAGCTAGAGCAAGCACAATGAGCTATCAACACATGACTAACTCAAGCTACTAGTCAAGGACCCCTCTTAATAGTACGGCGACCTATACTAGCAATCCGGTCTCCCAACCAAACACTGAGACCGGTAAAAGACTAGGAACACATCCTTAGCCCTAGCTAGTCATACCTTTGCCTTTAGCATCTTCTTGAAGCTTGATGATGCACATCCTTACTTCAACTCCGGGTTCTTGACTTGATGCTCATCAACACATGATGACATCCTTTGCTTGCCCTTCATCAAACATGATGAAGCTTCTCTTGACTTGATTAACACATGATCATATCTTCTCTCCATGAACATCATCGACACATGATGATTTACTTCATCTTGAACTTGATGCACATCAACACATGATACATCCTTTACACCAAGCTCTTGACTTGATGACCATCAACACATGATGTCATCTCAAATTGTCAACCTCATGCAACATAACCTATTTCATCCAACTCATAGAAAATGTTAGTTCCAATAATATGATTATCATTATTTACCACACCATGCCATTAACTCATAATGGTTGGGACAAGATACCACAATCTTTCCCAAATTGGTAATTGATGATAATCACTTCAATAGCAAATAATTGAATAGAAATTGATGTGAGTATATACGAACTACACAAGTTATATATATACTCAACATGAGTGTATACGAACTACACAAGTTGTATATACTCAAGGTTATATGAGCATATATGAACTAAACAAGTCTCATATGCTCATATGAATATATTAACTACACAAGCTAAATATATTCAGGGATATGTTTCAAGGTAAGGATCCTTAATTATGTAAAAGAGGAATATGGATCATTACTAATGAAACCACAAAATATAGAATGAACTCCCCCCTAAATGTGTGCATACACAAATGTGTAATGGGATCATATGCACATATTCAAATTAACCTTGTGGTGGATTTTAACCTATATTTTGGATCCGAGGAATGCAGCTAAATATGTAAGAATTATGATGTCGAAAGCATACCTCTTTGATTTTCATCTTTATATCCAAATGAGACTAAACAATATGTATAACAATGAAATGTTAGTCTCATAATTTAGATTTGTCATTAATCACCAAAACACCATTAACCTATAATGGCAGGTCTAGATCCTTCAAGGGGTCCAGAGATATCTCTCATGTTATGCTAGGAAGGGCAAATCTCATATCCGATCGGTCACATTTCTTCGCATGTTTCATAACATACACGAAAGCTATCTTTATAACTACCCAGTTACGAAGTAGCATTTCGCAACCCCTAAGTGCACTATTACACATGTAGGAAACCATGTCGATCTCAGGTCTAAGGATTATACATCAGCATTGCTTGAGACCAACTGATGACACATAAAATCATAACAATCTTAATAGTGTCTCGAGGTGGGTCAATCCAACACCATGTTCTCTAACATGTGTTTACATTATTGATTCGATATCCCTATATCCATGATCGGTGAAACATGGTCATCAATCAATACATGTGTTGGTCGATAAGTCACTAGTGTTCTGACTAGTGACATCTGATCAGGGATACATTTAGAACGGCATATAAGTCAAAGAGCTTCACCAACAAGTCGCATACTTGTTAATTAATCTTTACAACCGATGATTCATTCAAGGAACATAATAATATTTATTCTGCAATTCATAAACATAGACATGATACAATCATCTCTATGATTGCCTCTTGGGCATATCAGCAATAGGTTAATGGTGATTTCAACCTCATCTGTGCGGCATCTAACAAGAACAATAACACGATCAATCGCAAATTGCTTAATAGTGTCACGGCCCCATTTTTACTAAATGGAATTTTGATGCATCTCATAATCATTTTATGTTATTTCTAGAGCATGTGCATAAATTATGTATTTGAATTTTTTTTTTAAAATCAAATGTAAACCTCTAACTCAAACTAAAGCCACAAAAGAAATTTAAAATAAATGCTCATAAAGATCTCTGGAAAACAATTTATTTAAATACTAGAATAATTATCATGATTAAAAATGAATTTTACCAAAATTTTGGAATCCAAATTAACCATGAGAAAAATTCAAACTTAATTCATAAACATCTTCTAAAAATAAATTTTAAACAAGTGAATAAATCATAAACAGTACTTTTAGAAAATGTATATGGGTTCTATGTTTTCCCAGGAACCTCTATGAAAATTTTTATATTTTTATAAACTTGTTTGCTATTTTAAAATGCTCAGTCAAATTCGGAGTACTTTGGTCAAAATCAACACCTAGATCTAACTCGGGTCCAACCAGACTCAAACCGAACTGGCCCGACCGCACCATACCGCTTCACCTCCCTGCCTCTGACCGGCCGGGCCCTCAGTCCAGATCTTCCCCTCCACGCAACCCCAGCTCGCCTCTACCCATGCCGTTGGCCACCTCCTTGTGAGCTCCGCCCCTCTCGCCTATAAGCGCAGAGCCGCAACCCCCTTAACCCCTTCTTGCCATTTCTCCGCCCCTCCATGGTCTCCTTTCCTAGCTCCCCTCCTCACCCCATTGGGCAAAGTCGCCGCGCCACCGATTGAGCTCCACACCGCCGCCCCTTTTGCTCTCCATCCCTAATCCGGCCGCATCCGAACCGCCGCCGACCTCGGCGTGCCTGCCGCCCTCCTCCGCGCCGCTACACCTGACTCACAAGTGCCGCACCGCCGCCCCTTTTTCTCTCCCGCCGCCTCCCATTTCCTGTCCAAACCTCCGCCGGCTCGGCGCCCCGACCACCGGCTCCTGCGCTCCTTCGCCACCGCTCCAGCCCTGCGCAAGGCTTTGCCTGCCCGTCGCCACCACCGTGCTACTCCCCTCTGCTATCGGTGCCGCCTCGGCTCATGCTATCTCGCCGCCCGGCCGCCTTGTCCTCGGCTCAGGCCGCCTCGGCCTCGACTTTAGCCCACCCATTGGCCCGACCGGAGTAGAGCTCCCAATGCCCGGATCCGCCTCGGCCACCACTCCCGAGCGCCGCCGTGACGGCCAACTCCACCTCCTCGGCCGGTCCCGTTCTGCCCTCTGTGGCCACTGCCGACCGCCTACTGCCGGTGACGATGAAGATGAGGACGACTACGCCGCCGCTCGGCTGCTTTGGTCCGGCCGGCACGCACAACCTCCCTGCCATCACCTAGACCCGGAGCTCGGACCCCGTTGCCATCTCAAGCTCTGCCGTCACCAGCCACCACCCCACCGCCGGCGACATGTGCCGCCTCAAGCCACGGCCGAGCTCCCCTGTGCTGCCTCCCTATCCCTTATCTCTGTATCTAATTCTCGTTGAATTGTAGTGTTCAGTAGTGAGATCAATTGAATTCATTTGCTCCTAGACCTTTTAATTAACTTTTAGATTACTCAACTCTAATTGACAAATGAATAAGTGATTCTAGAGAGATTATGTGTTTGCTAGCACCTCTTTTCAGAAGATGATCTGTTGTAGATTACTTGAACAAAAAAGAAGTTCAGAGTTGCATCTGGGAATAACAGGAATTAAGCTAAATGACTAATGGAGATTTTTAAAATTTCAGACCACTTGGTGTTAGCAAAATCCTGTACTTAAATAGGTTTGACAATACTTGTTAGCCTATCACAACTAATTGGATAGGCAAGAGAGATTAGAAGTTTATAACTTCAATAGCAGTAAAGATCCACATAATCTTAACCTAGTTAAAATTCAGTAAGCTACTGCCATTTCAGTTTTAAGTGAATGGAATAGCTTGGTTGGGTTAAATAAATTCTAGAAGGTATTCTGTTATAGGAATCTGAATAGTAATCTGAATAATTTCAAGTTTTGTCAGAAGACTAAAGACATGACTAATGTTAGTAGTTAGATGTTGTTTACTTGCTTCCTTTGGTCAGTTGTACATTGAGCTGTCAGTGGCAACCAAATATGAAAACTACTAAGGAAGCGAGTATTCAGAAACCAACAGAGAAGAAAACTTGGTAGGAGAAAATCTGTTTTGTCAGTAGGAAATCATATGCAAACTCATTCTCTTATGCTAAACAATATTTTGTTTGTCCATTAGGTCACTTTAGTTAGAAAATTTGAAGGTGAGTAAAGGAAGTTCAAACATTAGTACCTTAGTTGTGAAGAAATTTGGCTGTTATAAGATGAATGACAATAACCTAACAAGAATCAGAATTGTCAAAAGGCTAGTAGCATGACAAATTCTAGTAGTTAAAAGTCTATCTTAATACTGTAATTAGTGGGTCATTTAGTTGTCAGTAGCTTTCATGCTTAGAAATTTGTGCTTTTGCTAGATAATTGAACATAGGAGAGGAGAGGTTAAAATTTGACAGTAGGCTGAAGGCAATTCTGAATTTTTGTACTTAGCAGCCTTTTTGGTCCAATTGAGCTTTAGACCTTAATCTAGCATAGGCAAATCATCTAAAGAATAAGCATTAGTTTGGTTAACTAAAACAAGCTTAGCCAAGTTAAAAATTCAATAAACTACTAGTCTTTTTAATTGTAAGTGAATAGTGGTCATAATAGTTAGTAAGGTGATGAAATAAACTTTTTCCTCTGAAGATACTTGTTCAGAAATTAGAAAGCTAATTAAGAGGAGAGCATATAAAAGGATTGATTTTGACTGTATGATCATCGTTGATGTATTCATAGAATGGCTGGAGGTTGTTTGTGAGTACTAGGTGTCCTGTTAAGGAAAACAACATCACCTAGACTTTAAGTATCGTCCATCGTTATTGTTACACTAGAAATTTAATAAATTTCGAACATCCATCAGAAATTATTTTGGATTCTAATTGAACTAAAATTTTCACCTAAATGCATCTAGAATCATAATCTCACTAGTATGTAAATCTCATGCATTTTTGAGCATTTTGGATTTTTCGGCTTTATTGGTGTTTATTCGCTATTGTGTTTTCTCTTTAGATTTTGAATTGCAAGAAGTGAACAATTACGCCTCCGAGAGTGAACAAGTGGACTTCCAACAAGGCAAGCATCCTCTTGCATCATTTTGATCCCAGTTTTGGTAATTTAGTATTTTGAAATGCAATAATAATTATCTGCATGCTATTTCTGTATATCAATAATTTGTGAGACTAGTTAGCTATATCCTAATCATTGTGGTTTTCCCTTAATTACTCCATACACCTATGCTTAAGTTAGGAATCATGTGTTGATATATTTATTATTTGTGTGAATGCTTAGCCATGCAGGTCAGTAAATATGGTAGATCAATTGATGGGGTTAGTCTGTCAATCTTGGGAAACACTGAACATTCTTATCTTTATGTTTTTGTTCAGATTTATGAACATGAATTTTGAGTATCAAATTTGTATATTAAAACATGATTTAGATTTGGACAAGTGATTGATAGTGAGGGTGCTTCGTGCACGAGAATTGGGCATTGTGGTAGTCTTGTCCAGATCATTAAGGACCGAACTTTGGACTGTCAATGCAAGTACCTTACGTACTTCCGCACGCGGTGTATGGGCGCTGTTTGGTTAAGTAAGGGGAAGATTTTATTGAGTTGGAGAACAGGTGGAGTGATGACATATGTGTTTGATCATATGTTCATAGGGATCCGATTGCAATATAATATGTGCGAGTGAGCACAGTTTTAGATTTTAGTTCATTGGGTCGGCATTCCCAACACAACTTGCGTGCCCCGGTTAGCAGGCTCTATCAGTAGCTTGTACTAAGCGGGATTCGTCTCGCAAGGGTGATTCAACTCAATAAGATCGATTTGCTGAAAAATATCGAGTCTTGGTTTACCCGGCCGGCATACCTAAGGAAGTGTGCTATTATCCAGAGGCTTACGGGCTGATCAAGTCGTGTGGGTAAAGATGTACACCCCTGCAGGGTTAAAACTATTCGAATAGCCGTGTCCACGGTTACGGACGACACTTGTTTTGATTGACATCATCGTTAGACTCTGAGATAAAATTGACATGGGAATACTTGGTATCGGCATGAATGGTTGTTCATGCATGTTAACTCGTCAAAGTGGACAGCCACTTTGATATGTTTTGATTTATGATTAATTCCTAATTACTTGTTGTTTTAGTCCAAACTTGTTTATAAAATGGCCTTTGCAAAAATTAGAAAGTGTAGGAATAAAACTCGTTGCTTTATGCAAAACTAATGCCAATATAGCCTTTCATTTGAACATCCTTTAACATGTATAATCTCTAATCCTTTGGATAGACTCTATTAAACACTTTCTTTTATTAGTTTGTGTAAGTCTTGTGAGTACCTTCTGTACTTAGTGGAATTAACCACTTGTTGCGCGTAAAGAACGTCCTAGTTAATGTTTCAAGTTGAGGCGATAACGTTGGTACTTCGGCTTTAATCCCAGTCGGTTGCCCTTGGGTTGTGGCGCACCATTGGGAAGGTTATTTTATTACTTGATCTTCTATTCTTGTTTACTTAATGTTTTCCGCTGCTAATTTTTACTGTTATATTCTAATCGTGTATGCAAGTGATATAATGTTGTATGGATATGTGCATGTTAGCAGCTGATCCTAGGAGCTAACATGAGACGCATATCCGGGAAATTGAAATTGGGTTCGTTGCTTGTTAAAAATTATACCTTTGGTATAATCTTTTAACTTGAAACGAATTCAATTTCAGGGGTCCTCATAAATAGCTTTCCTAACTCTCTAAATCAGCTTGATTTGAAGGAGATGTATCTTTTTGGTCGGCAGTGCACCCGGAGTAACCTGCAACATCACCCCACCTTGGTCAAGCTCGATAGCACTACTATAGAAAAGGTCTTCACAAACGGTTCAAAAATGTCATCACAGACGGTTTCGTGAGCCGTCTGAGTTTATGGGTCAGTAATGGCATGAGGTCATCACAGACGGTTATTAACTCAGAACCGTCTCACAGACGGTTCGTGTTTAGAACCGTCTGTGATATATATTCTCTATAAAGTCTCCAAGCAGTGGCCGCTTGTGCCTTTAAAACCGGCTTCATGTTATATATATATATATATATATATATATATATATATATATATATATATATATATATATATATATATATATATATATATATATATATATATATATATATATATATATATATATATATATATATATATATATATATATATATATATATATATATATATATATATATGTATATATATGTATATGTATATATATGTATATGTATATGTATATGTACATATATATGTATATGTATATGTATATGTATATATGTCCCCCAGCCACTTTCGGACGGTCGTGAGGATAAGACGGTAGCCACAAGCAACTTCATCGAGCCTGCAAGTTCAAGAAGTATGGTTGTAAGGAGAGCGCGTGGACATACAATTACCTGGATGTCGTCGATAGGTAATTAGATTTGACATCAAGGAATGGTTGGTTACTGATACATGAAGCCACTTCCCAGTCAGAGTACCTACGCGTCTACACCACTTTCCGAACATGGTGTGGACACGCAGGTACTCCGATTGGGAAGTGGCTTCATGTATCAGCAACCAACCATTCCTTGATGTCAAGTCCACTACCTATCGACGACATCCGTAATTAGATGTCCATGCGCCTCCTGGCGATTATGCTTCTTGAACTTGCAGCTCGATGAGGTTGCCCGTGGTCGCTATCTCATCCTCCTCACGACCCCAAAAAGTGGTGGGGACTACTGAAATATATATATATATATATATATATATATATATATATATGAAGCTGGTTTTAAAGACACAAACAGCCAACGCTTGGAGACTCTATAGAGAAGAAATCAGGAATAGAATGGTAGGACGTACCTGGGACGCAAGGGAGGAGAACTTGACCAGCATGAACACAGTTACACAGACAAATGTGAAATGAATGGCGAGAGACAGGTGAAGAGGTGTTGTAGTAGTTTTTGGCTCATTTGGTCTTGTTTTGGAATAGAATACACACCAATTAATAAATAATTTGTATGTTAATTGCAGCTTTACAAATTAGCCTAACCTTTACAAATATGAAAAGTTAATTGTAGCCAAGCCCCATCCAAACCACATCCCATGTAAGCCAACCAAGCACAAAGAACCGGCATCAATAACCCTCAATGTCGTCGATAGGTAATTAGATTTGATATCAAGGAATGGTTGGTTACTGATACATGAAGCTACTTCCCAGTCGGAGTACCTGCGCGTCCTCACCACTTTCCAAACATGGCGTGGACACGCAGGTACTCCGATTGGGAAGTAGCTTCATGTATCAGCAACCAACCATTCCTTGATGTCAAGTCCAATTACCTATCGACGACATCCAGGTAATTAGATGTCCATGCGCTCTCCTGGCAGCTATGCTTCTTGAACTTGCAGGCTCGATGAGGTTGCCCGTGGCTGCTATCTCATCCTCCTCTCGGCTCCCCGAAAGTGGCTGGGGATTACAAACAACACACACACACACACACAGATATATATATATATATATATATATATATATATATATATATATGAAGCCGGTTTTAAAGACACAAGCAGCCACTACTTGGAGACTTTATAGAGAAGAGATCAGGAATAGAATGGTAGGACGTACCTAGGACGCAACGGAGGAGAACTTGACCAGCATGAACACAGTTACACAGACAAATGTGAAATGAATGGCGAGAGACAGGTGAAGAGGTGTTGTAGTAGTTTTTGACTCATTTAGTCTTGTTTTGGAATAGAATATACACCAATTAATAAATAATTTGTATGTTAATTGCAGCTTTACAAATTAGCCTAACCTTTACAAATCTGAAAAATTAATTGCAGCCAAGCCTCATCCAAACCACATCCCATGTAAGCCAACCAAGTACAAAGAACCGACATCAATAACTCTCAATATCCATCAGAGAGCACTAACCAAACCCCACCATTTTGTCCCATTCATTTTTGTCAATCTGAACCCACAGCATGAACTAAGCAAGATGCATAGAATGCACATACACCAATAGCCCTCAGTTTACATCATAGAGCAAGTGGACTATTAATATGAACTAATTATCAATTCAATTTCAGCATAAGACTGTTAACATCATTGGGCAGTTCAACAGCAAGACCAAAGGTGTCCAAACCCACCACACCAGTAGTAGCCCTCAGCATCCATCGCAGAGCACTAGCCATTTTCATCACAGAGCAGATGTAGAGACAGAGAGGGAGTAAGGGAGGGTGATACCTCAGTACAACACAACCACAATGGCGACCCCACCACCAACACAACCCTCATCTATCTCCTTCACCTTGCATAAATCACCCAAACATCAGGACACAACTTAAGGCTCAAGCATAAAAATCAAACTCAACAAAAGACATTAAGCTAACAGAGAGGAGAATAGAGGGAGGATGGGGAAAGCAAGGCCAGGAGGGCCAGGGCCCGAGCGCAGGAGGTCGAGTAGGCGTGGGCTGCGCTGGAGAACCAAGCCAGGGACGTGGGCAGGTAGTAGGTGCAGGTGGCGACATAGGCGACATGCGGGGCCAAGCCAAGTGGCTTGGGTGGCGGCGTTACCGTAGTTGTGGCACGACCGTAACACTGCACAAGACACTCTTATCGTACGAGTGTCTTGTGCAATTCACCGTGGTGTCTTATGCTAGTTTGCTAGGTTTATCATGACTTTCCATGTGTAGCTTAGCTTTTGTCATGCTAGCTTTATTAAATGTAAAAAACTTGAATTAACACATGACTTGTTGGATCTTGTGATTAGTTTTGCCATAGTGATCTTCTCATGATTCATGTCATGTCAAATAGGCTAAGTTGAGTCTTGAATCTAATTTGAGTTTTAGATTGAGCTATGCTATTTCCTAAGTCAAGCAAATGAAAAATGATCTTTTCTGTACGAAAAAACTGATCTCACCAATTCTTTCTTATGAGACGGCTTGCCATTGCACTAGGCATGAACTTAGAGGGGGTTTTTGGATTACCTAGACCACTCTTTTAAGCTTCTTGCTTGGGATGGTCGCGGCAAGACTTGAGATCTAGCACTTGGCTAAAAACAAAACAAATTGTGAAAATTGGTTGGAACTTAGGAGGCAGTTGTGGATGGCTCCTAGTCTAGGAATTGCTTTGCTAAGATAAAACCAAAAATAAATTTTAGCAAGTGCTAAATTTCAAAGTGCTTGAACAAATTTTAACATTGAACTCATAGCGCTCTAAATTGGCTCAATTTTAGCTTATTGGTTCCATTTCGTTTATTGACATGGCTTGACTCATTTTTGGATACCTTTGGTTAAACTATGATCTTGAACACCTAGTCATACTAAACGATCATTTAATCTCAGATTATTGTTCATCTGGCTTTCGCTTTGCTATATATGATTTGCCATGATTTAGCATAGCTTCTTCACGTAATATGGCTTGGTGTAATACTTGTCAAGTCCTTTTGGATAATTTTCATGGCTCGCTGTGCTAAAAATGAATTAATTGAAGCTTTCTTGCCTTCTTTTTCCTTATCTCACTTGCCTATGCTATTCTGGAGCCAGCTTGGTCATTTCCATTGCTTTTTCTTGCATTTGGACCAAGTTATGCCTTTGTGCGAAAACGTCGAGTATTTTTCTTTTCAAACCTCCAATTTGCATTTTTGAGTAGATTTCCAATGTGTTCAACAAGGGGGAGATTGTGGATATCATGGGGATATGCTTACAATCTTAGGATGATGAGACAATTGGCAATAGCATTGAGGGTTTGCGGAAACACGCATTTTCGGCGAGGTTTCAGCTTCTTTCAGGCCTCTGGCGGTCTGACCGGCCATGGGGGCGGTTAGATCGGCCATGCCTCGGGTTGGTTAGCTGTTTTGGTTCTTTGGCGGTCGACCGAGAGCCAGTGGCGGTCGACCGCCAATTTGACGATCGATTAGCTCTTCGAGCGGTCGACCGCCACCTTAGGAACTTTGGATTTTAGAGCTGTGCCAAAAATAGAGGATGTAGGCAAGTAAGTGGGTTCTACTACTCTTGGTCTCATTATTTTTGGAGCTTCCAGGCAAAAGATCTATTCATTTGAAAATTCCAGAGAGGTTCGGATTTTCAGGAGTGGAATTTTAGCTTAAGTCCCAAAGTGGCGGTCAGACCGGCCAGGGGCGGTCAGACCGGCCAAAGTGGCAGTCTAACCGATTTTTGTGCTGTTCATCGGCCATTTTGGAGTTTTGGCTTTGGGATAGGTCAAGTTCATGGATTAGAGTGCATATGTGTTGCATGATGCATGTTTTCGCTAACGTGGGTCAAGTTGTAAAGAACTTGTTCCAGGAATCGATTTCTTTGTCTATTGTTGTGCAGGACGCTTGGAGGTCAATGACAGTCAACGACAAGGATGATCGGGACTAAGCTTGGAGAGTTGGGGTCTAGAACGATCGGGGATGCCGGGTGAGGTCAATGGAGTCAAGCATGGCGCAAAAGGGACAAAGGTGACCGAACAGGCAGTATCAGTTGTTCTTCATGGCCAAAACCAAGTCAGCTTGTGGTTCCTTCATCTGGAAGGCGAGAGCTCCATCGAGATGCAAATTCTTCTTATAGTTGGCAGTGAAGGGTCGATGTCTCATCGTAGACAATCTTCTAAAGCGTGGGTGGCCTCATCAGCCCTGTTACGTCCTCTGTGCCAAAGAGAAGAAACATGTCTTCATTTGTTCGCATGCTGCACTAGGTGCATTTGGTCCCTCCGTAGAGACCATGTGGAATGGTCCTAGTCCAGATGTTGAATAATTGGTATCGGTGCCGAAGAGTTTAGAGAGTAAACTCATTGTTTGCCGATTGTCGGACTGCTGTCAGGCGTTCTAACCGATTTTAGGGGCGGTCTAACCAGCCATGGGGGTGATCAGGCCGGCAGTGCAACCTTTTGAGTAATAGGGACCAAACACTTGTGTGGGAGTGTTTGGGGGATGCATTTGCACCAGGTGCCATTGAAAATAGAGACTATACGTGAAACTAGATAAAGTTTTGCCAAAAAGTCCAAAGAGTTGTGTTTTATGGAATTGGGAAGCGATTTAACTAGTCGTTGGTTGGCGATCAGACCAGCAATGGTCTGACCGGTCCCTTGTTAACGGGGAGTGCAGTCAGACTAGCTATGGTGTTCAGACCGGCCATGGGTTGGCTGTCTAATCATTCATGGCGGTTTCAGCACAGTGAGGTGTGCTTATTTTGGGGTTTTGACCTAGGGTTGTGGAAATATTGCATATTTGTACTAATGTTGGTCAAGTTGCGAAGAACTTGTGCCCGAAAATAGTTATCGGATTTATTGTTGTGTAGGTGGCTTGGAGTCAACTATGGTCAATGGAGAGGAGGACTGTGACTTGGTTATGAGAACCAAGGCCCAGAACGATTATGGATGCCGGGTGAGATGGTTAGACTCAAGCAAGGTGTAAGATTGACAAGAACCACATGGAAGACAAAGTTTGAGCAGAGACCTTTTGAGGTAAAGGGATGCTTGCGGGAGCGAAGCTTTGAAGGTATGTGTTCTTGACTCATCAATTGTGTCACTAGTGATTTTGTGTGTTGTGCAGTGCTACGTGACGATTTGGTTGTTGGTGATGGTTGTAGGACTCCAGAGCTACGTCATGGTGAGATGTACGAGGTCGGGACTAAGCTAGAGGATATGATGTCTAGAACGATCAAGGTGTCGTCGGAAGATGACCGAGACTACCAGGGTGGTTACAACCGTAGAAGACAAGGAACTAGAGTAGGAGCTACCGATGATGGACATGACGAGCAACAACAAGGTAGATCAGGACTAAGCTCAAGGAGGAATTGAGGTCCAAATCGGTCAGGGAAGCCGGGTGCGGTTATGGTGCATGGTAAGACATATGGTACGCCAAGTGACTTAGGGCACATTTGCAAGCAAGGACGGTTTGGTGGGATCCGGATGCATGAGAGGCTTGGCTAAAAGTCATTGGGGGCCATATGGATGATGGCGAAGCATGGGCGATGCTTCGATGTGAAGGAATCCGATGGTAGAGGGACATTTTGGTAAATTGCCCGATACCGAAAAAGTGGTGGTGTGAGAAATCACGGCGGTGGCCTAAGTGGATTAGGTCAAGGATATTGTATGTTAAGGCATGATAGATTTGGCCTAATGGAGCTAAAGCTGAAGACGACGTGAGTGAGATCTGTTTGTGCGTGAGCTTAACGGGTGTCCGTTAGAGTTTTCTCTCTAGACCTAACATCCACTATATAAGGGAGTGGTGTAGGATTTGCACATTCATATAAGCCCAAGGAACCCTAATATGAAAATTTGGGGAAATTGGAGAGAGTAGGAGGCTAGGGTTTGAGAGATGTATTGAGAGAGATGAGAGCACTTGTGTGTGTTGCCCTAGTGGCTATGCCCTCCCAAGGGAGTGACTGTAAACATTCATATCCAAGTAGAAATCAAATCTTCAAATCCGTTCAAGTCTTCCTCCTATATGTCCAAGTGTTGATTTCTTGATTTGGCTTGATTTTGTGTGTGTTTTTCCTCCTATCTTGATCTTGTTTTGTGCCTAGGATGTGTAAGTGATGGAGTTATATCTTGGAGACCAGATCCCATCTATCTAGATACTTTCTATTGCAAATTCTTGAGTTTGCCCGATTTTGGTTGAAGAAACGGTGATTTAGGGGGGTTTTGCTCTTGTAGGCTTTTAGCTTGAATCTTGATGTGGTTAAGGATGCTAGGTTGTATGAGAAACTATCCAATACCATCTTGGATTGATTCCTCTCACGACCTCCTCTCTATCATCATTTTCGTATTTTGCTCGATTTTGGTACAACCTTCACTCAAACGAAAAATGTCGGAACTTTGGCAATGAACTTCAAGATATTTGGTTGAAATAGGTTCCTGACATCCTATAGAAGATGTGTTTGAAGTTTAATAAAGTTTGGAGTTGTGGATGAATAGTTGGATCAATTTGTGATTTTGAAATCGTGTTGAAATTCAGTTCTGTGTTGATTTAATGTTCATCCAATCTGACCGGTCCAGTGGGGATTTTGGCGAGTCTTGGTCTTCTTGTTACTCTGTTCTTGTTTGAATGATTCTCCCTTATCTTCGTAGCTATACATAGCTATTGTACTAAAAGAACCTTAAACTCCTTAATGCAAAAGTTTTTGAAGAGATCGTTATTTGTGTTGTGCCTATTCAACCTCTCTAATCGTCTCCTCGGTCCAACACCCTCCTCACAGATTGGCTCAATGTCCCGTTTGAAGTTCCAACGGCAAGTGAGCTAGACTTGGAGCACTGGAGATTTCGTCGAGCCTTCAACTCCATGGTTATCCTCATCCTTTTTCTCGTTTAGAAGGAACAAAACGCGCGTGTTCAGAACTGAGAGTAGGACAGCAACCGAGTTGACATGGGCAATCAAGGAGGAGCTGTGTGGTCGTGACGAGCTGCGGGCTTCATCAGGGAGGAGTCTGGTTTGTAATTGATGTAGAGTGAGTTTGTTCTTAGGGTTTTAACTTCTGTAGACCCCTAGTTGCGGCTTTTGTTGTGAGCTAATCTCAAGTTGACAAACCGAACCCTTTCTGTCGACGCATTTTTTATATATATATATATATATATATATATATATATATATATATATATATATATATATATATATATATATATATATATATATATATATATATATATATATATATATTCTTCTAATTTGTTTACTTCCATTAGAGTATTTTGGTTTGGTTGTACTTTTTACGTTTTTTTTTCAGATACGAGCCGAATGCAATGTGCCAACCTGTACAAAATGGTCTTGCTTTGTTGTAACTTGTAAGGTGTTTAGTAGCTCAAGTTGATGCAAGCATGGAAAAAAAAACCCGGCAGGTAACCGCCGGTTATCGGCTGGGGTCTGGGAAGGAAAATCCCAGCCGGTTTTTTTGAGTTTTACAAATTTCAATTTCAATTTTTGAATTTCGGTCGGTTTTCAAGCAAATTCAAGCGAAATTCAACCGGTTTTTCGGGGAAATCCGGTTACCGGCCGGTTTTTTTTTCTCGGTCGCCCGACGAGATTTAGTCCGATACCGGCTTTTGGATCCTTGGATGCAAGCATGACTTCTCCAACACGATCACCTCAAAGTTTATTAACTTGTCGTCTGAGCTGGGAAAAAAAAGAAACTAATCGTGACATTATCATAACCGGTCAGTTTTTTCCCGGTCGTCCGGCAGAATTTGGTCCGGTACCGGCTTTTGGATCCTTGGATGCAAGCATGACATCTCCAACACGATCACCTCCTCAAAGTTTATTAACTTGTCGTCTGAGCTGGGGGGAAAAAAGAAACTAATCATGACATTGGCATGTGATTGTAGTTTGGGTAACTCCCAACTCATACAAGTGGAGTAATTTGTTGATGCTGGCAAAGTAGTTGTCTGACAAAAGGCGGGAAAACGATGGAGTAGTACAGACTACAGAGACGCATAGTTTTAGGCTCTATTTGCAATTGATTAAGTAGGCCATGTAGTCTATATTTAGTCAACTCCCGATTAGGCCGTGTGGTTTTGGGAGATGAGCAATTTAGAATTACAAGAAGCCACTAAATCTAGCCAAAATTTGCATCTGAATCTTATATGCGGTCAAATTGCTGCTGGGCAGCTATGTTAACCAGTCCTGGGGAAAGGTGCCACGAAAGTTTAACTTTCAGTTTCTTTCAGAAATAGTGATGCGTATGTTTAAAGGAAAATTAGCTCAGTAGCACTCCAATCATTGGTATTCAAAGAAATAACATCCAAATCGCGTTTAGCTGCAAAATGATAACAATCGGTAATCTTGAAAATAGTACTACTGTCACATTTTCTATCCATCTTTAACGGCAAGGATGTATGATGTGAGATAATATAATTTTAATGCCCGTTTTACCCCTCCTGGTGCGGCACATCTTCTTCCTGCTTGGCTAGAGCGTGCTCGCCGCCTCAGCCTCGCCGCGTTCCCTGCCTCAGCCACAACCTCGAGCTCACCACCACGTTCATCGTCTGTGCACTACCCTTGCCACCACCCCGCGCACACCCTACGTCCTAGCCCTAGCCTCACCATTGCACGCTCACGCCGCGCCGCGCTGCACCAAACTTGACCACAACGACTTCGTAGATGTAAACTTACTGGCCATGGCATGGATCGTCGCCACTGGAGGCATCGGTGGATGAATCAAAGAAAAAGAAAGTAAAAAAAAAAAAAGGAAAGAGAATGATGGCAAACAAGTTTTTGTACCCACTAATAGTTGTCAGAGTGATGGTAGTGTTATTTTCAAGAATTTCAGTTGTTCGCGATGTTATTTCGCAGTGAAGCTCGATTTGGATGTTATTTATCTGAATACCAACTGTAGGAGTACTACTGAGCTAATTTCCCCTATGTTTAATGGTTAGCCAAATCAAGAGCATGAAGATGTAATTCCTAGAAGCTAAATATCACGTGATTATAGTTTCAACGCATAGTGGTTTGAACATGAAGATGATGTAATTGATAGGTGTCAAAATCAAAATGACACCTGAATGAAAAGAACACCATTTCTGAAAGTATAATGTGACATGACCAAAATAAAGCATGCAGATGAAATATTTACATGGTTGATTAAAGTAGTCCTCGACATCAATTTGGTTGCGCCATCTGGGATGGCACCTGGATCATATTTGCTGGCTTTTACATGTGGCTCAAACCATATTTTTCAAGATGCACCTAAAACAATGCAACAACATGATATTTTAACAAGTAGCTTAACTTCATTGATGGGGTCAAGACAAAACAATAGTCTACTTTCTCCTCTTCTTTTGCCCTTCTTCAAGTTTAGACTTGCGAGCCAGTTGGTCCGGAACAGTTGTCTCCTATTTGTACGTTGATTTTAAGCCTCTTTCTTGAGATTTGCTTCTGTAATATAAAGCTTGCAGGTTCAGCATAAAGAATGCAGCGCCATTATCACATGGATCTAAAAAATTGACAAAACTATATGATATTAGTATGCATACTGCTGAAGTTCACAAATTGTACCTGCCTCCAACAACAAAAGTACACATCCTTCCAAAAATGTCGCCATCACTTGAACCTACTGGACCATCACACATCGATTCAATAGAACTACCTATACATGTAAGAATTGCTTGACTTAGTTGCAACTATCGTACTTTTAAGTGAAACAGATTTCTTCAGACAACCAGGAACCCTTTCATACAAAATGTCACTGTCAATGAACCTACTGAATCTTCAGAGAGGTGTTGTTGAGGTATGCGGAAAGAGTTGTTTAAGCTAGTTTCAGATCACAAATTTCTGAGCAAAATAAAGATAATAAGACATCTTCAGAGATAATAGTTGTGATGTCAACACAAAAGTAGGCCAGACCGGAGAAGGTGTTGAAAAATAAAAAGAAACGCGTATTCGGGGCCAAACGTGCAAATATTTGCTCAGTACTCACCTTACCGGTCTTGACCTTATCTGCGAATGCAAGGAGCACGTGAACGCCTTCTTCTGAACAGCAGGGGCCGTAAGTTCACATCACTAGGCCTGCATATAAGCACGACAGCAAGTCAAGAAAAGAGAGCGGAGAAGAGAACAGAAGGAAACTAAACAACTGAAAGAGGTATGTCTTTGCCTGCGTTCCTACAGAACCTTCGAGTTCTTGAGGATTCGGCACTACACTGTCTTGGTTCTCTACTTGATCTCCTGGTGTTATTTTGTACTTATTTTGTTCTTCTTGTATCCTCTTGGTGATATACAGGATCCAGTGATGGACCAACCAAACCAATGGCTCACGCCGCCGGTAAGCACATTCGATCCTTCTGTCTGAGCTCTGAAGAGTTGGGTACTTCGAGTACTGAAGTTTATAATTCTTGTAATGGCCATGTCAGGAACCTGAGGAGCTAGGCTACATGTACCAGCAAGAAGAACACCGCGGCATGCAACAGCAGTTCACAGAGCCACCGCTCCCCGAGCAACAAGAGCAGTACTACACACCACCAACGGCAGACCCGTTCCATCCATCTCACTGCTCCAATTTCCGGAGCTTTGGGGGTTCAGCCGCATTGCCCAATCTGCCGTTCGGAGCGGTGACGATCAAGAACGAGCAAGGGCAGCCGTCGGCTTCGTCGTCGAACATCATCTCCTTCGACGGTCTGGCTAGCACGCTCAACTTCTCGGGTGGAACCTGGCAACAAGACAGCATTATTGAAGGGATGCAGCAGGCGCCGGAGAGGCGGAGCAGGGCGCCAGGGAACGCGCAGGAGCACGTCATGGCGGAGCGCAAGCGGCGGGAGAAGCTTCAGCAGCAGTTCTTGGCGTTGGCCACCATCGTCCCTGGCCTCAAGAAGGTGCGCCCGATCATTTTTTCAAAAAAAAAAATCTAAATAAAGTGATTGTGCAGCTAGAGACGGGAATTAGAGAATTCATAACTGAGGTACGCGCGGATCGACGCCCAGCTACTTATTTTCGGTAGGTGCACGATGGCGAGGGGCGTGCGTGGCAGGTTTGCCGGCTGGAAGGCGGGCATGACACTCGTGTGCTTTGGCAGCCACGCGCGGGGTACTGGCGGTGTTGAAGAGCGTAGTAGTGGTAGAAAACATCAACTAACTACCAAATAATATACAATCGACTGAGAGACAAATAGACGGAGACACAATATGAAAAACCTCTTTATTAATTGATCAATCTCTTTATGAGTATGAGATGTTCTATTTACATGCTAAAACCTACCGAGATAGTTTTAGTATTACGTCCATCAACCATTAATCCAGTGTTTCTCAACAAGCAGAACCGTAGGTGGGCAGTAGGGCTATGGGGGAGCATGACTGCATGAGAGGGCGGTACGGGAGCCCGCCTGTTGCCGCAGAGAATGGCCGCTATCAACGTGGTGGCCAAAGTTCGAAACATTTTTCTTCTCGGCGTGTTTCCAAGGAACCACTAACATTTTATCGTGGTTATAAACTCGTGACGGTCAATACGTTTTTTTAGACGGAGCGTCATAGTTTTTTAATAGCCGGTACATAAATCTTGTTATTAATTTGCCATGGCCTGTTTGTTAGAAGAGTTAATTCCTTATTTGCCATTGGAAGTTGACGAGCTCCTCAAAATACCATCGAAAAATTGCTCATCCCTTTTTTGACACTCGTTCTCAACTTCAATCCCTTTTTTGCCACTTCGGTCAGTTGACCGTGGATTTGACCGTTGACTTGATGCAAAAAGATGATTTTGCCTCTAAATATGCTGAGATCTTTAGGGAATTATTTGACATAGTAATATAGTTCAAAAATTATGAAATTTTTAGGAGAAGTTCCTGACATAGTTTAGATTATTGTGTAATTTTTATAGGATTTTATTTGCAACATGTTTTTCTCTAAAAATCTTTCAAATTACAACAAAAAAGTTAAAGATTTTTAGAGAACAACATGTTGCAAATAAAACCCTATAAAAATTACACAATAATCTACACTATGTCAGAAATTTTTTCTAAAAATTTCATAATTTTTGGAACTATATTACTATGTCAAACAATTCCCTAAAGATCTCAGCATACTTAGGGGCAAAATCGTCTTTTTGCGTCCAAGTCAACGGTCAAATCCATGATCAACTGACCGGAGTGGCAAAAAAAAGGGATTGAAGTTGAGAACGAGTGGCACAAAAGAGATGAATAATTTTTCGATGGCATTTTGGAGAGCTCGTCAACTTCCAATGGCAAATAAGGAATTAACCCTTGGTGGAAACCAGTCGGCCGGTTCCTGGACTTCTCGTAGAAGCACCAAGAAATCGCTTGAAATCGGCTAGAACCGGCTGGAATTGGCCATACTAAGGGTAACCCTGGGCTAAAGCGATATCACTCACTCAGTGTTAACCCTTTGGGATTCCATATCCCTCCGGTCTTCCTACTGGTTTGACATATCACTTATCAGTACGTACTGATTACTGAAGAACAAGACATCACCTTTATGACTTGGTGGCAACAAGCGAGCCTACTGACCCCTAAAGGTGACAAAAAAAAATTCAACGGCTTAGTCATCTATATAGTCTGGACCATTTGAAAGGAACAAAATAGGAGGATCTTTCAACAGGTGGAGTTGACCTCGTTGGAGCTCGCTTCTAAGATTATAGAGGACATCAACTTGCGGGAGCAAGCCTTTCTGGTTTAGTTTTTGTATTATTTTTTCTCGTTTTGCAGTCAGTCTTTGCGGCTCTCAGTCGCAATTTCTTGCTGTCGGTCCCTCTCTTCCTCTTAAGCTTGTTTCTCCTTTCTTTCTTTAGTGAAATTGGCAGCCTTTTTGCTCAAAAAAAAAAAAAGAACAAGACAGCAGCATAACTTGCACGACATATGGCTGAACACTCATGTGATCTGGCATATAGTACCACGAAGTACCAGCTTAACCTTAGGGATCCAAAAATCGGCCGAAAATCGCCCAACCGGATTTACCGATGGGGCCAGTAGGAATCCTAACTGGCCCCCAAAAAAACAGTTTTGATGAATTTTATTTAAAAAATCGAATTTGTTTGAATTTTATTTGAATTTGATTTTTATTTAAAATCCAAAAATTGCAGAAAAATATTTAAAAATTTTGGCCGAAAGTTTTCGATTTTCAACCATACCGCCCACCCCGGTAAAAAAATAAACCGGTTAAAAAATCCCTGCTTAACCTTTCCCATTTTTCAGACAGACAAGATCTCTCTCCTAGGAAGCACCATCGACTACGTGAAGCAGCTGGTGGAGAAGGTGAAGGCCCTGGAGGAGCAAGGCACGCGGAGGACGACCGAGTCCACCGTCTTCGAGAGCAAGTGCTGCATATCCGCCGACAACGATGCGTCAGGCCCCAGCGGGAGCGCCTCGGGTGCCGGCGAGTCCAACCCGGCCGTCGAGGTCAGCATCCGGGGGAACACGGCCCTCTTGAAAATCTGCTGCAAGGAGAGGAGAGGAGTGCTTGTGATGTTCCTCTCCGAGATCGAGAACCAGGGCCTCTCCATCATAAACACCAACGTCGTGCCGTTTACAGATTCGTGCCTCAGCATCACCATCACTGCAAAGGCAAGGCTTCTTTGCCCTGGTCATACATTGTGCAAATGTGGTTATAACTGGCGCTTTCAGCTAGGAAATACTGCATGGTTACCCTTCTATTAGTAAGTTTTTTTTTTAAAAAAAAAAGAGTCCCTTCTATTAGCACCTTAGTATATCAGCGTACCAGAAGCTGGTCTTCGGGATTCTAAATTTATTGTATGATCAGAAGATTGACATATTTCAATTTTTGTGCAGATCGAGGAGAGTTTTTCGTCCGCAGTTGAGCTTGTGAATAACCTGACCATGGCACTTAGAAGTTTCAATTGAAAAAGAAAAATGGAAACCATTGTACGAATGACAATTGATTATATATAAACATATTTCCCCCTCTGATTTATATTTCAAAGTATTTTCTCAATATAAAAAAATCCCATATACTAGAACTGTATATTAATGCCCTGAAGTTTTTTCCTCTCATACGTGTCCTAAAATATGGGCCTTATTGTAGACACTGCCTAAATCCTGTTGGACCTAAAAATTATAATCCCAGAAATGGTAGAAGTAACTTGTATAGCAAATATAGCAAAATTTGAGTGCTCCTCAGACCAGCAACAAGGCAACCCCAGAGCCAGAGGCCCAGACGGACGGCCACTACTCTTTGCCCAAGGGCTATACGGCATTACGGTCGGGCTCCGCGCATGGTTCGTAGATTTTGATCTAACACGGGTGATGGGCACATGGTTCGTACGGTGAATATCTGGAAGTAGATTGTGAGCAACGCCAACTACCTGTGCAAAGGGAGATAATGTGGAGCCGTGGAGGAGATCCACAATACACACATACATTTGTAGATTATCCATCTAATCTTGCTCTTGCATAAGCAGAGGGAGAGAGGAAGCCTAGTAAGGAGGGGGCTGTATCAGGTGTACATAGACTCATTTGTGCACATATGCACACAGCTGATCCGGGCCATCCGTTGCGAAACGTACGGCCGAGATCCAGCCTCCCTCCCACTTCCGGCTTCTTTGCAAAAACCACCCTGCGCGCGACACCACTTCTCGTGAGACGCCCCTCCCCCAATCCTCTTCGGCCGACATCCCGACATGGAGCGCTTAGGTTCGGATGCCTTACGGTTGCGCTGCATTGCACCGCGCCATGCCTGGCCGCCGCCGACATCGCTGTCAGGACATCGCCGCCGAGGCGAGGGCCGCACATCCGTTCAGACCTTCCGCGCCGCCCTCTTGCGACCGCCCCTTCATTGGCCCGCTGCTTTGCTCCTAAGCCCGCCGCCTCCCACTGGCTGCCCCATCGCCGCCATTGCTCCGCAGATTGAGCCCTCGTCGTGCCTCCTCGTGCCACGCGCCCGAGCTGCCCCGCCTGAGCCCTCCGTAACCGCCCATCCTCGTGAGGTAAGGCCCCGTCGATTCATGCAGGGTTGTCAACCCCCTCCCTCCTCCTTGCGCCGAGTCCCTTCCGGAGCCCCGCATCACGCCCCATTTGGTCCTGTGCCATGCCGAGCACCGAAGTACTGCTCCCCCTTTGCCGTGCGCCGAAGCCAAAGCCTTGACCCTGATGAAGACGAAGATGGATTAGTTCGTAAGGCAATCCAAGTGCTCTGCAAAAGAAGCCTCCAAAAGGATGTACTTGGAGTTTTGCAATCTGAATCAGCTGTAATCTTGGAGTTTTGCAATCTGAATCTCTGAACTACCGAATCAATCTGAATCAATCATTGTAATCTTAGTTTTGTAATGAATCATTGTAATATCTGAATTCGCCTCGAAATTAAATCTTGAAAAGTGGTCCGATCGCTGTCCAAAATCTTTGTACAAATACAATCTGAAATGCTATATGAAATGCAATATGAAATGTAGTCTGAATTCCCTCTGAAATGTGGTCATATAGCAATCTGAAATGCTATATGAAATGCAGTTTGAATTCCCTCTGAAATGTTGTCTGATTGTAATCTACAATGTAGTCTGACTGCTATCCAGAAATGTAATATCTGAATTCTGTATTGAAATGCAGAATGTAATCTGCAATGTCAGTTCTGGAGTTTTGGAGTATCACGCTTTCAGTTCTGGAGTTTTGGAGTTGGGACTGCTGAATGGATTTGAACTAATTTCATATGCTAAATGGGACTACAATTCCTCTTTTGACTATGTGATGAAGCATGAGAAGCATTTGGATGCAAAGTTCATGATTTTGTTCTAGCATGAGAAGCATTTGGATGGAAAGGAATGTCAGAATTGGTAGAAGGGGGATACCCTGGACTTTGTTTCTATTTCTACTTTTGTTCATGTACGAACTAGACTTGTTCATTGGTTTTGTACCATGAACTTGTTTCTGTTTCTCAATGCAAAGATGCACTTGATGATCCTTTGAGTCAGACAGTAAAACAGGTAAAACAACTATATTATTCCATCTTTGAGTCAGACAGTAAAACAGGTGCATGTCATCTTTGACCTCCTATTAGATTTTGAATCATGTATTCCATCAGAAGACCATAAACCAAACAACAAATTGTTTCTGTTCAGTATTCCATCAGAAGACCATGAACCAAACTGATGATGTCTGTTGTGTTGTAACATCGTTTTTAAAACGGTTCCTTGAGATTTTAAGAGATGAATGATGGAATGATGTTGGTGTTGAGCAAGGATATGATGCCTAATTTAAATACTTATGCTCTACCTGCTGTCATCGAAGTTGATGCAAATGCCATATTATTCTCAGGAACACCAAGGTAATGTTCCAGAAAAACACTTTACATACAACATTTGGAATATTTGCTTTGATGTAATATATGGACTCAGATTTCTAGAATCTGGAATGTTGGAATCATGGACATGAACCTGATTCATTTTTTTTTTTTTGAAAAGAGGGAAACCCTGCTTTTGATTGAAAGCATATAAACGGTTCTTACAAAAGAAGTTACACAGAGCAGAACTAGGGACTCTAGTTTGCTAATCATGCACAGCAAAACAACATCTAAACTTCCAACAAGACTTAGTCCAGCTGCTACACCAACAGACCAACAAAACTGCGAGCTCCAGTTGACAAAACAAGCACAGCTGCGCAACCGCTAAAGTACCAGCAAGACTAAGTCCAGCTGCTACACCAACAGAACCAACTCAAATAGATAAAGAATGTCTTGGAAGCTCCCATCCACATAACTATGGATGCCTCGTCCCATCGCATTCGGCATGGTGAAAAATGGCTTGGACGTCAATAGGAACCCAATTTTGGTTACCAAGTTCAGCATCAGGACCAGGATCTGATCACCTGCACTTGATAATGTATATGCTGGTCATCCAAGTTAAGTCAAAGCTATCAATAGTAAAGCAAAAGCAAGAAAAGAAAGTACATATTCAGAACCTGACATGGCTCTTTTGACCGGAACATGTATTCAAAATCTATCAAAGCTATCAATATTTTGTTTGTTCTTCTTCTATTCTGATCGTTGTCCAATACGAACCGAGAGGCCGGCAACACTTGATACGTTTTGGTCAAGAACAATGGAAAAGGAAAAAGAATATGCGGATCAGGAACATGGAAAAGGAAAAAGAATAGAAGAACAAAAAAAGAGGCAAGAACAATTGTTCGTTGCGAGCAGATCATCGGCGCGGATGACGGGACGACGACACGCGGTGAGGAAAATGGCAAGGCGGTCTCGTGGTCGAGGTCAACCAGGACGGTGGTGGTGGGGTCGAGGCAGCGAGATTCGGCGGGGTTGGGGTCCGGGGCGTGGGGTCCAACGGCGACGGCCTCGAGGACGCCCGGATCCGGCGAGGGGCAAGGCCGAGGAGGGGATCGTAGCGGTGGGGACCTCAAGTACACCCAGATCCAGTGAGGGGTAGGGTCGTCGGAGCGGCGGAGCATGGTCGGCGGAGCGTGGTCGTCGGGGCGAGCGGCGGTGATGGGTAGGGGCATCGGAGCGGCTGTGCAGTGGAGGAGCGGCGGAGCGTTGGGGCGAGGGGCGGTGGGCAGAGGCATGAGGCATCCGAGGAGATGTATGGAGTTTTCTGTCCATCGCGACACGCGGGGGGACAAAACGCAAAAGAACGGCAAGTGGGATGGGGGAGCCGCCCACATGCATCTGGTCCGTTGATTGTGGATCGGATGGTCCATATCCCTTATGTGCATATGTTCATAGATAGGTGCTTGTGCACCTGATACATCCCCAGTAAGGAGAGGCTGAACTCCTGCAGCCCGAGTCCATGATAAGATCGCTTGCCGCCTTGTGTCCATGGCTGCTCGCAGACACCGATCGGACGTTCGGCCTGTGGCTACCGCACCGCCCACAACTGTGTCGTGCCTGCTCAACCGTGATCGACCTTGGGGAGGTGGCGGCAGTGGCCTCACAGGGTGACAGCGGTTCTCGAAGAAGCGGAGAAGCCGATGGTGTAGTGATTGACGAAGAAATAGGGCATCTGGAGCAGCTGCAGTTCATCCCATGGGCAGTGGCCAAAGAAGATGGTGGCAACAGGACGTCGATGGAAACTAGCAGCACGATGAGGACGACGACTTGGAGGGGCATAATATGGTCATAATCTTAGCGTGATGAATGATTAGCAATAGTGTCGAGGTATTTCAAAAAATCCTTATTTTTGGCAAAGTCCTGCAGCTTGTTAGGCATATACGGTCTGATCGATCATGGGTGACGGTCAAACCGGCTATAAGTAGGTTGTAGTGTCGATGGTCAGACCAGCCTAATGAGCGGTCTGACCGGTCCTGCTGACTGACCAGTGCGGTCAAGTTTTTATAGAGAGGGTTTGGGCTGAATTTTGGCTAAGTCCCTGAGAGGACTAAGTGGCGGTCTGACTGGCCAGGCAATGTTCACGCACCGGGACAATGGTGAACTTTGTGAGTTAGGTCATATTCATGAGTTTCATTGCATAGATGTTGCATGATGCATGTTTTGATTAACATGAGTCAAGTTGTGAAGAACTTATACCCGAAAATAGTTGTTTGGTCTATTATTGTTCAGGTGGCTTGGAGCCAACTTTGATCAACGGTGGGGAGGATCGGGACTTGGTTAAGAGAATCAAGGTCCAGAACGATCGTGCGTGCGATCCAGAATGGTCGTGGATACCAGGTGAGATGGTTGGACTCAAGCAAGATGCAAGATGGACAAGAACTATAGAAAGCGAAGTTTGAGCAAAGACCTTTGTGAAGGTATGTGCTCATGCCTCATCAATTATGTGAATTGATGATTGTGCGTATCGTGCGGTGCTATGTAACGGTTTGCTTGTTTGTAATAGTTGTAGGACACTGGAGCAAGATTATGATGAGGCGAACTAGATCGGGACTAGGTTAGAAGAACTGAGGTCCAAAACGATCGAGGTGGTGCTAGAAGATGACTGAGGCTAGCGGGGTGGTTACAAACTGACAAGACAAGGAACCGAAGCGGGAGCTACCGGTGATGAACATGACGGGCAGAGGCAAGGTGGACTGGGACCACGCTTAGGGAGGAGTTGAGGTCCAAACTAGACTCAGGGAGGAGCTGAGGTCATGAACGGTCAAGGAAGCTAGGTGCAATCATGGTGAGACATATGGTGCGCCAAGTGACTTGGTCATAGTTGCAAGCGAGGACGGTTCTGTAGGATCCGAACGCATGAGAGGCTTGGTAGGAAGTCATTGGGGCCACATGGATGATAACGGAGTATGGAAGATGATTTGAGCCGAAGGAATCATCAAAGGTCGGTAGAGGGGCATTTTGGGAAATTGCCTTATACCAGAAAAATAGTAAGTGGAGGTGTGTGAAACCATCTTCTGAGCCTTGGAGAAATTGCTGCGCTTTGAGAAGCGTGCGTGAATTAAACTCGTTTGTTTGTAGGCTTAACAGGTGCCCGTTTGGGATGTCTCTCTATAGCTAGCCTCCACTATAAAAGAGAAGGGTGTTGGTTGTGCCCTCCCAACCCTTTGAGCCTAAAAAACCTAATTTGTAATTTAGGGATAGGAGAGAAAAGTGGAGAGCTAGTGTTCATGAGAGATAGATTGATTGAGTGCTCAAGTGTTGAGCTTTTTTCCTTCATGGGGGAGTGGTTGTAAACATACAATCTCTCTAATCAATCCATGCAGGATTTGCCTCAAGATGAGTTCTATCTTATCCTTACTCTCTCTTTAATGCCTTTGGGATTTTTTGTGCTTCTTAGGTTTTTACTTGGGATATTGTTGTAATCTTGCTTGCTAGGACGTGTGGGGTATAATCTAAGGTCGTATTGATCATTATCCACCCACGAGCAAGCTTTTGGATCAAAATTTAATTTTTCTCAGTTTTGGTGAAAGAAATTGTGATTTTGGGGATTTTGCTCTTAAGGGCTTTTGGCTTGATTTTTCCTATGATTGAGGGTGTAAGGATGTATGAGATACCATCTTTAGCCATCTTGGATAGATTCCTTTCACGAAATCCTCTCAATCACTATTTTCGTATTTGGCCCAGTTTTGGAGCAACCTTCACTCAAACAGAAAAAAAAAAGTTGAAACTTTGGCAATGATCTTCACGATCTTTGATTGGAATAGGTTCCTGACATCCTAGAGAATATATGTTTCAAGTTTCATGAAGTTTGAAGTTGTCGATCAATTTGCGATTTTGAAATCTTGCTGAAATTCAGTTTCAGTGTTGATTTATCGCTCACCGGCCCGATCAAGATGTTATTGGTCTCACCCCATTGCTCCCGTACCGACCGCATTGTTCACAGTCTAACCTTCTACTATTCATCAGTCTGACCGGTCGATGGGGATTTCTGCAAGTTTTGATCCTTTTTGTGAGAACCTGAACAATTAGACTAAACTAAATAACAGTAATCGGTAATTAGTGGTAATTAAAATTCTTTAATCCAGAGCAAAGTGCAATCTCAGTTTGGTAGCGAGCGCTTAATCAACGCAAATAACAACAAGAGTGGTTGTCACAACATCCCATCAACTTTTTAAATTCGGAATCTCTTACAAAAGAAATACATTACAAGCTTGACTAAAATATCATTACAAACTCGAGATTATGTACATAAGCTCAGTACATCTAGGAATCTGCGCATATTACAACCTTGATCGTGTTACAACCAATCGCAGTGTAACTTACAAGAGCTAATTATATTACAATCTAATTGTGGATATCATGGGGATATGTGCACGATCTTATGATGATGTTACAATTGGCAATGTCGTTAAAGGTTTGTCGAATCACGAGTTTTCATCGAAGTTTAGAATGCTCTTGCTGATCATCGGCCAATCGGTGGCGATGAGTGTTGGGTTAGGTCAAGTTCATGGGTTTCATGGCATATGTGTTGCATGATGCATGTTTTGACTAACGTGGGTCAAGTTGTGAAGAACTTGTTGCTGGATTCGATTTCTTTGTCTATTGTTGTGCAGGTTGCTTTGAGGTCAATGACGGTCAACGGCTAGGATGATCGGGACTAAGCTTGGAGAGCTGAGGTCCAGAACGATCGGGGATACTGGGTGAAGTCAATAGAGTCAAGCATGGCGCAAAAGGGACAAAGGTGACCGAACGGGCAGTTCGATGCGACAGGTTCGATCAAGCGACGCGAGGGTCGGTGCAAGTGCCATGGCGGTTTTGGTGGGAGCCAGATGGGAGAGACTTGCCGACATGATGAGACCCGCTGGATCAACCTACACGTGGCGAAGCATGGGAGGTGCTTCACGCAGTTAGGACTCGGTCTTTGCAAAAAGATTGAGAAGGGGTATTTTGGTAATTTTACCAAATACCGTCTTGGTGACCTTTTGCCAACTCACGGCGCAAGATGGCGCAAGGTGAAGCAGATTAGGTCAAGAGATGAAGACGGCGCTTTAAAATGCGTGCGTATGTGACCCGTTTGTGTGTAGACCTTAACGGGAGCCCATTAGGATTCAATCTTCTAGAAGGTCTAAACATCCACTATAAATAGAGGAGGGAGGTGGCTGCACCCCCTCAACCCTTTCATTACTTGTAAACCATAGTTTTACTTTTGTGCTTAGGGAGAGGATTAGTGGAGGTTAGGGTTCTAGAGAGTTGGATTTGATTTCGTGCTCATGTATTAAGTCTTTGTCCTCCATTGATGGAGTGGCTATAAACCAATACCATATCAAATCAATCCAAAAAAGGTTCTCTCAAGGATGAGTCTATTTGCTTTCTTTCTCTCTATTTGGTGATTTGGGGTCTTTCTTTGATCCGCGAGTTTTTCCTTGGTTTCTTGGCTTGATCTAACTTGGTATGACATGTGGGAACCCATCTAGGATCATCTTGATCATCAATCACCCACGAGCAAGTCTCTAGATCATTTTTTGATTCTTACTCGGTTTTTTAGCACACTTCGTTCAAACTGAAAAAGATAGGAACTTTGGCATGGATCTCTATGATCTTTGATTAGAATAGGTTCCTAATATCTTAGAGAAGGTGTGTCCCAAATTTCGTGGAGTTTGGCCTTATGGATCAAAAGTTAGACCAATTTTAGTTTTGGTTTTCGGGCTGATTGTGCTGTTCATCGTGCCTGAGGTCTGACCGCCCGTTTGCCTGAGGTTAGTCCGGCCTGAGAGGTCTGACCTCACCTTTGCCTGAGGTTAGTCCGGCCTAAAAGGTTAGTCCGCACTTTTTCCTGAGGTCAGTCCGGCCAGAGAGGTTAGTCCGCACTTTTGCCTAAGGTCAGTCCGGCCATCTGGATTAGGTTTTGGTTTTTGGTCTTTTGCTTTGGGGATTTTGGATTGGATTCAATACTAGTCTTCCACTATACTGGTATCTTGATCTTCATAGCTTCCATAGCTATTGGAGTGAAATTTGTGTTGAATCTGATCAAAGTGAAAAAGTGAGTGTGCTCCTATTCACCCCCCCCCTCTAGTCGCCTTTTCGGTCCAACACTAATTCTTGCATTCATGTCACTAGAGCCTCTTTAGCCATCCTGCCCATTTATCGCCAACCCCTTTAACCTCTCCCAAATTCACATCTCTATAAGCAACCAAAAAGCTCAGAATGCTGTTAGTAAACCAAGAGCAGTAGCCGAAGCACCCTATGAACCAGTGGGCACTAAGCCCACAGTGCATATAGTGAGGGAGGAGTGGATAGAGCCTTACACAGAGGCAATTAAGAGAGCAGCCGAGCCATCCCCCTTGCACCATTCTTCATTTCCTTCCCCTCTATTCCTCGCTGCCACCTCATGAGTAGCACAGCCCAAAACCATCCCCCCTGCACAAGACTCCAGTCCATCGCATACACAAAACCTTCCAGCTCTCAAAACCAAGGCCGAGCAGAGCTCTGCCCAGTTCACATCCACCAGGAGCACGGAGGAGGAAGGGAGCCAGGGAGAAGGGGAGACCGGAGAGCAAGGGTGGCGCCGGCAGTGGCCTTTGAACCGCAAGCAACCACCGAAGGCCATGCCGAGACTAGGGATGGCAATCGGGCACGGTGGGTACGGGTAGTGCTCGCCCATACCCATACCCGCGACCCTAATTTTCCCCCACGGGCATGCCCGCGAAGGACGACGGGCAAAGATCCTCGCCCATGCCCGTCGCCCGCGGGCATGCCCGTTTACCCGCGAACAGTGCACTACCGCCCATGGGTACCCATCGCCCACGGGTACCCATCGCCCACGATAGTTCATCTCAATTCACATCAATAGTGCATCACACATTCAACAACTAAGAAATTTTATCGCAAATCACACATCAAGTTCGACAAATCAAATTCAACAAATAAAATAGAAATACAAAAGTATGTTGCAACTAAGAAATACTATAATGAGTATAAAAAGTATTCACAATGTACACAATTTATAAACTGATCTCTCCATTTATAAACTGATCTAAAAGTATTCACATGATGAGCCTACAATCAGCTGTTGCAAAGTATGTTTGATTTGCATATCGTTGTAAATTTGAAGAGCATCAGTATGATTCATCCTATCATGGCAAAGTTCCCACTTCCCAGTATGAACATCATGTAAATTTGTAAGCATGGCTGCCATGGCATGCACAGCCCATCAGTATGATCTCACCTACAATCAGCTGTTGCCATGGCATGCACAACACAAAATGGAGAGCAGTTACTTCAGTACCAGAAATGGCGGCAGCCGGGAGGAGGCAGCGGACGGGAGGAGGCGGCGACCGGGAGGGGGCGGCGACCTGGAGGAGGCGGCGGCCGGGAGGAGGCGGTGGACCGAGAGGAGGACGCGGTGGCGGCCGGGAGGAGGGCGGCGACCTGGAGGGGGCGGCGATCTGGAGGAGGCGGCGACCAGGAGGGGGCGGCGACCTGGAGGAGGCGGCGGCCGGGAGGAGGCGGTGGACCGGGAGGAGGACGCGGTGGCGGACCTGGAGGAGGCGACGACTGGAGGAGGACTCTGGAGGGGGCGACGGGAGGGGGCGGCAACTGGAGGAGGCGGCGACGGGAGGGGGCGGCGACTGGAGGAGGCGGGCCGGGAGGAGCGGGAGGAGGGCGGTGACCGGGAGGCGCGGGAGGAGGGCGGCCGGGAGGAGCGGGATTTGGGAGGAGGCCGAGGGCTTGTGGCGGCTGCGGGAGGGGAGAGGGCGACTGCGGGAGTGCGGGACAGCGGGATGGCCGAATGCGTATAAGCATTGTGAGCTAGGGTTTCTTTGGGCCCACTGTCTGGTGTGGGTTGTGCAGTAAATGGGTGTGGCGGGTACGGGTGGAGCTTACCCATGCCCGCGCCCGTTTACCTGATGGGCAGAGAATTGCCCCCATTTCCATACCCATGGGCAAAGAAAGGTCCCCATACCCGGCTTCATTAGGGTATTTACCCACGGGCACGCGGGTAATCAGGCACAATTGCCATCCCTAGCCGAGACCAGCAAGAGGGCGACCACCCCCCACTGCCGGCATCACCATCTTGACCACCACCGGCCACAACCCCAAAACCGACCCAACACCAACCCCTCAGGTAAACCATCTTCATGCCCCCCCACAACCATTTTGCCATTCATCCCCTAGGATGGACTACTCATGCACATTGAACATTCCGTTGTAGCAATATATCTCTCAGTTCATCACATCACAGAGCAAGGGGAGGGATCAGAGAAGAGAGAGGATTGGAGAGGGGGGTGTATACCTCAATAGATCTTAGTAGCATCCCTCATCTCCACCGAGCCTCATACCTCCCCCATCATCAATTAGCCAACATGGGCATGCATAAATAAAGAGCAATCAGCTAACATCAAGTTTTGAATCTAGCAACTTGAGTTCCGAGAGAGAGAGAGAGAGAGCAATGGCGGCCTACGACACGGGCCGGGCCGGGCCACCAGGTGAGCCACGAGGAGGCGCAAGTCGTCGGGCCAGTAGCGGGCGGAGGCCAAGCCGCGGGGCACAGGAGCACTCGGGACCGAGTACGTGCAGAGAAGTCGAGCAGTGGCGCTAGCCATCAGGCTGTGTCGGGGAGGCGGGGAGGAACCGGAGGGCGGATCAAGGCGGCGTAGGAGGCGGTGGGCCAGCGACCGAGATCCAGGTGGGTGCAGTAAAGGAGGCGCGTAGGCATAGAGGCCGAGACGCAGGGCCGGAGGCGCAGGGCTGGACCGAGCTAGGGGAGCCGAGAGCTGGAGGCGGCGCTAGCAAGCAGCGGCGGCGGTGCACCAACAAAGGAGACGCCACGGCCAGGAGGCCGTCTTGAAGGCGCCATGGGAGAGATGGAGAAGAAGAGTGGATTTGGGGAAGAATGCAATGAGAGGGAGGCTGTGGGAGTATGTGGGCCGGGTAAGTGGTTAGAGAGAGAAGAGATAGGAAATGGGAGAAATTAGGTAGGGTTAGGAAATTAGGGATTAGAGGATTAAGATTAGGAAATTAGGGTTAGTAATTTAAGTATAGGAACAATTAGGAAAATATATCGTTTCTAAATTTAAGTATAGGAACAATTAGGAAAATGTATCGTTTCTAGAGAATTTTAATAAGCGTTATATATATGTAGCAGCAGAGATTAGCAATAAAATTAATAAGTGTTAGCACTGTACATATATCCGACCAAACGGGTGTAATTAGGTCGCATAGAGATAAGCCGTAATAAATCAGTCAAAGGCGTAATAAAATAAAATAAAGATAAATTGTCATAAAATTTGTTAATAAAGAGTGAGTAGGCATGCGTAACAAACCTATATTGAGAAAATAATGTAGCAAGTTAGAATATGTTAATCGTGCTAAATTAATTAAATTAAAGCCGCCCTGAGTTTAACTTGAGAGGAAATGATAGGTATACATACCCGGAGAAAACCAAATAAGCACAATTCCGTACAAAAGCATGTAATAATTCTTTTCACACGATTAAAACATCGGTTCGGCATTTTCGACCCTAGAGCAAGTAGACCGTAGAACGACCACACTTGGGGAGTGCTAACTTAGCAAGGAATCTGAAAAAAAAATTAAAATATGCTAACACAAGAAGATGCACTAACATTATATACGCTTACTATCACTCAAAATCAACTAAGTATTTATTTATATATTATTCGTGTTGTCGCATTGCTACAGAGGACGAACCAGCGCCGACAAGAGTAGCTGATTAGGAATTCTTCGACACCTATCTTTTCTCTAGTTACGAAGGCAAGCTATCCTCTTGAACATAAATATAGTTATCTTAAATGTAAATTGTATATTTTTGTATCGTATATGTATTGCATCAAAATTATTTCTAAAAACCAAATCAAATGATTGAGATAAAGATGAAAGAGATAAGAAAGAGGAAAGAGATAAGAATTATATGGTTGGTAAAGGGGGCCCATGGCAAGGAAGAGATGAGGCAAGAGGTGACACCCTTTACATATGGTTAATATATAAGGACCAACAAAACTCTTACTTGGTCAGAGACCGTAAATTCAGTACCAACCATTTTCCCATTTCGGCGGGCAGAAAATGCTACCTTGTTTCGTAATTATACTTTCCACATCGAGTAAGTAATATGTGTGAGTGTGATGGAGAGGAACCCAGGACCGATAGGGGAAGTCCGGAAGTGGGGGATGCAAAGTGCTATAGCGCTAAGGTGGAGTGTTGGGTGCAGGATAGAAGCTGCATCAACCAACATTACCAGAACTCGATGAGTGACGAGGTCAACACCGACGGAAAGTAATGGGTGGAGAAATTAATCACATAACTTGAAAAACGTTCTGTATTCTGATCTCGAACCCGCATCAAAGGAAATGTGGTGGACCCAGTTCACAGAAAGTTCAGAGTAGCTATGGGTAAAGTGGTACAAAGCCTACGCAGTGCTAAACAAAATCATGAATTCATGCCGGTCTCCTGGATTAGAGTCTACGAGAACCATTGGGGGTCTATCTTCTCTCCGAGTGATAGGTAGTGTTTTTAGTATTAAAATCTGTCACTTAATATTTTAATGAGTTGTTATTTTCATAAAAGAGATGATATAGAAAATGTGATAACGAACAGAGATAAGTCATACAGTGCATCTTTTGCTATTAATGCTTGCGGAATACCTTTGTACTCAACCTTGTTAGTATTCTCCTTTGTTAGATCTTAGTCCGGCCGGGAATTACCTCGAGTGGGACGAAGGACACGTAGGTATCGAAGAGGCCGCAGGAGGCAAGGGCATTGACTACAAGGACCAGGGCGAGATGGGCAACTTTTCAACGAATGGGACGAGTAGAAAATTGATGGAGCAGGGAAGGCAAGCGAAGGGACTTGGTCTCATTATTGCAGTTGTAAATTACTATTTGTAAGAACCATAGCCTTACGTGGCTAACTAGAATAAAAAGTACAATTTCTATCTTATTGTTCTGCTGCATTGACTCTGGTAAGGCTTACTATTCGTCAGAGCGGTGTCCTACTGAGTAGACGAATAGTAATCCGTATGCTTAAGTGTGATTACCCTCTGGGGTAATGACACGGGGCGTCACACTTTTGTTGCCCGATTATTATTTGAATGATTATTTGTGATCTTCATAGCTCCACATAGCTATTGGGGTGAAAGAACCTTGAACTTCTTGAGGCAAAATATTTTGAAGATGTCATTTTTGTATGGCGCCTATTCAACCCCCGCTTCTAGCCGTCTCTTCGGTCCAACAAGTGGTATTAGAGTAAAGTTTGCTCTTTTTTGATCTTCACCGATCTTTGAGCATGGCATCTAGTATGTGGACTTGTGAGCGCTTCTTTGCATCTTGTCATGATTCTTTTGCCGATGATGTCTGTCATGATAAGAGGCTTGAACATATGATGTTTATGTTGTCGGTTGAGAAGGAATTCTGTTACGATATTTGTGGCGATCTCTTTGGTTTTGATTGTCCTAGTTTCAAGGATTAGATGCGCTTGGAGCTCAAGGAGGCGAAGGAGCCCATTGGCATGTGTGGAGTGGCGATCGAGGATGGTTGTCATGGAGAGCTTTTCGAGGATGGTTATGATGAGTCATCCGAGATCGATCCTCTACTCAAGCTATGTAAGGTGAGCAAAGAAAAACTCATTGATGGCTTGTTGTCATATGATCTTAAATTGTATGCTCTTATGAAGGAAATGAAATTATTAGAAAGAGAAACTAGTGATTTGTCTCATGGGCTTGCCAAATTGAAAACCTCCATGTATGCTTTTGATTCCTTGCTTGTAGACATGAATAACTTCAATAATTCTCTTGCATGCCTAAAATCGAAAAATGAATTATTAAAATCAAATGTTTCTACACCATATGATTCTTGTGTTGCCTTACATCATGAGCTTGATAATGCTAAGTTAGAAATAAGAAATTTTAGATCTATGGCTAGAAATGATTGTGACTCTTGTGTAGGCATGCTTGCTGAATTTGAGAAGTTAAAATTGACTAATTCCATTCACCTTGAGCAATTAGAGAATGCTAGGGCTGAAATTGTTGAGATTGGAGCTAGCCCTTGTAGCATGTGCTTAGAGTGTGAAAATTGATTAAGGATGATTTAGTCTCTTGCAAGAATTGTGCTAGTTTAGAAAATAAAATTGATGCTTTGAATTGCATGCTTAATATGAAAGCATCATTAATTTCTTGCACATCTTGCATTTCCTTGAAAAGCGAGGTTGAGTCTTTGAAGAAATTGCGTGATGATATGAGCGCCAAGTCATATGACTCTTGTATTTGTCTCCACTCCAATATTGATGTTTTCAAGATTTCTCTTGTTTCTTTGCATTCGGAGTTGGAGTCTTCTCGTGTTAAACGTGAATCATTTGATGTTGGTATTTGTGTTATTGCTTTGAGTCGCTCTTTCTTGGCAAGTGCATCTCTTTATGACTCTTCTTGTGTTGTCCAAGGGATTTCTAAAGACAATGGTGCTTCTTCCTCAAATAGTACTATATCTCCCAAAGAGAAGTATCATTGCACCTTTTGTAAGAAAGATAGACACATTGTTGAGTTTTACTTCTGTCGTGTCAAACACCGGCATCGAATGTGTCGTCGAGCTTTTAGGGACACACATTTCCCATCTCATGGCGTGTGTGAGCCTAGTGCCAACACGAGGGCGAGTTATGATGTTGGTTCTTCTAACTTGTCCCAAAGGACTTCTTTTTTGAGTGACAATAGTGCTTCGTCCTCTCGGACCGTGTCTCCTAGTAGATCTTTACACCATTGCTCATTTTGTGAGAATGATGGGTATCTTGTGGATTTCTGTTTTCGTCATGCAAAACACATGCGTCGAGCTCATGCTTCTAAGTCTCATAGTAGGTATAGTCTTTCTCATGACTTGCATACTAAAGAGCCTAGCACGAGGACTCGCTCTGTTGATGGCTTCTTTCACACCTTTTCTAGTGGTGTTTAACAACAACCTTGGACTCAGTTTTCGTGGTTTTGGTTTTGGTTTTGGTCTACGGGTTGCTCCGAGGCAAGATTTCCACCGTTTTCTAAGAGGTGGACCTCGTTTTCTCCATCAAGGTACTCATCCACGGCGAGGATGTGCGAGTTACTTTGGTGCTTTTCTTGATTCTCATCATGGCACTTACAAGCAAGGTCATCGTCGCTATTTTAGAGATGGACCTCATTTTCCCCATCGAGTTGTCCACTCGCGGCATACCTCCAAGGATGGTGTTGGATCTTCTTGCATGAACCATCATTTGTATTATGCTAACTCACATAATGGTTCAATTACTTCTAGTGGTTGTGCGTCCAAGGTTTGGGTTCCTAAGTATTTGCTCTCTAACCCTTCAGGATCCAAGACTTGGACATCTTGCTTTTCTCATGTGTAGGTACCGGGGACGCGGGATAGAGAATATAGACTTGAAGGGTTCTAGATTTCTACCTCATTATGTGATCAGAACACTAGATGGTTCCCCATTCCATTTAATGGCCTCCAAGAGGTATGTACTTTCATGATCGGCGTCTTCACCTACCTTGTGAGCTATCCTTCACTTTCATGCCTTTACCTTTATGTTTTATTCTCTCTTGGAATGTTGTGTCTTCTATGTGCTCACTTGTATCATTGGCATGTATTCTCTTTTCATATCTTTTATCATGTCTTTACTAGTATCTTGCTTATGTATCCATGTATTAGATTGTTGTTCATTATTTCTATGGGTGTATGAGCTTGGTTTTGTCATCATGAGCTTGTACTGTTTTGATATACTTATTATCTTGCTCTTGTTGATGTTTTTCTATTTGTATCCATATGCTTGATATCCATGTTAGCATATATTATCCATGATTTGGTCTATGACATTATTTATGCTTACATGGTTATGTGCTTATTATTAATTGTGGATACATGAGCTTTGTCGTAGCCTCACTAGCATGCTTTACTCTTGATTTGATGTTTAATGTATGACATGCTATGCGCTTACCTACTCTTATGCCTTATTGTGGACCATGGATACCTTGAGCTTTATCATTTTTTTAGTTAGCATGTTTTAGCCTTGATTTAGCTTATGACATGTTTTAGGCTTACATGCTTTTATACTCTGTTATGGGTACATGAGTTTTCATCTTAGCATGCTTTGTATTCATGATACATCTCTTGTCATGCTTTAAGCTCTTTTGCTCATATGCTTCATAGTTGTCCAGGCATTTGTGAGCTTTACTTGTGCTTCTAGTTCTCTTCACGCATGTCTCCTTTCTAGATACTCTTCTTATCCTATGGTTTGCTAGGATGCACTCTTCTCTCAGCTTAGGTCGAGCTTGTCTTCCAATCACTAATCCTTGGCAGGTTTTGAGCTGTTTGTAGGTTTTTTTTTGTGATGGTGTTTTCGCTTCCTAGCTAGTTGAGTCATTTCCCCTAGATATCATGTGGAGTATGAGGCATTTGTGCTAGAGTTTGTGGAGTCCAAGGCATAATTGGCAGACATCGTCACTAAACCCTTAGATCCTACTAGGTTCTTAGATCCTACTATGTTTGTCACCTTGAAGAGTGAGTTGGGGGTAGTTTACCCGTATGGATTGGTTTGAGGGGGAGTGAATATTTTCTGATACCTTCTTCAAGTGTTAGCTTCTTTTATCTCTTTGATTTTCTTTTGATCTTGTTGATCCTTTTGACTCTTGTTGATATTCTCTTCAAGTGGATTCTCTGACTTTCACCTAGTAGTATCAACAAGTGTCTTCTTTGGCTTTTAATGCTTTTCCTTGCATCTCTTTGTATCATGCTGCATTCTTATGAAAAGTATAAAAAAATGATGCATTATAATATAATATTTACCGCTTCTGTCTTTTAAATTGATAAAGCTTTGCTTATTACCCTCTTGTGTTGCAGCATTTTTATTCATGCTCATTATCATATCTTGTTCATTGACTAGCTAGAATTGTTATGTTTTTGCATATGTAGCTTAGTCTTTGCTAGATGAGCTTTAATCCTAAGATAACTTGAACTAAAAACTGCAATTTACGGATCTTTTGGTTAGTTGCACCTTTAGTAATCCTTTTACGACACTTGTCATGTCAAAATTGCTTTGTTAGCTCTTGAATCTAGGATTGAACATTAATTGAGCTTCTAGTTCTTTTGTGAATCTTAAAGTTGCTCTTAATCTTGTGCAAAATGAAAAATCAAGTAGAACAAGCTTTGTGATCCTCTTATGCTTAAAATTGTGCCAAACTATTCTCACGAGACTGCTTGTCATTTTCTTTGACATGAACTTGGAGATAGTTTAATGATCTAGACGATCTCATGGAGACTGCTTGTCAAGTCTTGACATGAACCTCAAGGTTTGTCGCATTGGTTGAAGCTTAGAGGTAGTTATGGATGGCTCCTAGTCTAGGACTTACACTACTAAGATAGACCCTTTAACAACTTCTACATGTGCTATCCAATTGCAAAATGATAAATATTGCAGAAGTATAGGTGCTTAAGGTATTTTGGACAAAATAATTCACTTTGGAACTTATAGCCTCTAGAATGATCAATTATAGCTTCTTGATCTCACATTGATATTTTGACATGGCTTGAATCATTCTAGGACCTCTTTAGATGAACTAGCTAATTGTGAAGCTTTGCATAACTTGTAATCAAATTTGTTGCTTCATCTTGTGCTATCTTGCTTAGCTTGGCTATATATGTCTTGATGTGACCTTGACAGCTTGTTCATGATTGGGTAATCTCCGATGCTTCTTGCTCTAAAAAATTAAAAATCCAAAAATAAAGTCACTCCATTGCATTTCATGCATGCTCCTTTTTATCCTTCTTCCATGCATATTGACATGTTATCCTTGGATGAAAGGAATGTGTGTTTTCTTGATGACTTCATTGTCAAAGCGGGAGAAGAAATGGCAAAAATGATGAAAGGAGGCGTTATTATTAAAGGGGTGAAAAAGGGGAGAAAATGATAAATTAAAAAATTTGGGTGATTTGAGTTAGGGGGGCATCTCATATGCATTCTTGTGATCTTAATGTTCAATTCTTGGTTTGAACGCGTCCACGCCTGCACTTTTTGAACCTGGCAACGTCCAATTACCTATTGACGTCATCTAGGTAATGTACATATCTGGAATGCTCCAAAGAAAGACCTGTAGGACGCCTTAGCTAATTGTATATCGTTTTGTAGGTGCCCACGCCCTATAGGCTCCAAGTGAGGCTGGTTGGGTCCATTTCTATTGAGGCTGGGCGGAGGATGGCTTATCTATGCCAAGAAGGGATAGTGGTGCACGGTGCCCAACTGGCGCATGGTTACGCCAAAGTCCAGGTGAACATGGTACATGATAATTTGATGGCTGTCCCGTTGGAGAAGCGTCCGAACGAAGAGATCATAACACCAAGGGATGCCTTGTACACTTTTGTCTAGTGGCCTAAGAGGGACATCGCCCTTGACCCTGTAGTGCCGCGATCTCCACACGACAACTATGCCTCTCCAACAGTACCCTCGATGCTCCACCTCAACCCCCGCTTCAAAAGGCCTCTGTATCGGCTACCATGGAGACGACGCTGAAGAAAAGCGTGTCGAGTCGTCTTCCAGGAAGACAAATAGCACGTGAGGCGTTAAGGCCAAATCAAAGAAGATTAAGGCACCTCACAAGCCCAGGACGTTCTCCCGCGGAATATCGTTGGTCTCCGACACAATATTATGTCACATTGGTTTGGCTTGCGGGACTTTGCATGCCTAGTACATGTGGCAGACCACTGAGGCGAGGGAAGACCGGCTTACTGGATTCACCATCAGCTACACGGAGAACCATTTCCTCCACAAGCCGGGCTACTTCACTGTAGGCTTCAAAGACTTATTTGATCTATTCAACCTCGACACCCTCGATGCCTCACTTCTACGATGCTGGACACTGTAAGTGTGTACAATCAAATTCTACATTCAGACAATACCGATAAATGTCATAACTCATTGCTTATATATAGATACATGATGCAAGAAGCCCAGCGATAATGACAACCGGTGGGTTTCCTTAACCCACAGTTGATCTCTGAGCAATGCATCAACCTAGATGCATCCTACGTCGAGAAATACATACGAAGGAGTTACTTGCTCACCGCGACAAGGACTACATACTAGTGCCCTACAACCAGGGGTAAGTTCTTTACTACTTGCTATACAAATTTCATTTGTACTTTATACGCAACACGAACTTAGGTTTAATGACTATAGCAACATATATGAGTAGGTGGCACTGGATCCTTTTGGTCATTGTACCAAAGTGGAACAATGTAATATACCTTTATTTCCTAGTCGAAAAAACCACGACTTCACCATTGTACAAAAAGTACTTGACAGGTATGCTCATTTCCTCCATACGTAACTCTAGTGTAGTTTTCCTTCATTTGAAATGGCTGATGATAACTTTTTGGAATCACGCAGGTCGTTTAGCGCCTATGTTGCCAGGGAAGGGACACACAAGGAACTGAGCGCCACAGGACGTAATTTACGGTATCCGCTACAGCACAATAATCCTATATCACACTTCGTAACCTGGCCTCTCGAACTGACTATACCTATATCCTATATCACACTTTTATTTTTGCAGTGTCACCAGCATCTACTACAAGGCAACGTATGTGTATTCTACGTTTGTCATCATATGCTAGAAATCATGAGTGCTAAGATGGAGGATGCTTACTACTTTACTCTTGCTAGCGATAGGGCATGACAATCGAAAAAAGTGCCTTCCATCTGGACTTATTCGCAGACGTTTGAGGATTGCTCGCCGCCTTCATCACGGGGGAGATCATTCACCCGAATGGAGAGTTTCACCCCGGTGACACCGATTTATTGTAATTCACTTTGAGTTGTAATTCAAATCACTTTGTAATTGATATTGAGTTTTTAAATCACTTTGAGTTGTTCTATATCAAATCAATTGTGATATATCTGTTTTCTGCTTGCTTGTTTTCAGAGGGTATGGCTAGCATTACCTGAGGCTAGCCGAAAAACCAAAATATTTAGGTATAGAAGGAACTATCACAAACGGTTTTGTCGAATAACCCGTCAGTGAATGCATACTATCATAGACGGCTACCACAAAAAACCGTTTGTGATATATAGGCTATCACAGACGATTAATTTTATTAACCGTCTATGATATGTATCCAATCACAGATGGCTACCACCAACAACCGTCTGTGATATGTCGGATATCACAGACGGCTATTTTTACTAACCGTCTATGATATATATACACACACACACACACACACACACACAATCACAGACGGCTACTACTAACACCCGTTTGTAATATGTATCCAATCACAGACGGCTACCACTAACAACCGTCTGTGATCTGTCAGATATCACAAACAGCTACTACCAAAAACCGTTTGTGATATTTATGATATCATAGACGGTTATTTTTACTAACCGTTTGTGTTATGTATCTAATCACAGACGGTTGGTTCATATAACCGTCTGTGATAGTAGGTCTTCATAGATGGTTTATAACAAAAAACCGTATGTGTTGTTTATTATCACAGACGGACACAGACGACTCAAAAATCGTCTGTGATAATTGCCTGTTATCAGAGACACATAAATTCAGACAGTTGAGAAACCGTCTGTGATGACTGTTTAGAACCGTCTGTGAGTACTCTTTCTGTAGTAGTGTGATTATCTATCACAGACGGTTCTTATTAAAAATCGTTTGTGATAATTATATATCGCAGACTGTTGTATTTTATAACCATCTGTGATACATATCACAGATGGTTTGTTCCACCAAACTGTCTGTGATAGTTCCTTCTATAGCTAAAAAATATTATATTTTTCGGCTAGCCTCAAGAATTAATATGCATGACTTATTTTTCATATAGAAGACAGTAAGATAAACACGTTATTCAGTAAACATGTTCAACATAGACAGTAACTTGAACTCCAAACTAGATTTTTTTTAAATCATTTTTTATTTGCATATGGCCAAACAGCGTGGCCAGTTGCTTCTTACAAAAGATTTTCTTTAAAAAGTACAAATAAAAAATATCAACTTATTTCTAGCGGTCCAGGTAGACTGTTATCTCTGTCTACAATTCTTCATAGGCGACGTCGTCAATATCGGAGGGTTCGGGGTCAGCATAGGTTCCCCGAAACACGTCTACCCGTTGTCACGCTCATTAGAGAGTAGCCCAAAGACGCTCCGACTCAAGGACCAAGTCAAAATGCGCCCAGAGGCTCTCTTCCCTCGCTCGAGGTGTCTCGCTGATGAGGACATCAACCCTAAGGATACAACCACTACTTCGACATGCTGCACTGCAACCACGTCTTCTCCAATTGGACTTTCAGCTACGACAATTCCATATACTTCAATTGGGCTGAGCTACTTCTACATGTCATGGTGCCGCGTCACCTATTGTTGGCCCACAGGATATGTAATGTATTGGCCGATGACTTGGCCCATCTGGTGGACGACTTGGCCCATCTAGTGGCCGGCAACCCTAGGCCCATACTGTTCATGCGTGAACAGTGCCCCCCCAGGGTTTCCACCTCCTGTCCGCACTCCTCATATAGGAGCTGCCACCCCTTTAGCAAAATTTGGGTTTTGTTAGATTGAAGTTTAGCTTTGCTACTTTATACTTTATCCTCTTGTTCGACGAGATCAACAACGACATTGTCTTCGGAACCCCACTTATCAATACAAAACTATTTCCTATTCGTAATTTCATATTGCTTATTTATCGTATTCTTACTTGTTCTTCGATTGCATGTAGGAATAGACCTTCATGGTCATGTCGATCGTGCTTCTAGCAAGGTCGATAATAATCACAGAGTTGGTTCAGCGATTGCGGTCATATTGGTCATGTGCAATTGGTAGCCGAATCGTGAGAGTCGTCTCCACCAAATCGAATTATCATTCTCATTGAAAGATCAGAACACCCATTGTCGCATCACTCGGAATGGTAGACCCAATCGGCCACCGTCTTGATTCCGCATTCAAGCGACGGTAATCCTCCTGGAGACGTGCAACGTCTTCCTCGAGGAATACGTCGATGGCGAGGTTAGATTGCCAAAAGAGGGAAACCACCTGGAAGACGTGGCGGAAGAGGATGTCAAGACGGCGGAAGGTGCCCATCACAGGCTCCGGCATAACCTCCGCCGGAGGGTGGAGGACACTGCTAGCACAGTGTCCTTCCACAGCATCCGCCAGCATACGGCCAGCGAGGTGCTCGTACAAAATGGCTAAGTAGGTCATCAACGCCTGCGTCAGGGGAGAAGAGTGGGGAGACATTGTTTTTTTAACTCTACTAGTTGTTGATGGAGGGTGCGAAAGAGAGTAAAGTGATGTGGGGATTCATCTTCGGTGGTGGATGATCATTCTTATAAAACAATGAGTAACGTCGGCGTGCGAGACGAAGAGATGCATCGTAAAGTCGACGCGCGAGACGCATCGCGCGGGAGCCAAAACAACATTGAACATATCACAGACACTTACAACCACAAACCGTCTGTGATACAAATTTTTCACACGCAGTTATATTTAAAAATCGTCTGTGACATTTGCAATAATCACATACGGTTCTTATTAAGAACAGTCTGGGAATTATCACATACTGTTCTTATTAAAAACCGTCCATGATAATTATGTATTACAGATGGTTCTAGCCATCGCTAGTAACATAGACGGTCGTGATTGTAAAACTGTCTGTGATAATTATAATACATACGGTTTCTGGGGAACTATCTGTGCTGAGGCGTCCAATATAGCCTTCTTTAGTAATGCTAGTTATGCCATAACGAACAGTGCTATTTAGCTAAAAACTACTTGTGCTTGCACGTTGAACCGTACCGGCCCATCCTTCCGCTCATTGGACAGTCTTGTGCTTCTTTTTGTTATTTTCTTCTTTTTCAAGAACTAACCGTCTTGTTCTTCAAAGTCCATACATGCTTCACGAGACCACCGTTCCTTCTCCATGTGCTGTAGCGCTAGTAGCAGTATTAGCATTTAGCAACCTCTGATGACTCCCAGCAGCCGAGTAGAAGCGAAGATGAGAGCTCAGACAGGGCAACCTCGGGTCATGAACCGAGGAATTACTCCTGGCTGAAACCAAAGATTGACCCAGATTAACGCACCAAAACGGTCGACACGCGAGCACACGTTTCGCAAATGGCAAAAGCCCGTACGTGCGATGCATTGACCCAAATTAAGTCTACGTACCCATGCTTGCAAATGAATGCGATGGTTTGACCAGGCAAGAGCGGCTTCGATGTGCACGTAGAGTTCTTGTTAGAGTACGGAACTACGGACTAGTTAATTTCATCTGGAGTAGCAACTGAGTTTACAAATCGATTTGTCGATGATGCCCGGGCAATCTGTGGTCCTGGGGCCTAGTTCTTGCATGGCTGTGCTCGCTCGGAGCGTACGTCCAAATTAAGCTCCCGGAAGACAAGGAGGAAGCCGCTCGAGATGATGGGAGTAGTGGTACTGTGATTTGCGCTGACAAACGAAACCAGTTCATCGTGGTGGCAATTGAGCTGCAGGGTGCTCGAAACTGATTAGGTTTACTCGACCGACGTTTACCAAGATAGAAGTGGTAGACTGCGTTTTCCTGAAATAATTTGGCTGGCCTCATATATCCCACCAGTTTTCTAATTGCCACCACCGACCGAGGCCGCAACAGACTCTCGCCATCATTGAGTAGTCATCCTATTCGTCATCATCGAGTGAGGCCGTCTCTCCCGATCCTGGCCAGCCTCATGTTAGTAGCGCGACGCGATGACGACGACGCATGTAGGGGCATGGCTTCTGGTCCAAGGGTGCATCTCACTTCAAGCGTGGTGGCGCGCGGAGGCGCGTCGCGGGCCATTGTGGAGCTGTGGGCATGTTGAGCACAACGGTGAAGGCACAGCGCGGGCAGGGGCTGAGCTCGGCTGTGCACCATGGCCGAGTCGAAGGCGTGGCACTCGTCGAGCATGGCGACAACGGCTAGACATACTAGGTAATATGATATTCTTTTCATCTATAGTAACGCATGAACGTTGAACTACTCCACTATTACGTATAGTCGAGTGATTAACCGTTGGGTAGATGTCTAGTACTACTAAATTACAAGAAACATTAACCATTTCAATCTTAATAGCTTAATCGGCACTTCAGCTACCACCAGGGCAGGACACGGCCAGACGCTATACTACATTAGATCGCCTGGTCATCTGTCGACACTGTGCTACAGTAGCGACAAGCGCAGAAAATAAGGAAATATAAGCTACTTTACTAGGACCAGCGAAGATCTAGATTGCACGAGGCACCTCACACGAGCTGTTGCTGACTTGCTGTTAGTGCGCGAATTACTTTGTGCTCTACGAAGTTGACAGCTTGTCTCAAACACTCGCGCGCTCATCAGACTAGGTGATGCGGCCATAAGCCCATAACTCTGCGATATGTCTACATACGTACAGGGAGTCCAAAGTCACTTAGAACAGCGTTCCGTTGGAACGTCTGGTGTTGGGAGACAAACAAAAAAGACCTCACATTGTTTAGGAGGCTAATCATAGTGGGCTACCACTTTAATTAATCTCGCAGTTCGCAAGGCCAGGGCATTGGGCTCGGGCCCAACCCAACCCCACATCGCCGCGGGAACCGGGCGCGCGTGCGAGCCAATGCGGCGGTGGTGGGCTCCCGTCGCTCGCTCGCGCGCGCGCCACCGCGTGCGGTGCATTGCTGTTGCGACGCATCATTATTTCCTTCCTCCTCCTCGCCGGCCGAGCCAAATTAACCAGCGATCGTGCTAGGGGACAGAAATTCGCAGCGTTTCGGACCGAATCATGGGCACCGGCATCATATGTGGCTGCTCCGAACTCGACTGGATCCGCGCTTGTTTTCTGTTGCTCGCTTCCGTCTTGCATCACCAGCCCGTCTCGATCAAGGTGATCACTGTACTAACAGTACTCTGCATACATGCATGATTCACGAGTTTGCCAACTACTGTGTGACATCGTGATCCTAGAATCCTTGTTCTCGGTGGGTCCACGTGTGCAAACTGCTGACTTGCTTGTGCGCCTTCGGGCATGCATGCTTGCGCAGCACTTTACGTTTGTTTTTGTTCGTTTCATGCGGCGTTATCGGTGGTGCTAATATGATGGCATCCTGTCGGGTAGGGATGTGTTGCACGTCTTTAACAGATAAACAAAGACGTGCCAGCTTCGGGTGGCAATGGAGTCACAGCGTGAGGAGAAAGTTTCCTCAAATTACACTTTTTTATGGTGTTCTATTACTAATACAAAACATGAATGAATATCACAGTATGCTGTTGGTATAGGACAGGATATATACAGAAGAAGCGGCGCACTGCACGGTAGAGCGTGCGTCTCCTACCCACCCACAGAAAATCCGGGTCCAACGGAGGCTCGCACTCTCCATGTTTTGCTGCACTGCTGCTGACCCGCGGGCCCCACTTCCCGAACAGGCGCAACTGATGTTGCTCCGCGTCCTTGCCTCCCTGATACCGAAAAGCTGATCGGCACATGCTGCAATCACTGGCTGTATCACAGGTTTATCCATGACACGCTGGACCTACAAAACGTCGTTCCAGTACGTCAGTGTGAAATACAGTATGCGTGTTAGAGTACATCGACATAATTACTCAGGCCATTCCCTCGATTCCCGACATAGCCTGTACTTCCATCAGCACTAAAATCAGCAAAAACCTTGATGATTCAACGCGAGTTATCGGCTAAAACGACAGATGTGCAACAAAATAGTAAAAATAATTTATCCACAAGTAAATTGATAAAAATGTTATTATAGGAACACTGACAAACAACACGTGCCCTCTGTCACATCCCCACCGTCCAGATCCACACGTGGCGGGCCCCGTTCACCTGGATCCCCTATCGCTCCCCCACCGCGTGGCAGGTGGCCTGTCACGCATCCATCGAGCAATAGGTGGTGTGGACAGGGGGATCCGGTCGATAGGGGCACGACAAGGGGCACGTGTCGCATGTTGGCGTGTTCGCGGTGCTATTTTTGCCAATTTATTCTAGGGAAGTTAGCTTTGCTATTTTGTTAAGCCAAAAAAAAACCATTCAACACCGGTCCCTGCAGTTGTCCTTACTCCCACTGCTATGCGTGCCACCACAATAATCAGAGCCCACCTATAAGAGAGAATGCATTGAGCTATACGTGGAATTTTTTAAAATAATATTATTTCAAAAGATAATTACAAAAATAAATAGCCGCCCTTAAAAATACAAAATTAGGTCCCTGTCACCGGTTGCACTGGCAACAGGCTCATGTTGCCAATTCAACTGGTGATAGCAAGTGAACAGTTGTCCTATCGTCAGTTCAACTGGCGACAGAAACATGTCGCTAGTTGAACTGACGACGAGGGTCCTTCTATAAAGACCCCGAAAAATCAGCCCCAAGCTCATTTTAATTCTAAAAAAAAAGAAGAGGGGAGGAGAGGGAAAGAAGAAAGGTAGCGAAGCTCTGCCAATTCGTAGCGGAGGAGATAGAGAAAAGAAGCATCGGATCCGGTCGGTCATCTTGCAGGTACGGCTTTTTGCAACTTTGTACATTATGTCAAAACCTTATCGGTTAGCAAACAAAAATAGCGACATAGAACACAATAGGTTCGTGACATAAATAACGACATAGAAAATCCGGAGTAGATTAGTAGGGTAGGTAGAGCGTAATCTAAATAATCCCAACTTTATTTAGCTCTCTATTTGTGCACGGTAAATATATAGTTAATGCTGAAAATTCATTGTAAACTAGGGAAATTACATAACACATTTTAAAATTGAAAAAAAAAATCCAGAGTAGCTAAGTAGGGTAGGTACAACGCTATTAGTGTAATCCCAGATTTATTTAGCTCCCCATTTGTGCGCGGTAAATATATTGTTAATGCCATAAATTCATTTTGAACTAGGAAAATTGCATGACACATTTTAAAATTGTAAAAAAAATCCGAAGTAGCTAAGTAGGGTAGGTACAGCATAATCAGAGCAGCTAAGTAGGGTAGGTGTAACCAAAATAATTTAAACTTAAATTTGGTTTCTATTTGTGGCTAGTAATTATTTTCTTAATGTCACTTCCTATTACCTTATGTACATGTTTCATGGTCTTTACAATTTATGCAATTGAATTTTCGGTATGCGGACCGAGCCATCTTGCTTGATGGCCGTCTGAGTTGCTTGACCAGGTGATTGACGCGTATCACCGTAGCCGCCTCAGTACTATCCTCCCCTAGGAGGGCGAGGCGGCGATTGAGTTGGTCACGTTGCGGCTGTGCACGCCCATCAGGGCATGGAGGGTGGACCCACGCTAGGTTCCGAGGTACGTGCTGTTGCGATCTTCATGTACTCATTTGCAGCCTCACTTTTTTGGGTGGACTAACATTTGTTCATAACCTTACCTGACGCAGGTTGATGGTGGCAGGCCTCCTTCTGCTGGCGAGGATGGTGGAGGCGATGTGGGAGGACGATCAAGACCGCGGTCCTGATCATATGTCCAGGTGTTTTCCATACGACCAGGCCCTACTCACGGCGTTGGTTGACTGTTGGACGTCATAGACGCACACGTTCCACCTTCCGTGCGAGGAGATGGCGTCCACCCTTCAGGACATCACCTTTTTGACTGGATTGCCTTGCGCTAGCTTTCCTCTAGTGACGTATGACATCCCAGTCACGTGGCGCACGGAGTTGCTGGCGAGGTTCCAAGATGTGCTACCGTGAGCGGCGAGTGCATGTGGAGTTCGAGAGCCTCACGGGCCCATCTTTGAGGTGGATCTGTCAGTTCTACGTAAGTCTTCGTAACTATTGTCCTCTCACATCAATTCATTTGTGAACCTTACTGACATGTACATGTCTTTTTGCAGCCCGAGCATGTGGCGGTGGACGTAACCAAGGACATTGTTAGGAGGCACTTCGAGGCCTACCTCCTGCTGTGGTTGTTCGGGTGGGTCATGTTCCTGGGTTCCCACGGTGATAGCATCGACAAGCACTACGTCTGGTACCGCGGAGAATTGCCTCCATAATACCAACCAAAGGGAGGCACCTTGCGCCACGCATGACCCAGTTGTACACCTCGGCTAAAGTGGTTGTCATGACACCATATCGAGAACCACCCTTGTCATGTAGCAACGACTACTTCTCCTTAGGCTCATGCTCAATCTTGTCCGAGAAGTATTTCACCTACGCCCCCTTCCTCCTCGTCACACTCGGACCATCTATGGGTAGCTGTGACAATGCTTCGGGGGCCTAGTCAGCGCTTGGAGCGGCCCTTCTCGCTGCCTCCCTTCTGTGCGTCTGGGTCCGCTCATTCAGAATCTTCCAGAGTGTTTAAACTTCTATTGCTGATTCTGGTTGCATAGCCGCTTAAACAGGTTCATCAAGTTCTTGTTGCAGAACTGCTTGTAGAAGTTTGCACCCAAGTGTCTCATGCACCACCTGCACTACAGATCCGGCCATGGAAGTGGTACGTTCTCTCCTTGTTATAGCTGAGTTATTGCACGCAGCAGGCCCGCATGCCGATCATGTATGACATATACGTTGGGACGATCCTGTACAACAGAAATCCTCACATTCTTCAGGAACCACAATCAGTTGTCTGTGTTCTCACTTTCAAGGAAAGCGAATGCCATGGAAAGAACTTGATTGTTCTCTTGTACTTTCCAGTCAGGAATGTGCCATCTACGCACAAAATTGGACAGCAGTGCTAGAATGCATTGATGCATGGACTAAAGGCGAAGAATGCTTACTGCAGTACCCTCTTATTGGGGCACTTTGGATGCGTGGCAGCTTGAATGTAGACTTGAGTGCTAGGATTACTGTCTTGTATGACTTGGAGTAGCTCGGGAGATTGTGGTAGGAATCCTCGAACGTACCGAACCTTAATTTCAATGCCTTCTATTTTGCTCTCCAAGCCTTGGCATAGCTGATTGTGTACCAAAACCTTACCTCAATCGCCTGAATGATGGATCGTGGCTCAAAATCTAGATTATCCACGATCTCACCGCACATGAGGTTGGCAATCAAGCCTGATGATAGGTTTCGGTGGGACTGCACTGACTCAACGACAACACATGTGTGAGGGACCATTATAGAGCACTTCCAGTGGGTGTCCAACTTAGGCTGAAATGCGTGCACTCGCCAAGGGCATCCCTCTATGTCGCACTTCACGTCGTACCATCTTGGGGTAGACTCGACGACTGTGAATATGCGCCGCACCGACGAGGCCTAGAATTTGACCACCTCCTGCACGGCCTCCTTGCATTTGTACATAGCTCCTTGCCTGACCTCGCTCTGGTCGTACTCCCACGACACACGGGAGTCTTCGTTGACGATGAGATTGTCGAACTGGTATGTGTTCCACTTGGATGGAACCGCTTGCTGGTCCACATCATCCTTGTCGTCGGATCATTCATCTTGTGATATTGCCATGTAGTCTTGGTCTTCGAGATTCATCCTTTGCACTACGACTTTCACCTCATCACTCTCGTCAGTAAGACCAGTAGCTTGCCTGACTGAAGGAGCTCCTTCCGCAAGGTTTTCACCGACACCATCAGCAACTCCGAGAGCTTCGGCCACTATATACGCCGCGCTGTGGCTGGAGTCCCCGACTTCTTGTTCGGCATCACCACCCCTTTTTGTTCAGCTGCGGATGCAAGAGTGGGCTTGGTATATGCCTGAGCTAGAAGGATAAAATCCCACCCTCCCGCCCTCGCCATGCGTACATATGACTGCCATGTCCGTGCTCCCTTCAGTTGCACTAACTCCCAATATGTGGGATGTGCTTCTCGGGGGGCAGGGCAACTCAATCTTAGATCATACACATCATGGTCCACATGGAATGTGTGAAACAACCATCGCATCACAGCGCCCCATATATGTCCCTTTGCTCTTGGCAGAGGCACGGTCGCCGATTGAAAATAACACAAATCAATCCCCTCGGATCCCTCCATAATAGTCCTCGGACCGTAGTAAATTTTGAAATTGGTGATGTCCGACATATTTGATGCACTGCACTATAAAGAACATTCCCACGATTAACCACATATCTAAAACTAGACTACCCACCGAAAAATATTATGTACAACATACTGCACTACATAACCGTACATCTTAAACTATGTAATTTATCTAGTTAAAAAAATTACCTGACAGGTGGGCAACCGGACGAGTAACGCTTCGCTAGCTTCTCTCCTCCCCTCTACTTCTCTCTTCCCTCCTCTTTTTTCTGAACAAAAGCGAGTCATGTGTCGAATTTTAGGATTTCAAGGGTGTTTTATAGGAGAAATGGATTCTCGACGCCTTGAATTGAGCGGTGGTACACTGCTATTCACTCTCGCCGCTATTTGAACTGACGATAGAGAGTTGGACCGACGACAGGGACTCAACAAGGTCCCTGTCGCCAGTTCAACTAGCGACAGGAACTTAGTTTTGTAATTTTTTAGGACGACTATTTATTTTTATAATTATCTTTTAAAATAATATTATTTTAAAAAAATGGCTATACGAGCATGTACGTGAGCTCTGGATAGCAAAATTCCTTTGTTCCTCGTTCGAAATCAGGAGGATTTCAAAGAAAAGGTTCCAAAGACTAATTTTGAACACTGCATGTGGGCCACCACAATAATCGGAGCCCACCTGTAAGAGAGCTGGATAGCAAAATTCCTTTGTTCCTCGTTCAAAATCCGGAGGATTTCAGAGAAATAGTTCCAAAGACTAATTTTGAACAATACCCCCGTACTTGATCTGAAATAGTGAAATATGCTTACTTGAGTTTAGTACTGAAGTGTGAAAACAGAGGCACATGCAGGGCAAGGGTTGAGAATTTGAGATCTTCACCGTGTGGAATAGCACAAACTACAATCCAGTGAAAGTGTGACTGTAGTTGCTTGCGGAGGTGTTTGATCATGATGCCGTGTCTCTAAACGTGGTCTGTTGCCATAGTAGCACCAGTAGCCCAATATAGCTGAACGGGCATAATATCGATAACTAGTCTCCAAAATGCATACTATTTAAAAAATGTTGTTTTACAGTTTCCTGCCAAAGCATCGCAATTAGTAAACTCACATTATAACTTCTGCGACAAACAAAGTATCAGAATTGAACAATTAACAATCCACTGACACCAAATTGCACGGAGCGTGCAGTGAAAGGGCTAGACAGTTCTCTCAGCCAGATAGATGAGCATGCCTCATCAGTCTAGATTAATGCCTCGATAAAAATGAAATAGCTTACCCTTTTTCCCACATTTTCCGGTCTGATTTAGACTGGCAATTTACCTTTCGATGATCTTAACACATATAGGAGCCGGACTATGGTATACAACAAAGTCAAAAGAAATCATTACGTTCACTCTGATGAATTAGAAATTATCATATTAATTGGTAAAAAAAGAATAAGAATTACACTGTGAATTATGACGGATCCAAATTAGGCTCACCCGCTTTGCCAGTTCCCCAATCATCCCGCCTCAACAGAATCAAGGGAAACGATGTGGCCACTCGGAAACTCTGCTCCTCCTGCCTTCCATGCGCTGCCACGCTACTCCTGCACCCCCTCGTCCCGTGTCCCATCGCCTCATTGGTGTTAAGAAACTATGACTCGCCCAGAAGCTGGTCTATATATATAATCATCATCTTAAATCCTAGCAGGGTTTCTAGCCTATAAATAGAGGGTGCTATTCACTGTAAACGATTGATCGATTGATGAAGAAATAAAGAGAAGCAAGAAGCCCCCTATATCTCTGTGTTTAATCTACTATTATGTTCTTGTGTTCTTGTATTGTTCTAAGCGATTCTACGTTTGTCTACGAGGTAATCGTTCGGACTGGACTCGCCAGCGATAGTTCCTCAACACGTTATCAGCACGATCGACTCCGGCCTACTTCTAGACCTACTTTACTCGGATCGAAAAGGTAACCGTCGATGAACGACGCTCGTAGATTAAATCGTTTTCTAGATTGCTTTCAATTCTGCAAATTTGATATCTAGATTGGTTTTCTACGGTGCAAATCTGTTTTAATCTACCGCGAGCCGACTTAAAGTCGCCGACACAATATCGATCGGTAGATTGCATGAAAGATTGGATGTCGATTGTACTATATATTAGAAATCGCAAATTCGTTCTAAATCTACCGCGAGCTGACTTGAAGTCGCCGGCCAAGCCGATCGGTGGTTGTACAAAAGAACTGATGTCGATTGCACTACATCGTATTGCATCGCATGAATAGTATGCATGTATGAACAATAATTGCATGAAAAAAAAACGTCGGCTCGAAACCGTCGACCAACAGTGTTGGCCTGGAGCCACGCCGGTGCCCGCAGCGCCGCTCGCGCCATGGAGGCGCCGCATCATGCTTGGAGCACGCCATTTCGACCGAGCGCCGCAGACCAGTATAGGGCCGCCACCGCCCAGGCAGTGCTTGGAGCACGCCTGCCCGTGCCGAAATAACGCCGCATGCTGGAGCCGCCCGCGCCCACGTGACACGTGAAGACACCCCCGTGGCCACCCGTCGCTGGCCACGGCTCCCGCGCGCGCTACCTCTACCGCCCATAGCGGCCGTGAAAATCTTGCAGATTTATTCACTAAGTTACTTCCAGCATCTAGTTTTGAAATGTGCATTCGTGGAATTGTAATGACGAGACTTAAAGAAGTGCAGAATTCAGGGGGAGAATCTTCACGAACTCATTATTGAAACTTGATTACGAAGATCGAGTACCCAAAGAGTAAATCCTGGAGATTAAATGAAATTGGGTGGATTATACTCTTTTCCTTTGACGAGTTTTCCTGAAGTTTCTCGGCTAAGGTTTTTAATGAGGCAATTTGTGCAACGCAGCAGAACTTGTATCATGTGCTCTTTCTCCAAATTTTTCCCACTGGGTTTTTATGGAGTTTTGACGAGGCATGAACATGTGAGGATGGATACCTAAGGGGGAGTGTTAAGAAACTATGGGCTCGGCCCAGAAGCCGGCCCATGTATGGGCTCCCCATCCCAAACCCTAGTAGGGTCTCTAGCCTATAAATAGGGGGTGCTATTCACTGTAAACGATTGATCAATTGATGAAGGAATAAAGAGAAACAAGAAGCCCCCTATATCTCTGTGTTCAATCTACTATTCTGTTCTTGTATTCTTGTATTGTTTTAAGCGATTCTACGCTTGTCTACGAGGTAATCGTTCGGACTGGACTCGTTAGCGATGGTTCCTCAACAATTGGCTCCCCTGCTCACACAATCGAGCTCCACCATCGCTGCCACCGTGCCTAGCACCACCTCCGTCCAGACACCAGGGCTACCTAGAAAATCGGCATTATCTTCAACTTTTGTAGGTAAATAATCTATGAGTTCAAAATTTTAATTTCTAGATAGTAGTAGTAGATGATACAATAGGCAGAATTAATATTTTTATTTATATGTATGTAGAAGAAAATTGATATTTATTATGTTATTTCGGAATCCATCTGATAATGTGCATCACTCTAGTTCGAGATTCTATTGCAACGCACAGATATCCTGCTAGTTTTTGAAGAAAAAAAAAGAGAAACAAAGGATTTTCACACGCATATATCCTGGTACGGATTTACTATTTCTAAGTAGTCTAAATTTTTTTTAAGTCTAAATCAATTTTTTGATTATTGGATTTACATAGAGATTGATATGTCCAATGGTTATATGATAGTACGATGAATAAAAAATATGACTTCTGAAAAATTCAATTTATAAGACAAACCCATCCCGGTATCACACGTTGTCCTCCTGAACTCGAACACAGACTCCACTACCACTTCCATCCATGGCACGTTCCATGGCCGCCACTTCCACCCTTCTCCTCCCCATCCTTCTCCTCCTCGCCACCGCCATCCACTCCACCGCCTCCAACACAAACTCGTCCTCCGTCTCCCAGGAAGCCGCCGCCCTCCTCAACCTTTCCGCTGCACTCGCTTATCCCTCGGGCTACCTTTCCACGCACTGGACGCCGGACACGCCGCTCTGCTCCTGGTCGCGCCTCTCCTGCGACGCCGCAGATTCCCGCGTCCTCTCTCTCGACCTGTCCGGTCTCAACATCTCCGGCCCCATCCCCGCCGCCGCCCTCTCCTCCCTCCCGCACCTCCAGTCCCTCAACCTCTCCAATAACATCCTCAACTCCACCTTCCCGGAGGCCCTCATCGCCAACCTCAAGAACCTTCGCGTCCTTGACCTCTACAATAACAACCTCACCGGCCCGCTCCCGGCCGCCCTCCCCAACCTCACCGACCTCGTTCACCTCCACCTCGGCGGCAATTTCTTCTCCGGCAGCATCCCGAGGTCGTATGGCCAGTGGAGTCGAATCCAGTACCTGGCCCTCTCCGGCAATGAGCTCAACGGGGAGATTCCGCCAGAGCTCGGCAACCTGACGACGCTGAGGGAGCTCTACCTCGGCTACTTCAACAGCTTCACCGGCGGAATACCGCCGGAGCTCGGGAGGCTGCAGGAGCTCGTGCGGCTCGACATGGCGAACTGTGGGATCTCCGGTGAGATCCCGCCGGAGGTGGCGAACCTGACGTCGCTCGACACTCTGTTTCTTCAGATCAACGCCCTGTCCGGGCGGCTCCCGCCGGAGATAGGCGCAATGGGGGCGCTCAAATCGCTCGACTTGTCGAACAACTTGTTCGTCGGGGTGATCCCCGCGAGCTTCGCGTTGCTCAAGAACCTGACGTTGTTGAACCTCTTCCGGAACCGCCTCGCCGGTGAGATTCCCGAGTTCGTCGGCGACTTACCGAACCTCGAGGTGCTGCAGCTGTGGGAGAACAACTTCACGGGCGGGGTGCCGGCGCAGCTTGGTGTGGCGGCAACCAGATTGACGATCGTCGACGTGAGCACGAACAGGCTCACCGGCGTTCTACCCACGGAGCTATGCGCCGGTGAGCGGCTGGAGACGTTCATCGCGCTAGGGAATTCGCTGTTTGGCGGCATTCCGGACGGGCTCGCCGGGTGCCCGTCATTGACGAGGATTCGTCTGGGAGAGAATTATCTCAACGGGACGATACCAGCCAAGCTGTTTACGTTGCAGAACCTGACCCAGATAGAGCTGCATGACAATTTGCTGTCCGGCGATCTCCGGCTGGACGCCGGCGAGGTGTCGCCATCGATAGGGGAGTTGAGTCTGTATAATAACCGATTGTCCGGCCCGGTGCCGTCGGGGATCGGTGGGCTCGTGGGCCTGCAGAAGCTACTGGTCGCCGGGAATAGGTTGTCCGGCGAGCTCCCGCCGGAGATTGGGAAGCTGCAGCAGCTTTCAAAGGCGGACCTCTCTGGGAACCAGATATCCGGGGAAGTACCTCCGGCGATCGCCGGATGCAGACTGCTCACCTTCCTCGACCTCTCCAGCAACAAGCTCTCTGGCAGCATCCCGCCGGCGCTCGCCGGCCTACGCATCCTCAACTACCTGAACCTATCCCATAACGGGCTCGACGGGGAGATCCCACCTGCCATCGCCGGAATGCAGAGCCTAACAGCCGTCGACTTCTCGTACAACAACCTCTCCGGTGAGGTCCCGGCCACCGGCCAGTTCGCCTACTTCAACTCCACCTCGTTCGCCGGCAACCCCGGCCTCTGCGGGGCCTTCCTATCCCCGTGCCGCTCCCATGGCGTCGCCACGTCGCCCTTCGGTTCCCTCTCCTCGTCCTCGAAGCTTCTCCTCGTGCTCGGCTTCCTCGCGCTGTCCATCGTGTTTGCCGGCGCCGCCGTCCTGAAGGCGAGGTCTCTGAAGCGCTCGGCCGAGGCGCGCGCGTGGCGGCTCACGGCGTTCCAGCGCCTGGACTTCGCCGTGGACGACGTGCACGACTGCCTCAAGGAGGAGAACGTCATCGGCAAGGGCGGGTCCGGGATCGTGTACAAGGGCGCAATGCCGGGGGGCTCGGTGGTGGCCGTGAAGCGGCTCCCTGCCATCGGGCGCGCGGGCGCCGCGCACGACGACTACGGCTTCTCGGCGGAGATACAGACGCTGGGGCGCATCCGGCACCGCCACATCGTGCGGCTGCTCGGTTTCGCGGCCAACCGTGAGACCAACCTGCTGGTGTACGAGTACATGCCGAACGGCAGCCTCGGCGAGGTGCTCCACGGCAAGAAGGGCGGCCACCTGCAGTGGGCGACGCGGTACAAGATCGCCGTCGAGGCGGCCAAGGGTCTGTGCTACCTGCACCACGACTGCTCGCCGCCGATACTGCACCGCGACGTCAAGTCCAACAACATCCTCCTCGACGCCGAGTTCGAGGCGCACGTTGCCGACTTCGGCCTCGCCAAGTTTCTCCGCGGCAATGCCGGTGGCTCCGAGTGCATGTCCGCGATCGCCGGCTCCTACGGCTACATCGCTCCTGGTATGTACTACTACTTCATATCACCCTCTCCTCTGTTTGCTATATATGTTCAGTTCATAATGTCAACTTTACAAGGTTACTACTACTTTTCGGTGATTTCACTGCTAAAATCTTCGATCAGAACGATTCTTTGTGAAATTCTCCTTTTTTGACAAACATTTGTTTGCTAAGGCTCAAGGTTGCTACTGGTCTGGCAAGTGGCAAATGTTAAAGATAGGACCGTCACATTTCCCTTATTTGGGGGAATTTCCTAAACTCGCTTAGATTCGTCCTGTTGTCATGTGGAAATTTGAAAGGAATGGTTGGTTTTGGTATGCTATGCTCTGATTTGTTTTTACTGCGTCGCGCCAATTGTGTTGCACATGCTAGGCTGCCTCTCATCACTTTGTCGTTTTAAATGGATCATCATTGGGAATTGTTAGGCTTGTGATCTTATGCGGCTGCTGCATCCTTTGTTTTGTGTATGTACCCAGAGTACGCCTACACGCTCAAGGTGGACGAGAAGAGCGACGTGTACAGTTTCGGAGTTGTCCTGCTGGAGCTCATCACCGGCCGGAAGCCTGTCGGGGAGTTTGGCGACGGCGTCGACATCGTGCAGTGGGTGCGGATGGTGACTGGGTCGAGCAAGGAGGGCGTGACGAAGATCGTCGACCCCCGCCTCTCGACGGTGCCCCTCCACGAGTTAACGCACGTCTTCTACGTCGCCATGCTCTGCGTCGCCGAGCAGAGCGTCGAGCGGCCCACGATGCGGGAGGTCGTGCAGATCCTGGCCGACATGCCAGGGACGATGTCAACAGCCACAGACGTATCACTACCACCGCTCGCCATCGACACGGAAGAGGAGCACCGGGGCCAAGATAGGCAGCAGCAGCAGGACGGGCCACGCGAGTCCCTGCCGCAGCAGGATCTCCTCAGCATCTAAGTGTTACTCGTAGTAGCGGTACTTCGTAGCACCCCCCTGTGCTTCTTGGTTTGTGCTCTTGGAATGTCGTAAGTGTCCGGGTGCGTGTGCAAGAAGAGGCAAGCTTATACTATTTGCTATTAGCTAGATTGTTGGTGTCACATATGGTGGAATGGATCTCTGTACTCTCGTGTACAAAGCGACTAGTACGGCTTTCCGATTGAATTGAGTTGTAATATCTCAACCGAAAAAAAAGAGACGGTACTTCAATCAAGTCACACAAAGTGCAGTGTGTCATTCCAAAACTGCTATTGATTGATATGCGAATCTCCGCATTAGCATGGGAAGCGGATCCTCTGTATTAATATAGCATAGGGTAATCTAGATAAGCACTTATATGCATTAGGTTCTTGTCTGTCTGATCCATAACGAAGGAGCATCCGGGCCGGATCCGTGCAGGCTTGCTCGCTGCTCCTGTGCAGCTGTGCTGTTGGGCGACACGCACCCACATCATGTATTGTTCAGCAGGGAGGAAGATCAAGGGCATGCACGCTTGCTCCTGCCATTTGCTGTAGTGCTGCTCAGTTCCAGCATAGTTGGCCAAGTTGGTGCGCGCACGTGAACGGTCAATTCCACTGTGCCTCTTTTCACTTGCAGATGACAGGCGGGTCCAAGCCACGCTGGCGTACGTACGTACACGCACGGCACCATGTCCTGGGCTCTGGTTAAAAAAGGTGCTACTATGCTCATGGCCAATCTTTTGGTGATTGTTGCAGCAGTGCCGTTTGCACAGGGCAGGGCACTCGCTTCGTTTGATTTTGGAGCCCCTGCGCTGCGCTGCGCTGCGCTGCAACATATATACTACATGCTGCGACACTGTAAGTCTGTAACACCGTAAAAAATGCAGTGTTCAGGCAGGGAGAAGCAGGGCTGATGAATGCCTGAATCGATCGAGAGTCGCCATCATTTCTTTAGCGTTCGTAGGTGGTGCGACCTTTGCGAGCGCTGTGAGTGATGGGCTGACTGAACACGTAGTCGATCGGAGCTTATGCTGCAGCGCAGCGAGGCTGTGAGACTGTGGGTATGTTTGCTTCCGAGCCTGGCAAAATTTGCCTGGCCGGCGGAGCTCCCTGGATGACGACGTTTCTTTGTTTGCTTGCTGCCAAGCTCGGCGCCAAGTTCAGGCGCGAGAAATGAGCACCTGGGAGTCAGGTCTCTCAGGCAGCTCAATCCACCATTGATTATTTCATCCAATAATATGTTTTTCATTCATCAATTTCAGGCACATGTTTTCAACCAAACAACTCATCTTCAGATTTGTCTGGCCAGATAAAATCATCTACTTTCCAGGTTACCTTCAGACACTACTTTTTCTCAGACATGAAATCCAGCATACCAACCAAACAAGCACTGTGACTGTGAGTGCGCTGCCCCTGCACGTGGCGATACGGGGCGAGGGGAGGCGAGATGTGCGTGTTGCGTGTGACTGTGTGGTCAGGTCATATGTCGCAGGTCACACCGCGGTTTTACCGGCGAAGCCACTGGGAGAATCTTCTCATTTTGTCGTGGAAATCTGAGCGGCTAGCTCTTCTCGCCTCGCGTCCTCGGATCGGAAATAAGGGTGTCTGGTTGAGGGCCAAAATAAGTTTGGTATAGCTAAAATCTAGCAAAGTCAGATATCGGTAAAAATAATTGAAAATTAGTTTAGTAAAATCGTGTTAGATTGTAATTGGAAGAACGATATTTCGTTCGTGACGTATTGAAAAATAACTTTGTGAACACCGAAAAATTAAACAAATAACATCGTCGCCAGTTATTTCTGTTTCTATAATTTTTTTAATATAGAAACTGAGCTTAAAAAATTATCATTTTTTTGTGAAGTCTCCCGACACAATTTAGTTGCTTGTGTATTTTTTTTCAAAACTTTATACGTTCTGATTTTATCTCTAAAATTCATTTAAATATATTATTTGTAGAAATTTTATAAAATGAGGTCCAAACATTATGAAATTATTTTTCAAGCTCCTTACACAATTGACTTGATTGTGTAATTTTTCCAAAATTTTATAAAATTAAGTAATGCAATTTCATAATATCCACTATGTGAGGAGTCTAATATTAAGGATATTATGAAATTGCATTAATTAATTTTATAAATTTTTTAAAAATTACACAATCAAGTACACTACAAGGAGCCTGAAACAATTCATAATGTTTTGACCTTATTTTATATTAGAAAATTCCTACAAAATTATACTTAAATGAATTTTAGAGATAAAATCGAACGTATAAAGTTTTGACAAAAATACACAAGCAATTAAACTGTGTTGGGAGGCTCCACAAAAAATTAATAATTTTGAGCTCGATTCTATATTTAAAAAAATTAACAGCGGAAGTAACAAGCGGCGATGTCATTAAATCTAATTTTTCAGTGTTCGCGATGTTATTTTCCAGTGCGTTACGAACGGAGTGTCGTTCCTCCGATTATGCTCTAACACGATGTCAGTGAGCTAATTTCCCGTAAAAAGAAAGTTGTTTGGATTATGGTTAAGCTAAATTTTAGCGTTATAATAATTTTGGTGAGCAATTTCCTCTCCCTTAGATTGCCTGCGTGTGCCATTGAATTTCATTGTCATTACCAAATTTTAGTAGCAAACCAACAACAATCAATTTTCGTTGGTGGTATCGATATTTGATTTGATTTGTAAGGGAGCAAACCAAATAGCCTATAAATCTCAAAGAGAATTCATCAACCTTATATCTTGCTTGGACTCATTTCAAATCATGACACGTGACCTCGGGCTGTCTGGCTCCACTATGTTTATACACTGAATTGGGAATTCTTTCTCAAGTACAGTACATTGCTCACTCCCCATGACGCAAGCAGACAAATCATATTAACTTTGGCTAAAAATATCGTTTATAGTATGCTGATTGGATACGTGAAAATGATTTGAGTAAATATGTTATAATTTTATTACATTTTTTAATATATGATTATAAATTTTAATGGTCAAAGTGGTACTTTATCAACGGTGAAAATTCAAAATTGTCACACTTTTTTTTATTGGAGAGGGTAATGTTTTTCTTTGAGAAGTGAAGTAGCAGTGAAAATTGGGAATTTTAGTCTGTCTTTTTTTTCAAAAAAAAAAGTTTGCAAGATCTGATTCTCTTGATAAAATGCACGGTTGATGCTAAGCTATCATGCGGTATACGGCAATGGAATGCACTGTTGTGTGATAGAGTAGCAGTTCCACGCATCTTCTAAAGCTGTGCATCTCCGCATTAATCAAGCATACAGGAGTAACACGGTAGGCATACCTACGTACTACTACATCCTTATCAACGGTACTAACGTATACGTGCATTCCATACAATAATTAAACCGTACGTCCATCGGTACACAGAACAAATACAAGCTAAATTGGTCTCCCAGCTTTTGTTTGTGCCCTTCTCTTATCAGATTGATCAACCTACTGAGTACTGACCTAGCATATAGATCCATAGATGCAACAGCTCAAGAGGCCACTTCCATGGCCTGGGAATAGCAAGGCATATCAAGTCGGCTTCCACGACTTTAGCCAAGGCATGCAAACTTTTCCTTTTGTCTCGGCTCCGGGACTCTGCCGCCGTGGGATCCACGGATTCTGGCAGCAGGCAGGCAGCGCGATAGGACGGGCAAAGGCCGAGAAAAAGAGCGGATTCCGCGAAATTTATTAAAGCATCGCGTAGCATGCAAGCCTAGTTAGATTAGATAGAGCTACCTTTGCTCTACGCAACGTACGTATGCCCGGCCGGCCACGAAACACGACGCGGCCATGAAACACGATGTGACATGGATTATACAGGCTAGGCCTGCACTGCACTGCACTGCATGCATGAGCGTCGTCTCGTTATCATTTCGCATGGGAGAGGAAGCAACAAGCCAACAAGTATAAAGGAGGAGATGAGATGAGATGTTTTGGTCCTGACGCGCGAGAGAAGAGATGCGAAAAGATGAATGGATGGCTGGATGACCGGGCCGGACGGGCGTGTCCCTGTGCGTGACGAGACGCGCATGCGATGCAGCGCTCTCGTTTCGTTTCCTTGCCTCCGCTTTATGAGCCCTAGCTAATGGCTAACGAGGCTGCGTAGGTCGCCGTGGGAGAAGAAAGCTTTGTGGAATTCTTCCCTGCATTGCATTATTTGCATATGGACAACAGGGCATGGTCAGATGGTGCGCCACCGTGGAGTCACAATCTAACGGCGTGTACAATACGTATTCGTATCCAAACCTTCTAGCTGATAGAAATGCGCTTGAGGTCCCTCGAGAACACACTCATACTCTCTCACGTATGATTTCTGTACAAACTAAACTATTTCCCGTGATATTCTTGCAGGTCCAAACTAGCACTACGAATTTTTTTCATCGTAGGCTACAATCTCGTCATTTTGATGGCATCAAAGTTCAAGCATGTCATAGAGACGGTGGAATCATATGTGTTACCGGTTTAGCAACAAACATGCAATTCCACCACGACACCATCTTTAAAAAGATAAATTTGTCGTTATGGGAGACAATCAGTCGGCAGACGGCAGGTGGTGAACTCCAAGACTGCGACGTCATCAGTCATTACCCCGTGTTTCAGGAGTGTTTCAGATGAAACCTGAGCAACAATTTAGTCCACGCACGGAGGATCGAGCTCGACAGGGGCGGTGTATAAGTGGGGTCAAGACTCAACGCCTGCTCTGCAGCGTCCGTACAGGGATTATTCAGAGAAGAGGAGAGGATATGATCTGCAGTTCTGCATATGAAAGATCTTTTTCTCTCGGGCCCTATTTCACATATCCAAATGTGAAATCACTGTGTACTATTTCATAGATTAGTATATAGCACTCGTAGATATATTACTAAATCATCTCACACGCGATGAAAATTATATCATTCATTATATTACAAACATCAGAGTGAAATAGACCGTATCAAGTCGAGTTTTCGAGTTTTACAAAAGGGCCGAACAGGGCAAAATGATAACATTGCAAAACAGCGGAAACTACCGCGAAAACAAAAGGAGGGAGGGGTAGAGCACATTTCTCCACAGGCAAGCGACTGGGGTAGCTCGTGTACAACTGGTATTAACTAAGGACTTCGACAATACCGGTCGTACGCGAGTACCGATGAGCCAGCTAGACTGAGGCGAGACCAAGACTAATAGAACTAGACTACTCTTCGTCATTGCCTTGTCCGTCGATTTCGAGGTCTTCGTAGTAGTCGTAGTCTCCATGACCTGTGGGATCTGAAGGTTTGGAGGGAGGAGCGAGAGTGAGCACAACTTCCGTGCTCACGAGCCAACACACCAGATGAAATAATATACATGTAAGACTTAACGAGGGTGGCTCGGGTTCTTTTATTTGCTAAAGCAATGTTTTCAAATATCATAATTAGAAAATCCTATCATTTAACATTTTAACCAAATTGCATTTTATTGAAGAGAGTGATTGCAATAATATAATAGCAAAGGTTACCTCCACCTATCCTTATTTTGAAATGTGGCTACGACCACTATTAACAACATTGGATACGACCATCCAGGAATAACCAAAGTCAGGGTTACATCCACCCGGCAAGTTTTTATCCCACCCACAAAGATTTTTGAAATAGAACTAACTCTAGCAAGTTCCATGTCCGCCTTTGACTGTAGGCGCAACTGTTTAAACAGTTTATACTTTGCAAAGGTTGTGCAATGTACCGACAAGAGGTAATCAACTCGTTGCCCTACATGATTCCTTAGTCGTGTGGTTGAGAGATCATCACAATAACCTTTAAAAATATCTCGCCCCTTCCATCATCTCACCTATATGGGTTGCACCCATAAGTTGTGCGGGATGTCTACCACAACGATTAGCGTAGCTGGCAACTTTATCTTACCTCGGTGTCCCATTCAAGCTGGACGCATCCAACACTTGCACTCGATCCCCTCTAGCGAGATGACTTTCAGGGTTTAATAAGTTTACTAAGTCAAGTTGTACTTTGTAGACTTGTGGTTGCATATGTTTTACAATGAGAGGTCATCACCGGATGAAGTCCTTAATGTCATCTAGGCGGTTCATTCCACATACCCATTCATTCCACATACCCACCATTCTCGCGCTACATCCGCACCCACCATCACACTATCCGCCCAAATGTGGTATAGCAATTTATTAGGGTTTTGAGGACGAAATCAATTTATCTCAAATACTGCACTCATGTACCTCCCACGACTACCCCAAATAAATTTCATGCTTTTAAGAGATGATGATCAGGGCATTTTAATGCCCTGGTACTTAAGCAAGACTAGCATGTCGCTTAAGTACAACCTATAGCTACTAATTACCATATAGTTACTAGGGTGACACAGAATAATGGATTTAATTGAAAGGATGGGACAATAAATAATTAATCATCAAGTGGATATTTAACTACCTTAAGATTTAACATACATTTGCTTAAAGAATTAAAGCATGCAACTCAGGTAATTTAAAGGAATATAATTTGCATACAATGTGGGCTCAAAATGATCAAAGTATTGACTCGCCTGGGTTAAAGGCCAAAGAGTCTTGGTAGTCTTGTGCTTGATCAAATTGGAGGTCTCTTGCTTCTTCGAACTCTACTCGGACGAGCGCACCGGAAAAGACAAAAATAAGTAAAGAAGACAAATAAATACACAAGAGAAAATGAACTCTAAATTAAAAAAAAAGACCAGAGCCAAAAGCAAGATCTCGAATTTAGACAAATTAGAAAAAAAAATTCACTAAAGTCAGAATTACAATGGAGGAGAACGCGATCGAAGGAATGACTCTGGTCGGAGGGTCTGGTCGAACACCGAGAGGGTGGTTGCAACTGAGAGCATGGTCAAAAGGACAAGAAAGAGAACAGGGCATGGGGAGCTCACCAAGACCGAGAGAGAGGCTGGAGGAGGTCGGCAGATGACGAACGGTGGCGGGGAAGCTCGTGGTCGAAGGCGAAGGAGGATGGCGATGAAGAGGTTAGCCAGGACCGAAGGAGAAGAGGAAATGTGGCAGCTCCTGTGAAACAAAACTGAAATTAAGTGAGGAGATTGTTTCAAGGAGCTCTGGGACACGAATTGACGAGGGTACAAGAGGGGGCTGCACTGGGGTAGTGAGAACCGAGAGGAGGTGCGCGGCGGCTTGAACTTGGAGCTCGGGGCTTCGGGCAAACCACAGCAACAAGTGCGAGAGGGGGAGAGTTGGGTGGGGGAAGGAGACGAAGAGGGCTGCTCTGGATCTTTATAGCCCAGAGGAGAGGAGGAGAGAGCCATTCAGAGATTCAGAGGCGCGCGAGCCCGAGGCGGGTGGCGGGTGAGCGGCGTGACAAAGCAGGCAAGGGAGTACGTGGGAGCACGAGGGTGCAGTAGAGCGGGCACGAGTGTGCTTGGGCGGCTCGACACTGAGCCCAGGAAAAGAAATGGGCCGAGCCCAAAGAGAGGAGTTGAATTGAAACCGAAATTTGAGCCAAACTCGAAACCTGAATTTTTGAAATGAGGCAGAAACTAGAGAATTTTGCAAATACACAATAATTTGAAATAGGTTTTGAAAATTAAGAAGACAAATGGAAAGATACTAATCAACAACAAAAAACGGGATGCTACAAACCTATCCACCTTAAACGGAATCTCGACCCTGAGATTTGAGCTACTCTAGGAACAGGGACGGGAAATCCAACTTCAGCTGGTCTTCACGCTCCCAGGTGGCTTCTCTTGCCGAGTGGTTGCTCCATTGAACCTTGCAGAGGCGGATGGTCTGGCGTCTGGTCTGCTTCTCCACGACGTCGAGAATCTTGATTGGATGCTCTGTATAGGTCAGGTCTTTCTGAAGGGCAATGAATTCGACTGGAGTATGCTCTTCAGGTACTCGAAGATACTTCTTGAGCTAAGAGACGTGGAACACGTTGTGGATGTCTGACAGATCTTTAGGTAACTCTAGTTGGTAGACTACTTCTCCACATTTGGCGGTGATCGGGAACAGGTCTATGTATCTTGGTGCAAGCTTGACTTTCACTCTGAATCTTCGAGTTCCACGAAGCAGTGATACTTTGAGATACACATTATCCCCAACTTCAAAAGCTAATTCCCTTCGACAGTTGTCGGCATAACTCTTTTGTCTGGACTGCGCTGCTTGAAGTCGATCTCTAATCAGTCGAACTTTCTCTTCTACCTGCTTGAGGGTATGTGGCCCAAAGACATAACCTTCTCCCGATTCCAACCAATGCAGGGGAGTTCTGCATTTCCTTTCATAGAGCGCTTCAAACGGGGACATTCTCAGACTTGGTAGCTGTTGTTGTATGCGAACTTCGGCATTGATGAGACATTTTTCCCGATCTGATAAATTCAACGCACAAGCTCGAAGCATGTCTTCTAGAGTCTGATTTGTTCTCTCTGTCTGACCATCAGTCTGAGGATGATACGCTTTATTAAAATCTAGGTGGGTCCCGAGTGCGTCATGCAGAGTAGCCCAGAAATGCGAGGAAAACTGAGAACCTTGATCCGAGACTATTCTTTTGGGTACTCCATGTAAACACACAATACGAACCATATACAACTAGGCCAACTTGTCTCCCTTGAAGGTTGTCTTTTTTGAGATGAAATGGGAAACTTTTGTTAGTCTGTCGACTATGACCCATACCGATGTTGGGTCACGGGTAGGCTATGATAGCAACAAATCAAAATTTTCTACCATGTAAACCAGGAAGCCAAGCAAGTAGATGATCACAGATCGTTACCACCAGACGCACATAGCAGTAGAAGAAGGGTTGGAGCAGCCTGGTCCAACGAAGAGCGTGTCGTTGTAGTGGTCGTAGTTGATCGTCTCCTCCAGCGACCTCTGCAGTTCCTTGTGAAGATCGCAGATCGTCCTCAGGCGCAACAGCAACCGCAGTAGCGCCTCTACGGTATCCACACGTCCAGGGAATGAACAACCATGCGCCGGTGTGCTAGAACCAAGTCGCACGGCAGAGCTATCTGGAAGATGGTGGCTAGGGTTTCGGTGGAACAACTCAACTCACGACTTTCGTGTGTCTTGTCTGTTACGTTCCCCCTTTTTTTTCCAATAGCCGCATGCATCTCCTTATATAGTGCTCGTGACGGATCCTATCCGAACACGTTTGACGAATCGTATCCATACTGGTTTGTTCCAACCCGTTAAGTGTGTGACCCTGTAGGTTCATGCGTAATCAGTTGTGACTCAGAAACCCTTTTCGATCACGAGTCGTTACGGCTCTTAGTAGGACATAACGATTCCCGAATACACACAAAATATATCGGACGAACCTTAGTGCAACATGATCTACGATCAGATCCCCATCACTTACGACCAAGTCCTATCTCTATACGACCAGTTCGTATTTGGTCACGACCAGTTCGTAACTCCTTACGACCAGGTTTCGACCACTCTATGATTTCGTTCGACCAGTCTACGACCAGCTCGTATCTCCATACAACCAGTCTGTAACTGATAGAACTAAGCGACCTACTCGTGTATTCTCCCTTTGCCTCACGATGTCTAGTTGAACTCCAGGTGAGATGTTGTGTCATCCATGGATTGTTCAATACTTTCTCGATCGAGTGTCAGATAACTTCACGTGGTCGAACACTTCGACCACTAGTGGCATGGCCATGCACTTTCTTTATCCGACCACAACGAGGGGCCCAGAGACATCTCTCCTGTTATGTTAGGAGGGGAAAATCCCATATCCGACCAGTCACATTCCTCCGCATGTTTCATAGCATACCCAAAAGCTACCTTTATAACTACCCAATTATGAGTAGCGATTGGCAACCCCTAAGAGTGCTATTACACATGTAGGAAACCATGCTGATCGATCTCAGGTCTAAGGATTATACATCATCATTGCTTGAGACCAAATAACGACACATAGAATCATAACAATCTCAATAGTGTCTTAAGGTGGGTCAATCCAACCCCATGTTCTCTAACATGTGTTCGCATTATTGATTTGATATCCCTATATCCATGACCGGTGAAATATGGTCATCAATCAATACAATGTGCTGGTCGATAGAGTCAATAGTGTTCCGACCATTGACATCCGACCAGGGATACGTTTAGAACGACATCATATAAGTTAAGAGTTTCACCAACAAGTCACATACTTGTTAATCTTCATAACTAATGATTCATTCAAGGAACAGGATAACACATTACCCAATATTATGAACATAATAAAATACAATCATCTCTATGATTGCCTCTAGGGCATATTTCCAACAGTCTCCCACTTGCACTAGAGTCAATCATTAAGGTATGTAATACCGATAGCTCTTGTGTGCGCCTCATGCTTGGACTGTGTGAGAGGCTTTGTCAACGGATCAGCAATATTTAAATCTGTATGAACTTTGCATATCTTAACATCTCCTCTATTCACTAACTCGTGAATAAGATGATAACGCCTGAGTATATGTTTGGACTTCTGATGGGATCTAGACTCCTTAGCCTGTGCAATGGCTCCATTGTTGTCACAATAGAGATCCATTGGGCTCGCGGCACTTGGAACCGCATCCAACTCATCAAGGAACTTCCTTATCCAAACACCTTCTTTCGCAACTTTAGAAGCCGCAATGCACTTGGCCTCCGTCGTAGAATCAGCAATTGTTTGTTGCTTGGAACTTTTTCAGCTCACTGCTACTCCATTCAAAATGAGTACAAAACCAGATTGCGAACGATAATCATCCTTGTCAGTTTGAAAGCTTGCATCAGTGTAACCATTTACAACGAGCTCTTCATCACCGCCATAAACTAGGAATGCATCCTTAGTCCTTCTCAAGTATTTAAGGATATTTTTCACAGCTGTCCAGTGACCTTCACTGAGATCAGCTTGGTATCTGCTCGTAACACTTAGAGCATATGATACATCTGATCGTGTACATAGCATGGCATAGATGATAGATCCAACAGCCGAAGCATATGGAATTCTACTCATTTTGTCTCACTCATCAGTGGTCGTAGGACACTAACTCTTGCTAAGATTAATGTCATGTGTCATGGGTAAGAAACCTTTCTTGGAATCTTGCATGTTGAACCGTTTCAACACTTTGTCTATGTACATATCCTGGCTTAATCCAATTAGCCTCTTAGATCTATCTCTATAGATCCTTATACCAAGAATATATGCTGCATCTCCTAAATCTTTCATTGAGAAACAATTTCTTAATGAAGCTTTAACAGATTCAAGCAATGGAATGTCATTTCCGACCAGTAGTATGCCATCTTCATACAAGATCAGAAACACAAGCTTGCTCCCACTAACCTTTTTGTAAACACAAGGTTCTTCTTCGTTTTTGATGAAGTCAAACCCTTTGACCACTTCATCAAAACGAATGTTCCAACTCCGAGATGCTTGCTTCAATTCATAGATGGATTTATTAAGCTTGCACACCTTTCTAGCTTCCTTTGGAGCGACAAAACCCTCAGGCTGTGTCCTGTACACATCCTCACTTAGGTTTCCATTAAGGAAAGCTATTTGACATCCATCTGCCATATCTCACAGTTGAAATATGCAACAATAGCTAGAATGATCCGAATAGACTTAAGCATCGCAACAGGAGAGAAGGTTTTATCATAATCGACTCTTTGAATTTGTCTGAAACCCTTCGCAACCAGTCGTGCCTTATGAATGTGAACATTTCCATCCATATCTATATTTTTCTTAAAGATCCACTTGCACTCAATGGTCTTAATACCATCAGGTGCATCAATCAAGTTCCAAACTTGATTATCATGCATGGACTTTATTTCGGATCTCATGGCCTCATGTCATGACTCAGAGTCTGGGTCCACCATCGCTTCCGCATAAGTTTTAGGCTCATCATTATTCACCAATAATACGTCATGCCCATACCTTATAGGCAATTGATGTGGCCTTTTTGATCTGCGTAGGGCTGATGCCTCATCTACAGGTTCAACAACGTTTTGTTCATCTTGTAGAGGTTCAGTAGGAGTTGAAATATTTTCAGATGGTTCCCAAATTTCTTCGAGTTGTACCTTGCTCCCACTGACTCCTTTGGAAAGAAACTCTTTCTCCAAGAAGACACCATTACGGGCAACAAACACTTTGTTATCAACCCGATTATAAAAATAATATCCTTTAGTTTCCTTAGGATACCCCCACAAAGAAGCACTTATCAGACTTGGGTGTGAGTTTGTCAGACGTCAAACGTTTAACATAGACATCACATCCCTAAATCTTTAGAAAAGATAAACTAGGACTCTTCCCAGTCCATATCTCATATGGTGTCTTATCTACTGATTTAGATGGTACCCTATTCAAAGTGAAAGCAGCAATTTCTAGAGCGTAACCCCAAAAATAAAATGGTAGATCTGATTGGCTCATCATTGATCGAACCATGTCCAACAAGGTCCTATTTCGCCGCTCGGACACCCCATTCCATTGTGGAGTGCCCGGTGGTGTAAGCTGTGGAACAATTCCACATTGTTTCAAATGATCACCAAACTCATAACTCAAAAACGGTTGGTCTAGTCGACACAAGCGAAGAACAAGAGTTTTCACAATGGAGAAACTAATCAAACGAAATCCACCAAACCCTAAGGGTGATGGCCACTATGTATAGGAAGAAGAGGAGAAGGGAGGGGTGGTGGTACTGTTCATGCATGAATAGTAACCACATGAATAGTACAGGCTGCCTAGGGTTACAAGGCCTATGGGCCCAAGTGGACTTAGAAACAACATCAGATTGTTTTGACTATTGCGGCATGCACAGAAGGAATTTAGAGGTGGGGGCTAGATCCATTGGAAAGTGGGAAAGATAAGCTTTCCATCAAGTACTCGTGGACCTCCAACGGACTCCGTATGTGAAAGTTATGCATGTTTGAAGTCAGAGCTATCTCCGGAGGCCGAATTGGATTGCACATGCTTCCCTTCATGATCAGCTCCTAAGTTCCTGATTAAAAGAACATCACATGCATTAGGTAGCAGCATATTATTATTAGAAACAAAATGTACTCTTAGAAACGAAGTTACTTGATAGTTCAATTGACGTGCACGAGCTCTGGTGATTGGACCTTGCAAGTTCATAGGTTCAGATCTATTAGGATTGTTGGGCGTATGCATGGAAGTGATGTCCTCATCATCCTCCCCTTCTTGCATTTGAGTCGTCCTCGACTCAAGCTCATCTTCTTCACCCAAATATGGCTTCAAATCTGCAATGTTAAATGCGGGACTAACCCCAAACTCTGCAGGCAGATCAACCTTATATGTATTATCATTAATCTTAGCTAACACCTTGAATAGACCATCAGCTCTAGGCACCAACTTAGACTTTCTCAATTTAGGAAATCTATCTTTGCGCAAATGTAACCATACGAGATCACTAGGTTCAAAAGTTAAACTCTTTCTGCCTTGACTACCAACAACCTTATACTTAGCATTCATGCGTTCTATGTTTTCTTTAGTAGTTTCATGCAGTTTAAGGACAAATTCAGCACTCTTCTTAGCATCGAAATTTACTTTTTCAGAAGTAGGAATATGCAATAAATCAAGAGGAGCACGAGGATTAAAGCCATATACTACCTGAAAAGGGCTCATCTTTGTGGTAGAATGTAGCGATCTGTTGTAAGCAAACTCTACATGAGGTAGACATTCTTCCCACATCTTCAAGTTCTTCTTCAAAACAGCCCTCAACATAGTTGATAATGTGCGGTTGACAACTTCAGTTTGTCCATCCGTTTGGGGGTGACAAGTAGTAGAAAACAGTAGCTTGGTCCCCAATTTCGCCCAAAGGGTGCGCCAAAAGTGACTCAAAAACTTCGCATCCCGATCGGAAACAATGGTATTGGGCACTCCATGTAGTCGAACGATCTCTCTAAAAAACAAATTAGCAATATTTGTAGTATCACCGCTCTTATGACAAGGTATAAAATGTGTCATTTTAGAAAATCTATCCATAACAACAAAAACACTATCTCTCCCCTTCTTTGTTCTAGGTAGTCCTAAAACAAAGTCCATTGAAATATCTTCCCAAGGAACACTAGGCACAGGAAGAGGCATATATAAACCATGTGGATTAAGTCGGGACTTAGCTTTATTGCATGTAGTGCAGCGAGACATGTAGCGCTCAACGTCGCGCCTCATTCGAGGCCAATAGAAGTGCTCAGCCAAAATGCCCTCGATCTTCTTGACACCAAAGTGTCCCATCAAGCCTCCGCCATGTGCCTCCTGTAACAACAAAAGTCGAACAGAGCTAGCTGGAATGCATAGCTTGTTAGCTCGAAACAAGAATCCATCTTTTAACACAAATTTATTCCAGCTCTTTCCCTCTATTCAATTCAGCATGGCATCTGTAAAAGTATCACCTTGAGCATAAAGTTCTTTAATTGTTTCCAAACCAAAAATTCGACAATCAAGTTGAGATAACATGGTATAACGCCTAGACAAAGCATCAACAATAACATTCTCTTTACCTTTCTTGTGTTTGATAACATATGGAAACGATTCAATGAACTCTACCCATTTAGCATGTCTACGGTTCAGTTTACTTTGACTACGAATGTGCTTTAAAGATTCATGATCTGAGTGTATAACAAACTCTTTAGGCCATAAATAATACTGCCATGTTTCTAAATTTCGAACGAGAGCAAATAATTCCTTATCATAAGTAGAATAGTTCAAATTAGGCCCACTTAATTTTTCACTAAAAGAAGCAACATGTTTACCTTCTTGTAGTAACACACCTCTAAGTCTAATTCCACTAGCATTACATTCAAGCTCAAAAGTCTTACCAAAATCAGGAAGTTGGAGAAGTGGCGCATTTGTGAGTTTCTCTTTCAGAAGGTTGAATGATTGTTCTTGTGCAGGGCCCCAATGGAAAGGAGCACCTTTTTTGGTGAGCTCATTCAATGGTGCGGCAATGGTGTTGAAATCCTTGACGAAGTGTCGATAAAATTAAGCAAGTCCATGAAAACTTTGCACTTGCGTGACCATGTTAGGAGTCAGCCAACTCTGTATAGCCTCGATCTTGGCTTGATCAACTTCAATGCCTTGTGGAGTAACAACATAGCCAAGAAACGATACTTGATCAGTGCAAAAGGTGCACTTCTCAAGGTTACCAAATAAACGTGCATCACGTAGAGCATGAAAAACAGCACGTAAATGAGCAAGATGTTCCTCAAGTGACTTGCTATATATCAATATGTCATCAAAATATACCACCACAAATTTACCAATGAAAGTACGCAAAACTTTGTTCATCAATCTCATGAAATTACTAGGTGTATTAGGTAAACCGAAAGGCATCACTAACCACTCATATAAACCAAACTTAGTTTTGAACGCTGTTTTCCATTCATCTCCTAATTTCATGCGAATTTGGTGATATCCACTACGCAAGTCAACTTTAGAAAATAAAATAGAGCCACTTTATTCATCAAGCATGTTGTCTAACCTAGGAATAGGATGACGATATCTAATGGTTATATTATTGATAGCTCTACAATCAACACACATACACCATGACCCATCTTGCTTTGGAACCAAAAGGACAGGAACAGCACGTGAACTAAGGCTCTCGCGTACGTACCCTTTGTTAAGCAAGTCTTACACTTGACGCTCAATCTCCTTAGTCTCCTCCGGGTTTGTTTGGTATGACGCGCGGTTGGGTAGGGAAGCTCCTGGGATCAAGTCAATCTGATGTTCAATGCCCCTAATTGGAGGCAGCTCCGGTGGTACCTCACTTGGAAATACATTCGTCATACTCCTGCAAAAGGTAAGCAACAGCAGGAGACAAAAAAGGGGGCATACTGTTTGTTCTTAATTTTCTAATGTGTGCAATTTCTAATGTAATGGTTGGCACATTCTCATTCATCTCCATCCCATCGACCAAACACTAACTTGTACCATCTCATCCACCTAACTAAACAACCAACCTAAATGGTCCTATCCACTCAAAACCTGGATGGGATCATCCCATTCACCTACATCCATGTACCAAACACACCCTAAGGATCAGGCCATCAGGGTTCTTTCTTCCTCAAGATGTGGTTGGAGGTATCTAGAAGAATAGTATTCCATAAGCAAGAACAATAAGTTGGCAGAGTTAGGCCCTGTTTGGTACAGCTCTTACTCCTAGTTTCTTGTTTGGATCTCGTAGAGCAGTACCAAATACCAAGATTCTCAAAACCACCAGATTCTACTTCTTGCAAGAGGAGCTGTCTCGAAAATAAACTAGCAACGAGAAGCAATCTTCCCGCAGATTCTCGTGAGAATCCAACCTTGTAGAGCGAAAATACCCCTTGAAGTTGAATGTTTTTACCCGCAAAATGCCATCGAACTACCCCTCCCATCCCATCGTGTGACCCCCCCCCCACCATGTACCCCTTCGTTTCCCAACATTCTTTCATAAAAAAATGCCTAAGAAACTATTTTTTTCCACACTTAAATAAGAGTTGCTATAGAAAGACTACATGTAAAATATAGCCACACCTTGCTTTGTTGTTGAGTGCTTATATATGATCACTGAAGCAAATGTGTAGAGCGATTATTTTTTGGCATATTATTCCTTCATTGTCAAATATGACATCTGGAGGAAGTCTAACTTTTCCTTCCATTAGGTGCCAAACCCTCTCTTTGATCTTGCTGGTATTTTGTGTGGACAATTTAATGGTCCATTCTGGAAATTCTTTCTAGCAACTTTAATAGGAAAGGCTATTATTAAAGTTTATACCCAGGTTTGGTACTTTCAAACTTGGTACAATTCCTCCTATGTGGAATTTAGTTTTGAATTGCAATCTTTGCATGTTTTATATCATCTTTGTTAATTCAGCTATTTTGATAGACCTAACCATATCTACAAATTACTTATGTAGACTACACTGGTAATTACTCTCTGTAATAACCGACCTCTTGAATTGGTTAGGCTTCTTTTTTCTATTTTGTTGAATTCGTTGATGACATATTGTATCATCGATGGTTATGTTGTAAGTGAGAAATGCAGCTGATTATTTGTCCTAAGTATGGTTTACCAAGAGACAAATGTAGTGTTTTACCAAGTCCTATGTATGGTAAGGAAAATTGATTAAGCTCGGTTGAGCTAGACGGAATCTAATGGAGGCAGTGTATACCATATTTGTTTCCAGATAGTCATTCCTTTTCATAATGTAATATTTTATTCAATGAAGCCTGCCCTGTGGTACTACTGATAATATTATCGAAGACCAATATGGATTAATTATTCATGTCACCTGCACATTTATGTTGTCTGAGTGGATCTAAACTAAATCATATACATGTCTTATGTCCGAACTAAAGTTAGATGCACACAGGGTTAATACATTCCGATTTCTATGTGTATTCTAATCTAATTTTATTTGGTACTTTCATGTATATAGGTACTTATACTACTTTATTACTCCATGTATATAGCTGCTTTGCACCTCCACTCATGTAACATCCCAAAAATGCCTAAATACGAAAATACGGGATTTTTAATACTTTTTGTGTGTTATCTGTGCCATCCTATTTGCTTGCCTTTTTGGAGGTTATTTTGCTGCGTTTTCTTCTTCTGAATTTTTTTTGAAATAATATATTTTTTAAAACAAATTACAAAACTAGGTTATCATCTCAAAAATTGCAAAAATAGGTTCTGTCGCCGATTCATCGGCGGCAGTTCTTGATTTGACTGGCGGCAGAACCCATACATTGAGGCGGGTTCTGCCGCCATTTCAGCTGGATGTGAATCTATGAATTGTTAAATATAGCAAATAAACTCAACAAATTACAAAAAAAATTTGGAGTATACAAATAGAGTGTTCTTGCTTGTGTAATTTTTTCATAATTTTATCTATTATGAATTTGTCTCTAAAATTTATTTAAGTATATTATTTGTAGAATTTTTAAATATATCAAATGAGGTCCAACAATTATGAAATTTTTCTGAATGCTCCTTACATAGTGTAATTGATTGTGTAATTTTTTCCGAATTTTATATGCTCTGAAATTGTCTCTACAATTCTGAATTTAGGTTTCTATCTGATGTACTTAATTGTGTACCCTTAATTGTTGAGATAATTTCATAGCATATAAAATTCTGAAAAATTACACAAACAAGTACACTATGTAAGGAGCATCGAAAAAAACTTTTCTAATTTTTGGACCTAATTTGTTATATTTACAAGTTCTACAAATAGTATACTTAAATGAATTTTAGAGACAAATTAATAATGGATAAAATTATGAAAAAATTACACAAGTAAGAACGCTCTATCTGAATGCTCCACAAAAAATTTTGTAATTTGTTTTGTTTATTTGATATATTTAAAAATTTATATATTCCTGTTGCCAGTTGAAATGGCGACAGGAACCGCCTGTCTGAGGTTCCTATCGATTCAAGCTGGCGATAGGAACTGTCGCCAGATGAATTGGTGACAGGAACCTATTTTTGCAATTTTTGAGAGCGATGACCTAGTTTTGTAAATATTTTTTTTGAAAAATATTATTTCAAAAAAAATTTCTTCTTCTCCTAGTCGGTGGTGAAAAACATAAACCCTAAATGCGAAAACCATAGAAACATAAATCTTAAAAAGTGAAGTTAACTTAAAGTACTGCAATTTGGAATATTATATGCAGGGTAAACCATAAAGATCGAAAGCATAAAATTCAAAACATAGTACTCTAAATGTTCAAAAGTCCAATTAGAATTGTTTAACAAATATCAGATTTTATCTATCATCACCTGAGAATTTATTAAAGCAACAATCAGAATTTTAGCAAACCTAAAATTACATCTCTTTCTTTCCCAAATTTTCCTTGATTTTTTCTTTTTCCATTCCTACTGTTCATCTAGCCAAGTGAGGCTGAGCCATTTTTTTTTGACACCGAACCACTTCGGTTCAGTGTCGAACTTGGGAGCGAAGAATCCCGGATTCTCTATGCTTCATACACTAGTCCAGAAATAGCTAGTGTACACAATAAACAAAAGTGGATAACATAACCATAAAACGTCATTCATAGATAATAATTAAAGTCTGATACAAAAGGAGCATAAAGCCAACAAGCAAAATACAACGGAAGCAAAAGAAGTGAGGTAGACCCCACGATTCACCACAGGCAATCATCTGGAGGGCGTAGCCCAGTCGTCCAAGTTCTCATATTCCTGATCAACAATTTATTAAGCAAGGTGAGTACAAATGAATGTACTCCGCAAGTTACACCCAATAAAAGATTATAATGCATGCAAGGATTCAACAAAGGGAGGTTTATATGGCTCAATTTGCATAAAGCGACATTTTTTATTTAAATATTCATACTATGTTCTAAAGTAGTTTACTCTATAACTAAAATTCATTTTCTAAATCTCAAGTTTTATAGTCAAATAACATTCATCAATAAGTGGTGAAGGATATCCTCCTATCATATGGCTATCCGCCCAAATTCCCATTTGGATAGAAATCCAAAACCATTTAACAATGTCTTTTGAAAACAAAACCAAAATCTAACTTGGAGTGGCTTTGCTAGCATGTCCTTGACCATGGACACGACTATCGAATAGTTTTACACCATGCAGAGGTGTACTGCTTTACCCACATGGCATGACTTCTCTAGTCTGTTTGGCATCCGTTGATACCACCGCTCATTACCTTAGATAAGCAGTCTAGAGCACGTGACAAGGCCTTTACAATGCGTCATCCCACCGTAGTCTCACCTTGCTAAGGTTTCGCCCCCTTTGGATAGAAACCCGCCGAGATTAGGCCCTCTCTTGCGCCAAGTAGGAATACATAAAAGTAGGTTATAAAAGACACCCACGCAACCGGATGGCACGACCACTGTAACAACCCAAATTTCAAATTTCAGAGAAAATTTAAAACTTAATTATTTTTGTGGATTTTCTAAAATTTTAAAAACTTTTCCTTAATTATTTTAAAGTCAAAACAAATTTATTTGCAAAATCTATTACCAAATTTAAGTTGGAATTATTTTATTTAAGTCCAAAATGTCCTTAAGAATTTCTGTGAATTTTCTCATAATTTTTGGATTTTAATTACTATGTTCTAAAGCCTTTTTGATTTACCAGATTTATTTTAATTGGAAAAACAATTGTAAATCCCCAAACAGTCTCGGGCCAGATTCTTCCTCGGCCCAACCAAACCTCGCGTGCACGCGGCCCGCTCGCCCGCGCGTGTCCTTCTTCAAACCCTCCAACCGTTGGATAAAAAATGAACGGTTCGATCGTGAAGGCACGTTCGGACGACTCCGAACATCCATTTCAATGTGGACCTTCAAATCTGGAACAAACGGCCATAACACCACCAGTTACTTTCCTATTCCTTCTTTCGCTGCCAGGTGGGGCCATCGCTACAGTGCATCGTCTTCTTTCCTTTCTTCTTCCTCTGGCGCTTTCCTTCTTCGCCTGCGTCTGCCATTTTCGCTCATGCTGGACCTTCCAATCCCGGCGCAATCCTCATCAAACCCCCGTAATTCTGCACGCATTGATGACGCCACATCACACCGTGTCCATCTCGGCCTCTCCCTTCCATCTCCGGCCCCAAATCCCCCGAATCTTGCCTCGGACCTGGCAGAGACCTTCGTACGCTCCACACCACCTTGAGCTCGCCCGCGCCCTATAAATAGGAGCCTCGGGTGCGCCTCCCTCTGCACATCTCAACGCCGCCACCCACATAGTCCCTACCCCCTCGAGCTCGCTGGATTTTGGAGTTGAACCGTGAAGCCGAAGCTTCCTGTAATGTCCCAAATTTCGATTAGAGAAAGTATTATTTGGGAGAGGAAAACTTATTTTATTTCGAGTGCATCAAAGTTTAGAGATGGAATTTGGCTCAAATTCTGGTTTTCTTAGCGCGTTTGGACTTTGGGATCTTGGCCCTTGGTGCAGCAGCCCTTAGTGGGCCGGCCCATGTAGAATACAAAAGGAAACCTAAACCCTAGCCATCTTTTATTGTTCCTTGCGCCTGTTGTTGCCTACCTTTGTTCTTGCCCGTTTATGCCATGAAGCTGCCGCTAGGCAGTGCCACTGCGTAGGCTGCTGGCGCTTGACTTCTTTGCATGCACGCTAGCGCATGAAGACCGGTATTGCAGCGTGTATGCGTGAAGGGCTGCCGAGCTTGGATTTTCCGTTGGCCATTCCCTGGTGTGGAAACCTTCGATCCGTGGCGGGTCTTCTCTCGGAGGTAGTGGGCGAATCGGCCGTTCTTCACGGGGTTCACCATCACCGGCTACATCAGTGTCAGGATGACCACCAGCTTCACCGAGGAGGACCTCAAGAACTCCAAGTTCGTCAGAGTACAAGAAGCGGCGGTGAACCCTATTCCGAATCTGTAGATAGATCTGTAGTTTATTAGTTCTGGAGCAGCCTGTATTAGATCTGGAGGGTGCAGATTAAGGTCATCCCGAAACCCATCATTTTGTTATTCCTCGTTCCTGCTTGATGGCGGCATGCGAAGTTGGTTGGTTTCTTGTTGATGCGTCGGATCAGTAGGGTAGCGGCGATCGCGAGGAACGCCGAAAGTGATTTGGGGGAATAGGAGCAGGAAAACAAGGGAAAGAATGATGTTTACGTTGGTTATTGTTGTAACATCTTGATCACTACCTCACTATCAAAGCTATCAACCCTAGACTGTTCACTCCCACCAAGACGCCCAAACCTTAGTCATGTAGTTGTAGATCAGCAGATCTGCTCTGAGATTGTGGTTCCTTTTTTTATTTCCCATAAACAAGAGCATACAAGAGAAGTCCAATTCCTCAACCAACTAAGAGTTGTTTGGTTGGTGTACTTAGTATATTGCTTTCTGGCTGCTAGGTGGTGGTGAATCCCGAGGCTAGAGCTTTCCATCGTGTCTTCCGTCTTACGGTTGAGGCAAGTACAATTGATCTGTCTTGTTTGTGGTTTGCTTCACTTGATTGATGAATACAAAATGGGTAATTTCGGTACTCCTTGTTTCCCTTCATTGTTGTTATACCCTGATTCTTCGATAATGTGTTTAATATACATTCGTTCTTTCTTTCTGTTCCCCACTGAAATGGGTAGTGAAGTCTCGCCATTCCAACATGGGTAAGTACTTTAACGTTCTTAATTATAAAATGTGAATGCCTGATGTGGGTATTGTGTTCCTAAGATCCTTGTTGATATTTGATGTTCATATTCATTCCAAATGTGTTACCTCCATGATTAGAGAGCATGTCTTTTCAATATTCATAATTCATTCTATGCATTCACTATTCATGTTTCATCCACGGGAGTGGATTAATAAGACCCATCAATTCCAGTATGGTCACGTAAGACCTACCATTCCAATGTGGGCAGGTTAGGACACCCGTATGAAATGTTCTTCATACGGGGCTTGGATCCCCGTATTTTGTTAAATGCGGGCTTAGGTGAACACCGACGGGTGTGTCACCAGCAATACCGGTATATGCATGTGTGTAGTCCCTTCATTTCATCCAATTCATTCATTCCATTCATTCAAATATTCGTTCTGTACTTATTTCATATTCTTCAATGATGTTATCATGAACATGGTTGTTGTATGTGCAATTTATTTACTGTACTTGCTGAGTCTCGGACTCACCCTTCCATTGTTTGTTTATTTTAGGTGATTGCTGGCGATGGTCTTATTGGGAGGGAGTACACACTCACATTCGTCCACTTCACCATACTCCAACTTCAATAATAGGGATTAATTCCACCAATCATTCGATAATTAATGAACTGTAATAAATAAATTTGGCTGTGGTTGATAACTTCTTCCCCTTTATGACTTGTTGAGTTCTGCGGAGGATCTTCGATCATCTTTTTGATTTAAATGCTTGAATCCTGATTATATTCTGTGATGTTCATGTTACTTAGTGATTCCTTTATTGACTTGTTATATATATGCATTGGAACCTCGGTATAGCTATCTATCTGAGGGAGGTCTACTAAATTTAGAATTTTATCTTTCGCTTTAGTTGTGTTAGCATGTTAGTTTAGTAGCATTCCACGCCCCTGTCGGACTGGGGTGTTACACTTCCTCCACCGTCAAATTCCGGCACCATCAGCGATGCTCCGACCTCGTCTTCACCACCTTCGGCATCACCGCATCGCCGCGAAGCCCGTGCGGGCCTTCGTTCGACCCGAGGACCACCATAGCACCTACTTCGCTGGAGCCCTAAAACCACCGCCGCCTCTTCGCTCGCCACCGGCAACTCCTTCATGCCCCTTCGCTGCAAGGTAGCCCACCAGGTTTAGTATCACGTTAACTTCCTTTTGCGCACACCTGTGAGGCTCACCGTGGTGCGAAGCGCCAGTGAGCCCCTCACCGGAGTGCTTCCGCTGTCAGGCTTACATGGCACGTCCACGTAGGTGCCATGTCAGCGCCATATTGGCGCTAAATCCCATGTGGCTGCCTACGAGGCGGCCACATTAGCCTCCACATTAGCTGTTTCGCCAAGCCCCGCAATCCCGTTTATTGTGCCATGCACCAGGTTCATCGTGAACTGTTGACCATTCGTGGACCAAGTCTATTGACTTTGGGCCCACATGTCCGTGACCGATTTCTTTTCCTTTAGAATTTATTTCGATCGAAATTCAGTAAATCCCGGGCGCTGACGTCACGTTGTGCAATAATTCGGATTTCCTTTAGAAAAATAATTCTAGAAGTTCTATAAAATCTGGAAATTAGGGTTTCGTTAGATTTAAAACTTCCACGAGCTTGTATTTCCTCGTACGAACTCTGATTTAAGTGATTCAAATTTCTAAATTTGTATAAATTCAAGATCTAGCTAACTAAACTAAAATTATTTCATTTGGAGTTAATTTGAATGTTCATTTGAATTTATTTGAGTTTATTTGAATTTGTCGTATTTTCGCGTATAGATTTCGACGACTACGGAGAGCTAGATTTAGAGTATGAGGACTTCGAGCAAGGCAAGTTATACCATTGATCATGTTGATCCCAGTATTTTAAATTTATTTAATTCTATTTTTAAATTGTTATTGCGTGCATAATTTTATTCAGTTATTTTAAATCCCTCTTTAAATCCTTAGTTATTCCAATTCCTTTGTATAGCCAATTTTGATTATTGAAACACCATATCCTTGTCACCATTAGTAAAAATAAAATACGAAAATAATTACATGCTTAGATACTGCTTAGATCAAAATCTTAAATTTAGGAAGTTTTAGCCAAATTGTTCAAAACTTGTTTCAAATTGAGTTTATGGTATTTTTTTTACCATAGAAAGTTTAGAAAATGATTTCACTTGAAAAATAAAATGAAAAGATGGTTTGGACTTGGGCGAAATGGATAGTTGGTGGGTGCAGGTTTATGAACGGGCTCAATCCGGGTAGGGTTGAGGCCTAGGGGTTATTTTAGAAGTCGCCCAAGTTAGTTAAGGACCAGTCTTTGAGCGTATTTTTTAATGCCTTACCGTACCACCACATGTCTAGAATGGGACAGATTTGGCTCAATAATTTGTAATACCTTAGTGTTATTTGTGCCATGTTATTGTGCGGGTGTCGGTTAGACAGTAGTCCCACTTGGCGCAAGAGGGGGCTTCCGGAGGATGGTTAATTCAATAGAAGTGAAACCTTAGCGGGCGTAAATACATTAAGGTAGAGCATTGTGAAGGCCTCATGATATTTTCTTAGTCACACGCCTTCGGAAGTGTGTATTGGCCGACATTAAAAGCAAATTATCTCTTGTGGGTAAAACTGTACAACCTCTACAAAGTGTAAAACTATTTGAATAGTCGTGTCCACGGTCATGGACATGCTGAGCAAAGCCACTGTTAGTTAGAATTTGTTTTTTGTTTTAAAATGTTTCCAATAGATGATTTGAGAATGGTTAATCCTTGTGGTAAAATTGAGCGGTTAGCCATGTGATAGGAGGGTATCCTTCACCATTCATTCACGGAGGTTATCCACTATAAAATTGTCAATTTAAAATCTGATTTTTAGATATAGAATAAAAATTGCCTTGGAACTTAGTATGAGTATTTAAAATTGGAAATGTTGTTTTATGCAAAATAAACCCTATTAGCCTCACTTGTTTACTTATGCATGCATCATAATTCTTTATTGGGTGTAACTTGCGAGCACAGAAGTTGTGCTCACTCTTGCTGAATAATCTTTATTCAGGAGAATACTTCTATCAGGATGGTGAGGAACCAGATGTTTAGGCCTACGCCCCTAGACGATTGCCTATGGCACATTGTGTGGCCTACTACTACTTTGCTTCCACTGTGATATTTGTTTATTTGGCCTCAGGCCCATTTTGTAATAAACTCTGAATTATATTAAATAAAAGCGTGATATGATTGTGATGTCACTTTTGTATGACCGTGTACACTAGCTATCCTAGACTAGTGTATGAACACAGAGAATTTGGGATCCTTCGTTCCCGGGTTCGACAACCACGATGAAACATTGCAAATTAGTTAGCCTGGTCTCGCCCACACAAGACATGTGGTAGTACAAAGGGGCTTAGCAAGATGCGGCTCGAAGACCGGTCCTTAATTAACTTGGACAACATCCCATAAAACCCATGGGCAACGGTCATAGAAATGACTCGATCCCGTGCATCAACGTGCACCATCCAACCATCCATTTCGCCCAAGTCCAAACCAATTTTTATTGTGTTTAACAAGTTAATTCATTTCATAAATTACTATGGTATAGACATATCATAGTACTCTTTTAAATCATAGTTGAACTTTTGGCTAATTCCCCAACTTAAAGATTTTTGAGCTAAGCCTTAACTAAGCATAGAGTTTTGCAACATGTTCTAGTTCATACTAATGTACCAACTAGCTTTTATCTGTGGTATCAAATGGTGGATGAATCAATATTCAAGTTTGGATGTACAAAGGAATTAGGAATAACTATAAAGTTAAAACAGAGATTTAAATTACTTGAATTAAAATACACATGCAATAATAATTTAACAAGGAATTTAAATAATTTGAAATATGGGGATTCAATATGACCAAAGATGTAACTTGCCTTGCTCAAATGCTTGAGGATCTACTTCTTCGCAAAATTCGGGTTCACCGGAGTTGTCGAAATCTACACTAGAAGACGAAGCAATTTCAAATAAAATTCAAATGAATTCAAATGAACTCCAAATCAAATAATTTTAGTGTAGATAGCTATATCTTGAATTTAGAAATTTGAATCACTCGAATCGGAGTTCGAACGGAGGAGAACGGGCTCTCAGAAGTTTGAAAATACATGAAATGGTGAAAAGGGGAATTTTTGGAATTATTTTTCTACAAGAAAATGGTTGGGCTACTGACGGGTGGGCCTCGCACGGGTGGATTGGGTCCACGGGCGTGCGCTGGTCCATGGTGGACCCAGCTCTTGGCATAGGGTAGTGCCACACGGGTTGGGCCACACAAGTAGAGGCGGCCGAGTGGCGCTGAGGTGGCGAGGAGGTGGTGGCCACGTTGGCGTAGGGACGTTGGCGCTCCGCGCCACGGCGAGCCTTGACGAGGGCACCGAGAGGGAGAGGGAGGCGAGGGGAATCCAGGGTGCACGGTTTTGGCGACGATGAATAAGGTGGTGGCCGACGGTGAGCGGAGGAAGTGGCGGCGGTGGTGGTTGAAGTCGACGATGTGGCTCCGGTGGTGGCCTGGCAGAGTGAGTGCGTGCACAAGATGGCCCACACCCGTGCCATGCCGACGGCGGAGGTGGAAGCGGTTGAGGAGCTCCCACGGCAGCGCTAATGGCGGCGGAAGAAGCTCCAGTCAATGAGCTTTGACGGTGAAATACGACGAGGTGAGGACAGGAGAGAGAGAGGGAGTTGGGGGGAAAGAGAGAGGAGGTTGAGGGGCTCCGGGGGCGCTCATTTATAGAGGTCGAGGGGGAGTGGGGAGGGAGGACGATGGCATAGGCATGCCGTGGAGCTTTGGGCACAGGGCATGGCGCGGGCCGCTCCGTGTGACGGGGGCAGTTGGAAGGGAAGAAAATGGAGGGAGCGGTGGTGGCGGGCCCATGACATTCAATCGTGCGACTTGGAGGAACAAAGGGAGGATTAGTGGCGGGCGGTAGCTTTTTGCGGCGGTGTGCAGGCGTGAAGTGGTGTCATGGGGCACCAACGGGTGGGAGGAGGAAGACGATAGGGGAAGAGGCCGACATGTGGGGCCCACCTGTTGGTAAGGGTGAGAGAAGAAAGGCGCGGACGGGCTAGCGAGCGGAGATGGGCAGGGGATTGGGCCGCACAAGAGGAAAGAAGGAGCGGGCCGAGTGGAAACCAGCCCGTTAGCCGAAAGAGGAATTTTAATGGATTTTTTATTAAAGAATTTCAAGAAATTGAAAAGGCTTTTTAAAAAATAGAAAATTAAGTCAATTTTTTAAAAAAAAATACGAAATTCCTTGAATTATTTGGAACTTAATAAAATTATTTATAACTTAACTTTGGCTTTTAATTTTCCAAATAAATTATTTTTGTATTTCGAGATAAAAAGAAAAGCTCTTTTTAAATTCCAGAAAAACAAGAAAATACTTAAAATACCCTTTTTGACTTTAAATTCAATAAAGCCCAGGAAAATTCAAATAAACCAATTTTGAATTAATTGAATTTTGATTAACTCATATTAAATTGTTTTTATTTTCTAAAATTTCAAGTTTAAGCTTTAAGTAGGGTCGTTAATAGCAATCAGAGGGGGGGTGAATGATTGTTATCCCTAGCGAAAGCTTTTTCCTCAAATCCACTGTCATCTGATTGTTCAACCTCCTTGAATCCCGTAGCACCTCACGTCGGCCAGAAATTCTACCGCTAGCAGCACCAATTCTCATCACGCAGCCACCACCACCAAAACGATGCTTCACATCCAATCAAACCGAAACCGGCTGCAATTGCCTGCCGTGCGCTTGCCCTTAGCCTGCAATAGCCTCCACTGCTAGCATCCAGTAGCGGCAAAAAGCACGCGTCAAGCCGCCGCCTAAAGCTGCCACTTGCACACCATCACGTCCAAGCAAAAGCCTTGAGGAGAAACAATGCTCGGCCGCCCCACTCTTAGATCGGTTTTCCAGGAGATAGCCCTAAAAGCCGGTCGAGCCGCCGGCCCTAATCACCTCAACATAAATAGCTCTAGAACTCTATACGTGACACACATAGTCACCTAAACACCCATATATGGCCCAATAGTTCTAGGGCCCAATACGTGGGCTTTTACACCAGATTACACAGACAATTTTGGACACCCCAAAATTATCACATGTCGTAGCCTCCAGACCATACCTCCGTAGCTCCAACACGCATCATCCATCTTTGATCTCCATGCACCCCAACTCAAGTCCGACCGTCTCCTCTAGCATCCTCGACCCTCTGGACCATGACTTCGCACCAAGCCATCTCCCGGTCATCGCCGTAGACCACGATCGCCTCCGAGTTACCCTGCACATGCAAAGACCAAAACAATATATCTTCCCGGCACAAGTTCTTTCCAACTTGACCGACATAAATCCACACACACCACATGCCTCAATATATATATATATATATATATATATATATATATATATATATATATATATATATATATATATATATATATATGTATGTATGTATGTATGTATGTATGTATGTATGTATGTATGTATGGCATGCTTGAAGCATACATCTTTTCAATTGTCTCTTTCTCTTTTTTTTTTTTTGATAACATGCCAAATTGAGTGAACATTAAAAGATTGCAATAAGAAACATATGAGCTTCATATCCAAGATTTAAAATAAGATTCACAATCAAGCTAATCCTTTTCAATGAACATCACAAAGTACTAACTATAATTAATCCAGTCAAAGTATTCCGCCATGTCATGCTTTAGTTTAAATGTGGCAAAGTAATTAAAACCAATCATGATCAAAGCTACACAGTACATGAGTAAATATGATAACGAGAGCTCTACACCTCATTTGTTTTCAATGGCTTGGACTTGATGAATTGTTTAACAAGTATAATAAACAAAGCTTCTGAAATTTTAAACAACAAGCTCCCCTTCAGAATAAACCCATAGGATGCAACAAACCCAATTCACTTTGCAAATAAGATCTAGGAATCCAGTACTGAGATACACAATATGGAGGAACAACAACAAAACTAGAACCAGCACCACGTGTGCGTGCGCGATCAAAACGCAAATTATGTGAATTAAATCCCAAACCAGTAAGTGAAGCAAATTTAAAGCCTTCATAAAAGTCCTCTAAAAACCTAGCTTTCGCATTAGTTCTAGGGACAACAAAAGAGGTTACACGTTTTTGTCTTAAGGCATTCAATCTTTCCCTTTTCTCTTTCTTAACACGCCTAAAGCAAAATTCATGCAAGTGCCCATCTCTACCACAATAGGTGCTATGAAATTTAACATAATTAGAATTCCTTTGAGATGATGAGCTAGCACCTACAACATTAGCAGAAGAGCTTTGCACAAAACCAGCAGATTTAAAAATAATTTGTTTTGGTTCAGATTCTACTTCAAATATTCCAGGTTAAAGAAGCTTAACAATCTTAGGAGGATTATTCTTGACATGCACAACAAAATTAAATCCTAGACCATGATTTTTGACACTCACTTTTGACTTGTCTAGGATCATATTCAAATTTTGCTTGCCGAAGGAAAATCTCTCTAAAGTGTCCTTAAGATACTCATTTTTTTTAGCTAGAGTGGGACAAGTTGTGCATTTAACAGATTTATTCACAAGATTCTTAGAAGCACTAGACTGAGCCAATCTTTCTTTTTCAGCAAAATCATTAAGTTGTCTAGTCAAAACTTCTATTTCTATATCAAGTTTAGAACAGTTAGAGCAAGAAGATATCTCATGATAAAGCATCTGTTCAATTGTTTCCTGAGATGAATTAAGTCTAGCTTCTAGCAATTCACAATTAGAGCAAGTTTTAGATTGAACATTTAAAATACTTGATTCTAAACATGTAGGAGAACTAAACTTGAGCTTTTCAATTTCATCATTTGCAAGTTTTAACTTTTCATCACAAGAATCATGTGCCAATCTTAGTTCATCGAGTTTAGCAGTTACATCCCTAGGTTGAACCAATGTTGATGCATTAATTGTTCTAGCAGTCTCCAACTCAGAGTGTAAAACTTGACAAGACTCACAAGATTCATTATCAGGAATAGAAGCTCTAAGTCTATCAATTTCAGAAGTTAAGATTTCAACGAGACAATTATTTTCTTTCAGTTTCTTTTTTGTCTTTTTCAATTCAATAGCAAATTTAATCAAACCATTTTCAAGCTCATCATATGATGGTTTTACCTCATCGGGATCACTGTCATCGTCGCCGTTGTTGTCGTTTCTTGCCGTGAAGCACATGCCCGTGAAGTCATCATTGTTCCTCTTCTTACCTTTAGCATCATCATTGTTGTGGTGGTCGTCGTCAAAACTCTCATATTCCACATCACTTAGATCAAGATGCTTGATAGCTGCAAGAAACTTTTCGACTAATTTCCGACAGAGATTGTCACCCTTGGTGTTGTTGTTCTTGGATGGCCGACGACGGTAATTCTTATCTTCCTTGACCACCTTCCCCTTGAGCTTGGGACACTTCATCTTAATGTGACCTGGCTCGCCACACTCATAGCACTTGATCGAACTTGACACGCCACCTTGCTTCCTCATCCTCATATTGTTGAGTGCCTTGTATGACCGTGAGGAGATCAACTCCAAATCCTCTTCAGGGAGCTGTTCGAACTGTTCCTCTGAAAAAGAAGATAAAGCAGATATAAGAAAAGAACTTGACAAAGCAACCTGCACGGGGTTAGTCACAAGAGCTAAAGATGAAGGTTTATCAATCTTAGATGGCAAAGCTTCCATCTCATAGGTTTTCAATCTAGAGAAAAGATCATCCATGGTTAAAGTATCTAGATCAATAGTTTGATTGATAGTTGTGACAACCATCAACCACTCAGAACCTAAAGATCTCAAAATTTTAGTTGCATTATCTTCATCAGTAGGAATAACATTAACACCGCGCAAATTACTCATTATTTTTTTAAAACGAGCAAAAAGATCATCAATACCTTCACCAGGCTTCATAGCAAAATTAGAATATTTTTTTTGATAAAGATTTTTACGCACTTTCTTAATTTTAGTGGTTTCTTCATGATAATCGCAAAGAGTTTTCCATATTAAGTGGGCATAATTAATATGAGCTACACAATCAAATTCTTTGCGAGAAATCCCTTGAAATAACAAGTTACGAGCTTGAGCATTTAAATGAATATGTTTTATTTAGATTAGTAATAGTAACAGGTACCTCATAAGGACTAGAAACTTTATTCCAAACATCATTACCGTGAGTCTCAATATAAGCTTGCATACAACACTTCCAAAAAGCAAAATCAGTACCATCTAGTATGGGGAGATGATTCACATACCTCTCTGACACCATAGCAACCTCGCTCTGATACCACTTGTAGGATCGTTAATAGCAATCAGAGAGGGGGGGGTGTGAATGATTGTTATCCCTAGCGAAAGCTTTTTCCTCAAATCCACTGTCTTCCGATTATTCAACCTCCTTGTATCCCACAACACCTCACGTCGGCCAGAAATTCTACCGCTAGCAGCACCAATTCTCATCATGCAGGCGCTGCCACCAAAACGATGATGCGCATCCAATCAAACCGAAACCAGCCGCAATTGCCTGCCGTGCACTTGCCCTCAGCATGCAATAGCCTCCACCGCCAGCATCCAGTAGCGGCAAAAAGCACGCGTCAAGCTGCCGCTAGCACCTCACGTGAAAAATCAAGCTACCGCCTAAATCTACCGCTTGCACACCATCACGTCAAAGCAAAAGCCTCCGGGAGAAACAATGCTCGGCCACCCCACTCTTAGATCGGTTTTCCAGGAGAGAACCCTAACAGCCGGTCGAGCCGTCGGCCCTAATCACCTCAACATAAATAGCTCTAGAACTCTATACGTGACACACATGGTCACCTAAACACCCATATACGGCCCAATAGTTCTAGGGCCCAATACATGGGCTTTTACACCAGATTACACAACCAATTTTGGACACCCCAAAATTATCACATGTTGTAGCCTCCGGACCATACCTCCATAGCTCCAACACGCATCATCCATCTTTGATCTCCATGCGCCCCAACTCGAGCCCAACCATCTCCTCCAGCATCCTCGACCCTCTGGACCATGACTTCGCATCAAGCCATCTCCCAGTCATCGCCGTAGACGACGATCGCCTCCGAGTTACCCTGCACATGGAAAGACCAAAACAACATATCTTCCCGGCACAAGTTCTTTCTAACTTGACCGACATAAGTACACACACACCACATGCCTCAATAAACATCAGTACCCAACATTGTCAATTATTCATCAACTAAAATATACTAGACCTAGCCACATGGTCTAACACTTTATTAATCCAATAAACCAAATGGTTAGTTTTTAATTGAAAATTTTCAAAAAACCTCGAAAATCAGGATGTTACAAACCTACCCCCCTTAAGGGAATCTCGACCCGAGATTCAGACTTGGTCAGCAAAAAGGTGGGGATACTCTGCTTTCATATCTTCTTCTTGTGGTCAGCAAAAAGGTGGGGATACTCTGCTTTCATATCTTCTTCTCGTTCTCAGGTGGCTTTTTCTTCTGAGTGGTTACTCAATTGGACTTTGCACAAACAGATGATTTTGCTTTTGGTAACGCGTTCTGCGACATCAAGTATCTTGATTGGCTTCTCCACATAGGTGAGATCCTCTTGAAGATTGATGCTCTCTAGCAGGGTTTGTTCTGTTGGAACTCGAAGACACTTCTTCAGCTGGGACACGTGGAAGACGTTATGAACTGTGGATAAAGATGCTGACAGCACTAATTGATAGGTGACTTCACCTCTTTTTCCCAAGATTTTGTATGGTCCAACAAATATTGGTGCGAGCTTTCCTTTGGTCTGAAATCTTCTTACTCCTCTGAGGGGAGTTACTCTGAGATAGATAAAATCTCCTGTTTCAAAGGATAAATCTCTGCGACGATTGTTAACATAACTCTTTTGTCGGGATTGAGCCACTCTCAATCGTTCTCTTATTAGTCTTACTTTACTTTCAGCATCCTTAATCAATTTAGGTCTGAAGAATTGATGTTCTCCGACTTGATACCAAAGGAGAGGGGTTCTACACTATCTGCTATACAATGCTTCAAATGGAGACATTTGCAGGCTGGCTTGATAGCTGTTGTTGTACGAGAACTCTGCATACGAAAGATTCTGATCCTAACTCTTTCCATAGTCTATAGCACAAGTTCGAAGCATGTCTTTCAAATTTTGATTTACTCGTTCCGTTTGTCCATCTGTCTGGGGTGATATGTTGTACTAAAGTTGAGTCTGGTCCCCAAGGCTTCATGCAGGCTTTTTCAAAATCTAGATGTGAACTGCGATCCTCTGTCGGACACTATCTTTTTGGGTACTTCATGTAGACAAATGATCCTGGCCATGTACAACTCTGCTAATTTATTGCTTCTGTAAGTGGTCTTAACTGGTATAAAGTGTGCCACTTTAGTCAAATGGTCAATCACAACCCAGATGGAATCATATCCCGATTGGGTCCTATGCAATCTGGTGATAAAGTCTATACCGATTTGTTCCCACTTCCACTCGGGAATTGGTAAAGGCTGCAATAAACCAGCGAGTATTTGGTGTTCTACCTTGACTCTTTGGCATACATCACACTGTGCAATAAATTCAGCAATCTCTCGCTTCATACTGACCCACCAATACTTTTCCTTTAGATCCTGGTACATCTTGGTAGTTCTCGGATGAATAGAGTAAGGTGATTCATGGGCTTCCTTCAGAATCAACTGTTTTGTCTCTTGGTGATCCAGAACACAGATGTGGTTACCGAACCAAACGGCTCCATGCTCATCCTGGAAAATGCCGGGGCTTTGCCTCTTCTCATGTTTTTCTTGATTTCTTTAATGTATTCATCTTCCTTCTGATTTTCTCTTATTTGACTCTGGGTGGTTGGTTAAGCTTCCAAGGTGTTTGCACAACCATGGTTAACAATCTCTAAATTCAGATACATCAACTCTTCATACAATCTTGGTTGACTTTCCTGAACCATCATAGTGTTGTAGTACCCTTTTCGACTTAGACATCTGCCACTACATTTGCTTTGCTTGGATGGTAATGGATTCCAAGGTCATAATTTTTTATTAGTTCTAACCATCTCCTTTGTTTGAGATTGAGTTCCAACTGAGTGAAGATGTACTTCAAGCTTTTGTGATCCGTGAAAATCTCACAGCGATTACTGATGAGGTAATTCCGCCAAATTTTCAAAGCATGCACAATTGCAGCTAATTCCAAATCATGCGTCGCGTAATTTCCTTCATGAGGCTTTAATTGGCGAGATGTATAAGCCACGACTTTTCTTTCCTACATCAACACACATCAAAGGTCCTGACGAGAGGCGTCACAGAAGACCTCAAAGTCCTTATGGATGTCAGATAAGACTAACACAGGTACCGATACTAGTCTTTTCTTTAATTCCTGGAAACTTTGCTCACAGGCATCTGTCCATTCAAACTTCTTTTCTTTCTTCAAAAGCCGAGTGATATGTCTAGCGGTTTTAAAGAAAGCTTCGATTAACGTTTGGTAATACACAGCTAAACCAAGGAAACTCCTTACTTTGATGATGGTCTTGGGTTGCCTCTAGTCCATCACGGCTTCAACCTTTGCGGGATCTACTGCAACTCCTCCTGCCGACACGATATATCCGAGAAAAGCTACTTGGCTTAGCCAAAATTCACTTTTACTGAATTTGGCATAGAGCTGCTGCTCCCTGAGTCTTTCCAAAACTGTGTTGAGATGCTTCTCATGTTCTTCTTCATCCTTTGAGTAGATGAGAATGTCGTCAATGAATACGACCACAAACTTATCCAAGAATTTCATGAATACTTTATTCATCATATTCATGAAATAAGCTAGTGCATTCGTCAAACCGAATGACATCACTGTGAACTCGTACAGTCCATATCTTGTGGTGAGAGCAGTCTTTGGTATGTTTTCTGGTCTGATCTTCAACTGATGGTAACCAGATCTTAAATCAATCTTGGAGAAAATACTTGCTCCTTTCAACTGATCAAAGAGATCGTCGATCCTGGATAACGGATACTTGTTATTGATTGTGACTTCAATTTGCTTCTTCAATTCTGCCAACTCATTTGCTGGCAGTCTGTAGGGTCTCTTTGAAATTGGAGCCGTCACTGGGACTTAATCAATTAGGAACATGATGTCCCTATCTGGTGTCATACCGGGTAATTCCTCAGAAAATACATATGGGCATTCTTTTACCACTGGAATATCTTCTAACTTTACTTCTTTCAAACTGGTCAGGATAGGACTTTCTCTAACAGAGGTCTCGGGTCTGAACTCTACTTCAATTCCTTGTTCATTGGTGAGGGTGATAGACCTATTGGTACAGTCTATCTGGTCTTGATTCTTGGCTAGCCCATCTATTCTGAGAATCACATCCAATCCTTAGGATTGCAAGACTATTAAGTTTGCTAAGAAAGGTACTCCTGATATTTCCAAGGTAAGGTTTGGGTATAGGGAACTAGTCCTCATTTCCGAGCCCAAAGAAAGGATTAACATAGGGTTAACTAAAGGAGAGATAGATAACCCATATTTTCCAACAAACTTATTTCAAATGAAAGAATGCGAAGCTCCTGAGTCAAATAAAACTAATGCTGGTACTGTATTGACAAGGAACGTACCAAGGACCACATCTGGTGAAGTCTGAGCTTCTTTTGCGCGGTGGTGACGTGGGCGTGAAGTAGCGACATGGGGCACCAATGGGCGGGAGGAGGAAGACGACGAGGGAAGTGGCCGACAAGTGGGCCCCACCTGTCGTTGAGGGTGAGAGAAGAAAGGCACGGACGGGCTAGCACGCGGAGATGGGCCGAGGATTGGGCCGCGCATGAGGAAAGAAGGAGCGGGCCGAGCGGAATCAGCCCGTTAGCCAAAATAGGAATTTTAATGGATTTTTTATTAAATAAATTCAAGAAATTGAAAAGGCTCTTTAGAAAATAGAAAATTAAGTCCAAAAATTTCAAGAAAAAATGCACGTAAATTTCTTGAATTATTTAAAACTTAATAAAATTATTTACAACTTAACTTTGGCTTTTAATTTTCCAAATAAATTATTTTTGGATTTCGGACAAAAAGAAAAGCTCTTTTAAATTCCGAAAAACAAGAAAATACTTAAAATAATCTTTTTGACTTTAAATTCAATAAAGCCCAAGAAAATTCAAATAAACAAATTTTGAATTAATTGAAGTTTGATTAACTCATATTAAATTGTTTTGATTTTCTAAAATTTCAAGTTTAATCTTTATTAATCCAATAAACCAAATGGTTAGTTTTTAATTGAAAATTTTCTAAAAGCCTCGAAAATCGGGATGTTACATTCAGCACTCAACATCACCTTTCTTCTCCGTCCTTTTCCTCAGCCAAACCAGCGCAACAGTCACCATCTCTGTCTCCCCTTGGCGTTGCGCTTAGTTCCTTCTCTCCCGATGACACGCTCTGGAGCTACTCGCCATGTCACAGCCATGCGAAGGCGTCGTTGTCGCTCATTCATCATAGCTATGCTGGCGTCGCGTCAAAACCATTGTGCTACCAAACAACATCAAGTCCACCATTGAGTTCTGCCAGTGAGAGCATCGCCTGCCCATGCCAGCCGAACCCCCATCAGCTCTCCACCTGCTCGCCATGCGCCCAAGCCGTTCACGCCCTGGCACCCATGCATGCTGCCACACCGCGCATCGCCATCCCGTGTGCACCCATGCCAGCCACCCTCGGCTCCTCCGCCCTCCATGCTTATAAAATACCTGCATTGAGCCGCCTAGCCCCCTTCCCAGCCTCTCTTCCCATCCCTGCCACTTCCCCCTTCTCCACCGAGCTCAAGAGCTCAAGGCGCCGTGCGTCCATTTCGGCCGCCGCGCCCGTCTCGTTGTTCCCGGCAGTCCGATGAACCCCGTTGCCGGTCGAATGCATCATGGCATGTTCTAGGGTCTCCTGTACTCGTCCCCTAACTCAATTTTGGCTTCCACCTGCAGGTAGCCGCCACCGGCTCCTTCTTTCCCAAAGCTGGCCAATACCGCCACCTTCATTGCCCCTCATCGCCTGGTGCACCTCCGGTCGATTCCATTGTCCTAGAGCACCCATGTGCCTCCTTCGATCTTCCCCAGGTACCGATTGAAGCACCCCCTCACCGTAGCGCCGCTACCACGAAGCCCTTGCCGCGCCGCCGGTGGCTCATGTCGCTGGACCACCTTGGACTTCCTCTTCCCCGACCAACTGCATAGGTGAGTTCCCCTCAGCACTCTAGAGCTCACGCTCGCCCCCGTTTCTTCCCTCTCCCTCTTCGGCACCACCGCCCCGTCTTCCCCTCCACGCCCAGCCGCCTCTCACCGCCGCCCAGTCACCCCTGTTCACTCTCAGCTGCACAACCACCACCCGCAAGACCGCCTCCTCTCCCCGGTTCCGCTTTGCCCCCCACATGGCCGTTGTCGATGCCTTCCTCGCCGGCGACGAGTGCCACCCGAGCCACCTCGGCGCCTCCCCTGTTTTGGCCATCTTCACAGTCTCTAAGCTGTCTCTGTGTATCAGTGATAGGTGGGGGCCCTCTGCCCAGCTCTCTTTGGCTGCTCTCTCTATATGTGTGAATGAACCTATAATAGTGAGGGCCACTTAGATTAGTTAGCTATTTAGAATGTGTTAATAGACAACTTAGCTAATAGATGTTCATATAGCAGATGGTGTGCACAAATAATGTTAGCTAATGCACATGACTAGTGATTAGGGGTAATTAGAAATTAACAGTGGCTTGAGAGTTTAACTGACAGTGGCCATTCAAGTAGAGGACTGGAAATAGGGTTGATTAATAGATGGATAGTTGCGAATATCAAATAGGCATTAAGATAAGGTGATAGTTGATTAGGGGATTCTTTATCCAGTTGGAGACTCATGACCATCAGTGATTAAATTAAACATGCCAGTGACTAATTGAAATGTGTCAACTGTAGATAAGTTAAGTGATATTTCATTACTTGGCCCGCTAAGTTGCTTCCTAATCAAAGTAGTTAGTACCTAAGCCTTTAACTTGAAAGGTAAGAATGTCAGTAAGCTTTGTTATAACATAAGTCTCAATATTCCTGTTTACATACACACAACCACGCATTCATGTTCGAATGACCAGTAAGCCCACGGCCGATAGGTAATGCCTTTGCAACGTAGTTTAGGGTAGTGAATACTAAGCCATGGGTATAATACTAATAACAATGGAGTCAAGTCGATTAGTGATTAGTAAGATTATGCAACCATGTTTAGACATACACACATGATCTAACGCTAATAAACCCTAGACTATTGTTGCAATAATAGAGATAATAATTGAACCAAATAGTTAATTGGAATAGTAAAGCAATTAGGTAATAATCAAGTTCCATTAACATAAAACCTTTGTCTAGAAATACCCAAATGAACATAGGGTCGTATGCCATGACCTAACAATATCATGTCTAGGGTTAGTCTTAGTTTAGTAACCCCGTAAGGAGACACATTAGTTCACATATACTTAGGACATGGAATAAGTAAGGGAGTAAAAGTATATGTGTAGTCATGTATGTCAATTAACACATGAACCATGCTAGTAGTGGGTTAAGCAACTAAGTGTGTCCTCGATGTTTAGAGAAAAATGCCAAGTAAAGTGTAGTAGTGACAAAACCCTAGTAGAGGTTAGTAGTGGCTATGACCTAGCATTGTGCTAGTGATAGTAATCAAAACAATATGATCGATCACTAAGCAAAGGCCAGTAAGCGGGAGCCATAGATCATGTAAGGTAGTGATTTACTAAACTAGAGGTAGACATTAAGACATGTTATAGATACGAATCAACCTAGTATGATGAGTTTACTTTAGTCTATGCCAAACCACACAAATAATGAAGCTAACTAGAGATCACCTTAAATATGAACCCAAACCCGTAGACGCTCCTGATCTAGTGTTAGGTTGATATCTAGCCCATGCTTGGAAGTTCCAGCTAAGGCTCATGGAACTTCCTTGATAACTATAAATCAATAAGAAAAACTATCAAATGAACTAGGTCCCATGTGTCGGTGAGGCTTACGTCTGCCCAGAGCGAACCTCGCACTTACGCATAGGTCTCACCTAACTATCATGGAACTTCGTCAGTAAATAGGAAGAAATAACTAAAAAGATCATTAGAGCAATGATTATATGTTCCCTACTGGGTAATAGAAGTTCATCCACTAGGCATCACCTAGGCTCTAGCCACCATCCACTGCTATCTGTTCCTAGTGATCGGACAATTCGTGTTTCGAAGGGTGATCTATCCCATCTAAGTAAACCGATGAGGGATATTTGTATGAATATTCTCTCTATCCCATTGGAGTCTGAACTCCTTTGAACCACTGGACTTCCCGAGAGCTCGATCTCTCTCGCCCTCGCTCCGGATCACACAAGTTACCTAACCATAAGCCTGGCTATCAACCAAAGATCCCACTACAAGACCAAACGAATAAAGTTTGGATTTATCTACTTTGGTCTAAAGTATTCCCTTCATTCCAACTGTCACGGAATGTAATTCATTCCATCTGAAGTATTTTCTTCATCAACTTCTTTGGTTATACTTTGTCTGTGTAGTATTTCCTTCATCAACTTCCTTTGAAAATATTTCGTCTGCAGTATTTCTTTCATCAACTTCCTTTGGATATACTTCGTCTAAAGTATTTCCTTCATCAACTCCACTAAGTATGATTAGTTTCATATGGAGTACCTCCGTCTTTCAAGATATCTTTAGATGTGTTTACATTCATTCAAAATATTTCCTTTCGTTTGAATGTCTTTGGATTTATTGGATTTCATTTGAATGCTTTCAGACGTTCTTGGATTCAATCGTATTTTGCGTAGTTAGAATCTGAAGCTACAATGGAACATCAGTTTGAGACAAACCAAGGACAATATTATCAAAACCTTTAGCAAGGACAAGACCGAGGTTATTAGTAATATTAAGTAAGGCGAGTCAATACTTTGATCATTTTGCACCTACCTTTGAAATGCAATTATATTATTTTAAAACATGAAATTGCATTGCTATGATTTATCCAAATATGTTGGTCTAGCTCGTAGCTACTATCCTAATGGTAATTGTGTATAACTTGCAGTCCTTGAACTTGGACACTGTCCTTTGTCACCCTAGAATTAATGGTTTACATACTAGTTAACAAGTTTATATCTAAGTGTCATGCTTAGTCTTGCTTAGATACATTGTCATACGGGCATTAAATTGCCTAACATCATTCAACAAAATGAAAATGAATTTGGGCAGTCGAGGCTGGAGCTTGGCTGGTATGTTGGACTAGAAAGGTATTTTCAAAACAAAGGAAAACCCAAAAACATATTTCGACTCGGGTGGCTGGAAAGAATGGCTGGTGCCAGGTGCATGAGAAAAAATAGGTATCTGGATGTACCGCCCGAGTCAATTAAGGACCAAATCTTGTGATGACCTCTCGTGTAAAAATAGTGCAACCATAAGTCTACCATGTGTACGACCTGATTGATTAATTTGTTTGTCTTAGCGTTGCTCTCATCATCCCGCTCATGTGGCATGTATTATAGTGTTAGTGGACAACCACTCTGAGGTGGCATGACTACAATGCATTAGAAACCACTACGGTGCAAAAAGGGGCTATAGGGTGTGGCATGCACTCCAGTGTTAGTGGACAACCACCCGAAGGACGGAGTCCGAGGGTGGCACGATTGTATTGCATTAGGAAACTACCCTCTGTAGCGAAACCTAGCGGATGAGGTTGCGTTGGGTAGGGCATTGTAAAGGCCTTGTGATAATCAACTTAGTCGCACACCTATGTAAGTGTGTCAGGGACAATATAAGTTGATTGTCTCTTGTGGGTAAAGTGTACGAACTCTGTAGAGTAAGAAAACTATCTAGATAGTCTTGCTCACAGTCAAGAGCGGTGACGGGAACTTGCTTGAGTTAGCTTTTATTTTTGTACAACTATTTGTCAGTGGAGTGAGAAAATGAGATGAAACATAGAGAGTGGGATGGTCTGGTCGGGGACCAGTGATAAGTACGGGATATGACCCGAGAAACAATATGGGATGGTATAGGAGATGAAATCTCCACTAGTACTTTACAACAAAACTCAGTTTATAAAAACTTGTGTTAGTTAAGATACTAAGTCTCAGGAATTTGCTACTACTTAATCTATTTCAAACAAGTGGCTTTATGCAAACAAAAGAACCACAAGTAATTCCTTTGATCAGCCTTGTATATTATATAACTGCATTATGTGTGTTGGCTTACGAGTACGATTGTGTACTAATGCTCGCTATTTATATTCTTTTAGTCAGTAAATATAAAAGAAAGTTGCATGGACAATTATGAGTATCAATCAAGACTGAAGATCAAGAAGCCCATGAACTAGGTCGCAGACCCCAGTCGATTCCATATGAGTATATCGTGAGGGATTCCACATGTTATATTGTTATTTTACTTCCACTGTTGATTCTTTAAAAGGTATTTGGCCTGGTCAGCCATTCTGAAAGATAAAACGCCATAAGATATATTTACGCATTGTTTATTATTATACAATAGTTTTACATTTTCATGATATATGTTGATATCTAATGATGTAACTGTGAGCACTAGCTACTGATCAAGGGACTGGTGTTGTGAACACAGATGATTCTAAATTGCAAATTTAGAGTCTGACAACTCACACTGTGCTACTCCGAGCATAACGATGGATCACTCATCAGCGGAGTCACCCAGTGAACCGGCGGGCGAAACAGGCGAAACATACACATCCATGGATATAGATAACCATGCATGTAATTCTTTCATACATTTCGGCTTTACCCTGTGCCTCCAAGAATATTACTTTGTACCAATGATTATTCCAGATTTTAGGCCTCACTGTAATCCTTTTATACCTCTTCGCTAGGCACAACAAATACAAAGTGAAGATCTCTGTTTAATCCAAAGACAGTTATGTTGCCAGCTCCGACAGAGCACAGATAACATGGTTCTCACGTGATCGATCTATTTGGGACTATTTTCAAGCATGAGTTTATTGAAGACAATGAACACGCCGATGTGCCCGTAGTAAGATTTATGGTTCGTTCTCCTATTTTGATTTGCACCAAATGAGCTGCATCGTTATACAAAGATTCGTGTCTTTCACATACACAGTCCATCAAAAACCTTTCCTATTAGATATTTGTATATTTTGATCGACATATTTTACTAGAATACCTCTTAAATTTTACTGGTGTTACTCGCCTTAGCCTACGGGCTCACGTATTGTTCTTTTTCCCAAATTACATTACACACATGTAAAGAATCTAGATCCGTCATTATGTGTTAATAGAGTATTTTGGGAATTAATGATAATCGTCATGTGAACTAACAATTTTAATGAGTTGGTAAAACAGGTTAAGTCCTATGATGATGAAGACTTTCAGTGGCGTAGTGAGTTGATTATCCTCAAGTCAAGACTCGGGATGAAGAATGTAATCATTTGTTGATAAGCATCAAAACAAGATCCTGAAATAAAGAAGATCATCATGTGTTGATTATTATCAAGTCAAGAACTCGGACTTGGAGCGAAGATGTTTGACATCAAGTGATCACTCCAAGATGGATGCTCAATGCAAAGGTATGACTAGTATAAACTGAGGTTATGTTCCTAGTCGTTTTACCAGTCTCGGTGTTTGGTGTGGAGACCAGATTGCTAGTATAGGTTGTCGTACTATTAAAAGGGGTCTTGACTAGTAGCTTGAGGGTGTCATGTGTTGATAGCTCCTAGTGCTTGCTCTAGCTCTTCTAGGCACGATGCTATTATTTGCAAATATGTTTTGCAAATAGTTGAAGCTCGTGAATTAACTCCTTGCAGCATGAGACTATAGTTTGCAAATATGTTTTGCAAATGGTTGAAGTCTATGTACCTATTCCATATGGCATGATCTACAAGCCGACAAATATGTTTTGTAACTTGTTGAGAATCTTGCATGCATCCCTTGATTGCATTACGTATGAATTTGCAAATGTGTTTTGTAAATTTGAGTTGAAGCGTTTTGTGAAATAAGATTTTGTCATCTTGTCCGGACTGACCGCAGTGGGTAGCACGGACTGACCGTTACCTCGGTCTAACTTGGGCGGTCGGGTTTTTCCAGAGAGCTTCTTTTCTCGCTGTTGGTTATCTGGACTGACCGTAGTTGGAGGGCCGGACTGACTGGACCTCTGGGTAATTGGCGTGGTCAGCTTTTTCCAGAAAGGGTTGTTTTTTGGGGGTCTTGCTACTTATTCTCTTTGATGGACTAATCGTAGTGTGTTCACGGGTCAAACAAGAACCCCGAACTGACCGGTTCGGTCAGCTTTTTCCAGTAGTATGTTTCTTCTGGTTTGGATTTCTTTAAACCCGGTCTGACCGGACCTTGAGTGGGCAAACTGACCGGACATGGCAATAACGAATAGACTCTGCAGCAATAATTACTACAAAAGTTACCATTACACAGTAGTCTGGACTGACCGGCCTTTCGCCTGTGGTCTTACCGGCCTTACTGCCTTTTGCACAAATTCTCCTCCAACGACTAGTTTTTGTGGGTGGGTGTATAAATACCCCTTGTGGCCAGTTGTAGAAAAGGTGCTGGTGTCACTTTCATTCCCTTAGAGCAAAGAGCAAGTCCTCTCCTCTCCTTTGTGCATATGTTGCACTTAGTGAGCTTAGAGAGTAAAATCCTAGTGTATGTGTTGCGTTAGGTGTTGTATTTAGTATCCATTAAGCTTTGACATTTGATTCGTTTAAGTGTGCGTCTTCGACTTGTTACTCTTGGTGTTTGCCAACACTAGACGGCTTGGAGGAGTTGCGCCAGTGATCTTCTCAAAGAAGGTTGTGAGAAGACCCAGGCGGTTGTGAATAGCTTGGTTCTCACCATCTCCGGAGTGGAGGAAAAGCAGCCTCGAGTGGATTCAAGATGAAGGCTAAATTTGTGGAGCAGGCCCAATTCGTTTAGGCTTACCTCAACGTCAATTAGGGAAAACTTGCAAGTTTCCGATCACCACAGGAAAATTTTCAAGTGTTCTTGTGGTTTACTTTCTTGAGCTTTACTTTCTTGTAATTTACGTTTATAGAATTAAATTGCTTGCTTGTCTATAAAGGATTGCAATCATTGTCTTAGTCTTAGCTTGTTAGTGCACTTAGTGAAAACTAATTGATTTAGGTTTTAACTGAGCAAAACCGAGTTGATTTACAATTCTGCCTAAAACTCGGTTCTAGCTAAAAGAAATTTTAAAACCGCTTATTCACCCCCCCCCCTTTAGTCGGCCTCCTCGATCTTACAACATGCAAGGTGATCAAAGCAATGATCTATATGGTGAGTCTTCAGAGATGATACAACCCCCTATATTTAGGAAAAGAAAAGCTACAACATAAATCTTACATAAAGCGATCGTATTATTAGAGTTGTCAATTTTATCTAACTTATAATTAGTTCTTATTCTTGGTAGGTTTATAATATTGAATAAATATAAAGACACATGTTCATAGCAGAGATCCCTAAATCTCTCCCGTCTAGCCATCCATTCATCAAGTATTGTCTATGACAGTCCCACTCAGATGATAGCATGGATAAAAAATGAATAAACCTTGCCAACATATCAACCAGCTCCTACATTTCTAAGCATTGTTACACTCTGTTGTTCCACCATGCTTTTGTGTACATAAGAAAAGCCAGATTATTGAACCACTTTGCAATCACCGACGTAGTGTAGCGCGCACTTTTATCCTAGTAATCATTACTCATGCACGACGGACGACGCTCCGAGGGACCTCTAGTACGTACGACAAGCCGACTGTGGCAGGTTTTTGGATTGTTAGGTATATACGCACTTTTGTGACTATTATAATTCCTAAAACAATAACTGAATCAACAACATCATATATACTTGGCATATTTGGGACTATGAATAGCAACAAGATCATCAACTCAAATATATCTATCTCATATATATACACTAACAAGGCAAAGCCTAGAACAAAAACGCTACTAACAAAAGTAGGCATCAACATCACCACATGACAAATATCTAGGAAGCGAGGCCTAGCCATATCAAATGATATTACCGCGACTTACAAAGAATCGCTCCGACGAAGGTCGCGGTAGAGTCTGATGCGAAGAAGACGATGCGCAGAGGATGATGGAGAAGAAGGAAACCGTGAGCATCAGCATAACGCTTCTCAAAACCTAATTCGCCCTAACCCGCAGATCACGAGGACGCCATTTGGAGGCCTTTGCTCGCCCCACGCTTGCACGCCGAAGAAGGGATGGAGTAGCCAAGGTTGCGCAGCACAGAGGAACAGGGCTCTCTATTCTGGGTACTGATCTCTCTCTCTGTTCTGTTCTCAAAGAAGAGTCCTCACTAGAGAATCGCTCATATAGAACTAGCAGCAAGCAAAAGAAACCACCCTTATTACTCTGTTTTAAACACAGTTAAAGCACACCATGAAAGCCCTATTGAAACAGTGTATTCAGTTTCCAGTTTCTAATTCGTATGCATGGTTTTGAGGTACAAAAAGAAGCTGCAGCTTCACAGCCAACCGGACACGAAATCGCCAGACCATTCACGCACACGTTGCGCGTGGGCGGGCGATGGCATGGCGAGGTGAGTGAGCGCGTGCGTGTGTTCTTCGTTTCCTTGCTTCAACTAGGTAAAACCAATTCCACCTTATATATTGGTATCCTCCCAACTAGACTAGCTATATGGTACTAAACTTCCCACCTTCCACCATACATAAGTGGGCCTTTAGGATTTTCCTAGGATTTAATTAGAATATTGAATGGGCTAAGCCCACAACTCCAACAGGACGCAAGGGCCACAAGTCCACAACGTCGTGTGGAACCGAGTTGCTGAGTGCTAAGGTTCCGAGGGGCAGGAAGACGACCATCACCACATTAGGAGAACAGGAGAGACCAAGTGGTTAGTGTCCCTGGGGCGATACTATTGGGGGGCTGGGCATCGTGGCGTTGGGAGAGGTGCTAGGGTTAGATGTGCTCAACTATGCGTGCATGTCTATGGACTGGGCTACTCGTGGGCTTCCAGAGAGGGTATTTTTCGAGTTTTGGTTTTTCTGGTTTTCAACCAATTTTTGCGAAGAAACCGATAAGCTTAGAAACCCAATTTCCCTTTATTGTACCGAATACCGATTACCGGGCAAACTGAGATGACTGATTCAATTCGGTCGGTATTTTCAACTCGGTTTGATTGATGCAGTATAAAAGTGCACAACCCTATGTAGACCCGTTTGCAATGTAAGAATTTTACATAAAACTAGTGTTCCCCTAGGTGCGGCGCTAGGTGCACCCCCGCCGCCGCAATTCGGGGCAAGTTGGCGACTTGGGTGCTGGGCTCGCCTAGGCGGTCAACGCTAGTCCAAGGTGGTCCCAGGCAGCTCTAGGCGAGCAAGGTAGCGTAGCTCCAGGCAGTGCTGGGGAATATGCAGGGTGGAGACGGAGGGGGAGGAGCAGGGGAATATGCATCACTCACAGGAGTGCGATGAGGACGAAGTAGAGCACGACGACGAAGGAGTACTTGACGGCAGCGGCAAAGATGTCACCTTTGATTGGGTGCTAGGGAAGGGACTGAGGGAGGGAGAGAAGGGAGGGAGGCGCCTGAGGCTCAACTACTCGAGGAAGATGATAGCGTCGAGCCATCGAGTCGAGTGTGTGCACTAGATAGGCCTTGGGCCCTTGGCTACATCCAGCCCAATAGAACCCACCAAGTAATGGAAAACCCTAGACGGGATGAGCCCCCACTTCATGTGTTGCGTGCGGTTGGCGGCCGACACACACGAGCGGGAGCGGCAAGAGCGAGCGCAACAGCGGGTGGCAGACCAAGGGGAGTGCGCCGCCATCGAATCCACCTCCCCCGTCGTCGATTCTTTCTTGCCGCCGACCGAATCCACCTTCCCCGCAGTCAAATCCGCCTCGCCGCTAGCCGAGACCACTTCCCCTGCCATCGAATACAACTCCTTCGACGTCGATTGTCCTTCCCCGTCGCCGACCTTGACCTCCAGGCTCCCACTCCGCTGGTACCATCACTGCTCCCACTCCCTCTCTGTCTCTCGTGTTGCTTCTCCCCTTGTGCGCTCCTGACTAGCATCTAGCGTCTTGGTGAACACTGCATAAAACAATTCATTTCTTGTAGTAGTCAAGAAAAAATCCCACGTTTCAAATGAGACCATAACGTGCAGGCACGTCGTTGTGCCACATTGTTGCGCTGATCACATTTGCACTGAAAAACTTATCTCCTTACGTGAGGGCTTTGGTTTCTTAGTTACCTGATCGCGATCCGTGGAGTGATCGGATCGAACGACTCTGTTCTTTAGGTCAGTATAGACACCTGAGATTGTATTTGCTCATGGACATGGGTGTCCGTTGTATGACTGTGCAGCCTGTAGTGGAGTGGTCCACACTCCACAGTAGGCACGGGGCGCTAAGCCACTCACTCTAGAGTGCGCTGCCTACCGTACCTCTTCTGTTCTAGTCCACATGGGTAGTTACGAAGCCTGTTTGTCTTGGCGCCATTTCAAAAGCTCCAAAATGTGACGTTCAAAGGGAACGTGGTTTTTGCAACAAAAAAAAACCTTCATTCTTCTCTCCTCTCCCCTCCTCCCCCTCTCTCCCCCTTCCCCTCCCAGATCCAGTGGCGATGAGGCTCGGGGCAGCCGGATTTGGCGCCGCCGCCGCATGGAACGCCTGGATCCGACGGTCCCAAGGCTCGGCAGCATGACTTGCGATCGACCGAGGACCGCATCGGCAAGGCTGGGTGGAGCAGAGGACGGCGGCGTCGCTCAGTCCGGAGGATGGCGATGAAGCTCGGCAGCGTAGGGCACGCGGCGCAAGGAGGAGCCGGAGCTAGCACGTGTGTGGGCTTGCAACAGGACAGAGCCAACGGGGCTCGCAGCATGGCACCGTGGCTCACCATCGGTGGCGTGGGAGACAATGCCAGCGTGGGATGATCGGCAAGACGGCTCACCATGAATCGGGAGTGAAGGGAAGTTAGAGGGAGAGGTGAGGGGAAGGAAGAGAAAGAGAGTTTTTTTTTTTGCAAAATGAACGGGCCTAAATTTTGACGCACTTTGAGTGGCGTAAATAATGTGTGCAGTCGTGTGTGTGTGTGTGTGTGTGTGTGTGTGTGTGTGTGTGTGTGATTTTTTTTGTCCCAAAGGGCAAAATCTATTTCTCCCCCTGTACCTTTTGTTGGAGATATTAGAGTTTAGGTAAGAATCCATGTCGTGTGCGAGTAGGACTGTAAAATTAGACACTATAAATAAAGGGTGTGGGGATCCCAAAGGACACATACAATTATTCTCGAAATATAACATGGTATGAGAGTCATCCCAATCCCACAAACCATAACCCTAACCCTAACTGTCCTTACCTTTAGCCGCCGCCGCCGCCGTTGTCGTTCGTCGTCATCCTCGTCGCCTCCGCCTCCTGTAATCAAGCCACCATGTTGCCTCTCAGGTGAGCCCAGGTTGCATCTGCGCCGGCGGCGATGGAGAAGGAGGGGAGCGGATCTAGCGGTGGAGGCGTCAGAGGTGAAGAGGCTGAGGAGGAAGAGGAGCACGCAGGAGGTGACTGCGGCGAGGATGAGGAAGGAGGCGCGCTCGAAGAGGAAGGTATCAGGGAGGAGAAGAAGGTGAGGGAGGCAGAGCTACGTGGAGTAGGCAGGAGTTGGCGGGATCCGGCCGGAGGCAGCGACATCCGACCGCCCATGGCTGGATCCAGGCACAGGCGAGGAAGACGAAGGAGAGGAGCTTGTGTGGGGCGGCAAAGGCAGCGCGGTCCGGGTCACGGGCGAGGATGACGAGGAAGGTGGAGCTTGCGTGGGGGCAACAAAGACGATGACGGAGGAGAGGCCGAGAGCTCGGTGGTCACAGAGGAGCGGGGGATGGAGAGTGTAACGTCCCAAAATCTGGCTTTTCAAAAATCTTTTGAGTAGTTTAGGTCCCTAGAAAATTTTACCAATTTTATTTGAATAAATAAGCTTAATTGGGAATTTTCCTACATTAAAATTATTTAATTTGACTAATTTAAACATCAATTAAATAACAAAAACCTATGTTATTTGTCTTCCTTGTGTTTCAAGGAATTTTTGGCTATTTTCTGAGATTTTCTCGGATTTGTTTGCTATTTATTTGGTCTTCTTGATTTTTGGCCTTTTATTTAATTTCGAATTTCCAATTCTGTTTCTCTCTCCTCGCTACGTGGCTGCTACAATACCTCACGCTGTTATTGTTCATCTTCCTCCACAACTGAATAGCCAAGAGACCAGAAGTTGTACGCAACAACCAAAATCTTTCCAGACTCATATCTTCCTCCTCGGTGCATATAAAAGGAAACTGATTGCGTCCAAACGTCCGTCTTGGTCTCCTCTTCCATTCCCTCAAGTTGGTTTCCTCTGAATCATCCTCATTTCTTCGCAATCTGCAAAATATCGAGTTCCAACTGAAGGTCTTCTCCGACGAGTTGCGCCTCCATCTGACATCCCCCAGCCGAACCGTCTGCGGCGTTGAGTTCGCATCATCGTGTTCTACGTCATGCTTCTATCCTCTTCACCTGAAGACCACCAGTTCATCGTCGGCCATGTCGAGCTATGTCACTGAAATGCGTACGTCAAGTGCCACGCCTCCTCGGTGAGTTTTTCTAAAATCCAATCACGTCATCTCGTGTCCCTCATCGATACCTATTTTTTCCATCTTTTAGATTTGAGTTTCATCCACCGTGCGCTGAGAATCTGGCGTTCTCTCTCCTCTTGACCGTCTCCCTTCTCCGGTCAATTACTCCGCAACCGTTGATCCCCTACCTTCAACTCCACCACCGTTGGGTTCGCATCGCCGTGTTCTACATGTCATACACTCAGCCGTTTTCTAACATTTTTTGGAATAGAATATTCTGAGAATATTTCGTAGACCCAATTGTCAATTTCTCTCTCCCTTTTCCTTTTTCATCATTTCATGTGAATTCCAATCTTCCGATAGCTCATTCTTCCACATATGAACTCCGATTGAACCCATTAAAGTTTCTAAATTCATATAAATTCAATATATACCTTCTAGTACCATTAAATTTCAATTAGGAGTTTATTTGATTTGTCTTTTTGAATTTTGTTTGTTTTGTGCTTTCTCTCTCGTTAGACGTTGAAGTCCCGAAATTGTCCAAAGGAGCTAAAGGTCAAGGAAGTAGAAGATCAAAGATAATTAAGATCATCATTGCTATAGCAAGGCAAGTTGTACCTTTGATCATATTGAACCCAGTTTCTAAAATTATGTTGATTCAATTATTGCATTTACTTTAAGTATTTATTTAAATATTTTAGGATTAGCTATTCACCCAATTGATTATATTCCACCTTGCCTATTTTATTACCTTGATCTTTTGTCACCCTAGTTTGGTTAATTATTAGTTGGTATTACATAGCACCAACGTGGGTTGGTTAGATACGAGTAGATTGCTTAGCCATGCAACGAGTCAATCATTATCATCTGAGTTGCAAATATAAACTTGACTAAGTGATTATAGAACTTTGTGTAAAACTGTGTGTGTTGTGTGCTATTACTCATTGATGACATGTGTTGCACTTAACCAATAGGGTGGAAAAAGATTTAGACTGAGGCGAGTGGTGGAAACTCTGTGATATTCTGGAGCTTTGTGCTTGGGATATATGATTTGTGGTTACTTAGTTAGAAATTGGCAGTATCGCCTTAGTTAATTAAGGACTTAACTTTGTGCGCCATTGAACTGGGTCTTTCGTACAGCCACATGCCTGATGGGACGAGCCTAACTTAGTAAGTTATGGATTCTCGATATTGAATACTAAGGTAGTATGTTAGGCTCTGTGCTAGCGTGGTGGTGTGTTTCTGTCTCCGTGGCGATTCACATCACGGGACGGTTCGCCACTTCCCTGTCCAACGGTGTGCGTTGGACTAACTTTCTCCGTGAGGTTGGTGCCAGTAGTAAAACACATCGGGAGTGTCAATTGTTGAGAGAAAGTTTCGGAAAGGTTTTGTTGTGATCAGCAGCTTTGATCCAATTGATTGCATCTTGTGGGTAAAGTGTACAACCTCTGCAGAGTGTAAAACTATTCGAATAGCCGCATCCGCGGTCATGGACATGCTCGGGGATTTCACACGAGGGATAGATTTCATAAAACTATTGCGAAGGGTCAACTGTGTGAGATAACTTACGCAGCTGTGTGAAAAAAATTGATTAGGCTTTGTGTCTTTGTGAAAATACTTGTTAAACTACTATTGTTTAATTGTTTTGAATTATGCTTTCAATCTATTATTTGTATTCAATTGCAAATACAACTTTATTGCAAAATAACCACATAATCCATTTCCTTTGGAATAACACATCATCTATATTTGTATTATGTGGTGCAACTTGTTGAGTACGGTTGTGTACTCAGTCTTGCTATAATCATTCAGATAAGGCGGGGGAATCGTCAGTCAACAAGGTCTACTTCAAGGATCATGGAGAACTAGGTCACGCTACCCCAGCCGATTGCCTGTTGCCAAATGGATGGGCTTCACTGAAGTTATTCCGTTACCTTCCGCTGCAGCTTAATTGAGCTATTCGCCTTTTGGTGCATTAATTGTAAGCTTTGACCTTAAGGCTTTTACTCTAATATTTATTATTATTTGCCTATTTATTAGTCATCTTTGTATATGGAAATGATATTTTATTGATGTTGCCACTGTATGCACTAGCGTGATCCTGAACTAGTGATACACAGAGGGTCCAGAATTGCATTTTTTGATCCCGACAGAGAGGTAGGAGGACAAAAAGGGGAGAGGAACCGAGACTGACGCTTGGGGCTCATGCTTAATGTAACATCCCAAAGTTCTATTACCAATTTGAAATTAATAAAATATTATTTTATTGGATTTTATGAGTTTTAAAAGAGTTTTAATTCTTTTCCGGAATTCCCTATATATTTTAAATGACAAAAATATAATTTATTGAGTTTTCTGGGTTTTTATTGGATTTGAAGTTAAAAGGAAAATTTTAATTATTTTCCTTGAGTTTTCTGAATTTTCCAAATTAAAAACTATTTTTATTTATTTTAAATCCAAAATAATTTATTTGCGAAAATTAATTACCAAAGCTAAGTTGGAAATATTTTATTTAAGCCCAAAATGTCTTAAGGAATTTCTGTGAATTTTTCTAGAATTTCTGGACTCTATTTGCTATTTTCTAAAATCCTAAAGGAATTATTTATATTTTTGAAATTATTAAATCACAAAAATCTGGTATTCTTCTTTTGGGCCGAAACCTATTTCTTCGGCCTTTCTTCTTTTTCTTCCAAGGCCCAGCTCGCCCGGCCCAGCTTCTCCATGCAGCCATTCCTCCTCTCTCTCTACCAATGGGCCCCAATAGCTAGTATTTCTCCTCCACGCGCCCTAGCCGCCATGACCAGAGCTCGCCACGCCCGTGCTTGCATGCGCGCCACGCCACCCCGTCGCCCATGCCGCCGGCCACCTCGCTGCCTCCACCCGCTCCCCTACTTTAGCATCACCGAGTCGGCCTCATCCTCCCTCTCCATCTCTCCTTCTACCCGCCGATCGAGCCCCCTACCGTCTTTCTCTGCTTAGTCGGTGCCGCCCCCAGCCCCTTTCCTCGGGCTCCGCCCCACTCCACGAGTCGCCACCGAGTCACCATGGCCGTCCGCTCCTCCGGCGCTTCTTCGTCACCACTCGCCGGACGGGCCACCACCGCGGCCCCTCCTTCCTCGTGTCTGCGCCATGCCCACTCCCGCCGCTGACCAGGCTCCCTAACGCCGGATCCGCCTCGATCGCCACCTCGAAGCGCCGCCGCCGCCAACTCCTCGCATGGGCATCTAACGCACCCGAAGCGTTGTCTCCTTCGGTCTTCACAAGATGGCGCGCCGCCGCCACTGTCGTCTCCGCCTCAACCGGTGAGCATCCTTCCGATTGCTCTTGCATCTAGCAACCCCTCACCTCCCTTTGTTGATATTTGCAGCTCAAGTCCTCTCCCCCATCCCGCGGCGTTGCCGCCGTGGAGCACCCGCCGTGTCGCCATCAGCTCCCGCCACCCGGCCACCACCGGCCCCCTCAAGCCATGAAGCTACCACCAGGAGGACCGCCTCCCCCTCAGCAACTCATTTTGGGCGTCCACATCGGCTCACCGCCGCCCCCTCGCCACCGGCACAGTGTGCCCGAGCCGCCCCCTGGCTTCCCTGATTCCCCCTGCTCTATGTTGTGTTTTTTCCTTTCACTGTTGTTGTGACTGTCTCTCTGCAGGTGGGCCCTCCCTCTATCTCTGTTGCTCTTTGATGATGCAAATTGTATGTATGAATGAGCCTATAACAGTGGAGGCCATCTATATTAGTTAGCTATTTAGCATGTGGTAATATGCTACTTAGCTAATAGATGATTAGATAATAGATAACAGATAGTGTGCTCAAACAATGGTAGATAGTGAATGAGTCAAGTGAGTAGGGGTTCACTTTAAGTCGGTGAGCAATTGACAGTAGGCTCATTGGATTAAATTAGTGTATGCACATTTTAATAAGAATGGTTAGAGTTTGAATGAATAATTAGTTAAGTTAATTGTTGTATCAGATAAAGCTAGGTTGAAATATCAATGTCAGTAGGGCTATTTGTCCAGCAGTATCTTAGGAGTAAGCAACACATGGATTAGTTAGCTATTTAGAGGCTATGAGTAGATTAGTTAGCTACTGAATATCTCCATTAGCCATTTCCATATTGAGCTAGCTATAGTCAGAACAAGCATAGTAGTATCTTGTTAAATCGTATCATTAGTAAAGAAATGCAGGTAGCTAAATCAAGTTAGTGGACAATTTAACATTGTTAAATAGTGAGTGAACCTTGCAGTTGGCTAGTAGTGCTAATCGGTTAGCAAACGTTGTAGCATATAATGGTGTGTCAATTAGTAATTAGTGACCAAGGTTAAGTACATTAAAATCAATTAATCAGAATAAGACAGGGCTAATAGAAATGATTAGTTTGTAGCTAACCAAATAGGGCATTACCCGTAAGTTAGATTGTAATTGAAAAGTGTCAGAGTTAAACAAATGATTGCATAAACAAATTAAAGACAATGAATTGTGAATAATCATATGATCATTTTAGGTCATTGATAGTATGTTAGTTCATGTAACTTCACTGGATCCTCCATCAGAAGTTAATTAGTAAAATAATTAGGAAGTAATAACTAAAATAATTATAAGAGGTTTGATTTTGACTGTATGATCATCGTGGTTGTATACATAGAATGCCTGGAGAGAGTGTTTGTGAGTACTAGATGGCCTGTTAAGGAAAACAACATCACCTAGGTTCTAGGTATCATCCATCATCATCCGTTTCCAGTGGCAAAACCATTCGTGATCCGAAAGCATATCTGAGAATATTACCTAACCAGGTAGTCTCTCCTATATCGGTAACCATTGAGAAATGTTCCTGCAGACATTCTCTCTCCCTGTTAGATTTATCTACTTTTGTCTGTAGTATTTCCTTCATCAACTTCTTTTGATTATACCCTTGTCTGCAGTACTTCTTTCATCAACTCCCTTTGGACGTACTTCGTCTGAAGAATTTCCTTCATCAACTCCACTAGGTAAGATTAGTTTCATCTGAAATACTTCCGTCCTTCAAGATATTGTTAAATATGTTTATTTATTGTCCGAAGTATTTTCTTTTATTTGAATATATTTGGATTTGGTTTGGTTTCGCGTATAGATTTCGACAATTCCAGGAAAACCGAAAGTATTTGAAGAATCATATTTCGACGTCGTTTAAGAACAACAACTAAATAAGCAAGGCAAGTTACATCCTTTGGTCATATTTGATCCCAGTATTTCAAATTATATAAATTTTGTTTTAAATTATTATTGCATGCGTATCTCTATTCACTGTAATTTAAATACCTGTTTTTAAAATTATAGTTATGCCTAAATCCTTTATACTACCAATCTTGACATTGAAATAAACCTACCTTGACACCTTAGATGAAAATCTAGTTGATACAATAGTATGAGCTAGAACATGTTGAAAAACTTTATGCTTAGTCGTGCTTAGACCAAAAATATTGAATTTGGGGAATTTTAGCCAAATGTTCAAATATGATTTAAATGAGCTTATGGTATTGTTTTACCATAGGACTTTTGCAAATGATTTTTGAAAAGTGAAACAAAATAAAAATTGGTTTGGACTTGGGTGAAATGGATGTTTGGCGAGTGCAGGTTTATGCACGGGCTCAATCGGGTATGATTGAGGCCCATGGGTTTTTGTTGGAAAGTCATCCAAGTCAGTTAAGGACCAATCTTCGAGCCGCATCTTGCTATGCCCCACCGTACTACCACATGTCCTAAATGGGCAGGATCTGGCTAACTAATTTGCGATGTTTCACCGTGGTCGTGCCATCCGATTGCGTGGGTATCTTTTATGACCTACTTTTATATATTCCTACATGGCGCAAGAGGGGGCTTGATCCGGCGGATGGTTCAATCCAAAGGAGGCAAAACCTTAGCGATGCGAGACTACGGTGGAATGGCGCATTGTAAAGGTCTTGTCACGTGCTCTAGACTGCTTACCTAAGGTAGTGAGCGGTGGTACCGACGAGTGTCAAACAAACTAGAGAAGTCGTGTCTTGTGGGTAAAGTTGTGCAACCTCTACAGAGTGTAAAACTATTCGAATAGCCGTGTCCACGGTCAAGGACATGCTAGCAAAACCACTCAAAGTTAGACTTTGATTTGTTTTCAAAAGACTTTATCGAATGATTATGGATTTCTATACAATCGAGAAATTGGACAAGTAGCCATATGATAGGAGGGTATCCTTCACCATTCTTGTGTGAATGTTATCTGACTATGAAACTGAGAATTTTAGAAAATGAATTTTAGTTATAGAATATCTGCCTTGAAACTTAGTACAAATATTTAAAGAAAACATCGCTTTATGCAAAATAAACCCTATAAGCCATCATTTGTTATAGCCTCATGCATTATAATCTATTATTGTGTGTAACTTGCAGAGTACATTCAGTTGTACTCACCTTGCTTAATAAATTGTTTATCAGAGGAGAAGGACTTCACAACTACTGAAGATCTTGACGACTAGGCCGCTACTCCAGTCGATTGCCTGTGGCAGATTAGGTGGGCTCTACTACTTTTTCTTCGTCTTCTGCTGTGTTCATCATTGTTGGCTCGTAAGCCTTTCTGGTAATAAAACTCTGTCTATTATTCAATAAATGTGTGACATGGATTGTTATCATTTTGTTTAACTGTGTACTCTAGCTACTGATCATGGGACTAGAGTGGAATGCACAGAGGATTTGGGAGAGTTAATCCTAGGTCCTTACACTTAAGAAGCGCTCGGGCTTGGGAGAGAGAAGCTTAGGAGGTGCTCGGGGGCTCGGGAGAGAAAGAAGCTCGGGAGGTGCTTGGGCTCAGGGGGGAAAGAAGCTGGGAGCTGAGAAAGAGAGAAGAAGATAGAGAGACATGAGGTGCAGGAGGAACAAGGAAGAAAAAGAGAAAAGAAGAAAAAAAAGGAAAGGGAAAAAGGAAGGGGGAGAAGAAAAAGAAAATTATTGGGATCTAGAAGATGAGGAAGGAAGAGGATGCTGGTCGAAGTGGTTGTCCTACTGGTCTATTGTGCTGGTCGAAATGGTTGTGCTGCTGGTCTATCTATTGTGTTGTTGATGATTGAGGTGTTGTTGTGATTGTGGGAAAGACACACAATATAGTTTGGTGATTGGGATGTGTAGATCGAGAAGCTGTTAGGATGTGTTTGCTATGTTGGGGAAATGAGAGAGAGAGAGAGAGAGAGAGAGAGACTGGAGTGGTTTAGGGTATGTAGAGAGGCATGGAAGACAGGGGAGAAGACTGTTCAGGCAGTGGCTTTGGTGGTTGTGCTAATGGTGGTGTTGGTGGTAGTCTCGAAGGTGGTGTTGATGTTAGAGTTGGTAGCAAAGGTGCTCATTGAAGTTGGTGTTAGGACTAGTAGCGGATGTGTTTGTGGTGATGTGTTTTTGGTGGTAAGTGGATGGTGGTGGTGAGTTCGATGGCGTTGATGAGCTCGACGATGGTGATGATGAAGCAGGAGCTGGTGATAGCTCTAGCAAAGGTGGAGATGGTGAAGGCTATGTCGAGCGGCGGTGGCAGCGATGGTATTGGTGTCGTGTGGTGGTGTTGGTATAGGTGCCAGTGATAATATTGCTAGAAAGGTCCAGAAGAGGATTGAGACTGGAGTCAAGTGTAATGGTATGTGGTAGAGGTAGAGGTGGTGGAGGCCGAGACTAGAGGTGTGTGGGCAGAGGTGATGGAGGCCGGGGGTGGTTGGGGGCATGGGGGTAGAGGAAAAGGAGGTTGAGGTTGGGGCCACTGGTAGATGGTGTAGATGGATTTGATAACATCCCTGGTAGTATTGGTGGTGAGCAACTTTTAGTCTTTGTGGTGGTATTAGCTATAGAGTCAATGGTAGGTTTGGTAAATTCTAGTAATAGTATTGCAATATGTAACATGATGGACATGATTGTTATCTAATGCCCATTTTGAGAGGGAGTATTGGAGATATTAGAGTTTAGGTAATAGTCCAAGTCATATGCGAGTCGAACTATAATATTTGGCACTATAAATAAAAGGTGTGAAGATCACGAAGATACGCAATTATTCCCGAAATACAACACCTTCCAAATCCAATCGCTTGCTTTTTGCTATCCCATGCTGTCCTGACTCCTGACATAAAAAGAAAACTTCTTTGAAAAATCTCTACTAGACTGAGTACATTTGTATGGGGGTTTAAACTGGACTGCAATAACTATTGCCTCGCACTTCATAGTTCTGATGACTGACTGTGAGCATCTCACTTTCAGACTTCACAGTGAGAGTATACCAATTACCAGAAAAGCAAAACAGACAGAGTCAGTTCCATATATAGCTTCTCTTTGTCAACAATACTACTTACTACTAACGGACAATGTAATTTGCACTACACCAAGTGTTTATATTACTTTAGTTTCAATAACCAATTAGTTCGCTGGGTCTTTGTCGGGACCCGAAAATGCATCTTAGGAACCCTCTGTGTATTCTGAACTAGTCCTAGATCAGTAGCTAGCTCACACAGGAAACAGTGATTAAATACCATCTATTTATTCGATTTAACTAAAAAGATCCCAGAGTAACAAATAATAATAATAACTGGACCTTATGGTCAACGTTTCACTTAACTTGCCACGCAGGGCTAAAGAAACAAATAAACTCTTGCAGCGGAATAAAACTCTTGAAAAGACCAATCAACATGCCCACAGGCAATCGAGTGGAGAACGCATCCTAATCCGCAAAACCCTCAAGGTCCTCCTTTTGAAAGAACTCCTGAGCAGCTTAATATTCTTCAACTGATTCAACAAAGGCAAGCCGTGAGTACTTAAAGCACTCAGCAAGCCGTAGGGAAATGTATGCAAATAGTATTCATGTACAGCCTGACAAAGGTTAGCTGTATGGTTCTTTTCTAGAAATCAGCATTGACGATAAATACAATAAATAGATTAAAATGCGTAGTTGAAAACAATAATAAATAATTAAACAATTTCGTTGAAACAACCAGTGAACTTCACATTCACTTCCCAACCAAACCAATGATAAGTGAATCCCCAATTCACCAATCGACACAAACCACTAAGTGAATTACCTGTTCACCAAACAAACATTATATTCATCGAGTGAACATCACATTCACACTCTGACTCATTTTAAAGAAACTCTATCTCCCGTGTGAAATCCCCGGACATGTCCATAACCGAGGACGTGGCTATTCGAATAGATCAATTGACACTCTGCAGAGGTTGTATACTTTACCCACAAGATATAACAAGTGTAGCGATCACCAATCATAACAAAACCTTTCAAAGATTTTATCTCAACAATTGACTCTCCCGTTGTACTTACAGCCATCCAAAACCTCATCGTGGTTGACGTACAACGTTGGACAGGGATGCAGCGAACCGTCTCGCGATGTGACCTTAGAAAAGGATACACACCTCCACCCAAATACTACCTGAGTGGTCAAAAGCCAAAACTCAACAACCTACTAGGTTAGGCCCGTCCATCAAGCATGTGGTTGTACGAAAAGGCTCAGTTCAATGGCGCACAAGATTAAGTTCTTGACATGTTAATCAGGCGAGAATACCACAAACCCACGATGTGTAGAAACACCACCACTATCCACCAACCACTCGCCTGAGCGAAAACTATTTTGTTTAACCAAGACCAATGACATACCCCGTCATGGTACACAAATTTTTATAACAGCAGTGGCTAACCACCATGATTCCACATATCATTAAGTTAAGATTAATCATTATGACACAGGTGATTAGGGATGGCAATCGGGCGCGACGGGTACGGGTAGTGCTCGCCTATACCCATGCCCGCGACCCCGATTTTCCCCCACAGGCATGCCCGCGAAGGACGACGGGCGAAGAACCTCGCCCATGCCCGTCGCCCGCGGGCATGCCCGTTTACCCGCGAACTCGAGCTCAGAGATGTACTGCAGCTTCCTCACACCCGCGACCTTTGAATCGACTGCCGATTAGCCAGTATCCTAGAGGCATTTCCAGAAGGAAAATAGAAAGGCAAGTACTAGCTAATTCAGTTCGCAAATCAAGCTAGCTAGCTAGGCTTACATCGTAATTAAAGCTATAATTAAGGAGCTGTGTGCATTGCATTGTGCACAAGATGGGCGCGCTCACCTCTTGAGTCTTGACCCTCTTGTGGTATGGGATCGGCCCGACGAGGTCGCTGGTCGCTTGCCCCCGCCACCGGTCTCTAGCGGCGCGCCTCGCTTCGCTTCGTAGTCGCATCGATCTTGCAACCGGCGGTGTTCGCCACACCGCCGTGCTTGTCGCCGTCGCCGCCGCCGCCGCCGTTCTCGGACCATTGTGGGCGAGCCCCTCGTCGGGAACATGGACATGAGTTGGTCATCGCCGAGCCTATCGAACTCGCCGCTTCATCGCAGCTTCACCGGCGCCACCTCGACAAAGGCCACGGTCGCCAACGACGGCGCGACGCCGCGAACTCGGCGAACTCCTCCGCCCATGCCGCAGCGCCCGCAAGGTTCCACGATCCGTGATGCCACCGCCCCGGGCGCTGGTGCCCTTGCCGCCATCGGGATCTTGGGCGGCAAGCGCCAGCCGAGATGAGATGGAGGAGATTTAGTCAGGAGGAGAGGAAGAATCGGAAGTGGGAGTGGGGATGGCTACGGTAGTGGGAGGTGGGGCTGGGGTGTGAACTTGACCGAGAGATTAGGGTTTACACGGTGTCTCACAGCCCCACCTGTCGATGTACATGGCGTAATCGGTGGCTAAGTGCACGTGGAGCTTACCCATCCTCGCGCCTGCATTACGATGGGTAAGAAATTGTGCCCGTTTTATACCCGTGGGCAAAGAAAGACGCCCATACCGCCTCCATTAGGGTATTCGCTCAGGTACGCTGTAATCAGCACAATTGCCATCCCTACAAGTGATAATGAACCCATCGTAACTAAGCTGAACTAAGCATATGTACGATACCCATGTTGGTGATACAAATATGTCCAACTAAAATTATCCACGCTAGGGTGACAAAGGATTTATGGCATTCAAATAATCAAGGAGGCATAATGACAACAAGGTAATAACTAATCCCAAGATAATTTATATAAACATAGCATGCAGTTGTATAAAACAATATACTTTTGAAATCATAGGTTCAATGTGATCAAAGGACTACGGCTTGCCTTGGAATAAATCTTGGGATTGATCTTGATCTTGGTATACTCCTCCTTGCTCAAAGCTTCCTGAAGTATCAACGTCTACTCGCGAACAGGCAAATAAACCAAATAAATAAATAACAAAGACAAAACAAATTCCAAAAATTAAATAAAAATCTCAGATAAATAGATCTTGAATTTAGATGAATTTAGGAATTTGAATGGACTCAATCGGAGTTCAGATGCAAAAGATATGGGCTTTGGAAGTTTGAAACCCTAAAGAAACCCTAAATTGGAATTTATGGATTAATCCGAATTATTTTTCTGTTCAAAAATCCCGGATTATGACGTCAGCAGGAAAATCAGCCGAAAAGAAAATAAAATAAAAACGACCTGACAGGTGGGACCCACGAGTCAGTGTGATGGCTCACGGTGGACTGAGTTCACCGAGCCGAGCTCTTGGGTTGGATCTGGACCCGCGCGCGTAGGCACTGACGTGGCTGCCACGTAGACGACACGGAGGCACCGAAGCTGATGCGGCGGTGACTTGGCGTTGGCGTGGACTCCACGAAGGCACAACATCGGCGAAGCTCCAGCGAATGCGGGTTTTGGCGAGTGGCAGCTTTCTAGCGACGGTGAAGGCGCGCATCCAAACAAGGAGGACATGGCGAACACAATGACGCGGTCCATTCTCATCGGCGACGACCACAGCAGCGGCGGTGGCAAGAAAAGCGGTGGAGCAGCGTGGTTGCACAGTGGCGAGGTGACGCGGGGGTTCTCCGGAGCCAAGAGGGTGCGTATCGTGTAGACCATGCTGCGGCGATCCAAAAGCTGGCGACGATGAGGCCAAAGATTCACCGACGGTGGCTCAATTCACCCAAGAAGGCTGTGGCGGCGTAGAGCTCCCAAGGCTCGATTCGACAAAAAGGTGGCGCAATCCGAGCAGCGGCTCTAGAGTTTTGGAGGAGAGGGGCGATGCGGAGATTCTGACGCGGGCGTGGGCTTTAAATAGCCACGAGAAGGGCGAGTCCGCGAGCAGCACAGTGAGGCAGCATCGGCTCCGACACGGACTCATGAGTCCGGGTTGAAGACGAAGATGACGTGGCGAACGGGGCCCACACGTCAGCGGAAGCGGCTCCGAGGTGAACGCGTCGCGCACGACACGCCCAATGCCGGGCAAGTGGGCTAAGACGACGCTACGCAAGTGAGGAGATAGAGCGGTCATGCATGAAACAAAGCCGAGACGAAGGAAATGGGCACACAAATGATGGGCCAGCCAGTAACAGAGTTGGGTTTCTACTAACTAACACTTTTCGATATTTTAATAGATTTTTCTTTTTAGAAAATAGCAGAAATCCAAATAAAACTTAGAAAATAGCAAATGCACTCAGAAAAATTCTAGAAAATATATCCAAGCACATAGAATCCAAATAAAATAATTTTGATAATAATTGATGTTGACATTATTCATATTAAATTGTTTTTGAACTCTGAAAATTCCAATTAAGCTCTTAACTTTACCAGAAAAATTGAAATAGATATTTTTCTTTAAAAATTCAAAACATACCAAATTTTTGGGATGTTACATTGTTTGATTCAAAGGACGGGTAGTGAATTGACTATCCGATTCTAACTCTAAACCTAATCTACTTTTTGGATTGAGAAATGGAATGTGTTGCCATCACCACCTCACCCGTATAAGGATAAATCTAGTACAAAATGAGGGTGACGTTATCCCACCAAATTTATAGGATAATTTCATGATAAACCAATCCATCATAGGATGAGATGATCCCTCAAACCAAATGCCCCTCAGCTTTCATAAATAGGAGCCGAAAGAAGGCGGATTGATGCTAGTACAGGATCAGCAGGAGGGGAATGAGTGGCTGATTCCACTCCACATTAGGACATTAAGGATATAGATCTAGACTAACTACGCCCCCTAATGCATATGTACTTTGACAATTCCGTAAAATAGTCTATTCTCTCTCCTACAACTCTAGGTTGCGTTAATGTACCCTGATTTCAGATACATCCACGAAAATAGTGTTCCAAATGCAACAGTTGCTGCTACTCTTGCCATGGAAGCTAGCTCATTGATTAGAACTCTACTGATCTAGTACAACCATATTACCTCAAATTTCTCAGATATGTACAGTACGTGCCCTCGTTCCAGTGGAAGTACAGTACAGAATCCACTGTAACTGTTCTGAAAAATAAAAGGAACTAAGCCAATCAGGCAATGATGTCATGCCCACAGTCCACAGAATAGTGATCTTAGCATAATAAACGTCCCTTGTTCCTACCAAGAATGTTCCGTTAAGAGTTAACCTCCCCCTCATCCTCTTCTCCTTGTCGCTCAACACAAAGCGCGCGCGCACTGACGCACACATGCGTGCACGTACCTTTCAAAGCTGTAATAGGCTTTAGCCTGCAACAGCCGGCCCAAAAAATTCCAAAATGAGAGGAGAGCCGACACCGACCCCCCAAATGGCCATTTGGTAGCGTCCAAACCACACATGTAAGCGCCGGACAGGGCACAGCACACAGATAGAGACGCGAGATGGCGATTGTACCACGGAGAAGCATGGCGTGAACATTAAAATGGAACGAGAGGGGCAATGCAGGGTGCAAGGCAAGTGTACTGATCTATATTCAAGTCCTGGCTGCAAAGTTTCTTTTGGTGAGAATGGATGGGTATTACATCATCTGTGGTTGATGATTCCATGTGCCTGCCTCAATCATGAAGGCAATTCCATGGGGGCCCGTGAGGTGTACCATCCTATGTTATGTTATTTATATATATTTTTTTATTTTTTTTCCTGCACTTGTTTAGTCCTAATTAACCAATTAACTATCTGTCCACTTGCTTGAGTACGAGGCGAGGAGTGGCTAGCTGGGGCAATTTTTTAGGTGGCAATGTGAAAATTCCTGGTGTCTCGGCAAGGACACCGGACATTCCACGACTTCATACCTTCCCAAACTTCCAAACAAATGCCCCAATCTGTGCGTGCCTTTGTGCTAAGCAAACAGGCACCTTTTGGCTCGTCATGTGGCTTATGTGCTTGATTAGGATAAACTAATGCCATGGGGACGTGCTTTCTTCAGGAGCTTTGACTGGGGGACGGACTGTGGGTCCCGATGTCAGTGGGACCCACCTGACATTGGATGGCAGGGATTGCATCCATGTTAAAATTCAGAGTAGAGGAATGCTACCTTTCTCTTCACTTCAGCCCAAAGAAGCTTGGTGAGCTACTGAGCTCAGACTCAGAGTGCATCGGTGACTGCTCCAAGCAGTATATGTAAATCTTCCAGAGAGGATTAGCCCAATTAAGTCACCCGTATTGTCAAGTTTATGCAAGGAAACTTGATTGCAGTGATCGACGGGGAGAACAGAACTAGCAACTTTTACATGCTCTGATTACCAACTCTCAGTCCATTCATTGTACTGTTCCCTTCAAAAAAGAAAAGGTCACGGCACTGTTATGAGATTCCGGATCCAATAATTCCAAAAGAGACAACATAAGTCCATTGCGTCCTCGATGTCACAGCGAGCTAAAGAATATATCAGTGTACTATATTGATATTTATATATTCTCCGAGGGGCCTAATTTCCAGCCATTAAGCGCCCGTTTACTGTATATTTTACTGGTAATATATGTTGGTAGTTTAAATCAAATTTAATCATTGATTTATTAAGAGTATAATAGTTTTTTCTTTGTATTTATAATTTTTTTGTAAGGGTATTATGGATTTTTTCAACTAGGTTGAAAATATTACTCTTATGTCATGTGATCCCCATATGAACAATTATAATTCTATCTCCTTTAGGATTCTATACTCATACTACCAGTATAACTAATGTGAATCATTGAATAAAAAAAAATTAAAAATCCGTATTAAATTTAATATACCGTATAAGAGCTTTATCTTTTTGCCCCAGGCACCCAATTATTTCACAAGGACTTCTTCCTGCGCATGTCATGGACATCTCTCATCTCACCTTCTTCTTTCTTCTTTGAGGAGAGAGCTGTAAAAAGATTATAAATCTGAATCAATCAATCAGTGCGTACTCAGCCATAGTATCAGTGCTGCCAGATTATAAATAGAAGACGTCGCTTGCAAGCTAAAACAAAGAAGACCTCAACAAATCACACTTCATGGATCACAGTTACGTTACGCAAGAACAAAAGTTTGATCATCCATGTACGTGCAAACGCAAAACACGCAGCTAATTTGACAAAAAACGAATTTTGGGCTGATTTAGCGTGATTTTGATTTGTTATAGCAAAACTAGCATCCGGTGAATCGAAATTGTAAATCTGCCACCACGGCGAGTTAGACAAGCGTCGCGTGTCATCTGCAGCGCACCGGTACCGCGACAAATTGATGTTGCGCTTCCAGACCGTTGCAAGTACCTATCACGCTCTAGGATCGCCGCAGGCAACTACCACGCTCTCAATCGGCTGCAGGTACGTGCCGCTGTGAATCTATCGTGGTGTGAGCAAACCTGTGGCTGTGAACCTTGCATGGTCTCAGTGGGCTACAACTCCTACCACGCTTGGCGACTGGTGTTGTGGTGAGAATGTTTTGCCACGATTTCAGAGCGCTGCATGTGCTACACGGCGCCTGACTAGTCTGCCGTGATGCCAGATTTGCAAGTTCAGTCTACCGGAGGCTAATTTTGCTAAAACATAATCACACCGCATCAGGCGTCACTAACTTGTACAAACGTCGCATGCTGCCAATATATAGGTTATCTTTGATAGGTTTAATTGTTTAGAAAAGAAGTCTTCACCGATGGGTAAAAAGACGAGAGAGCTGATACCTGAACTACTCTTTGTGTATATGTACAAGCACTGGACGTCTGGACCCACGGACGAGATAGTTTACGTCGAAATCATCCGTCTTGGAGACGAAAACTCTGATCATTTCTTGGTCCAAGAGATCTGATCAAGCTCGACCGATCGATCGATCGCCCATTGATTGTTTTTGAGACCCCACGAAGATGCAGTGATCCATGGTGCATGTTGTCGTGAGTCTTGCAGCAAGCAAGTAATACAACGTCCTGTCGCTTGCACACATACGCAACAAGATATGATCTGCGGTTTGACGATCGAGCAGCTAGCTCTACGACCCGGCCGACCGGTCATACTCTTCGAAGAAGAAACAAAAATGGCAGCAGCAATGCCAGTTCATGGTGGCATCTAGCTACTCTGAATTCAACACGCATCAATGCATGTAGTACAAAGTACAAGATATGCTTCTATTCGTAGTGATTAAACTGCTTACAAAATTGCTGCGTATTCGGTATACCAACCAGTAGGTGAATCATATGTACATGTGGGGCGAACTTACGAAGGTTTGTCTGTCAATTGAAGTTCACATTAGTTTTGCAGCAATCTGTTATGCATAGTACTATATATCCATAGCATAGGGGATGCCTTCTGTGATGGCACTGATGTAAAAGAAAAGAAAGGGCAAGTTGATTTGATTTGATTTGATTCTTTCAGGCATGGGTGAGCGAGCAAAATTAGCTGTTGGTGCAAGTATTATGAAGCTAGGCAACAAGCAAGTGAGAAGTAGAGCATAAAAAAGCTAAGACAAGAGCAAGTGGAGGTCACTCACTCTGATAGAATGTTACACATAAAAATTTGCCCTAACAGAACAAATGTCCTTGGAGAATAAGATGTAGCTGCAGTAGCAGTAGCACGTAGGAAGGAATAATGTCAAGGCGTTGGAGTTGGCAGCGGCGCACAAAAAGAGAAGACCATGTAACAACTCCAGGCTCCAGTGTCCCCTGATTCCAATCAAGACCTCACTCGCGCCCTTCCAAGGCCAGCTTCCGGTCCATCCATGCGTGATGAACTGATGCGTCTAGGGCTCAGAAAAGTCTAGACGAGAGCCACGTCACGCACAGGGAGCCCTGTCTCCCCGTTGATTATTCGTAGGAGCCACTCGATGGTGCACTGTTTGTCGTAGCGGCAAGTAGCAGTAGGGCTTTAGGATCAATGATGCATTTGAGTTTTAGCCCGAGACATTTCGTGAATTCGTGATCGTTTGTACGTGCTGCAGTGCAGTGCCTTGTGTCTGCTTGTGCTGGATTTGAGTGAGAGCTCAGGTGAAGCGCTTCGTTTCTGATAGGACTTGAGTTCTGATTCGTTGGTGTATCAGGTGTTGTATGGCACGTAGAATTGAATTCAAACGCCTGCATTTGTACCAGACGGGTTTGTTTCAATCGGTCTTCCTGCTAGTTCCTCTTAGATTCGCACTCCAATATGTTTTCGTACCGCCGGTTGTTCAAACCGGCCAGTTCAGAAAAAAGTTGTGCTATAAATTTGGCTCCAGGCCCTCCTATGAACCTATGATGCCCAAGACGCACTGTTATGTGATGTGATTCACGCTTTAATCATGGTTCAGGTCGACAAGGTTACCTTTTCCTTGTAAGTGCAGCTATGCTTTGACCAATGCCACCAAACCATCACTTAAGCCAGCTTTTTAGCACACATGGTGGTGCTAATTGTATTCCCATGGGAGGAAATTTAGGGTGCAACGGATCGAATACGAATCGAATAGTGGTCTTCTCGTATTTATATTTTCTAAACAAATACGAATACGAATTCGAATATTGTCGAATGTAAATACGAATCGAATGTTGTAACGAATACGAATCGAATACCTACTCAATTAGGTCGAATTCGGATATTCTCGTAACGTACGTAATTGCAATATATTTATGATACTTTATCCTCGTACATAGTACACCTGATCATTATAGTTTATCTATTTCACCTAAAAACATGAATTCATATTAAACAAAAAATACTCATCCAACTAATTAGTCATACTGTAATAAAATATGTACATTATTTTAGCGAATTCGAATACGAATAGTGCGAATAAAATAATATTTTGGATGGCAAAAGTCCATACCATATTCGTATCCATATTTTTTTATTGGAATACGAATCGGAATAGGGGAGAAAATTTTAATCGGATGAAAAAATATATATAAACCGTATTCGCTACCAACCAAATTCAGGTGCCGAATAAAACGGATAATTCGGATTCGATTGACACCACTATAATGAATCATACCATATAATCCTGTTGCTACCTGCTGGAAGTTCGCTGCAATTTCTGACATCATTTTCTTTTTAAAATTTGAGAGGATGTAGATTCTGATATCTTTTTTTTAGAACAAGCAAGGACTTTCATTCATTGACATCAATGTTTACATCAGCATCTAGAATTACAAGAGGTACAATTGGCCACAAATGCCTTCCAATCTTCAAAGAACAAGCATGTTTAGCTAGCAAATGAGGCTCCATATTACATTCCCTCCTTTCATGCAAAACCTTTGTTGAAACAAAGGACTTAGCCCTCTCCTTAAAGTCTTGAAGGATCATCACGTAGGAGCACCTTAGCATCTCATGGATGTTCTTGACCACATTTTGGCAGTCAGAAGCCACCTGCACATTCCGCAACGTGCAATCCTCAGCCAAAACAAGGGCTTCTATGCATGCTAGAGCCTCCAGTGTCTCTGGTTCATCAAACTCGGAGTAAGTCACTGCACTTGCTGCATTAAATTCCTCTCCATCTACAATGTCCCAAAATTTGGCTTTTCAAAAATCTTTTGAATAGTTTAGGTCTCTGGAAAAATTCACCAATTTTATTTAAATTAATAAAGCTTAATTGGGACTTTCATAAATCAAAAACAATTTAATATGATTAATCTCAACATCAACTATTATCAAAACTATTTTATTTGGGTTCTATGTGCTTGGATACATTTTCTAGAATTTTTTCGAGTGTATCTGCTATTTTCTATGTTGCCTTTGTGTTTTCTGCTATTTTCTAAAAAGAAAGCTAATTTAAATCTCAGATTCTAAGTGGGGCCGAATCCTTTTGATCCGGCCTAACCTTATTCCCTTTCGGCCCAGCCCGAGCCGGGCCATCCCTTCTTTTCTTTCCTTTGGCCAAAGCCCAATCACTAATCCGGCTTGCCCTTTTTCTTTCCTCACATGCGCTCCAGCCGCAGACTTGGACCACATCCTGCTTCCCACGTGCGAGGGCACCAGCCCCGTTGTCGTGCGCGTGCTTGAGCCAGCCAACCACATGCCAATTTGTTTTTCCCTTGCGCGCCAGGCCCGGCCTGGCTTGTCTGCTTCCGTGTTTATCAGCCCGACTCAACCCCGCCGAACCCTAGCAGCCACGCTGCTTGCCTCGCCACTCGCCAATGCCGCCGCTTCTAGCGCAAGAACCGTTGCCGCTTTATGCGCGTGCCATGCCCGACTCACGCAGCCGCCGCTGCCTTGGGAGTCCGCCTCCCGCACGCCAAGGCGCTATAAATAGCGCCTCCCCTCGATCCGCGTTCCCCTCATGCTGCCGCCGCTGCACCCTAGCTCGCCTCCACCAAGACAGCCAAAGCTCTGCCGCTAAGCCGTCGCCCGTGGCCTTCTTCTTCGAAGTCGACGCGCACCTCTCCTTGCCGTTCTCCGCCGGTGGAGCCGCCCGAGCCGGCGCATCCGCGTCAACTGGGTCACGCCGTCATCCTCCTCCGTGTGTCGCCGCCTGTGGAGCTTTTGCATCTCCTAGCGCCAGCCACAACTCCATCTTCAACAACTCCAGCATCGCATCCGCTACGCCAACTCGGTGCCCCTCCGTCTTCACCAACGCCGCCCGCGCGATCACCATGCCACCCTCGTCCCGGATCCGTGACCCCGACATCGATCCGGCACCGCAGCGTTGATCCGCTTGTGACCCGAACCACCGCGCGCGCCATTGAAGCCATCCTCGAGCTTTCGCTGTTCGCACCGTCACCGGTGAGGCCCCATTCTCTTCCTTCTCCATCCCGACCTCGCCGGTTCTCACCGCTCGGGACTTCGTCGGAACCGTGCCACCATAGGTGCTTCGCCTTCGTCCCTGTCCTCTGACCGAGGCATCGCCATGTCAGTTCCCTCACCAACCTCGCCGGAGACGCGTGCCCGCTGCCGTTGTTGATCTCGTGGAATCCCACTCCACCGTGTTGACGCCGCCGAAGCTTCCACGACCACCACCGCCAGCATCTGCCCAAGCCATCGAAGTCGCCATCTATCCCTGTTGTCTGTCTTCCATGTGGGCCTTGCCTACTCTCTCTCTCTTCTTCTCTGTGGTGTTCGCATCTGTGGTCCAAATCAAAACTCAGGACCATGCCACCTCCTTGAGCCATGTCATTGCCATCTTGCCATATCATCTGCCACATCACTGCCACCTTACCCAAACCCTAAGCCGAAACCGTGTAGACTCAGTTTGTGTGAACCAAGTCTATGCGAAGCATGCCCAGCATGTCAATACACTATTGTGTAAACTCATTCTACCATTCACCTTAAACCCTAGATCGTGAACTTGGTCTATGGACCAATGGCTCACCTGTCATCCCCTGTTCCTTTTTGAAAATTTATTTAATTTCTGAAATTCAATTATCCAGTTGGTCCCACATATCTTTCACTACCTTTGTTCTCTCTCACTTACTAGTGGACCCCACTTGTAAGACTATAATTCTTTTTATCTATTTTGATCTGAAAGAATATTATTTGAATATTCTTTTCTCTCTCGATTTCATCATTTTATGTGATCTTTCAAAGCTCACATCTTTTGCATCCGAACTCTGGTTGAGTCCATTCAAATTTCTAAATTCATCTATATTCAAGATCTATTTATCTGAGACTATTATTTAATTTTTGGAGTTTGTTTGCTCTCTGTTATTTATTTATTTGATTTATTTGCTTGTTTACGAGTAGACGTTGATACTGCGAGAAGTGATGATCAAGAAGGAGCTGAAGATCAAGGAAGTAGAAGATTAAAGATTAAATAAGATCATCATTGTTGTAGCAAGGCAAGTTATACCTTTGATCATGTTGAATCCCAGTTTTCTAAAACTACTTTAATTCAAATTATTGCATTTACTTAAGTATTTATTTAAATGCTTTTGGGTGTAGTTATTAATCCCATTTGTTACATCCACCTTGTCTATTTGATATGTCATAATCTTTTGTCACCCTAGATTAGTTTATTTAGTTGGTAATATCGTAGCACCAACGTGGGTTGGTAGACACGAGTAGATTGCTTAGCCGTACCACGAGTCATCATCTCATGTGAGTTGCAAATATAAACTTGACTAAGTGATTATGGAACTATGTGATAAAACTGTGTGTACTGTGTGCTATTACTCGTTGATGGCATATGTTGCACTTAACCAACATGGTGGGAAAAGATTTGGACTGAGGTAAGTGGTGGATACTGTGTGCTACTTCTAGTGGCTGTGTGTATGGAAATATTAATCTGTGTGTCATAATAATCTGTGTGTCATATTACTCTGTGTGGCATAATAATCTGTGTGTCATAATAATCTGTGTGTCATATTAATCTGTGTGTCTTAGTTAGAAATTGGAAGTCTTGCCTTGGTCAATTAAAGACTTAAGTTTGTGCGCCATTGAACTGAGCCTTACTGTACGACCACATGCCTGGTATAGGACGGGCCTAACTTAGTAAGTTATGGAGTCTTGGCATTGATTACTCAGGTAGTAAGTTAGGCTGTGTGTAAGGGTGGAGGTGTGTGCTATCAAGTAGTTCCATCACGGGGCGGTTCACCGTGTCCTTGTCCAACGGTGTGTGTCGTACCAATCGTTGTGCATGGCTTGGTATGATAGTTTGTAAGCACACTGGGAGTGTCAATGTTGAGATGAAATTTCTGAAAGGTTTTGTTGTGATCAGCTCTAATCCGGTTGATTGCATCTTGTTGGTAAAGTGTACAAATTCTGCAGAGTGTTAATCAATCTATTCGAATAGCCGCGTCCACGGTCATGGACATGCTCGGAGATTTCACACGAGGGGTAGATTTCATAAAACAGTTGGGAAGGGAGTTGTGTGATCTAAATCATATGGCTATGTGAATAACTTGTTTAGGCTATGTGTCTTTGTGAAATCAAACTGATAAATTATTATTGTCTATTTGTTTTGAATTATGTTTTCAATTTATTATTCATATTCAAATTGCAAATGTTGCATTTCTGCAAAAGAACCATAGAAGCTATTCCTTTGGAATAAGCCGTCATGTATAATTACATTTCTGTGGTATGACTTGCGAGTACGGTTGTGTACTCATGCTTGCTTTAATAAATTAAACAGAAGTGAAGGAATCGTCAGTCAACAAGGTCTACTTCAAGGATCGTAGAGAACTAGGTCGCGCTACCCCAGCCGATTGCCTGTGGGCATATGGATGGGCTTCACTGAAGTTATTCCGTTATGTTCCGCTACAACTTCATTGAGCTATTTGCCTTCTAGGGTATTAATTGTAAGCTTTGACCTTAAGGTCTTTACTCTGATATTTATTGTTATTTGTCTATTTATTAGTCGTCTTTGTATATGGAAATGATATTTCACTGATGTTGCCACTGTGTACACTAGCGTGATCCTGGAGTAGTGCAGTATACACAGAGAGTCCAGAATTGCATTTTTTGGTCCCGACACCATCTCTACAAACAGCAGCCACAACCCCTATTCTTTTACCTTTCAAAATGACAGCATCAACATTGATTTTAACAGATCCCCTTTCCGGTGGAAACCACCTATATCTTTTTTTGTTTGGGCCTTTCTTTGAGAGCATTCTCTTGAGTCATATTACATACCTCCAGGTCAGCGAGAAGTCTATTCACCACTCCAACATTAGCGAGAGGGCTTTGGGAAACCCCTTCATGGATGATATTCCTTTGTGCCCCCAAATTGCCCAACAGGTAGAAATAATCTTGGTGGAATCTGCCGGTTGCATGTTCTGTATAATATTAAAAAAAAAAGTCATTGTTTCGGTCCGGCAAATTCAGAGAAGCGATTACCTCCATCAAGTCTTCATCTAGTAAAGCCCAAACACACTTTCATCTAGTAAAGCCCAAACACACCTGGACACTACGCAGTACAGCAAGGCATGATCCCAAGAATCAACATCAGCACCACAGATATGCCTCCTTTGAACCTCGGCAGTCAGTCGGAACTCGGGATGGAGATTCTGATATCTGAATCCTTGCATTCGCGTTGCCGAAAAGGAGCCCATGGGCCTCAAATGCATTAAAAAAAGAACTCAACATAGCCCGTGGCCTCCAGACTGACCCCATTTTATTTTGCAGAGGTATGCCTTTGCAGCTTCAGACGAGTCAGAACAAACGACCACTATCGCGCTCAGGAAGCACGCATAACACAATTTGAAGATACGCACACAATGAAGCCATTGTTCGCTAAAACATATTGTCTAGTGTCCATTTGTCTTCTGATTAAAACATCAAAAGCTAAAGCTAAGAACAGCATGGACTTGCCAGCTGCCACCATGATAGATGATGCCGGCTTCACTTTCAATACTCAAGATTCACATGAACTGTACCTCTCAAGCTGCAAATACAAACTAAATCATTTTTCTTCCTGTACACTGCTGACAATGGGACAATCGCACAGCCATAGAAGTTTGCAGGTTGTTAACCAAACCCAGGAGGCACATCAGGATCCTCATCGCCGCCATCCCCCAGGTTGGCAACGACAACTGGCTCACACTCATTTGGTTTCACTTGGTTATGATTCTTTGTATTCGATGGCTGTGGCTGCTGCTGCGTTACTATGTGCTGATGGTCACTGAAACCAAATCCTGGTGGTTCCTCTGGATCATCATCTTCCAGCTTGACTGTAACAGAAGCTGATGCTTTTGCTGGCGAAACTTGCCCCTCTTTGCCATTTCTCTTCAGCTTCTTGGAAGAAGGCTCAGTGTTCTGTTGCTGTTCAGGGTTCATTATCCTATTGAAGACAGCTTCCACAGTTCCTCGAATATCAGTTTCATTTGACTGGATGACACTCCATACCTCGTCAGAGATTTGACCCATTACTTTGCTCCTGTTTTGGAAGCACAGTGCAATAAATTATTAAGTTACTGTATCTTGTACATAGTAGTAGTGACAACTGACAAGTGACAATATTTGAAAAACCCTTAAAACCACAGATAGTGGCTCAGCTCACCCAATATCTTGAAAGATCGCATCAGAAAGGTCTTTTAGTTTTAACTTTTCACAGCCATCTTCATTTAGTACCACTGATTGCTTTACCTCTGTGATAATGTTGATGCGTAGCACCTCCTGCAAGAAAAAAACTTGCCATCAACTTATGGAACTAGACAGCATTAAGAGCGTATCTGGTGCACGCCAATATGTTATTAGGCCACAGTAATCAGGACAATACTTCGCAAGGGGCTAACCATGTTTGCAGACTATATAATACCCATCCAGCATGTGGTACAGAAAAAGTATTATCTCACAGATTTCATGCTCTAGGATATAACTAATGCGGCATGAGAACTGCTATCAAGGTGCAATACATGGAATAAACTAAAATGCACAAATAAGTTGAAAGGACCATGGGTACAAGCTCCCAAAGTAAGAACATAATAGTGCTTGAGTTGAAATATATGTCAAACCAAAAACCAGACAACATATAGTCCTGGTAGCTAGTACAGGGAACTTGTATCAGCACAGCTTACATAAACAAGGTAAAATGACTATTAAGAATGAGGCATTTTCATCATACAATGTAAGAGTATATGCCACTAGAACACAATTTGAGATGAAGTTGAGCACCTGGCAATCAGCATGACTCATATGACTGATAAAGACACAAAGCAAATCAATGTACTGAGTCCCTCACATTTATATGTCAACACATGACTAGATAATAATTATGCAATGTCACCAAAACTTTGCATTGTAGTAACGATGATACCAAGTGTTCCCTGAACTACAACAGTGACTGGAACAGTTGGCTTCTATGAAATTGAAGTTTAGCTACTTTTGGTTTTGATGGTCCTGTGTGTCACATGAGATTATCGGATTAAGAATGACAATGACGGGGGAGTGTTTCTCTACTTGACCATGTTGAAGCAGCAGCCAGATGAGGCGGAAGAAGACTGAATTATTTAAAACGCTGGTTCTGGCTGTCCACTACTTATCTCTCATTCCACCCTAATTTGAACCATCTTTGGAATGTGAATCAGGCAACCAGCAGCCATCCTCTATGTGGTCGTGGTCCTTATACAACAAAAACATTGGTCTCTCGCAGTGACTTGGTGGGAGGCATATGGGTTGTACTTGCAAGCCAAATTTTCATGACCTGAGGTGTTGCAATACATCTAGGGCAAAAAAACATGCAAGTGCATGTGAAGACGCTCCTTTGCTAGGGCAAAATACATGTAAGTGCATGTGAAGACGCTACTCACAATTCATACTTTCATACCCGTTCAAACTACTTTGAAACTTCAGAACAATTTACATGCATCAGATAGAAACAAACACTTGGAACTTTCAATTTTAAAATAAAATGAGCTCCATTCAACATGCAACTATTTACAAACTTCCTTTCCAAATGCAGCCAAGGAAAACACAAACACACAAGCTACCAAAGTTCCTTATGTTCCATGTTTTCTTCCACCATATCAGTAAGTTCTAAATGCTTTCTAACAGCCACGGACATAAAATTGAAGCAAACCAGTTTTAGGTCTCTACATTTGACTCCATTCTATAACCCAGGGGAATTAATGGAAACAAACCTGCTCCAACCATACATTCGCACACAACATATGAAACTTAACAAGCACGAGCGTTCACCTGAAGCCGACACAAACACAAATACACAATGCAGGAGGGCTTCTAGGCCTAATCTAAGCCCCCCTGAATGATTTCTGCAAAACCCAAACCTCAATTCGCCTATACCTTGAATACAACCACAGCCCTGGAGCAACTATCCACATGAAACCTAGCAAACGCAGGATCGATTCAATTCTCAACGAGGGTTCAATCTAAAGCGATCCCTTTAGAGCAAATCCAACAACAGTACCACACCAAACCGAACCAATTCACAACGAGTTCTACCCTCTAGGCCATCCAACTCCAATCTCTTACAAATATCAAAACGGTAACGAATCAGGTGATGGCGTTCCACGGGAGAATTCCAAGCAAAGGAGAGGATTTTACACCACCGCGGTCCCATCGCGCAGGAGTAGCAACAGCGGTTAGCGGAATCGTGCAGATTGTAAGGCAAAGAGGATTTGGGAGCGTGGGGGCATTTGGGGGAGCTTACGTTGTCCTTGACCTTGCGGATGATGGCGCGGCGGAGGGCGTCGAAGTCGCCGTCGTCCTTGAGCCGCCCCACCACCTCCGCCGCCGTCGGCAGCCGCTGCATGCCGAAGCCGCCTAGATCGGCCATGGGAGCGGGGAAGAGAGGCGGCTGCACGCCTCGAACCCCTGAACCTTATTACATGTCATCATCGGTAGGCAATACCGCAATACTAAATACAACTTCTATGATACAATATGTTGTTTTTTATATATCTCTGCTTCCTATATAGTGATTTGTTTTTCATATTACAGTTGACTGCATAAGCATAAACAGCTGCTTCATGTATAGTACTTTATTTCTCGTGTTACGATCGATTACTGTATAAGAGACTGATAAGATTTACAGACAACTAATATCACAATATTGTGTATGCTCTAACAAGAGAAAAAATGGAGTTCTGGAGAGATCGAATATGCTGCCAACGATCTGCCTGGTACAGCTTATTTTATGTTGGTTTGTGGTGTTTAATTTTTGCTAACCAGTGATTAGTGATTACAAGCGCTGTCTGTCCCACCAGGCCACCACAGAAACCACGTGCTTGTTTAATTCAGAGTAAAATAGTTTCAAAGGAAAAAAAAAAAGGAGTGAACACATGCGTCGAATTTCATAAGAGACCACATTAGAATACCAAAGAAGGTAAATCATGGAACTATGGCGAAGGCAAAAAAAAATTATGGAAAAAGGACAATGCATAAACCTTGAAGACATCAGATCTCAGTATGGAGTAATTAAGTAGAACGATGGTGTTCGGATCCAAATCCCAGCCATATTATATGGGCTCGCATTTGCTTTCATCTACACACAATTGTCTCACCAAACAGATCATCAGGCAAGTGAGAAACAATCCATTATCTTGCTGCGGATGCATATGCTTTATCTGGCAGCTCTCCTGCCGGCTTTCAAAAAAAAAATATGCTTTATCTTGCAGACAGGAAGCACAGCAAGATAGTTCAGGGGCTACCGAATTCACATTCCAGGTTCACATCTTACAATTCAGGCGGGATACAATAAGACATACATGCTAGTAATTAGTTTTCACGTCGAATAGCAGATGTCCAAGTCCAACGCTTCGGAGAAGCGCTCCAAAATCAACTTCGGTATGAGGCTGGCTGTGCTGGATTGTTTCTCTAGCCTGTGTCAAGTATTAAACAACGCTGTTATAATTAGACACGAGCATGTTATAATTAGACACGAGCATGCACGCAACCGGAAGGCAGAAGGGAGTAAGAACCTCGCAATCTCTTCAACAGATTTCATTATTTGCGCCGAACTTGTTTCAATCACCTGTCCCCCCAGTATCATTTCATCCAAAATTGTGTGCATCTGCATTTGATATTACAATGAGCAAAAGAAGAACGGTGGTCATCCTTAAGTAGTACTACCCATGACTATGACAGGAGAAAGACTGCTGGGATGAATCGTTAGAATTTGTCTGAAAGAAAAGTCTGCATCTCTCTCCCTATACATGCACTTCGAACCATTGCATGATGTAGACAATTACAGGAAGCAGCAGCACCATATGCATCAGCAATCATTTCCAGTCAATTTGTTGAAATCCTAGAAAACACTTGCCATTGGATACTTGTGTTTCCTATAGAATTTCATACAAGATTACCGCCTCAATTATGCTTTTGGACCTTGGTTCAGATTTAAGCACTGTAATAGCTTTAATGCACATAGATATTGTGGAACTCCCATGACTACTAGAATGACTTAACATCCTTTTAATACAGAAAACGCTTGTTGTCATAGCTAAGCAAAATTATGTCTTCTTGGAGTTACATTGAAATATTTGGATTTGCATTATAGATAATCCATGCATAAAAAAGCTAATGCACTAGAGATAACATTTATTCTGGCAAAATCTGATATCATATTGAAGAAATTGTGCTTTCCACCTTTTTGTTGCTCAAATTTGCTACTACATGCATTTGTGCCACTCAGGGGTCTATGATAAAGAGAAACAACAATAGACATGCCAGCATGCATATTTTCAACTATCCAGAATAAAGGATCAAATCAAGAGAATCATGGTACCTTGTTGAAGTTAAATACAACTGTTAGAACCGCCCAGGGATCGATCAGCTCGACGCAGCAACAAACTCACCCGAACTAACACACAGGAGCTGATTTTGTAATGGATAGACACAAGTTTTTTTGCGGTGACGAACACCTCTTTTTCTCTGTATTCAACTCATAATGAACATGCAAGTACACGACTCATATAGCCCAGCTTACATGCACAGGGAGCCTCAACTGCCCGGGTCTCACGCGTACGTGCACACGCTCCACACATGCGCACGCCGCATGACACGATCCACTCACCTGACCTTAGGCCACGCCTCGAACGTGCCTAACTAACCTGCATGCAGCTAACTACTCGCCGGCTTATTGACCTGGCCATTAGCTAATCTCGTTGCAACAAACACACTGCTGATTAGCACAGGCTAACATGCTGACTCTACGTGTATGTGACTAACACAACTATTCTATATGCAAGAATCAAACATGCACCAGTCAAGATTATTCCTAACAACAACGTCAAGCTCGCATACATTCTTGAAGCATCTCTCCAATGTTTCAACAAAAACTGTGCACAACATAAAATATGTACATATTAATCGATCTCCTTGAATCAGAGCTGATAAAAGGAGCTTTACGTGACTTGGATAGACAGAGCATAGAAGAGATGAAAAGTTGTCAGCCAGCATTGGTGGACAAAGGAACACATGTTAACAATGTGCTAGTGCAGTTACACACATAGAAATTTAGAAACAAATAAATACTGCATTACAAATACAGAACATAAAATTGTAAACAAGATTGCACAAATACCCAAAGAATCACCACAGCAGTGAGAAAAGCATACATAAGATAATGCTGATTCTGTACCAAGACATGTCAAACAAGTATAGCAAGATAACACGTTGAACAAAATTCGTTGCTTATGCAAATGAATGCCTTCTTCTCTTGTTTTTTCCCCTTCCTTTGAGCATAGCACATGCACCAATTAACTCTAGTAAATGAAGGAATCATTGCATCAGCAAGGAGTTGAGTTACCTTGTATGAGATCTAGCATGGCGAGTTCATTCTCGGAGCTATCAAAGACAAAAACAAAGTATAATGTGGCCAAGTGCTTGTAGACAGAGTTTCGTTCCCTGCAAAGTGCAAACAAGAAAATCAAACTTTCTGACCCTCATACAACTCATTGGAGGTAAAATGAGCAAAAGTTCACTTAGATCATTCAGCTTCTTTCCTCACAAAAGGTCAATCCAGACAGAACAGAAATTCCAAATTTCATTCTTCGCTGCTTGCATTCGCATACCATTTCTCTCTTTTGCATAAGATTTACTACTAGTTTAGTCTGGGGAAGGGTTCATTACCGGCCCAAAGGTTGCATCGGCCTCAACGAAATTGCTCACGCTGTCGGGCCTCGCAGACAGCACTGCAAGAAGAAAATCCATAGCTCAGGGACAGCATCCATTCAAAGGGTGGTAAGAACAGGAAAGCATATATACATACATTGGAAGACGCCGCGGACGAGGTCCTGATGCTTCTCTGGGGGCTGCATCCATCAATTAATCCGTGAAACGGGGAACAAAGAAGAGAACAGAGCTTAATCACTAAGTCATTTCATCAAGCATATAACGATCCATGGACAAAGCGGTTCTTGATCTGGGTGGGGAAATTAACCGAGCACTTGGTGGGCGGGTGAAGAGGGCATGAAGAACAAGAGAGGAGGGGGTGACAAATGGAGAAGGTTGGCAACCTGGAAGCTGTAGAATTTGAGGAGGCGGGGCTTGCCCTGCGTGCTGATCACCATCGCCGCCTGGATCATGGCCGACGAGGAGGAGGCAAGAAACGACGAGATCGCGACAGCTCGCAGGGAGAAGACGAGGAAGTCGAGGAGTAATTGGGGATGATATGTGAGTAGATTATGTTAAGAAAACTAAATATGAGAAACCAAAGACCAGGGCGCCTGTAGCTCAGTGGATAGAGCGTCTGTTTCCTAAGCAGAAAGTCGTAGGTTCGACCCCTACCTGGCGCGTTGTTTGATTTTGTTTTATTATTTTTGTTTCTGTTACCAGTTTATGTGTTAAAACAATTTTTTTGTTCCCTTTTCAGTTTTTCTCTCTCGATGTTTTTCAAGTTTCATGTTGTTTGAGGTATGAAGGCTTACTTCGTTCTTTATCTAATTATTAGAAAAACTATCTGTTGTGAGATAAATATAATATTGTTATGCTATTACGTAGATTAGACATGTTCAAGGGCACTTTGGCCTATCGCTTATCGGCCGATTTTTATATTATGTTTTTTTTTTGGTTTTACCAGTTTATGTGTTAAAGCGTATCTTTCTGTTACCTTTTCAAAAAAAAAAATCGAGGATTTTCAGTTTTCATCTTGTTTGAGGATTGAAGGCTTACTTCATTCTTTATCTAATCAGAAAAAACTAACTTTGATGCTGTGAGATAAATATGACATGCATTTTGTTATGACATTACATATATTAGATCTGTTCATGGGCATTCTAGCCTATCACCTTTCAGCCTTATTTTTATATTATGTTTCAATTTATGTGTTAAAACAGATTTTTTTTTTGTTACCTTTTTAGTTTGGTTTCAAGGATTGTCACTTTTCATCTCGCTTAAGCCTCTAAGGTATGATACCTTACTTCGTTCTTTATCTAATTAGAAAAGCTAAGTTTCAGATAAATATGATATGGGTTTTGTTATGACATTATGTAAGTCGTCAGAGCTGTTCATAGGTAGTTTAGCCTATCGACCCGACTTTTTGGGGCTTGGCTCTTGTTTACGACCTAATGGTCTGGTCCTAAGCTCGAAAAATAATAAGTAGGTATTTTTTTCATTCCGGAAAATAACAATAATTTTTTATCCCAAAAACAAATGAACTTCAGGCTTTTTTTGTGCTCGAGCATGGTCCCAAAAAATGTTCTAATTTAGATACTGGAAATATCATTCCCATTTCTTGAGTGATCTTAATCTAGTTTGATTTGACCCAACATATTAAACCGTCTATATACCGTAGCTAGGTGTTATTGACTCATTGTACGTGTTGGAAAATTGAAAACAGCATCAGATTTTTTTTTCAAGCTGTACAGATGAGAGCAAAAAATATGTGGTGAGAGATGGTTGATAGGGACTAGTAAGGCAGCCATTACCTAGTTTGAGATCGTAAACACAAGATGGCCATACATGTTTTTGTTTCCAGCCGCCTAAATCCATCTCTTTTTTACATGGCTGGCTACTGACGACATCTTTTTGTGCCACTTTAAATAATGATATCGACATTTCACAAGCACAAATCAAATGAAAAAAGATACAATGTTCATTCATTTATCATGTTATTAGCCAGAGTAATTGGATCCTTTTATTTCTATAACAAAATACGCATGTAAATACACAAACATAAATGAGAATTGAACCCACATTAAAAAAGTGATAATCGGCCATTTATTCACAGCATTACTAGGCCCTACGTGTCAAAAACTGGGACAAAAGCTCTTTTCCTTTTTCCTTCATGGACGCACATTTTTTTTTTTAGGATGCCAAAAGGAATTCTGCGGTCATGCATGAAGAGGTGGTTTTTGGACTTTGGTGTGCATGGTGTGAGGTGTCAGTTGAGGTATTTACGGGGGCTCAATTACATCAAAAAAAATCGTGTAATGAAGAAGAAAGCTGCTTCTCCAGACTCATTCATACCTTACTAGCACATTGTGTAGAGAGAGGGAGAGAGAGGGAGAGAGGGACGGAGGGAGACATTGGAGCCCAGGAGCTCAATCTGGTAAGGAATTATGTCCTTGTTAACTCTATTTTGAGTTCTCTAATGGTGTTCTTGGAAAGATAAATGTTTCATCATTTGGGTCTGGCTACTCTGGTGGTGTTAGAACCTAAAATTCATCTCTTTGTTCTTTGATTCTCCAAAGGCTGCTCCTGTATGCTAGTGCGGATGTAGAGCCTTGTGATTCTGTTAGTTTGCTTATATAATCATTAACATCTAGAGGTGTTGGTCCTGATATTGAGGGCAAACTTGATTAATCTTCATCTTCTTTCATGTTCCATGTTATAAAAAATCTTTAAGAACGTTCAACAATAGTTTAACCTTAATAAAGAAAAGGAAACAAGGATCCCAAAGAAACCTTTACACTGCACCCTCTTGGAGCCTTGGTTAAATTCAGGAATCAGTTCGAGTTTCATGTGTTTCGTTTGAGAAGTTCTTGTGTATTTCCCTATCAACGAAAAATAGTTGTTCATCCATTATCCCCTTACAAAGAATTATTAGTACATGACATGTATCAACTATCAAGGACTTCTACTCAAATGCAAATTCACCATAGGTGCACATTTTCACTACTGCCTGCAAACCTGTTAATTTAACTAGTATAACAAAATTGTATTGTTGTAGATGGAATACTCTGGGACACCCACATCCTGACTGCTCAAATCCCACATCCAATCCCAACCTCTCATGTGAGTAACTTTGGTCCAAATTCTCTGAAACATGGGTGAAATTCCCGAATCAAAAGTTGTCAAGTTCATGCCGGAGCCATCCTCTTGGCTCAGCCTGAGAGTCTTCTATTTGAGGGTGCGCAAGTGCGATGTGAAGGACTCCATGCTGGACTCTCTGACCATCACTCACATCCCGCTCACTCCCGACACAGTCCTGGAAGTGAACGGCAGCAACCAGTCAAGCATCAACAATGGCCATGTCTCGTGCTCCCTCCTCACAGACCGTGTCGACAGGAAATCGAAGGAAGCCACTTTTGTCAGCACGGAGACCGTGAGGATGACCGGGAGCGTGCGCTTCGAAGTGCAGAACAAAGACGAGAAGCTCCTCGTTGGGATCCTGGAGATGTGCGACGTGGATGGTTCCAATGGGGAGGCGATCAAGAAGGGCAGGAGCTGGGTCATGAAGTGTCAGGTCGCGACGCAGCGGGGTTCGGGGTTCCTGAAGGCGGGCGGGGAGATGAAGTCGCCGACGATTGAGGTGTATGTTGCGGGCTTGTCTCAGGGCGCTCCGATCGTCTTCACGAAGGCGATGCACCTGCATTTCAGGAGGAAGCGCCAGGTTAAGGTCTTGATGGAGCCGATCCCTGAATGTGGTGAGCAGGTGGAAGATATGAAAGAAATGCCTCAGAAGCATGATCCAGAGGTACTAATTTTCAGATGTCCCAATCTTTATGTGACAATTCTTCCCTGTGGAATGAAGTATGAAAACAGTGTGTTTCGTTCTATTCTATTTCTAACTCCATTCGGTTCAGAGAGTTCATCCTTTATTTCTGTAACTAAAATGCATGAACTGCATCTTGCATGTAGGACTCGGAGTACAGGCGCTACAAGCCAGAAACGCGCATCGACGACGTCGACTACAGCAGCTTCTACATGACATCGGCAGGCCTAGAAGGCGAAGACAGCGAGCTCTCGTGGTTCACCGCCGGCGTCAGGGTCGGCGTTGGCATCAGCTTATGCATCTGCCTCGGCATCGGCATCGGCACCGGCCTCCTGGCTCGCTCTTACCAGTCTACCTCAAGGAGCCTGAAGCGGCGGTTGACCTCGATCCTGTTCTGAAACGACAGCATTACAGTGCGTCAAGATCCAACAACTTTGTATGTTAAAGTATGATAGGAATTTGTTATCGCGTCTGTGTTGGACATGGCACATGCGCCGACGGGCAAAAGACACAGCATCAACTGGCGTAACCAACTCTGACTCGATTTTCTTCTCCGTTAACAACTCTTATTCCTTAGCCGATATATACCATTGTAGTCGTACGATTGAGATACGCCAAAGTTTTCTGTACTTCTACAATGAGTTGTCTTTTTATATATCTCTATAAACAGCTGCTCCATGTATAATGTTTTGTTTCTCGTATGACAGTCAACTACTGCATAAGTATAAACAGTTGCTCCATATATAATGTTTTGTTTCTTATGTTATAGTTGACTACTATATAAGAGACGGCTCAATTCTCTATACTTCATCTCTTCCATTCATATCACCTCGTATCCTACATGGCAAAATTTACAGACAATTGATGTCACACTATTATACATAATCTGACAAGAGAAAGCATGGAGTTCTGGAGAGATCTAAACTCGCGTAGTCGCGAGCACGAGTAATATGCTGCCAACGATCTGCCTGGTACAGCTTATTTTATGTTGGTTTGTGGTGTTTAATTTTTGCTAACCAGTGATTAGTGATTACAAGCGCCGTCTGTCCCACCAGGCCACCACAGAAACCACGCTACTTGTTTAATTCAGAGTAAAATAGTTTCAAAGGAAGAAAAAAGGAGTGAACACATGCGTCGAATTTCATAAGAGACCACATTACAATACCAAAGGAAGGAAAATCATGGAACTATGGCGAAGGCAAAAAAACATTATGAAAAATTGACAAAGCATAAACCTTGAAGACATCAGATCTCAGTATGGAGTAATTAAGTAGAACGATGGTGTTCGGATCCATATCCCAGCCATATTATATGGGCTCGCATTTGCTTCCATCTACATACAATTGTCTCACCAAACAGATCATCAGGCAAGTGAGAAACAATCCATTATCTCGCTGCGGATGCATATGCTTTATCTTGCAGACAGGAAGCACAGCAAGAAAGTTCAGGGGCTACCGAATTCACATTCCAGGTTTACATCTTACAATTCAGGCGGGATACAATAAGACATGCATGCTAGTAATTAGTTTTCACGTCGAATAGCAGATGTCCAAGTCCAACGCTTCGGAGAATTAAAACACAGTCCAAGTCCAACGCTTCGGAGAACTGAAACACGACCGGGGATAATACGCTTGAGAGCCAGTTGGATTTCTTCTGCTCATGCCTTCAAAGTTTCTGCCCAGAAAACGAGTGGAAATTTAACGGCTGAAGCGCTCCGAAATTGACTTTGGTATGAGGCTGGTTGTGCTGGACTGTTTCTCTAGCCTGTGTCAAGTATTAAACAACGCTGTTATAATTAGACACGAGCATGCACGCAACCGGAAGGCAGAAGGGAGTAAGAACCTCGCAATCTCTTCAACAGATTTCATTATTTGCTCCGAACTTGTTTCAATCACCTGTCCCCCCAGTATCATTTCATCCAAAATTGTGTGCATCTGCATTTGATATTACAATGAGCAAAAGAAGAATGGTGGTCATCCTTAAGTAGTATTACCAATGACTATGACAGGAGAAAAGACTGCTGGGATGAATCGTTAGAATTTGTGTGAAAGAAAAGTCTGCATCTCTCTCCCTATACATGCACTTCGAACCATTGCATGGTGTAGACAATTACAGGAAGCGGGGGGGCAGCAGCACCGTATGCATCAGTGATCATTTCCAGTCAATTTGTTGAAATCCTAGAAAACACTTGCTATTGGATACTTACTTGTGTTTCCTATAGAATTTCATACAAGATTACCGCCTCAATTATGCTTTTGGACCTTGGTTCAGATTTAAGCACTGTAATAGCTTTAATGCACATAGATATTGTGGAACTCCCATGACTGCTAGAATGACTTAACATCATTTTAATTCAGAAAACTCTTCTTGTCACAGCTAAGCAAAATAATATGTCTTCTTGGAGTTACATTGAGATATTTGGAATTGCATTATAGATGATCCATGCATAAAAACGCTAATTCACTAGAGATAACAGTTATTCTGGCAAAATCTGATATCATATTGAAGAAATTGTGCTTTCCACCTTTTTGTTGCTCAAATTTTCTACTACATGCATTTGTGCCACTCAGGGGTCTATGATAAAGAGAAACTACAATAGACATGCCAGCATGCATATTTTCAACTATCCAGAATAAAGGATCAAATCAAGAGAATCATGGTACCTTGTTGAAGTTAAATACAACGTCAAGCTCACATACATTCTTGAAGCATCTCTCCAATGTTTCAACAAAAACTGTGCACAACATAAAATATGTACATATTAATCGATCTCCTTGAATCAGAGCTGATAAAAGGAGCTTTACGTGACTTGGATAGACAGAGCATAGAAGAGATGAAAAGTTGTCAGCCAGCATTGGTGGAGAAAGGAACACATGTTAACAATGTGCTAGTGCAGTTACACACATAGAAATTTAGAAACAAATAAATACTGCATTACAAATACGGAACATAAAATTGTAAACAAGAGTGCACAAATACCAAAAGAATCACCACAGCAGTGAGAAAAACATACATAAGATAAAGCTGATTCTGTACCAAGACATGTCAAACAAGTATAGCAAGATAACACGTTGAACAAAATTCGTTGCTCATGCAAATGAATGCCTTCTTCTCTTATTTTTCCCCTTCTTTTGAGCATAGCACATGCACCAATTAACTCTAGTAAATGAAGGAACCATTGCATCAGCAAGGAGTTGAGTTACCTTGTATGAGATCTAGCATGGCGAGTTCATTCTCGGAGCTATCAAAGACAAAAACAAAGTATAATGTGGCCAAGTGCTTGTAGACCAGTTTCGTTCCCTGCAAAGTGTAAACAAGAAAATCAAATCTTTCTGACCCTCATACAACTCATTGGAGGTAAAATGAGCAAAAGTTTACTTAGATCATTCAGCTTCTTTCCTCACAAAAGTCAATCCAGACAGAACAGAAATTCCAAATTTCATTCTTCGTTCCTTGCATTCGCATACCATTTCTCTTTTGCATAAGATTTACTACTAGTTTAGTCTGGGGGAGGGTTCATTACCGGTCCAAAGATTGCATCGGCCTCAACGAAATTGCTCACGCTGTCGGGCCTCGCAGACAACACTGCAAGAAGAAAATCCACAGCTCAGGGACAGCATCCATACAAAGGGTGGTAAGAACAGGAAAGCATATATCCATACATTGGAAGACGCCGCGGACGAGGTCCTGATGCTTCTCTGGGGGCTGCATCCATCAATTAATCCGTGAAACGGGGAACAAAGAAGAGAACAGAGCTTAATCGCTAAGCCATTTCATCAAGCATATAACGATCCATGGACAAAGCGGTTCTTGATCTGGGTGGGGAAATTAACAGAGCACTTGGTGGCCGGGTGAAGAGGGCATGAAGAACAAGAGAGGAGGAGGGGTTGACAAATGGAGAAGGTTGGGAACCTGGAAGCTGTAGAATTTGAGGAGGCGGGGCTTGCCCTGCGTGCTGATCACCATCGCCGCCTGGATCATGGCCGACGAGGAGGAGGCAAGAAACGACAAGATCGCGACAGTTCGCAGGGAGAAGACGAGGAAATCGAGGAGTAATTGGGGATGATATGTGAGTAGACTATGTTAAAATAATTAAATACACTAGCTTCTGGGGCGCCTGTAGCTCAGTGGATAGAGCGTCTGTTTCCTAAGCAGAAAGTCGTAGGTTCGACCCCTACCTGGCGCGGTATTTGATTTTATTATTATTTTTGTTTCTTTTACCAATGTATGTGTTAAAATAAATTTTTTTGTTCCCTTTTCAGTTTTTTTCTCACGATGATTTTCAGTTTTCATGTTGTTTGATGTATGAAGGCATACTTCGTTCTTTATCTAATTATCTGTTGTGCGATAAATTGTTATGATATTACATAGATTAGATATGTTCATAGGCAGTTTGGCCTATCCCTTATCAGCCGATTTTTATATTATGTTTTTGTTTTACCAGTTTATGTGTTAAAGCATATCTTTCTGTTACCTTTTCAAAAAAAAATAGTGGATTTTCAGTTTTCATCTTGTTTGAGGTATGAAGGCTTACTTCATTCTTTATCTAATTAGAAAAAACTAACTTTGATGCTGTGAGATAAATATGACATGCATTTTGTTATGACATTACATATATTAGACCTGTTCATGGGCATTCTAGCCTATCACCTGCCGGCCTGATTTTTATATTATGTTTCAATTTATGTGTTAAAACATATTTTTTGTTACCTTTTTAGTTTTTTTTCAAGGATTGTCAGTTTTCATCTCATTTAAGCCTTTAAGGTATGATAGGTTACTTCGTTCTTTATCTAATTAGAAAAGCTAAGTTTGATGTTGTGAGATAAATATGATACGGGTTTTGTTATGACACTACTTACGTCGTCAGAGCTGTTCATGGGTAGTTTAGCCTATCGCCTATCAAATCGACTTTTTCTGGCTTGGGCTCTTGTTTTCGACCTGATGGTCTGGCCCTGAGCTCGAAAAATAATAAATAGGTAATTTTTTTCATTCCGGAAAAATAACAATAATTTTTTATCCAAAAAAATGAACTTACAGGCTTTTTTTTTATGCTCGAGCATGGTCCCAAAAAATGTTCTAATTTAGATGCTGGAAATATCATTCCCACTTCTTGAGTGATCTTAATCTAGTTTGATTTGATCCAAAAAATCAAACCGTCTATATACCCATAGCTAGGTGTTACTGACTCATTGTACGTGTTGGAAAATTGAAAGCAACATCAGATTATTATTTTTCAAGCTGTACAGATGAGAGTAAAAAATATGTGGTGAGAGATGGTTGATAGGGACTAGTAAGGCAGTCATTACCTAGTTTGATATCTTAAACACAACATGGCCATACCTGTTTTTGTTTCCAGCCGCCTAAATCCATCTCTTTTTTACATGGCTGGCTATTGACGGCATCTTTTTGTGCCACTTTAAATAATGATATCGGCATTTTACAAACACAAATCAAATGAAAAAAGATACAATGTTCATTCATTTATCATGTTATTAGCCAGAGTAATTGGATGCCTTTTATTTCTATAACAAAATACGCATGTAAATACACAAACATAAATGAGAATTGAACCCACATTAAAAAAGTGATAATCGGCCATTTATTCACAGCATTACTAGGCCCTACGTGTGAAAAACTGGGACAAAAGCTCTTTTCTTTTTTCCTTCATGGACACACATATTTATTTATTTAGGATGCCAAATGGAATTATGCTGTCATGCATGAAGAGGTGGTTTTTGGAATTTGGTGTGCATGGTGTGAGGTGTCAGTTGAGGTATTTACGGGGGCTCGATTACATCAAAAAATAAATTCGTATAATGAAGAAGAAAGCTTCGAATTTTTGGCACATACGACCAGTTTGCGCTTCGTATTTGCACTTTTGACAATCGCTCCGTCGTATTTACAAAAATGGCCCTGCAAGACGATCACCGTCGGCACCAACGATCCATGCATGATGTCGCCAGCCGTATGAAGCGGCCGTCGCTAGAGAAGCGGCGCATGGTGGCGTCGTCGGCCCCTCTGGCAAGACGGTTGCCCAGCCGTGAGTTAGGGGTAATTAGGGGGCCGGGTAATTAGGAGTTAGGGTTAGGGTAGTTAGTTTTTTTATTTTTAGGTTGAAATTTGAAGGAATTTTTAATTATAGCAAATGAGTTCAAAAAAATATGAAAATTTTTGTAGAGCCTCTCAACACTGTGTACATGCTTGTGTAAATTTTTCATAATTTTATTCGTTCAGAATATAGCAAAACAAAATATAAATACAAATATACTCGATCAAATCGCATACTGTTTGTTTATTTAGTTTAGTGTCCGCTGGCGCATGGCCAATATCTTGACCAAAAGCGATAAGGTTAATTAGTTGGTTAGGTTAGGTTAACGAAAACACCTCCCAACTCGCGCCCCTCCTCTGGCCCTCCCTCCGACCCTCCTTCTCCCGTCACGCACCCGGACTGTTCTGCGGAGAATTAAAAAACCTCGTGGTGGCCATCTTTCCCACCGTCCGTCCTCCCTCCTCCGCACATCTGTCGCCTCGTCCAGAAATTTCAGCGCCAATGCTTACGGAATTCCCAGCGCCAACGCCGCGACTCCTTCTCCGCCCGGCTATAAATACCGAACTCTAGCACTCGCTCTTTGCTCATCTCAATTGCATTTCGATTCTCGTTCTTGCGCTCGTCGCTGAGAACTCAGAGAACATAACATAATTAATTTTATTGGGAGGTTAACTATTTTCTTGCTTATAAATCGCTCGCCTTGATTACTTCCTGAAGGGTGATTGATTACTTACGAAAATTTGATTGATTACTTCTCGTAGGCAAGTAATTTGTGTTATGCTTTTGCCGTTATTATCGTAGTTGTAATTAGTCAGTTTTAGTCAGCTAGTCATAATTACATAGTTTAGGGGTAATTAATTAGTCGTAATTAGTTAGTTAACTAGTAATGAATTAGTTTAGTCGTAATTAATTAGTCGTAATTAGTTTAGTAGTCATCATTCTGACATATTAAGTAAGTGGAAATGAAGTCTCGATATTTTTCTTGGTAATTAATCAATCATAATTAGTTAGTTTAGGCGTAGTTAATTAGTCGTAATTAGTTAGTTCACTAGTAATTAATTAGTTTAGTGGTAATTAATTAGTCGTAATTACTTTAGTAGTCATCATTACGGCATATTGAATAAGTGGTAATGAATTAGTGTAGTGGTAATTAATCAGTCGTAATTAGTTAGTTTAGAGGTAATTAATTAGTCGTAATTAGTTAGTTCACTAGTAATGAATTAGTTTAGTGGTAATTAATTAGTTGTAATTAGTTTAGTAGTCATCATTACGGCATATTGAATAAGTGATAATGAATTAGTGCAGTGGTAATTAATCAATCGTAATTAGTTAAGTAGGAATTAGTTAGGCATAACTCATTCCAAATTATTTAGTGGTGGTTGTGGCTTTAAGTATTTTCGTGTATGCAAGACTTGTTTGTGTTTTACGGCGATGGTCTCGTACGGGCCGGACACGATGGGTTAGACCTGTCGAAATGCCAGTACAAGGTGGTCCGGTCGGAGGGGCTCCACGCGATGAATATTCATGAGCTGCGAAGCTGCATTTAGAGGGAGTTCTGTTGGAAATATGCCCTAGAGGCAATCATAGAGATGATTATATTTCATTATGTTCATGACATTGGATAATGTGTTATCTTGTTCCTAGAATAATATTGTTAATATTTATTATCAAGTATGTGACTTGGTTGTGAAACTCTATATTTCTGCAATAATTATTCTTACACTATCCCTGGTCATAAACATATGAGGACACATATGAATAGACTAGCATATGTATTGGTTGATGACTATGTTTCACGAGTCATAGATATGGAGATATCAAACCGATAATATGGACACATGTTAGAGAACATGATGTTGGATAAGACCCACCTTGAGACACTACTGAGATTGTTATGAATCTATGTGTCGTTAGTTGGTCTCAAGCAATGATGATGTATAATCCTTAGACTGAGATCAACATGGTTTCCTACATGTGTAAGAGCACTCTTAGGGGTTGCCAAACGCTACAATGAATCGGGTAGTTATAAAGGTAGCTTTGGGTATGCTCTGAAACATGGAGAGGAATGTGATTTGGTGGGATATAGGATTTGCCCTCCTAACATAACAGGAGAGATGTCTCGGGCCCTCGTTGTGATCGGATAAAGAAAGTGCATGGCCATGCCACTAGTAGTCGAAGTGTTCGACCACGTAAAGTTATCGATACTCGATCGAGAAAGTATTGAGCAGATCCATGGATGACACAACATCTCACAGAGTTCAACCGGACATCGTGAGGCAAAGGGAGTATACACGAGTAGGTCGCTCAGTCGACGATTCTGGTGTCGTATGCAAATCTGAGCTAGTCGTAGACCTGTCGAGCGTAATCACGAGTGGTCGTAACACGGTCGTAAGGAGTTCTGAATCGTCGTGACCACATCTGAAGTGGTCGTATCTGAGATAGGACCTAGTCGTAAGTGGTGAAGACCTGGTCGTAGATCATATTGCATTAAGGTTCGTCCGATATAATTTATGTGTATTCAGAATCGATATGTTACGCTAGGAGCCGCCACGACTCGTGGTCGGAAAGGGTTTCAGTCACAACCGAACTACACATGAACCTACAGGGTCACACACTTAACGGGTTGGAACAAACCAGTACGAATACGATTCGTAAACGTGTCCGGATAGGATCCGTCACGAGCACTATATAAGGAGATGCATGAGGCTGTTGGGTGACACGCGTGAAACACCACCGAAACCCTAGCCGCCATCTTCTTGAGAGCTCCACCGTGCGACTTGGTGCTGGCACACCGGCGTTCGGTTGTTCCTTCCCTGGACGTGTGGATACCGTAGAGGCGCTACTACGATTGTTGCGCTTGAGGGCGATCCGCGATTTTCTGAGGAACCGCAGACGTTCTTTGGAGGAGCGATCGACTACGACCCTTGCATCGACTTGCTGGACATTGGACGATCGACTACGACCACTACATCGACGCGCTCTTCGTTGGACCAGGCTGCTCCAACCCTTCTTCCGCTGTTCTGCTCGTTTGGTGGTAACGATCTGTGATCATCTACTTGCTTGGCATCCTGGTTCGCGTGGTAGAAATTTTTGTTTGTAGCTATCGTAGCCTACCCCGTGACCCAACAAGTTCGTCACGGAGCCAACGACAAAAAAAGTTATGATCGAGGCGATCACCTGCACGAATTATGTGTGGGAGCTCGTAAAGGTGAATGGAAGCATAGCATGGAGGCAGTACATGGAGATTGTCTCCCAACCCGAGGCGGCCATTCATGGGAAGCCTATGGTGTACGTGAAATTCGTACATAGGGCATCGGGAAACCCTAATGATGCCGAGGCCTCTAAAAGCGGGCAAGCGCAGCCCGAGCCTGAAGATGGTGGCACGAAATGTGCTGCCTCAGAGGGAAGTCCTGTGCCTAATTTTGTGCCAAATGAGGGGGCGAAAACATGGTGGTCGGCCCGCATTGACTGCCACGAGTATCTACCGGACGAGCCTCTCAGGTTGGAGTCCGATGAGGACAACGACCCGACCCAAGCTCGGATGGTACCGACGAGGACGCACATGAAGTCGATGGTCCTTACGTGGCATCGAGACTTGATGATATCACAGTGCGTTCGCTCGTACTGCCGCAAGAAGAAGGCTCCCAGTGGGGGTTTGAAGCCGACACCCTCTTAGTTGGGCAACGCTTCCCAGACAAGGTGGCCGTGCAACAAGCTATAGCACGGTACGCCTTATCTATCAGACGTGTGTACCGAGTGCACCGGTCCAACCCAGGAAAGTACGCAGTGAAGTGCGTAGTAGAAGGCCGCCCTGGCAAGGTCAGCGCTCACCGAGCAAAGATCTTCGGCTCGGTCTTCACGGTCAAGGAGCTGATCAACCACACTTGCGAGCTCAGCGAGCCCCTGCAAACATCGGGCGTGACTTCCACATATGTTGCAAACCTCATCGACACCTAGTTGAGGCGACGTGTCTATCTCCCCCAAGTTGATAATGTCGGAAGTCGCCAATCAGGTTGGCTATCCGATTAGCTTCTGACAGGACCGGCGAGCCAAGCGAAGGTCATCGAGACTATGTGCGGGACATACGAAGAGGCGTACAACCTTGTGCGAGATTGCTTCACTGATTGCGGATCAAACCCCGCGACGTACATAAACAAGCTTATTTGTGAATATCTTTGGAAAAGGGCCCATGACTTCATCTTGGACCGAGTGTTCTGGGCTTTCGCTCAGGCCATCAGGGGCTTCACGTTCTGCCGTCCCATGCTAACGATGGATGGCACTTTCCTCACGGGGAGGTACAAGGGCACCATCCTCACCGCGGTGGCAGCCGATGCGAATGACCAGCTTCTCCTGGTGGCATTTGCCATTGTGGAGAGCGAGAACACATCCAGCTGGTTGTGGTTCTTGGAGAACTTGAAGAGGGCGGTGGTGGGAGACCGGCCCAACGTCTACCTAATCACAGACCGCAATGCTGGGTTGTTGGCGGCAATCAACACCATGAAGCATGGGACGGATCCATCTCACCAGTGGAACGACATGCAATCCAGGGGGTGCATGAGGCATCTTGCATCTAACTTGTTCACGTAGTTCCGTAGTCAAGAACTCATGAAGACATTCAAGGCATTGTGTCCGCAGAACCAGAGATGGAAGTTTGAGTCTATTTGGAGAGACCTCGAACACCGGACTACGAGGAATATAAGGGAGTCTACTCCGAAGGAGGAGCAACCCTGTAGTGCCATAAGCTTCTCTGAGTGGATTAATGGCCACACTCCTGAATTGGAGAAATGGTCCCTCCTGTATGACACAGACAGTGCGAGGTACGGGATTATGACGACCAACATGTCTGAGGTGTGCATGGTGTGAGGTGTCAGTTGAGGTATTTACGGGGGCTCAATTACATCAAAAAATAAATTCGTATAATGAAGAAGAAAGCTTCTTCTCCAAACTCATTCATACCTTACTAGCACACTGTGTAGAGAGAGGAAGAGAGAGGGACAAAGGGAGACATTGGAGCCCAGGAGCTAAATCTGGTAAGGAATTATATCCTTGTTAACTCTACTTTGAGTTCTCCAATGGTGTTCTTGGAAAGATAAATGTTTCATCATTTGGGTATGGCTACTTTGGTGGCGTTAGAGCATCTTTAGTGTATTGAACCGATATCGATTCAAAGTCATATCACGTAAGCATTTTAGGAACTAAGATTGTTTTTCTCCAATGTATTGAATCAATTCCTACTAATAACTAGGACTCACGTTACATTAAAAAACCACAAAATAATAATATACTCTCTCAACCGCACTCTCTCCTATGTAGTTGTTTAATGCTCATATGAGTTGTTTAATACTTTGAATCGACTTCTAAGTAGAGTTCGGTTCTATGCATTTTTTTTGTTGGAATTGCGTCAAGATCCAACAACTTTGTATGTTAAAAGTATGATACGAATTTGTCATTGTGTCTGTGTTGGACACGGCACATGCGCCGACTGGCGAAAGACATGGCGTCGAGTGATGCAACCGACTCTGACTCGGTTTCCTTCTCTGTTAGGGACTCTCTTATTCCCTAGCGATATATATATATATATATATATATATATATATATATATATATATATATATATATATATATATAGTCATACGATTGAGATAAGCTAAAGTTCTCTGTACTTGTAATTTCTCTCTAAAGATGATTTTAAGCCTTGCGTGCATCTTTGGTTTTTCCCACAAAGATTTTCCACATAAAATTTGTATCTCCTATTTCTACTGTTTCCATGCCTTTTATAGCAAGTGGTATCCAAGCATCGAGTTCAAAACCCTAGCCGCCGCCCCTCTCGGGGCGACCATCACGCGACATCAAAACGCAGCGGCCTCAAGGCAACATCCAGGGTGGCACCCGCACGACATCTGCACAACATCTGTGCGACATCAAGAAAATTCCGTCTGACAAATATGTTGTTCATCATGTTCGTGCGATCCATCGTCTCAGAAAGTTGTCGTCGTTACACATCTCGATGAGCCATCTTTCCATGGAGCTGCTCTACAGATTTATCGTCGAATCGGGTTCGACGTCAGTAGCAGAAGTGGACAGCAAATACGAAACGAAATCATATGCCCGAGTCAGAACACAACAGCATTGGCTCATCTATTTTTCATTGGAGGTGGAGCTCATTGGAGTCAGAAATCAAGGCCTCAATTTAGCTTCAAATTCCACTCCTTGCACCTTCCAGGTACCCCCTCCGATACACTGCTTTACTGATTATGTTCGGACCATTAGCAACCATAACCACTATGGGAAATGTTTATACCAGCTTGGCTTTGATTTCTTAACCTAAAGTTTCCTTTCCCTCAAAAATCAGCGATTCCTAGATCTGAAATCCTATTTCCAGCTCTTATAGTTTTCTTGAACTAGGACTATTTCTTTTTCCAGCAAGGATATTACCAAAAATGGGCTTCCGTTCAAAGCTGAAAGAAAGAGACTGGTCCTCCCTCTTTGCCTAGCGGGCCTAGTGGTTAAGTAGATAGTAGGTCCCCTCCCTAGCCCCGCAACTGAGAGTCACTCGTTGAAAGCTGACCAGGAAGACAATAACTGCTATTTCAAGATAGCAAAAAAGATAGCAATTATTGTCTTGTCTTTTAGCTATCTTTTCGCTATCCTTGCTGGAAAAAGAAACAGTCCTGGTTTAAGAAACTAGAGGAGCTGAAAATAGGATTTCAGATCTGGGAATTGCTGGTTTCTGTAATCGAGCCCTAGCTTTTTCGAGCTGCTCAATGGTCCCTCTACGCAATTCTTCTGAATTTGGAATAGTACTCAAGATTCTCTGTTTTTTATTATCTAATAAATCTTTTAATGAAAGTAGATCATCTTGCTATTAAGTTTACAAAAAGTAGATTATCTTGATATTAAGTTTACAATTTTTATGATCTCTTCTAAACAAAACATGAATCTTTCGATTCATTTGGTCTCATGCTCCTTTTTTTTTCTTTTTTGCTATGGCTATTTCCATATCTTTTGTGCCTATTATTTGTGACATCTATGCGGGATTCATCATTGGCGATTTTTCAACGATCCATTGTCTTCTATAGGTTATTGCGGCAAGATCCGCATATGTGGAGTTCAAGGTGGAGGTTTGCAGATATCCAGATTTTGAGGTATTAAAAAAATTCTTCCAATTCAGGAAGTTATGCAGTTCATGCATGTTTGGATTCAATTGAGGGAACAATAATTTGGTGTTTCATTCATCGTTTGACGATACCCCTAATGATAGCTAGCATAATACTCTTCAGAGTTTTGAAAGTGAAGGTTTTGCTCTAAATTTGAGTTCGAGATGAAGGATTGAAGTGCAAGAAGGAGTTTATTGAGGGGTATGTTGCAGAATTTGTTTCTACTCCATTGACGACACATTGAGGTTCCTTTCATTTGGATATTCTTCCGTAGGAGCAGTTTTTTTACCATGTTATGGAATTCAGTTACTTTTACAATCATCAGTTTGATGTACGTGATGGCTACACGTACAAGTTGCTCTTTCAGCGAGCATTGTTTGTCGAGTTTTGTGTTCCAGACGGAGCATGTCAGATATCCATTAGATGAGTTCTTCGTTATCTATCCAGCTCCATAGGTAATGTTTTGGCTTATGCCGTTTGATGATTGAGCATTTGTTTCAAGAGGTCAGTTGCACAAACTCAGACTTTGTTAGAGTTATGAATTATTGAATACCCAGATTTATTCGTCTGCTTTGTTGATAGCTGTGTGTTTAGACCTACTGGAGGTTTGCTCAATTTGGCTTTATGAGAAGCGTTTGGATAAGACTGTCCCAGTCTTACTCGTTGAGATTAGTGGCACAAGTTCTATTAATAAATAATTATTTGGAGGAGATTTGATATTTCGACTATATGAGCAAATTCGTCTAAAGGTGGAGATTGTTAAAATATGATACAAATTCGTTATCGTGTCTGTGTCAAACGCGGCACACGTACCGACTGACGCCAGATGTGGTGTCAAGTGGCTCAACCAATTCTGACTCGGTTTCCTTCTCTGTTAGGAAATCTTTTTCCCTAGCCTATATATGTACTACTGTAGTCGCACGGTTGAAATACGCGGAAGTTCCCTATGCTTGTAATTTCTCTCCAAACGATGATTTCCGCCTTCGTGCATCCGTGGTTTTTCCCGCAAGGGTTTCCCGTGTGTTCCAATCTTAATTGTTGAGAGTAGTCCTACGGACGATCGGCGCACAAGGTGTTCATCGTGAATTCGTCTAAAGGTGGGGATTGTTGAGTTTGATTGTGATACAAATTGAGTTTAAGTATGATACAAAATTCATTTCCAACTCTAACTCATAGGTCTACTCCTACACGGAATCTTTCATATACCACTATAAATTCAGTCATGTAGTCCATAGGACATGAGTAAAAGCTTCATTGTAAATATCTACTTAATATGGTGATATTGTATTCGTATGTCTGTGATTTTTCTCTAAATAAATTTTTACGTAAAAATTTGTGTCTCTCGATTGTATTTTTTGGTGCATTCTTTGCAACTGTGGTCCTTTGCAACGCTTGTCAGCTTTTCGCGGTGACGCAGAGTTGTTGATGCGAATGCCCAAATCTTCTTCGTTGCTGTTCTGGAGACATGTTATTCTGAATGTATTGTGTATATACTTGCACCTGTTATAAAAGCACTGCACTTACACTGCAGCTCTTCTTCAGTCTGATAACTCAACCCGTCCTTGTATCATCACAGAAGGTACTGTGCTCTGCTCGTGCTTGAGTGACGTATCACGCGCTGTTACATCTGGCGAATAAACAAGAAAAATCATAATCCGTTTGTAAATTAAACACTTTGCAGTGCGATTAATACTTCTCTATATATAAACCGACAGAATTAACCAATTAGGTAGTAGCATGGCCTCCCTGTCTGTCCATCAATCGCATCAGTTGCAACGCCTATGTATATACAGGATCACCCATTGTTCGACTCGGTTCCACGTATCAACGCAGCATCATCGCATACATGGCAATGCGCGGAATTTTTTTTAAAATAATATTAATTTAAAACATAATTACAAAAATATATCGTCTCTCCAAAAAATTACGAAATGTGTTCGCATCGCCGGTTGAAATGGCGGCAGGGACCTATCGCCATTCAATCTGGCGACAGGACCCTCTCCTCCTGTCGCCGGTCCAGCCACCTATCGCCAATTGAAATGGCGATAGGTCCCTGTCGCCATTTGAAGCTGGCGGCGAGTTCTGTCGCCAATTGAAATGGCGACAGGAAGCCCATCCCTATAAAAAACCCAAAATTCAGCGCATGACTCATTCTTATTCAGAAAAAAGAGAAGGAGAGAAGAGTAGAGGTGAGGAGAGAAGCTAGCGGCTATTGTCCGTCGGATTGCCAACCTCTCGGGTAATTTTTTAACCGAATGGATTACATAGTTTTAGATGTACGATTACGTAATGCAATATAGTTTTACATAATACTTTTCGATTGGGTAGTATAGTTTTAGATATCACGGTTAATCGTGGAAATGTTCTTTATGGTGCGGTCGTCAAATATGTCCGACTCGACATCGTCAATTTCAAAATTTACTATGGTCAAGGGACTATTCTAGAGGGTCGAGGGGATTGATTTGCGTTATTTCAATTGGCAACCGTACCCCTAGCAAGACCGAGAAGCGTACATGGGGTATTTGTGATGCGATGGTTGTTCCATACATTCCAAGTGGACCGTGATGTGTACGATCCGAGATTGAGTTGTCTTTCCCCACGGAGAGCACAACCGACATATTGGGAGTTAGTGCAGCTTCGGGGACCAAAATCATGGCAATCATATGTACGCATCGCGAGGGAGGCAGGGTGGAAATTGGTCCTTCTCGTCCAAGCATATGCCAAACCCACTCCTCCACCCACAATTTGAACAAGAAGGAGGTGTCGAGGCGAAGAGGAAGTCGGGGCTGCTGACCCACAGCTGGCACACACAATTCTTTGAAGCTCCGGATTCTTGATCTTTGTCGATGAAGACCTGCGGAAGTAGCTCCTCTGACCATGCAAGCTCTTGGTCTTGTTGGCGAGGTGAGGAGGTTGAAGCCGTAGTGCAAAGGATGGATCTCAAGACCGAGCCTACATGACCTTGTCGAAGATGAAGGTTCGACGACGAGGATAAAGTTAACGAGCGGCGGTTCCATCAAGCGGAACACATACCGATTCGACAATCTAAATGCGTCAGCGAAGGCTCCGTGTGCCTTGGGGAGTACGACCAGAGTGAGGTCGACTAGGAGCTATGTACAAATGCAAGGAGGCCGTGCAGACGCGGTCAAATCTTGGGCCTTGTCGGTGCGGCGCACATTGAGTCGTCAAGTCGACCCCAAGATTCTCTGACGTGAAGTGCGGCATAGAGGATGCCCCTAGCGAGTGCGCATTTGACCAAAGTGGGACACCTCTTTGGAAGTGCTCTATAGTGGTCCCTCACACATGCGTCGTTTACGAGTCGTCTGATCCCACTGGAACTCGTCATCGAGCTTCATCGCCAACCTTATGTACACCGAGATCGTGGATAATCTAGATTTTGAGCCACGATGCATCATTCGGCGATTGAGGCAAGATTCCAATACACAATCAGCTATGCGAAGGCTTGGAGGGCAAAGCGAAGGCATTGGAATTAAGGTGGGGCACGTTAGAGGATTCCTACCACAACCTCCTGCGCAACCGAGTCATACAAGGTAAATCCGGCACCCATATCGATATTGAAGATGCCACGCGCGAAGTGGACCAATAAGAGGGTATTGCGGCGAGTATTCTTCGCGTTTGGTCCATGTATCAACGCATTTCGACCTTTGTAGTCAATCTTGTGTGTAGATGGCACATTTTTGTTGGGAGGTACAAGGGCGGAATCTTGTCGCAATAGCGACAGATGGGAACAATCAAGTTCTTCCCGTGGCATTCGCTTTCGTTGAAAGCGAGAACATGGATAGCTGGTTGTGGTTCTTGAAGAACGTGAGGATTTCTGTTGTGCAAGACCGTCCCAACGTGTGCCTCATACATGATCGGCATGCGAACTGCTGCGTACAATAACCCGGTTGCAACAAGGAAGAACGTACCACTTCCATGGTGGATCTGCGAGCGGTGGTGCATGAGGCACTTGGGTGCAAACTTCTACAAGCAGTTCATAACAAAGACTTGATGAACATGTTCAAGCGGGCAGGCAACCGAGAACCCGATGGCGGAAGTTCAAAACACTCTGAAAGATTCTAGATGAGCGGACCAAGACACACGAAGGAGGCGGTGAGAAGGGTCGCGCTAAGCGTGACCGAGCCCCCAAAGCATTGCGAGAGATACCCACAGATGCTCCGGATTGGCGATGAGGGCGGGGCACAGGTGAGATGCTTCTCGGTTGGATTGAGCACGAGCCTAAGGAGAAGTGGTCATTGCTCCATGACGAGGATGGCGCTCGATATGGTGTCATGACAACTAATCTAGCCGAGGTGTACAATGGGTCATCGCGGTGCAAGATGCCTCCCTTTGGTGGGTATTGTGGAGGCAATACTCGCAGATGCGATGAAGTACTTTGTTGTGAAGCAACAACGCATCGCCGCTATGGCAAATGATAGAATATTGTACTCGCCATGATCACCAAGTACATGGAGGAGAAGAGCAAGAAGGGTGAGGCATAGGGCATTCAAGAGCGGGCACAAGGGAGCTTCGTTTGAGGTGATGTGCGAGGGATAAAGGACGCCATGAGACTAACCGTGAGAGGGTTACCCATGAGTGTGCGTTCCGCGCTAGTTGCACATGCACTTGCAACAAGCCCTTCTTCGCATAGGCCTGCTCCCATGTCATAGCCGCATGTTATGTTCGACGGTGGGCAATGTTGTTGAAATATGCCTAGAGGTAATCATAGAGATGATTATATTTCATTATGTTCACAATATTTGATAATATGTTATCTTGTTCCTTGAATGAATCACCGGTCATAAAGATTAACAGTATGTGACTTGTTGGTGAAACTCTTTTTAACTTATGATGATGTCGTTCTAAAAGTATCACGGTCGAAAGTCTTTGGTGAACACTAGTGACTCTCGACCAACACATGTATTGATTGATGACCATGTTTCACGGTCATGGATATAGGATATCGAATCAATAATGTGGACACGTGTTAGAGAACATGGTGTTGGATAAGACCCACCTTGAGACACTATTGAGATTGTTATGAATCTATGTGTCGTTAGTTGGTCTCAAGCAATGATGATGTATAATCCTTAGACACGAGATCGACATGGTTTCCTACATGTGTAATAGCACTCTTAGGGGTTGCCAAACGCTACTCGTAACTAGGTGGTTATTAGAACATTCATTTTAAACCGAACCGAACAAACCGCACGAATATATCGAATCGAACCGTCAACTTCGGTTTGACCGGTTTCAGTCTGATTTTGAAATTAGATTTTTGGGATTTGGTTTTTCGGTAAAACATACTGAAAAAAAAAACCGATCGTGATTTTTCAGCGTAGCGTGTAGCAATCGCTAGTTTGGCGCGCTTATTTGGCGCTTCGTGCTCGATCGCTCGGCTCATGCGTGCGTGCATGATGCGATCTGACCCATCGTGCTTCGACGGCCCATTCAGAGCGGTAGGCGTCGGCGTCTTTGTGGTATGTGCATGTCGCAGCCGAACCAATGATCTGCGAGAAAGCAGCGGCGTCTTGACCGAAGCCAGCTGACCTTCGGTAGCGACAAGCCCGACCCGCGATCGCCATCTATAAGCATGAATTTATTTCACATTCGAATTCATGATTCAACTTGGACAATGTGGTCGATCATGCATGCATCAATTTCTAAGTATTTTTCCACTCTTTACATATAAGCGGTAAATACTTATGAGAGAAGATTATAGTTCTTGATTCTCGATTGTAGTATTGACCAAGAAATATCTCAATAAGTTGCCCAACTCACCGCTTTGTCGATTCGCAATTAGCGTAAATGGTTTGCAATTCGCGTCAACTTTGGTAAATATGGTATTTACCGATACCGCACCGAAACAAATTGGGATTTACCGAAACCGAACCGTATTTTTAAAAACACCGTATTTACCGAAGTAACAAAACCATATTTACCGTATATACCGTATATACCGAACCGAACAAACCGAAAAAACCGAACGAACACCCCTAGTGGTTATAAAAGTAGCTTTCGGGTATGCTATGAAACATGCAGAGGGATGTGACTGGTGGGATATGGGATTTGCCCCTCCTAACATAACGGAGAGATATCTGGGCCCTCTAAGTGGTCGGATAAAGAAAGTGCATGGCCATGCCACTGGTGGTCGAAAAGTTCGACCACGTAAGGTTATCCGATACTCGATCGAGAAAACATTGAGCAGATCCATGGATGACCCAACATCTCACCGGAGTTCAACCGGATATCGAGAGGCAAAGGGAGAATACATGAGTAGGTAAGCAGTTCGACCGACTCACGGATGGTCGTATGGAGATACAAGCAAGTCGAGGCTGGTCGAGCGTAATCACAGAGTGGTGAAACCAAGTCGTAAGGAGTTCTGAGTTGGTTATGATCAAATCTTAACTGTCGTATAGAGATAGGACACAGTCGTAAGTGATGAGGACACAGTCGTAGATCATATTGCATTAAGGTTCGTCCGATATAATTTGTGTGTATTCGGAATCGTTATGTCCTACTAGGAACCGCTTCGACTCGTGGCGGAAAGGGTTTCAGAGTCTGGCCGAATCGCACATGAACCTAACGGGTCACACACTTATGAGGTTGGAACAAACCGGTGCGAATACGATTCAGTAAGAGTGTTTGGATAGGATCCGTCACGGGCCTATATAAGGAGATGCATGAGGTTGTTGGGGGCGGAGTTGGCGCAAGTTGCCCTACCGAAACCCTAGCCGCCATCTTCTTGAGTGCCTCCCGTGCGATTTGGTGCTAGCACACCGTCAGACGGTTGTTCCTTCCTAGGCGTGTGGATACCATAGAGGTGCTTCTCGTTGTTGCGCTTAAAGGCGATCCGCGATCTTCACAAGGAGCTGCGAGAGTCTTTGGAGGAGCGATCAACTCACGAGGACGCCGGACGATCGACTACGATCGATTACATCGACGCGCTCTTCGTCGGACCAGTTGCTCCGACACTTCTTCCGCTGCTCTGCGCGTCTAGTGGTAACGATCTGTGATCATCTTCTTGCTTGGCTTCCTGGTTTGCGTGGTAGAAATTTTGAATTGTTGCTATCGTAGCCTACCCGTATCCCAACAGCAGCATCCCGGTCAGTACATCTCTGTCTATTTCGCCAAGGAGGCGGTGATGCAAACCTGGACCGCGGAGATATATGGTTCTGTTGTGGTTGGCCATTTCAGCGCCATCCGACACGGGAGCAACTAATCGGGCGCGGACATTGATAGGCTCAAGGGAAAAGTTGAATGGCGGCAGTGCGATTACGCATCGAGGAGCGACATGGGCGGCGAAACCGAGCGTCGTCGAAGAAGTGCTCTATTTGCAGGAGTCAGGCACACCTTCAAGAAATGTCTCACGAGAAATCCTCAAGATGAAGGATACATCGCCACTCCGGACGTCGCGGCGGGACCTCATCTGGTCACCCAACTCGAGGCGATCCACAGGGGGACGTTGAGGTGCGACCAATGTTATTACCAATGTTACAATTATGTTATTGCACCCGACGGTAGTAACATGTTATTGCCAATGTCTGAATTATCATTTTAATTAAGTGTTATCATGTTTTGCTAAATGTTATGTAATATCGGTGCTATTAAGTGTTATGATGTTTTGCTATGAATGATGTTTTTTGAATATTATGTAATTATCGTAGTTTTCATAGTAATGGCAAGTTCACATTTGTTTCCTTACATAATATGCGTTCATGTACATAAGCAAGCGATTAATTCCTTTGGCGCATCGCAATATCACTTACCTTTCTACTTACGAATCATTCATATCTCAATCTTTCTCGTAAAATTCTTCAGAAATTCATCGCACTAGAACAACATACAACGATCAAAAAATGTTATTGCGAGTCTAATAGATTTTGCACCGTTAAAAACGTATAAAAATCAAAAGGCGGCAAACCTAGCTAGAGAAGGGGCAAATTTGGCTTGCTTCCTGTCGCCATTTGAAATGGCGACAGGAACCTGTCGCCAGTTCAAATGGCGACAGGGACCTATCGCCATTTCAACTGGCGATAGGTGGCTGGACCGGCGACAGGAGGGGGAGAGGGTCCCTCTCGCCAGTTGAAATGGCGATAGGTCCCTGTCGCCATTTCAACTGGTGACAGGAACATATTTCTGTAATTTTTTGGAGAGACGATATATTTTTGTAATTATGTTTTAAATTAATATTATTTTAAAAAAAATCACAATGCACGTCGAGGGCGACGAGGAGAGCACGACGTACATGCTGGTCTCCGAGGCCGCTAGCGGGGGCAGGCGGGCCGGAGATGGCCATGCTCCCCGGGTACCAGCGCCTTTCGAGCACGCACGAGACGACGTTCCCCGACGACGGCAGCGGTGACTACGGCGTGCGGCTGTCGTCATGTCCATCTCGTGTGGCCAGGATGCTCTCACTACTACAAAAAAAAGGTTTTCATAGATGATTCAAAAACATCATCATAGACGGTTTTATGAGCCGTCTGAGTTTATGGGTCAATAATGACAGACGGTTTTCCATTTATGATAGTAGAGGGTCAGTAATGACATGATATCATCACGAGCGGTTTTAAAATGCAGTGATAATCTGCTATCACGCAGCGATTTGTAGATGAAATCATTTGTGATAGCTCACTATCACAGACGTTTTGTAGATAAAATCGTATGTGATAGATGATGTATCACAGACGGTTTGTGGATGAAACCGTCTGTGATATATATATTCTCTATAAAGTCTCCAAGCAGTTACTGCTTGTGCCTTTAAAACCATATTAATATATATATTGTTCATGTCCCCAGCCACTTTTAGGCGGTCGTGAGGATGAGACAGTAGCCACGGACAACTTCATCGAGCCTGCAAGTTCAAGAAGCATGATTGCAAAGAGAGCGCGTGGACATATAATTACCTGGATGTCGTCGATAGGTAATTGGACTTGACATCAAGCAATGGTTGGTTGCTGATACGTGAAGCCACTTCCCCAGTCAGAGTACCTGCGCGTCCACGCCACTTTCCAAACATAGCGGTTATAAAACAAGAAATAAATTCGGAGCGTGAGACGAAGAGACGCATCGGGGAGCCGAAGTGGCATTGATGCGACAAAGAGACGCATCAGCGACGAAGAGAACGATGAAGAAACTCAACGGGGAGCTGTAACGATATTATCACAGACGGTTATAATTAAAAATCATCTGTGAAGTCTACGTTATCACAGATGGTTCGTGTTTAGAACCATCTGTAATACTTCACAGATGGTTTTCAATGTGAACTGTCTGTGATATTACCTTTTCACAGATGGATTTTAGCGTAGCCAGTAACACAGATAGTTTTAAATATGAACCGTCTGTGATTTCATGTAATACAGACGGTTTTGGTCAACCGTCTATGATAAGGCGTCCAGTATTAGTCTTTTTATAGTAGTGTCTGGGGGATACTCACCCAAGCGATCCCGAGGGGATAGGGCGGAGATGAGGAGGCGGGGGTGAGGAAGGAGAGGAGACGGTTGTCGTGAACTCGTGGTTGGTGAACTATTTTTTGGCAGATTTGATTACCTTTCTCTTGGTTTGGTGATTGTTCAATGCAATTCAATTGCAAACTTGCTGATTTTTTTAGTGAGATTTTTTTTTTGAACTCATGCAAACTGGAAGAATTTTTTTTAGTGAGATTACCTTTCTCTTGGTTTTGGTCAACCGTCTATGATAAGGCGGCGGCGTTCACATGTCGTCCCACCTGCTTGAGGTATCCAATACTGTTGTTCCGCAAAAATGGTTGTTCTTTACGTATATAATACTTTCATTTGCAGTTCACATATTGTTTTGAACGTCATGTGTACTTACTTTCATTTTGCATTCTCTACATTGTTTTGTACCTCATGTGATCTTACAAAAATCCTATCCATGTCAGAATGCAGATGTCGCAAAGACGCCGCAATACGCGTTGCTCCTCTCGGAGTACGACGACGACCACCGCGCTCGCCGCATAGCCCAGGGTGGTCAGATGAGATTTGCTACTCTTGTACTCCATCGTGCTTGTTGTTTGACTTATTTATTTACGTATCTCTCTTGCAGGTACTCCAGCCACTTCGCCCTCGGACCCACACCCCCCTAGATTGGGATGAGCGGTACGAGCCACACGTCCGCCGGCGAAGTCTCCTTGCTTTGGCGCGGATAGTTGTCAAGGCTCCCTCGTATGGATGGTTCTGCGCTCACGACTTGGTGGACCGGTGGCGCCGGAGATCCACACTTTCCACCTACCGTCGGCGAGATGACTATCACGCCGGGGCGTTGGTATGATTCTCGGCCTCCTCAGAGGGTCGACTGCGGATGGGGCGTCAACGGCCTTGGTGGCGAGACCGGGTGAGAGAGTGGCTCGGAGTGCGACCGGAGGACCCCCCTGCGGACTCGAGAGACAACCGGCCATCTGCGGTGCTTGCATCATGGCTGCGCGCGCACTTCAACGTGTGCCCGCCGAACGCAGATGCCGCCACAGTGGAGCACTTCGCACGGGCGTGGATGTGGCATCTTCTTGGCTCCTTCCTCTTCCCGGACCCGATGCAACGCTGTCTCTGGATTTACTTGCCGATTTTGGCGATTTCACGACAGCGAGGACCTACAGTTGGGGTTACGCTACTTGGCGTGTCTGTCTGCAGCATCGTGGGACGCATGCCGATCAAGGAGTGCGGAGGGCAACTTGGGTGGCTGCGCATACCTCCTGCAGATCTGGATGTTGGAGCGTTTCCCCGTGGGTCGACCCACTCGTGCTGCCTTGCAAGTACGGATTTTTTTAATTAATCACTCAAGTCTCATTCCATAAGAAATACGACTGATATATATCTCTATGCAGGCATGGCCATGGCCCATTGAAGACGAGGCCTCACGACCCACGGTAGCCTACCTCTGGAGCTCCATCATGGCACCTACTGGGCGTCTGAGGTCGCGGTATCAGCGATATCTGAACAGCTCGGCGTCATCACGCGGGACCGTCATTGTTTCATAAGTTATTTTACTTGCTGCATTCACCTATTGAGCTAAACCTACTTGCTACAGGTCATGTGGCTGCCATACGTCCGAGATGAGGTCGATGGAATTGCGCTAAACCCGATGTGCGAGCAGGGCGAGGACTCGTGGTTGACCCTCTCGCCATTGATCTACTTCCATGCAGTGGAGTACCATTTGCCCCATCGGGTGATGAGGCAGTTTGGGAAGTTTCAGACATGGCCACCAGCGGTGTTCTCGATAGATATAAACCTTCATGGGTAACTCCTCCTCATCGTGTATGTGCAGCTTCGGTAGCGCTTTTCGTGCTAACTTTTAGATTGTCGCCGTCGCAGGATGAACCAAAGGCGGAGGTACCGGCACACAGACTGGTCACATCATCACCGAGCCTACGTGTTGGAGTGGCTGGACCGAACAAATCGGTCCAGGGACGTGACCCAAATCCATCAGAGGCATAACTTCGTCAGATACCTAGAGTGGCTACACGACGTCGCGCGTCTCCAGCTTCGACCGGCGATGACCGATGCAGATGTAGATGATGGTGATGACGAGGAGGAGGACATCGTGGACGACTACGACGAGTTCACACGGACGGACACTCAGTCGGAGAGGGCCCCCATCAACGCTTACTACGTGAGTACATTGTATCACACCACTAATTAGTAATGTCACAATGTGTAAGCTAATTGAATGTGTTTTCTCGTTCGTAGGGAAAGCAGCTCGCTCACATAAGCAACGAGGCCGAGAAGGTTCTCATGCTACAGGAGGGTTCGGAGGGGAGCTTCCAACGCTTCCGGGACTTCGCTGAGGTAACACACACTACGTTAAATTAACATGTTATCCCTTGTTATTTATTTTGTTGCATTAAACTTCACTACCTTTTTGTTGTTTAACCTTGTAGTTGGTTCGCCGTCAATGCCGGTGACTGGCCGCAAAGATGAGCTGTGTGGCGGCAGCGGGAGAGGTCGTGCAACCTGGCCCGGCTCGGAGTGGCTCAAACGAGGCCGAGGAGGCCGCCGAGGACGAGGAGGGTGCCGCAGACGAGGCTGAGGAGGATGAGGAGGATGCTGGCGAGGACGAAGAGGAGGGTGGCACAGACGAGGCCGAGGAGGAGGCCGGCGAGGATGAGGAGGACGTCGCTGCTAGGATTCCCGACGAGATACTCCTCAAGGACCTGGTTGATGCTGCGCTTCACACACCGCACTCAGACACACACCACGCCGCCGTAAACGGCGTGATCGCGAGGACATTAGTTCCGTAAACATCGTCGAGGGCACGCGAGGCCAACACCCAGTAGCGAGGTTCACGCTTAGGGGTGGTCTTGTGGCAAAAAGCACAACTGATGGGATGAATGACTGTATGCTTGCATTTTGTACAGTTCATATCCTATGGAACTTTCTATGGTCATTCTGAAAGTTGAATGAAATGAGATGGATGATGGTTGCTTCTTATTACTGTTTGAATGAAATCAATGTAATGAACTTCGGATGGCCTTATTTAGCATTACTTACCTTTTCCTGTTTGGATGAGAAAAAAAGATTACTGCTGAGATGGATGATGGTTGCTTCTTATTGTCGTTACATTCTTATTCTTTGTTTGAATGAAATCGGTGTTTGGTTGATTCAATGCGGTGAGTAATCTTTATCACGCCGTTATTGGTGGCGTGACAAGTCAGTCCTGCCACACCAGTGTAAGTGGCGTGACAGGACTTAGCCCCGGCAGCGATGGCCCTTTTGGGCAAGCCCTCTGGCACATGAAGCATTTTGGCGTGGCAGCACGTTTTTGCCACGCCGTTAAGGGTGGCGTGACAATACAGTCCTATCACGCCAGGGTAAGTGGCGTGACAGGACTTAACCCCGGCAGCGATGGCCCTTTTTGGGTAAGCCCTCTGGCACATGAAGCATTTTGGCGTGGCAGCACGTTTTTGCCACGCCGTTCAGGGTGGCGTGACAATACAGTCCTGTCACGCCCGGGTAAGTGGCGTGACATGACTTAGCCCCGGCAGCGATGGCCCTTTTTGGCAAGCCCTCTGGCACACGAAGCATTTTGGCGTGGCAGAATGTTTTGGCCACGCCGTGAATGGTGGCGTGACAAGGGTTAGGGTTTTAGGTTTTTAGATTCAGGGTTAGGGTTTTAGGTTTTTAGGGTTAGGGTTTTAGGTGTTTAGGTCGAGGTTCAGGGTCAGGGTTAGGGTTTTATATTGAGGGTCAGGGTTAGGTCGAGGTTCAGGGTCAGGGTTAGGGTTTTATACTGAGAGTCAGGGTTAGGTCAAGGGTCAGGGCTAGGGCTTTAGGTTTTTAGGGTAGGTTCATGGTTAGGGTTAGGGTTTTAGGTTTATAGGTCAAGGGTCAGGGTTAGGGTTTTAGGTTAAGGGTCAGGGTCAGGGTTAGGTTTAGGTTCAGGGTTAGGGTTAGGGTTAGGGTTAGGGTTTTAGGTTTTTAGGTTCAGGGTTAGGGTTAGGGTTTTAGGTTTTTAGGGTTAGGGTTTTAGGTGTTTAGGTTGAGGTTCAAGGTCAGGGTTAAGGTTTTAGATTGAGGGTCAGGGTTAGGTCAAGGGTCAGGTTAGGGCTTTTGGTTTTTAGGGTTAGGGTGGTTTTTAGGTTTAGGGTTAGGGTTTCAGGTTTATAGGTCAAGGGTCAGGGTTAGGGTTTTAGGTTAAGGGTCAGGGTTAGGGTTTCAGATTGAGGGTCAGGGTTAGGGTTAAAGTCTTAGGTTTATTGGTTCAGGGTTAGGGTTAGGGTTAAAGTCTTAGGTATATTGATTCAGGGTTAGGGTTAGGGTTTTATGTTTAGGTCTAAGTTTAGGGTTTAGGTTTAGGTTTAGGGTTAGACTTTTCAGACCGATAAGACATTACTTTGCAAAGCAAGACAGGACTCTGTATTAAATTAATCACACCATCTTGTGATGATAAGACCAAATGAGTCGACTTCTAGCAATGACAAGCCCACACAGGCGACTTTTCGCGAGATAAGACCAAAGGAGACTGACCTTGCGTAGTGACAATCATCCTTTCTCTAAACGAATATCACTTACCTTTCTACTTACAACTCATTCTGGATCGATCGACAACCACGACCCTCGTCAGTTTTCAGATCGGCGTGATAACACTCTCGTCTTTCCTTGCGAGTAATGTCTTTTCGTTCAAAATTTGGTGAGGTGATCGAGTTGTCCTTTGCGCAAAAGTCATCCGTTTTGTCTTGTCTTTGTGCAAGGTGTCTCCTTTAGCCTTATCACCGCAATCTTTGCACCATGTGGTCTTGTCATGCGCAAAAAGCTGCCCGTTCGGTCTTGTCATCGCGCAAAAAGCCGCCCGTCCGGTCTTGTCTTTGCGCAAGGTTTGTCTCTTTTGGTATTGTCCTTTGCACAAAAGTCGCCATGTTTGCTCTTATCTCACGCCAGCGAGCGGCCCGTTAGGTCTTGTCATCTACAACCTAACACATTACCCGTCGGTCTTGGCCTCCCCGGGCTATAAAATGTGCACCCATGCTCCGGAAGGACCACTTCATCCTTCAAACCGTAGAAAGAAGAACCTTCTCCGTCATACACTAACATACCATGGCGAGACGCCGAGGACCCGATCAGCCGAGTCGCCGAAGCAAGACCTTCGCTGGAAAGGAGGAGGACTTGCCCTAACTACCGGTTGGTGCCGAATAAGCGTGCCCAACCTAAGTGGCCGAAATGCGGACACGGGAAGGACGCTATCGTGTAGGTCGTAGACGGCCCTTTCGATGGCAGACGGCGTTTCTTCCGATGCCCATACTTTGGGGTAAATAGTTTTGTTCAGGTTACTTATTGCTAATGCATCCTCCATACTAACAGTCCCTTACAGCAGATGGCGAAATACAACTTACCCGCTGGATCGATCCTCCCCACGCTTACTATGTTGCGAGGCATGTGGATATATTGTGGAACCGAATCTTTGATTTGGAGGCGCAAATTGAAGATCTCAAGGAGCAAAATGATGACATCCGCCAACAGATGCAGCGCGAGAGGGGCAACGAGGAGGTCGTGAATATAGGAAGTTCCTATGATCCCATATGCTGTTGCGCCAACCCTAGCTGCATATGTGCGTGCCACTACAACGACGGCCAGCCACGTCCGAGGCGCCCAGCTGAAGAATACTCCATGTGGGTTGTACGAGGCACCTTTCCGTACTAGTTCCTAGAAGGTCTAATTTATTTCCATTCAAAAAAGGCGCATATGTATCGTAGGAGAACTTCGGTTTATTACATCGTGCATGATGTTGTTTCTTATGCATGTAACCAAACCCTGTGCGCCATGTTATTCCAAGCTTTGTTATGAAGTCTATTTTAATTCGCAACTTTAAATCTAAATGCGTCTTTTCGCTTTCAATTCTTGGCGTAGTAAGGCATCCAACAACATGACAAAAGCGAGTTAGAAGTTTACGGTTTGGTCTCGACCACAAACCTATGATTCGATGGGATGTCTGACCACCTATCATTCCGCTAGGATGTCTACACATCTTTCATCGGTGATCTTGTCTACCATCTTGTCTCGCATCTTTCCACTAGGATGTATACTCATTTTTTTTCTAGGATGTATTATATATCACTACTGGGACACGCCCTAAAAATATTGTAAAGTGTCTAAGGTTTTCAAAGTACAAAAAGATTACAGGTCTATTCTATTTACTCTCAGCTAAAAAGGATGGTGTTATATTTGCTTACGTAGAGATGTCTTTATTTTCAAGTTGTGAATAGAGACATGTTATATGTACATGGCATTATGTACCACCGTATCTTCAACTGTTTTTGATACAAATAGAATCCAGACAAACTGGAATAGCCCCTGTCACGCCGTGATACATAGCGTGACAACTGCGATCTGTCACGCTAAGAAAGAAGGTGCGACAAGTGCCACGCAAGCCCTCCACGCTAGCGCGTCGCACGGGCGAGGGCTTACGTGGCACCTTTAGCCACGCCGTCACTGGTGGCGTGACAGTTCTATTTGGTCACGCCACGTGAGATGGTGTGACCAAAAGGGTCAGATTTAAAAATAAAGTTCGCGAGGGGTTAATTTAAAAATATTATTAAAAAAAAGATTCAATAAAAAAAATCAAACTGGAAACACCGCACCTGGGCACCTGGCTGAGTACATGTACCTCTCAACCGTTTTGGTCAGATTGGAAGAGAGCACAACTGTACCAGACCTATCTGAGCCCATCCAGGCGTGCTTAGAAACCCCGGTTGACTTGCAGAGCCTAGATTGGGCTAAATGGGCTGAGCCATATGGGTCGAACTTGCTGTCCATGTGGGACTAGTCGAGTGGCCCAAATTTTCAGACCTTAAGGGAGAATTTGCAAACGTCTCAACGTATTTCTCTTGAAAAACTGCAGGGTACATTTCTGCTGCTCAGCGAAGAACTTGTCACCTACGAATTCCTTACTTCTCTCTTCGTGTGATTCTTATCGTGCAAGTCGTCAAGTTTGTCTCAAGATTTCATCCATGCTGCAAATTTCCGATGCTATATTTTACCTTGTGACAAAGATTGCTACTGCTACATGGTAAAACATCTCTTAATTGGATGTCGCTACCCTTTCAATGTTCTCAGTTACAACCCCCCTGTTATTTTCTGAGTAATTAATTACAGAAAGGAACAGACAGCTAATAGCAGAAAGGAACAGACAGCTAATAGCAAATCAAAAATGGTTACAAGCTTCTATGCAGGCAACTGAAGTCTATCGATACTTACCCAAACAGCAACTGCAAAAAATTGACAAGGACAGGCATGTAGATGTCAGGGTATATAATCCAGAGACCACTAGATATAACAATCAGGATTATTAAGCCTCCGAATGGATCATAACTAGTGATCGAGATTATTAAGCTACCCTTGCTCGAATGCCATTGGAAATGTCTTGATGCTCACAATCATCCGCTTCAATTTGGTCGAACCCGGCTAGGCATCTCTGAAACTGACCTCTCAACAGCACGGCTTAACCTGGATCCCAAGCTTCTCTCTGCAACCACCCATCAAAAGGCGCGCAAGCATACATAAATACATCGTGTTAGCTGAGCTCTTATTAATTTGACTAACAAGGAGCACGAGATGTAACAGTGGCCATGTGTGTGCATGCAACTATTTGGCTTTAGCTGTTTTTGTTTCTATCTTATTCTTCTTAGACCGGACAGGCTTGGTCTCTGCCCACCAAACAAGCAAAGCCAAAAGCCAAATCGAGCGTTGGGAGATGCATGCTGCCCTCCCCCCAAGCCCAAGGGACCCAAGGACAGGTGCAGCAGCAGCACAAAGATGGAAATTAAGCGCAAAGGACTGAAGCTGTAAAGACGATGAATGCCAAAAATCTCTCTGCCTGCCTTTACCTTGAAGCTACTCATCAGCAGCTACATGCGCCTACAGTCTGATATGACCGAAGTGGCCGGGTGCTTAACTGCACGTCCACGGAAAGAGAGACCTGAGGGCACCACCGAACAGTGGGCGAGGAAAAGCCTACAGTCTTCGGAATTTTTTTTTGCCGTATTAGCGTGAGTCTGTTTTATATTTATAAAAATAGTCGGAGCGAAATTTTTTTTTGTAAAATTAACATCTCAACTGCACGACTGCCGTGCGAAGGCTGCCCCAGCCCGCCACACGCCGCTTCCCCACGGCCACTGTGCGGTCGCCCCGCCCGCCACGTGCCCCCTCCCGGTTAGGGTTTCGCCCCTCCCCGGTTAAGGTTTTGCGGATTAGGGTTTCTGCTGTGTTCGTTCTATTTTTAAAATATTTGCACTTCAAAAAAATATGAAAATTTATGTGAATGCTCCCGATACGGTGTACTTTCTTGTGTAATTTTCTACATAATTTTACTCGTTCCAATTTTACCTCGCAATTTTATTTAAGTGTACTGATTTTATCCCAAAACATGTCAACCCCTCCTCCGCTCTCCCCTCCCCACGGCCCCCTCTGGTGGCCATCTTTCCAACGATCTATCCTCCTCCTCCACGACATCTGTCGACTCGTCGTGGGTCGCCACTTGCCTGATCTTTGCAGCGTGAACAACGATCCAAAATTCTCGGCGTAACGCAGCTAGACTCCTCCTTCAGCCAGCTATAAATACCGAAATCTCACAGTCACTCTTCGCTCATCCCAATTATGTGTCTCTAACATGGCTCTTTCTTACATTCCGATACTAACTCACCAACAAATATTCTGTTAATGTTCATGAAAGATAATTACTCCTGACCTATATGTATATCTAGGCTGCATTGTAATTGTGGAGCTCTAACACGATTGGAACTTCCTAGTAAGGCAAAGTGTGTATTAGCCTAAGAATTTTCTTTGCAATAGCCTCAAGTTGGATTTATCTATGTGATAAATTTTCTAATTACATCTATATTAGACTTTATATCATGCAGCCAGTCCAACTCCAACGTGGATCGCATCGACGATTCATATAGATGCAACGAGTTTCATTTCCTAGTATTAACCTAAGTAACCTTTGGATCGCATCGGCATTCTTGTAGAGAAAGAAACGTGTCTAGAAAACGTGGAATGTTGGAAGACAACGAAGGTGCTACTGGCTTGAAGAGACTACTATACGATGATCTTTGTTTATTTATCGGTTTAATGGTGGATGATGTTCTTTAATAATGTACAATATGTTGCTTTCTGCAGACGTGCAAGGCATATTAGGGTTTGCAATGAAGTTGCAATGTACGTTTTCATACAGATAATTGTCGATATTTCAAGCGTTACAAGTATTACATGAAACACGCACGGGTTTATTACAATCGGGATGTAGGAGGAGGGGTATTTCACATGTAACCCGATCAAATAGGATGTTCTTTGTTTATTTATCGGTTTAATGTGGATGATGTTCTTTAATACTATATTGTACGATAGGCTAGATAAGGTTGTGTATGAACCAACTGAAGGAAATACGTGGCATGCAGATCATATAACGATGTACCGTAACCTCCGACTCGTGTGCATTTCGAAGGCTACGGTACGTCGTTATATCATCTGCATGCTGCGTATTTCTCTCAGTTGGTTCATGTGCAATGTTATCCAGTCTATGGTACAATACAATATTAAAGAATATCATCCACAGAAAACTAATAAATTAACAAAGAGCGTCCTATAGCATTAAAAAATAGGTGTATGCAACTAGTCTCCACGGCAATCTCTTTTCTTGCTGAGCTCACCTCATCACATAGTAGCACCTTCGATGCATGTTCAGGGCACAAAACATGACCATAAAAAATAGGCATGTTAGAATATTACAGTAATGATGAGAAATAGGGAATTTTGAAGCACGATTGATTTCTGACTCTAAGTTTATAACAGTAAGAACTAAGAAGACTTCAACAGATCACATCTGACTTGATAAATGCAAATGATTCGATTGTATTACCTGACTGATTCTAAATGAATGGCAGAAAGCACATTCATCTTCAAATAAGTTGTTTGGTGTTTGTTGTCTCTTCAAGTCAGTAGCACATTCGTTGTCTTCGTGCGATATAACAAAAATGTACCAAGGGTGTCAGTGCACCGTACAGTGAAGAACGTAGCAAGGATGCAAATTATGCATAACTCGTACAAGTTTCGTTGTACATAAGAAAATAAAGCTGAGAAAATATTACATTACGACACCAAATAACAATCAGACGAGCTCAGTCTGTTGGGACAATCCTCCGCTAAGTGCCCAGGGGTTTTGCATATCCTGCACTTGTTTGTGTGGCTAATACTGGTACATTGGCTGGTATCCATATCATTCTGGAAGCGCCGCATCTGCCCTCGCCCCTTCGCTGTTGTCTTTAAGTCCTTGTTCGGACCCCATTGCACCATGTCTGGCCAAAGATCCTTGTACTTCATTTTCAGGCCGTACGAGTGAAACTCTGCACTCGATGTACCGAAAAGGTGCTACGTGTCGTAGTGCTTGAAGATGTACGATGTACACATCTGCCTCATTTGCGCACACGCTTTGTACAAGTGCGAGCATGGCTTGTGCAGGAGCTTCAGCTTGTTGCAAGTGCATGTTGCCACATCACCCAGGGTGCATGCCCGTTTCCTTTCCCCCCTGGCATGACTGTTAACGTGTTTCTGCCGAAGCCTGATCTCGTACTTCCTCTTGAGGCCATCGATCACCCGGAGGTCGTGCATCCGGGCCTTCTCCATCTTCTTGTCCATGTGCCTTTGCATGTTCTCGAACCACTGCTTGCCTTCTTCCATCTATCATTTGGATACGGTGGCTCTATTGACGAAATAACCAACAGTGCGAGTCCATGTCTCTTCGACGATCGCGGTGATAGGGAGGCACCGCACACCTTTGAGGACGTTATTGTACACTTCAGACATGTTAGTCATCATAATCTCGTACCTCGCATCGTTTGTGTCATACAGAAGGGATCATTTCTCTAATTCAGAAGTGTGGCCATTGATCCACTCTGAGAAACTTATGGCGCTATGGGGTTGCTCTCCCTCTAGTACCTCCGGAGTGGACTCCCTTGTATGCCTCGTAGTCTGATGTTCGAGATCTCCCTAGATGGAGTCAAACTTCCGCCTCTAGTTCTGCAGACACAATGCCTTGAACGTCTTCATGACATCCTGACTGTGGAACCGCTTAAACAAGTTAGACGTAAGATGCCTCATGCACCACCTAGATTGCACGTCGTTCCACTGGTAAGGGGGGTTGTCCTGTGCTGCATGGAGTTGATGGCCGCCAACAACCCAGCATTGCAGTCTGTGATAAGGTATACATTGGGCCAGTCTCCCACCACCTCTGTCTTTACGTTCGACAGAAACCGCAGCCAACTGGATGTGTTCTCGCTCTCCATAATGGCAAATGCCACAGGGAGAAGTTGGTCATTCGCGCCGATGCCACCGCGGTGAGGATCATGCCCTTATACCTCCCCGTGAGGAAAGTGACATCCATCGTCATCACAGGACGACAAAATTGGAAGCCCTCGATGGCCTGAGCGAAAGCCCAGAACACCTGGTCTAGTATGAAGTGGTTGGGCCCTTTCTTAGTATCTTCACACTCAACTTTGTTTATGTATGTTTTGGGGTTTGATTCGGCAATCTGGTGAAGCAATCTCGGCACAAGGTTGTACGCCTCTTCGTACCGTACATGGACTCGATGACCTTCTGCTTGGCTCGTCGGACCTTGCCGTAGCTGATTGGATAGCCAACCTGATTGGCGACTTCCGACATCAGCAACTTGGGGGAGACAGACACGTCCGCCGCAACTAGGTGCTTGATGAGGTTCGCCACATATGCGGAAGTCACGTTCTAATGTTACCGCAGGGGCTCGCTAAGCTCGCAAGTGTGGTCGGTCACCGCCTTGACCGCGAATACCAAGCCGAAGATCTTTACTCGGTGAGCGCTAACATTGCCAGGGCAGCCTTCCACTACACACCTCATTGTGTAATGTCCGAGGTTGGACCGGTGCACTCGGTACACACGGCTGATGGACAAGGCGTACTGTGCTATAGCTTGTTGTACGGCCTCCTTGCTAAGGAAGCGCTGCCCTACTAAGAGGGTCTTGGCATCAAACCCCTAGTGGGAGCCTTCTTCTTGCAGTAGTACGAGCGAATGCACTACGACATCATCAAGTCTCCATGCCATGTAAGGCACCTCCGGTGACAAAATTCCCCTGGTTGGAACACCGGCCTGGTGTGCGTCATCGTCGCTACCATCCGAGCTTGGGTCGGTGTCCTCGTCGGACTCCAACGCGATAGCCTGGTCCAGTAGATACTCGTTGCTGCCAATGCGGCCCGACCACCATGATTCCGCCCCCTCATTTTGCACAAAATTATGCTCGGGACAATCCTCCGAGGCAGCACATTCTGTGCTACCGTCTTCAGGCTCAGGCCGCGCTTGCCCGCTTGTAGAGGCCCTAGCATCATCAAGGTGGTCTGACACCCTGGGTATGAAATTCATGCACACCATCGGCCTCCCGTAAATGGTCACCTCGGGCTGAGGGGCAATCTGCATGTACTGGTTCCATGCTACGCTTCCAGCCACCTTGACGAGCTCCCACAAATCATTCGTGCAGGCGAGGAACTTTCTTCCTCGTTGCCTCTGTGACGAACTCCCTCCGGATGCAACTCCGAAGCTCATGAATATTCATCACGCCGAGCCCCTCCGTCCGGACCACCTTGTACTAGCATCTCGACAAGTCCAACCCGCCGGGTCCGGCCTGTACGAGACCATCGCCATAAAAAACATACAAGTCTTGCATGTTCGACATTATCTAAAGTCACAACAACCCCATCCGCGGTATATTTGTGTAATTAGATATGACAAATTGCATGCAAGTGATGGATTACATATGTGTAATTAGATACGACTAATTATTTACCACTAAACTAATTAACAGAGACTAAACTAACTAATTACGACTATTTAATTACCACTAAACTAACTAATTACAATTGATTAATTACCACTACATAAATTACGAGCAGTTTATTCATATTAATTTAATATGCGAGACTCATAACCACTAAACTAATTTTGACTAATTAATTAATTACCAACAAACTAACTAATTACCTCTAAACTAATTAATTACCAGTAAACTAACTAATTAATAACTAGTACACTAACTAATTATGGTAATAACGACAAAAGCATTTGACAAATCACCTGCCCTTCATAGTAAGCTATAAAAAAAGTCGAGCGACAAGCGATGAGTAGTAAGCAAATACTTGATCTCCAAAAAAATATATGTTAAGTTCTCTAAGTTCTCAGCGACGAGCACCAGAACGAGAAGCAAAACGCAATTGGGATGAGCGAAGAGCGACTGCGACATCTCGGTATTTATAACCGAGTGAAGGAGGAGCCGCTACGTTGGCGCCAGGAATTTCGGATGTGTTGTCTATGCGCAGCACTATGGGCAAGGGGGACAGTCGCGAAGAGTCGACAGATGTGCAGAGGAGGGAGGATCGACGGTTCAAAATATGGCCACTGGAGGGGGGCTGTGTGGGAGGGGGGAGAGCAAGGCTGGCGGGAGGGGGCATGTGTGTGGGAGGAGAAAAGGTTAACACGTAGCGGGATAAATTAAGTACATTTAAATGGAATTGCGAGGTAAATTCAGAATGAGAAAAATTATGGAAACATTACACAAAAAAAGTACACCGTGTTACGAGCATTTACGTAAAAGTTCATAATTTTAGGAACTAATTTGCTATATTTTTAAAATGCTACGAAATTCGTGAATTATCGGTAACCTAACCCTAACCCTAACACACGAAACCCTAACCCTAACATGTGGCGGTCATGCAGAAGCAGCGTGTGGCAGGCTAGGGTGGCCACCGTAGGGCGGCCGTGCGGTCAGGGCGCTAATTTTGCAAAAAAAAATAAAATCGCTGCGGCAATTTTTGTAAATACGAAACGAAATCACGCTAATACGACCAAAAACTCTCTAGCCTTCGTGCACTGTATTAAAATCTCCCCTGCATGTAGATGCCCATCTACCCAATCCCCATCCACCATTAATCTGTCGGCCTCCCAGCGCCCGTGTCCCTCCGAACAATGTCATCGCTGTTCGTGGTTGGGTTTACATGGAGTTTTATATATATATTTTTAATATATATTTTTAAAATATTTTAAAGATAACATCTTCCTAACTTTATTTCCAATTCTAACCCTTTGGTCACGCTATAACCCGTGATATGACTAAACTATTCTATCACGTCATCGACCGCGGCGTGGCCAAACCTGCTATAATAGCCCTTCGAGATAACACGTGTTCGTTTTAAGGGCTAAGTCCTATTACGCAAGAGGAGTGATATGACATCACTCGTTTGTCACACCGAGATCCGTGGCGTGACAACGTGTTTTTGACACGTAGCGTGACCAAAGAGGTCAAAATTAAAAATAAAGTTAGAGAGATGTTATCTTTAAAATATTTTTTTAAAATAGATTAAATAAAAAAAAGTTTGTTTACATGTGTGTACGCCATGGCCGAGCAGACACATACGCTACATTAATGTGCAGTTCTTGGTCTAATCTCTGAATAATCACAGATAACTAATACTACTAAATGCGTGCACGTACGAACGAACGATCTTTATAGGTCGCGTGGCACGTAAACGTCAGATGGGACGGCGCCGGTGGGTGTTCATGCATGCAAGCGCACCTGATGTGAATCTCGTGACATTTTAGTTATGTGGTGCCGCGCGTTTCTGGCACGTCTTCCAGCAAAGACGTACATTTTCGAGTATATATGCAGTTCTAGTTCACAATAGTATACGACCGCCGCCTACCAGCTGTCCAGCTCGGACCTCTATATATGTAAGCAAGTACACAAGTCAGCGTTAAGATATTTTTGGCCTAAATAGCACCTTTTCACCTCGTACTAACAGAAATAATTATCCCCGAGTTTTTTTTTTTACAAATATAGCACCGTTGCCATACGACCACCGTACGATGGCCGTTGCATGTTGCTACACGGCCGCCGTGCGGCAACTGTTACCGCACAGTGGCCGCGCGGTAACACTGTAGCAATTTTTCTTTAAAAAAAATTTATGTATATTTTTTGTACGAATTTTTAAATATTGAAGCATCCTGACACAGTGTATTTGTTTGTGTAATTTTTTTTTAAAAAAAATATCCGTTCTTAGTTTTTCTCGAAAATTCATTTAAGTATACTGTTTGTAGGAATTTTTTAATATTGAAAATGAGGTCCAAACATTATAATTTTTTTTAAAAGGCTCCTTACACAGTGGACTTGATTGTGTAATGTTTTTCAAAATTTCATAACTTCTGAAAACGTCTTGAAAATTAAGGGTTTATGTCTCGAAAATTAGGGTTTTAGGTTTCGGAAATTAGGGTTTCATGATTTCATGTGACTTGGAATGTGTGAATTTTAGTACCATATGGACCACTACTTGCATCAGTAAGATTGTTATAATAGTAGTGGCAGAATTTAAACTCTCATAGTAGTACTAATCATACTACTATTATTTAGATTTTAGTAGTGAATAACGTGTCCCATGTCTTTAGTTCTTCATCTAGTAAGATTGGTATAGCAGTAGTGGTAGAAATTGAACTCCCAATGTCTTTAGCAAGCATTCCGGCCTGTTTCGAATCTGTACTACAGCAACACCACAAAATACAGCAGGACAAGTACTATTACAACGATGTTAAAAGAAGTTCTGTGTTTGCTCCAAGGGGTTAGAAACTCTAACAATTAAGGCTTTCTATGAGTTAAGTTGGCATCATACGAGCTCGATTGGAGTAATACTACTACTACTATTACTATCTAGGGTGGACATAAAATCATGTCGTCATTTCATGTTGTACTAAACTTCCGACAATCCAAGTCACATGAAATCATGCCGTCATTTGTTAGGAAGGGAAACAAACGGTTCACGAAGGGTTCACGGCATAGCAAAAACACTCTGTCATGCTGCTGTCCTAGGAAGCTTTCACGCATCATCTTACTCATTAGCTCAAATGCACGATCAAAGTTGCCCTCTTTTACGCTGCCCATCAATCAGCACAAGAACTAAATAAAATGGTTCACTAGGCCCTTCGCATCCCATCCGGGAATTTCTAGAGTAGTCCTGTTGCAGAAATTACGGAGGTGTTGTCGAGGCGCTGAAACTCATGAGCAGGGGACATCGACAGCGGGACAACAGATGTGCGGAGGAGGGAGGCCGGACGTTGGCCTAAACCCTTAATGAGTGTCTCTTACCTAGAGTGGTTCGTGGTACTAAACTTCACACATTCTAAGTCATATGAAATCACAAAACCCTAGTTTTCGAAACATAAAACCCTAATATTCGAGACCTAAATCTTTAATTTTTGAGACGTTTTTAGAACATATGAAATTCTAAAAAACATTACACAATCAAGTCCACTGTGTAAGGAGCCTTTAAAAAAATCATAATGTTTGGACTTTATTTTCTATATTAAAAAATTCCTACAAACAGTATACTTAAATGAATTTTTGAGAAAAATTTAGAACGGATAAAATTTTGAAAAAAATTACACAAACAAGTGCACTGTGTCAGAAGGCTCCACAAAATATTTCATAATTTGTGGAGCTCATTTTCTATATTTAAAAATTCCTAATAAAAAGTATACATAATTATGTTTTAAAAAGAAAAAAAATTACTACAGTGTTGCTGCAGTGCGGCAACGGTTGTACTACTACTCCATAGTCCATAGTGCATGCATGCCTTATTATCACTGTCGATCTTATGGGTACTTAGTAACTCCATGAAACGGGAGACATGCAGCAACCAAATCAGTGTCATACTATACTGGTAGGCCATACATATCCCCCTTCCATCGTCCCAAAATTATTGAAAATTAAGGAACGTACGACCATTTCGCGTATAGGCAATAATTAAGTACAATTCGCCCGGCCTCGCATTTAAATTCAATCTTCACGAGCTGATGCATGATCTTGTTGGAAAGCAGTGGATAGTCGATGTGTAGGCAAGCAGCAAAGCTAACCTGGAATATGTCGTTTCTCCTGCAGTGCACCATCTCTGTAACTTCACCGAAACGAAAGCACGGCCGGCCGGCCGGCCGGCCGAGCCGGGGTGGCTGACAAATTGATGCCTCCTTTACGCTGCGCCGACACCGCCAGCCGTCGGCGTGGGGGAGGACCAGGACTAGGGCCGGATATATTTGTCTTACTGAACTTTTTTTGAAATTAATATAATTTGATTTAATATCATTTTGTTTATAGTTTGAAAATATTTTTAGAACTGAACTAACGAGCCGAGCCGAGCCAGAGTAAAATCCAATTTCATTCGAAATTAACTTATTTCAATGTTTAACTAATTAACGAGTGTAATTGAAGCAATTTTAAACCGAACCAATGAGCCCCTACTAACAAGTTTTTTTTCCACCCCTAACCAAGACTAGGGCCTCGCTTCGAGGGCCGTTTGGATGCGCAGTGATGGAGCTCAAGCAAAATCTTAAAGGGCCAAAGATCAAAGCAAATCTCTTAAGGGGCCTAAGATCAAAGCAAATTTAGAAGCACACTGCTCACTACTAGTTGCACGTCCTACACGACGTACAGACTTTGCTCTTTGGCCGTCGGTTGCACATCTGTCGTCACCGCCGAGCCCGGCCACGGCAAGCCCGCGACGCATCAGCGGCCAGCGCCTTGTCTGCTACTTTCGTGATTCGCCGTCGTACAATTGAAGTCGTTGTCTCGTTGAGTAGTATCGTAACTAGTAGCAGACAACAACAATGAGCCTTCTAGATGGACTTAACCTACTCGAATTGAACCGACTGTGGACTGCATACATGCTGTTAATTTTTTTCTTCTGAAATGCGAGGAGGGGGGCACGGCCTAGGTTGACCGAGGAGATGCTTCGTCCCTGGATGCAGGAATAAACATCTCATTTTCTATAGGATTCAGCAAAAAAAAATTGTGGCCTCACGGAGCACGGCAACCCATTTTTTCACTGAACGTGTATGAGTATATGATGTACTCCTAAAATTTTTAGAGGTTTTGGTTCTGTTTCACTCAAATTTGTAGGGAAGAGCTGGGACACTTGAGAATTAGGCTCAAAGGATTTGGCAAATAAATTGTACCAGTTTTATTCTGCACTACATGAAATTCCTGTTCCTAATAGGCCCTAGAATTGGCACTTGCGAGAATAGTTTGAATAGATGATCTGCTGACAAATTACATATGCACATAAAATGTATATGAAAAGCAAAAGTACAAATACATGAATAAATTTAGTTGCAAACAAAACGTACGTCGTACGTCACACTGACACGAAGGTCCAACCGCCAAATACACCGTGCACATTCGGGAGAAGGAAAATTTGCTAGTATTGGTGTATAAATTGAAATGTAGCATCTAATTTAGGAATAACAGATGAATCATGAAACCAAATGTTAATGGCACACTACTACAGAACAGACCTTTGATCGAATTGCCAAATGGGCAATAGTCTCGGAGAAAATTGCGTCCGGGACCAAAAGATCTTTAGTCGGTTGGTAACACCAACGGGACTAAAAGTCCCCGCCCAACGGCTCGGTGGCGAGCTTTTTGAGGAGGACATTTAGTCGGTTGGTGTTACCAAGGGACTAAATGTCAACCTTAGTCGGTTGGTACTACAATCCGGGACTAAAGATTTAGTCCCGGATTGTAGTACCAACCGGGACTAAAGGTTGACATTTAGTCGGTTGGTAACACCAACCGACTAAATGTCCTTCTATTTAAACTCTGTTTGGCGTTAAATCACGAGAGAAGAGGAACGCATGCTGCCGGGACACGCCACTTTGCCACCACCGCCGAGCTGCCGTTCATTCACTCAACCGTATTCACCGGCGTGTTCATGTAAGCTCCTGATGCTAACCCTGCCGTCCATTATGAAAAATATGAAATGTGAAATTTGAATAATTTTTATATGTTATAAAATTGCCAATTAATTCATAAATGGAACTTTCATGATTTTTGTAGGCCACAATAAATTTCCAAAAATCATGAAATTTGTTTTTCCACTAAGTTACACTGTGAACAGTCCATATAAAAATTTTAAGACTATTTGGACAAAGTTGAATTTATACCTATTTTATGCTTATTTATTTAATTATTATTCCATGAATTTTGTAGGCTAAATTAATGATCCAAAAATTCTGAAAATTGTTTTGCCATCTAATTAGGCTATGAACTATCTGTACAAAAATTTTGGGATCAATCTGAAGACTTTTATTTTTCACCTTATTTAATAATTATTTAAATAAATGAAAAATGACTTTTACATGTGTTAGTTAGGTTAAGCTTTGAGGGTGTTTGATGAGATAAGTCTTATCTTATCAGATCCAACCTCTTGGGTAAAAATAATAAATATTAATTTTGTTTTAATAAATAAGTTTAATATTTAATTATTAAGTAATTAGTTAATCTCTTAATTAGCTTAATCACTTAGTTATTGTTTGCCTTTTGGATTGATTGTTGACCTAGGGTCATTCACCCTTAATGACTTTGGGCAATTTAGTTAATTATTAATTATCATTTAACTTGATGTCCCTTCTCCTTAAGCTTACTGTTTGGCGTTAAATCGGGAGGCGGGAGTTGAACGCCGTCGTCGCCAGGGACACTCGTCTTCTTAGGCAAAAGCGAAGCTCCTAGTGCAAACGTATTTGTCAAATAGTACTGATTCTTTGAAAATTCAAAATAAATTCATCTTAATTTCAAAAATTCTAAAAAATTTGGGTAGCCTCTCTATCATGTGTACTATCTGGGAAAAATTTGAAACTTGAAATTTAATTATGTGATATGTCATATAATGCAGACGATGACACGCCATTGGATGTACAATGCCGATCGCCGCTCAAAGAGTTCATTGATGGCGTGCATTATTTCTTAAGAGTGGCCGAGGCAAACAAGCGGGATGGTTTCATGTCTTTGTCCATGTGCCTGTGTAAGAATTTGAAGGAATATTACGGCTCAAGGAGTCTTCACTCACACTTGTTGAAGTCGGGTTTCATGCCAAACTATATTTGTTGGACCAAGCACGGAGAAACCAGGTTATAATGGAAGAAGGTGAAGAAGAACAATTGGACCCTAACGACATTATTGCTCAATACGGTGACTTCGATGATCTTGCAATGGGCTAAGTCAAGAAGAGGCGAGGCGAAGACACACTCGTGAAGATGATGCTCTTGGTGATGTCATTCGTGATGCACAAAGAGATTGCGAAAGTGAAAAGGAGAAGGCTAAGTTTGACCGCATGCTAGAGGATCACAAGAAATTACTATACCCGTCCGTAGAAGATGGGCAAAAAAGTTGGGTACAACATGGAGTTGCTACAATGGAAGGCCATGAATGGTGTATCCGACAAGGCATTTGGGCAATTCGAAGATCCAAAAAAGATGCTTAGAAGCCTAACGAATTGCACGCCACTACGCACGAAGCAAAAGCAAGTAAATCGCCCTTTGGGATTAGAAATCCGGAAGATACATGCATGTCCTAATGATCGCATCTGATCGTGGCAAGGACTACGAGAATTTGGATGAATACCCGTATGCAAAGCGTCGCGGTATAAGATCGGCGAGATGACCTGGCGATGTTGAGGCGAAGAACGCCCCAGAAGAAAATCCTGCCAAGGTTATGTGGTATGCTCCTATAATACCACGCCAAAGCGTCTGTTCATAAACAAGGACCATGCAAAGTTGTCGCGATGGCACAAAGAAGACCGTAAGGTAGACAACATGTTGAGACACCTGGCGATGGGTCCCGATGGAAGCAATAGGCGAGAGAATTCCGGAGTTTGCAGATGGCGCAAGAAACCTAAGGTTAAGCTTTAAATGCGGATGGTATGAATCCTTTTGGGGACGAGCACTAGTCATAGCACTTGGCACATTACTCTATGTATCTACAACCTTCCTCCATGGTTATGCATGAAGCGGAAGTTCATTATGATGCCGGTGCTCATCCAAGGCCCGAGGCAACCCGCAACGACATCGATGTCTACTTGAGGCCATTAGTTGAGGAACTCCTGCTTTTATGGAGCAAACCGGTGTGCGTGTGTGGGATGAGTACAAGCAGAACACTTCGACCTGCGAGCATTGTTGTTCGTAACAATCAATGATTGGCTGCTCTAAGTAATCTTCGGAGACGAGACAAACAAGGGATATAATGCATGCACACAATGTTTTGATGACATTGACAAGTATATATTTGAAAAAAATGTCGAAAGGTCGTGTACCTTGGCCATCGTTTTCTTCCTATGAATCACCAACTAAGAAAGAAAGGCAAGCATTTTAACGGTAAGGCGAGAACACGAACCAAGCCTCGCAACCGAGGCCGGGAGGATGTACTTGATATGGTCAAGGATGTGCAAGTAGTCTTTGGAAAGGGACAAGGCGGCGAACACTGTTAGAAAGATGCTAAGGGACACGCACCCATGTGGAAGAAGAAGTCCATATTTTGGGAGCTACCCTATTGGCAAGTCCTAGAGGTCCGCAACGCGATCGACGTGATGCACGACAAAGAATCTTTGTGTGAACTCGCTAGGATTCATGGATGTGTATGGAAAGTCTAAGGATTCACTCGAAGCACGCACAGGACTTGCGGCGCATGAAAGAACGAGACAACTGCATCGAGAGAAGAAGAGACGATGGGCGCCATTACTTAAGACACGCTAGCTTCACTCTTAGCAAAGAAGAGAAGGAAAGCATGTTTGAATGCCTAAACAAAGACATCAAGGTCCCATCTGGATTCTCCTCCAATATAAAGCGTATAATAAATGTGCGGAGAAGAAATTCCTACACTTAAAGTCCCATAGCGCCACGTGCTTATAGCGCAATTGCTTAGGTTGCTTTAAGAGAATTCTACCTCCACATGTACGTCAGCCACCGTGAAGCTATGTGCATTCCTCAATGCAATTTCTCGAAGGCAATCAATCCAATGGAACTAGCTACTCTCTGAGAATGATGTGGTTCAATGTCTTGTCGACTTTGAGTTGGTGTTCCTCCATCCTTCTTTAATATCATGACACACCTCCTAGTTCACTGGTCAAGGAGATTAATATTCTCGGTCTGTGTTCCTACACAACATGTTCCCCTTTGAGAGGTTCATGGAGTCTGAAGAAATATGTTCACCGGCGTGCTCGGCCGAAGGAAGCATCGCCAAGGGCTACGGAGACGAGAGGAGGTCATTGAGTTACTGGTTGACTTCATTCCCGACCTTGACCCGATTGGTGTTCTGAATCGCGACACGAGGAGACTTAGTGGAAAGGAACACTAGGGAAGAAAACATATATCGATGCGGGGACGATTATTTCAATAAAGCGCACTACAGTTCTTCAAAACTCCTCCGTGGTGGGCCGTATGTCGAGTACACAAGGAGTTCCTCGATCCCGGTTTCGGGGAAGAATGAAGCTTGGATTAGGCGTCATCACATGGAAACTTTCAGCGGTTGGTTGCGAAAAGAATGTCGTGGTGATGACAATATTGATGAGCAAGCTGTATTTGTTGGCTAGGCAACCATCGTGGCACATCCTCACGTACAAAGTGCGAGATAAATGGAAATACATTTTACACGTAGCCCAAGATAAAAGAGCACGAACCAAAAGCAAGTGGTGTCGCGTAGATGCCACAGACCCAAATGGAAAGAGGCAAACATATTATGGCGCATAGAGGAGATTTGGGAACTAGACTACGCACCTAATTTTAAAGTCCCTTTGTTCGGTGCCAATGGGTGAAGATGACCGAGGCGGGTAACGATCGACAAGGAGTATGGAATGACAACGGTGGACCTCAACAATATTGGGTACAAAGGCGAACCATTAGTCCTTCTGCTGATGTGAATCGGTGTTCTATGTGAAAGACATGTCTACAAAACCCAAGAGAGGGAAAACGACGACAAATCAACCAATGAGCTAAAACGCCACATAGTTCTTTCGGGGAAAAGAAACATCGTGGGAATTGAGGACAAGTCGGACAAGTCGAGAAGATTATGAAAGGGATGACCGAATCCCGCCCTTCATGTGACCAAAGACCCAAGCATCTGCTAAATGCCGAGGACACTCCATGGTTCGGCATGATCATAACCAAGGGTCATCGTCAAGAAGAAGTTCACCATTGTGCCCGCTTGATATATAGTGATGTTTAATAAATAGTGTGTATTAGAGATTTTATGTAATAATTGTAACCAGATGTTTCTATCATATTTTTCTTGTTTTTATCGTTTCAAATGAAATTCCTATTCGATAAAAGGACACATGTACCTCTGTGAAGCATGTCTTCTCCACGGTGTAAAAATGACTTGAAATTTTTTAGCAAGTATTTATGCCTTCAAATGAAATTCGACTTGTGGTTTGAGCCCTTCATTTTGTTTATAGTTGGCTCTTCACTTCCTAGCTTGTGGTCACTATAAAAGTCGTTTGAAATGTCAATAAGATAAAAGGAAATGCAACTATTATTTTTAAAAAATTTATGCCTAGTATTTAATTTACTATGCATTTAACAAGAATTAGCATATTTATACAAATAAACTTAATACAAAACCCAAAGCTGTGGCTGTATGGCGGGAGGCGAATAGTGGGGACCTTTAGTCCGGTCCGTGTCTGCTTGGGACTAAAGGTCACACCGGGACTAAAGGTTCTCTGGAAAATATGTCCCAGCATAAAACCTTTAGTCTAGGGCCGTGGCACCACCCGGGACTAAAGGTCCGACCTAGTCCCGGTCCAGTATTATGGGACTAAAGGTCACTGACCGAGGACTAAAGGTTCTCTGGAAAATATGTTCAGCATAAAACCTTTAGTCCCGGCCGTGGCACCACCCGGGACTAAAGGTCCGACCTTTAGTCTGGTCGTCCAGATACACCGGGACTAAGGTCTTTAGTCGGTTAGTAAACCGCTTGAGACTAAAGGTCCCCTCGATAAGCAACAGATGGCTTCTTCCTTCTTCCACCCCTTCCGTCTCCCTCGCCGTCTCCCTCGCGCTTCCTCCCGTGGCGCCCCACTCCCGCCACCACCTCCACTCGGCTCCTCCTCCGCCGCTCCAGCTCGCCCGGCTCCTCCTCCGCCCGCTCAGCTCGCCCGGCTCCTCCCTCCTTCGGCCGGATCCGGCCTTGACTCACGCCCGCGGCTCGCCACCTGTTGCCCGAGCCGCCTCCTCCACGCCGGTGAGCTCGAGAGGTCAAGAGGTTTCTACTGTTTCTAAAAGTTTATCTCAGAGGTGAAGTATCCTTAATTAGATGTCAACTTGCACCATGAAGAGTCACTCAAACCATGGTCAAAGGAGCAAAACTTTGCTTACGAGATAGGCTTGGAGTCACCATCGAGAGTGCTTAGGGTACAAGCTAGATGTGCGATCGAGTAACACGGTAATTAACGTCACATTAGAGTTTTGCTACTTTGTCTCCTTGCTAGAACCAATTAGGCTTTGTTTGGTTGGATCAAAATCTCTGCTCATCCACATGGATAAGTCGGGATTTTAATTTAGATTCTCGGCTCATCCATCTCCTTTTCTCGCTCCCTCTTCTCTTGTCGCATTTGCGGGGAGCAGTAAAAGGAGATCGAGAGAAGAAAATATCTGGAGTTCACGAGAGGAGGCAAGCGAGATTAGCTAGCCGCTCTTTTGTTGTCGGTGCCTCGGTGGCAATGTGGTATAGACGGCGACACAAAGCACTAACCCCGTGGCGAGCCCTCTTTTTGTGACCGGCCATCGGCCGAGAAATCATTTTCTTAACGAGCCTTAACGAGTCGAGCCGAAATGAGCCGAGTCAGCTCATTATCCACCCCTACCGATCACGAACCGTTCTAACGTCCTACACATATATTTGCGAAATGGCCGGCCGAATGACAACATGGGCGATGCCATGATGGATATTATCAACAATGACGCCTTACAAGGTGCCCAATTGAAGGTGATGACAACAATCAAGAAGTAGATGGCGGAGTCGATGATTTTGCCGATTATGAAGATGAGCAAGACAATCTTTGGCGAGGTCTATCTACAATCTCTTATGTATACATGAAATTCGAGAATAATTTCATTTGTCGTATAAATATATTTATTTAAATCTTTGTGTTTCTACATTAAGTAGCCCTCGGATCGGCGACAACAACGGGAAGAGTAGAAATGTACGAGGTCCAAGAAGCCGTTGGAGGGTCGGTTCATTCTCTCGGAATTCGAGGAGGATCTGAGCAAAGTACTTGGACCACATGCACGAAATTTGTCGACCTTGTGGGTACCTTGTAAGGGGCGGGATCGATCAATGCTCGTGAATGGAAGCAAAAGAAAGTTGCTCCTCATATTAGTTTTGTCTCCGATCGTGACAAGGCACTAGTTTGGCAAGATGTCCTTCAACATTTCGCGCTCGTCTGAAGATGAAGCTTTGAAGGAGAGAGTTAGGAGGCGGGCTATGAAGAAGATGGCCACACAATTCCGGTGTTGGAAGAAGAAATTGTACAACACATTTATCAAGAAGAAACGGCCTTGATTTCAACACTAAGGCCTACGTCAAGTTGAGGCCGTTTTGGGATGAGTTTATGCAGTTCAAGACATCGGAAGAGGGTGAGGCACGGGTGAGAAGGAACCAGCAGAATGCGGACAAAAGCAATACCACCATCACTTGGGATCGGTGGCTCTGAGTGCCATTCCTAAGTGGGAAAGAATGGAGCAGGAGATTCTTGCCAAGGGATCGAACGAGAATCAATCAAGCCTTTGGAAGCGCTAAGTATTGGTTTTTTCGGTCATGGGGAAGCTTCGACCTAGAGACCGGAAAGATAGTGTATGGCATAAAACTCCAAAGAGCAGCAAAAAGATTTGCTTATGCTCGAGGCTTGGTGAGAGTGGCGGTGGCACGAAGAGATAAGGATGGTGACATCATACGGAAGTCTTGAACACGGTGGGCGAACAAGAGGCTATGGGGAGGTGTCGTGGGAGCATGCCTTCCCTAAAGACAAAGCCACCTATAGAAGCCGCCAGAGAAAGAAGTACGAGGAGGCAGAGCGGATCGCAGGATGGAGAAATGGTTCTTGAGTCACGGGAAGTGGCTCGTGAAGCGATAGAGCGAAAAAAGCACTTGAAGCCAAAATGAATGAGAAATCAAAAGGCAAGTGCAGATAGCGATAAGTTCCATCCAAAGGCAAAGCGCATCGAGGCCGGAGTCAACATCGGCCCCTAATCGGTTGAAAAGCGATTGCGCTTCCACGAAGGTGCCAAGTGATTCAAGATGACGCAGGTGCGCTTCCCGTGGATGACATCACCGATCCTCTCACGACATGTGAGTTGCACATTCGAGAGAATGCCACGGTCATGGTGGCTATCGGTGTTGTATCTCGTGTCGACCCTACGAAGACACCAAGATGCCATGGGGCATTAATACCTCTGGATATGCTAGCGTCTCGGTGGATAGAGTTGTGAAAGGTAATAGCAATGTGCCTCTTGACATTGAAGGAGGTGATGGGAGAAGACTTTAGGAGAAGCGGAGAAGACATTCATATGTTGGGCAAGCGCTATATCATTATTCTAGGCGTCACCTCCTCCTCCTCAACAACCTAACCCTAGGTGCGGATGAAAGTGAGCGAAACATTTTTCACTAATTATGTATTGGCTTAAATAACGGTTTACTCATACCACGTTGTTTTCACAGTGAGAACCTCCCCAACCTAAGTCAATTATCCATTCACCACCGGTCACAGTGTTGTGGGCGATGACAATGAAGTGGAAGACACAGTGCATCCCCACCGCCCCATCGCCTCCACGGCGGGCTCCAACGCCGACACCGCCGCCCATCGCCTCCACGGCGGGCTCCAACGCCGCCATCGCCCCATCGCCTCCACGGCGGGCTCCAACGCCGCCACCGCCGCTCCATCGCTTCCACGGCGGGCTCCAACGCCGACACCGGCCGCTCCATCGCCTCACGGCGGGCTCCAACGCCGCCACCGCCCCATCGCCAAAGAAGAGGCGCACCCACAAGCGGCGTCGGCCCCACCGCCGCCGAAGAAGAAAGCCTCAGGAGAACACCGGCTATTTCTAAAGGCAGCGAAACTTTCCTATGAGAAGCTCGCCGAGAAATAGATGCTTGATAACAGATGTGGGCAGTTTCTTCGCGAAAGTCAAGGCTAAAAGTGAAGCGGCGAAACCACGAAGCCGTACTTCTTCGACGCCCGAAGTTCTAAGGCAAAGGTGGGCGCTCACGAGAAAAAGTTACGTCATGCTCGTAAGGATTCGCCACTATCGGACTATGACCGCACTCTCACCAAGTCAATTGAGGAGGCGAAGAAGAGAGAAGAAACACGGAAGGGTGTTGCTGGCTCGGGAACAATCACAACAATCGGTGCCCCGCTAGTTATTGGGAATGAATATGGTTCAAACACGAGCGTGCTAGAACAGATATCAGGAAATGTGCATTTGGATCAACTTGATGAATTTTTAGCGAAATCGGTCTAAGCATTTCCCAAATGCTCGGTGAACACACATCAAAGTGCTCGGAAGTTGATCATTGGAAGAAGGAATATGTATATGGCAAGAGTCTATACAACCACGAGAAGCTCATGGAACTTAAATGCATAAATGTACTTGTTAAACAAGTGGTACATGGCGGCGTGTCAAAAGCGGATGACTATATTTGCGTCAAAATTATAAACCATCATTACTTAGTGGCGATGACATTATAATGGTTCGGTTTAATGAGTTACACCAGCTATGCCACATGAGCGCTCTAGACAAATCTCTCATCATTTGCTTTTATGCATGCGTGATTCTTTCTTTTAATAATCTCACTCTAGCATATGTATATGTATAAGTAATTATCCTCACACTAGCTAGCATGTCTATACATATGCGAGAGACATGATGAGAGACCTCACACGTAGAAAGGACAAGAACATTGGTTTCGTTGATCCATATATCGTATTCAAGGACCCAAACACTCCCTACGATCAATGGAGACCTCAAGCGGAGAGGAATTTCGGAGGTTCTTGATCAACCAAAAGAACAAAAGATTTATACTCTTCCCTACAACTTTGGGTGAGTGTTGTTATCGTGTGCACATTTTACTTTACTTACTCAATCCAACATAAAGATATATATGTTGACTCTATAAACAAATCGACTTTTCTTTGGATCTTGATTGTCTTGATCTCTCCGACGGTCATTTGCTAATCTATGACTCGTTGAGAAAACCGGGAAGATTACCAAGATATGATAGACATTATCCGGGGTAACCCGATCTTTAAATATTTATTCTGCTCTTTAACTCGCAATAGTTAATTAACGATCAATTATTAGGCGGGGTTTGGGCTTGGTTAGATTCGGCTACACCGTCCGGATCTGAAAGCGCCACTTCACGATCCACACCGATCGGATGTAAGTTGTACTAGCTCCTCGCATCTTTACCTTATCATGCTTGACTCACGCGGGATACGCGAGTAATCTTTTATATATCATGATGGGTTCTCTGGCTGACCACCGAGCAACAATTTGTGTGGATACTACGTTTGCGAGTTCCTCATGGTGTATGCAAAAAGAACCCATCTCAGATCGTGAAAGTGCGTAACAAGTATATATAATAAATCCATTTTATTTATTTGTTGCTATTAAATAAATCTTATGTATATTAATACTTCTTTTCGTTTAATGCAAATTGAAGGAGATATGGTTGAAGGAGCAGTGTTGGATATGGACCGCCTCAAAGGAATTCAAGAGACAATCGCAGATTTCTTAATGAGCATGTCCTCAAGCCCGCACCGAGTTCTACTTTAACCAGATGAACAATTGAAGCCAAACCGGGGCGAACATTTGTATGACATTTAAGTGGAGGACAACATTTGTGTTGTAAATACCAAGGATGCATGAATAATGTTGTAAATTTTATGTGCATATATATATATATTATACATATATATAGCTCCATAATATATATAGTTTCATACTTTATTTGTGTGTAATAATGTTCCAAACTAAATTATATGTGGGCGTATACATATATTAGCAACGAAGAATACGCATTTGAAAACCTAATGTAATTGTAAAACCAAAATCAATAATGAATTGAAATGGAAACAAAAAGAAAAAAAACACCTTTAGTCGGTTGGTAATACCAACCAGGATTAAAACCAACCCGTGGACCAATTTCAATGGACCTTTTGTCGGTTGGTATTACTAACCAGGGACTAAATCGACCTTTAGTCCCGGGTAATTTGGACCTTTTAGTCGGTTGGTATTACTAACAGGGACTAAATAAACGTTTTTAGTCCCGGGCACGGGACCCGGACTAAAGGTGAGACATTTAGTCCGATTTCCTAGTCCGGCTCTATAAGGGACTAGAGGCCCTTTAGGCACAGGACCAAAGGTGCGATACAGTAGTAGTGGCATATCGATATTATTTTTTAACTTATAGTATTTTTATAGTGTTACTAGGAAATTGTTAATTCGAGAAACCCAAACTACTAGTGATTGGTCCATACAAATCGCGTATACGAAGTCATTCGAGATTGGCAGTACAATTTTGACTTGAACCAGTACTACTTCACTCAATGCATCAACCTACCGAAACTATCTGCTTGTCCTGCCTAACGAAATCAAGCCTCTGCATCATTTCCGGTAAAATGGTTAGTCACGGGTGGAGAGCACGTTAACGTCGGTTGTCTGTATACTTTGTTAAGTAGGATATAAGATGATACGAGATAACGGGGAGAAGAGAGAGGGGGCAATTTGGTCATCTCTCATACAGGAATCAACTGTAACACAATAAATAAGACACATTGTATATTGAGAAAATGTCTATAGTGACGTGTATTATCTTTAGTGCTGTCTATAGATAACAATATGAAGAGATACTATAGACAACAGTTATCTATACCATTTTACATGCCTAACCTGTGGCCGCAAGGTTATTCTTCCTTTTCCTGTCAGCCATGAGATCGAAAGTGCGGACCTTTCTTTGCCCCACAGTTAGTCGAAAATACATTTTATGTGGTGTCTCTTCTGTACGTGGGGGCTAAATCTTTGCTGTAAAGCCCGAGGGGTTCCGCAAATCAAGGAAAGTGGCATCTTTGTAATGTATCACCAAAGACATGTTTGTTTGGAATGAGAAATACTATAGAGCATTATAGTGTTGCAACAATATAGGTTCTAGTCATCCGACATCACCCCCCCCCGGCGCCCCAAAAAAAATCACAGGGGCACGTCTCCTTCACACCCCCCTTTCTCTCTCTCATATCCCTCCCTCCTCGATCTCTCTCCCACGTACAGCCGAGTAGTGCAGCCGGTGGAGGAAAGCGGCCACCCCCTTCCTTCTTCACTTCCAGTGCTGCCTCTCCACCTCATTCGTTAACTCCGACTCTGGATTTGGCACGGGCAGTGGCGTGATGCTTCAACCCCGGATCTGTCAACAGGTAGGGGGGTGCGGCTTGGGACGGCCTGATCTGGCGGCAACGCAGCTCAAGATGGCCAGATCCAGCGGTGACATGGTGTGGAGCTCGGTCCGGAGTTTGGGGAGAGAGAGAGAGAGATGGATGCTCGGCATGGAAATCGAGCATGGACTCGTGTGGCGGACGTTGTGGCAACAACAGTAGTTAGAGGCGGGCCGAAGTTGGAGAAGAGGTGCATCGATGGCGAGCGGTATCAAGTGGCTCGTGGCGATTATAATGATGTCATCGTAGCCACGTGAATTGGCTGAAACTAGCCAAAATTCTTTGAAACCTTCCTGAAACGTTGATTTTAACTCATTGAAACTTATTGAAACATATTGAAACTTTTATTTTGAAACCTAAAACTTGTGTTACAAAATCCGAAACTCATTGAAACTTGGTTTGAAATATTTCTTGGAATCTTTTAAAAATTTCTAGAAACACGCGAAACTCACTGAAAACTGAATCTTTTAAAATATTCTCACGAAACTTCTTAAAACAACATGAAACTTCCTGCTACACTGTTGCAATGTTAACAGTGTTCGCTAGTCGCTTCCATGTGGAATATCATCGGTCCGTCTCACTGTTCTTCAGAACGACTGCTACGAAGACTACAAATTTGCAAAAGATGGAGGAGGAGCACACCATCATTCTCTGAGTCTTTGGCTAAAATGACATGTTTTTTAAACAAAATAATAAAAATAGCACATCTACCATGCGATTTTTCCGTGGAAAGCCACATGTTGCGATCCCAAACCGTGGCAGGTCACATGTCGTGATCCCAGACCACGACAGACGACGTTCTCCCAGATCGCGGCACGTGGCCTGCCGCGGTTCCAATAAACGGCAAATGTTCTATTTTTGTCATCCCGTTCGCGTTAAGGGATAGAAGATAAATGAACCCTAAACTCTCTTTCTCCTGCTTTCCTACACCCAACGGAAAAATAAGCTGTTTTTAAGACCAAATAGAGATTGATTGTGTGGCTAGGTGTTTGAGATTTGACGTGATGAGCACAAAAAATCTTGGACAAGATTCTGGCAGATCTTTCTTATCTCTATACGTGAGAGATTTCGAGCGCTCTCGTGCATTCGTACAGATATCTATTCCTCGTGTTTTTCTTCGGTGTGGCCCCATTTGTCGGTGTCCTTGCGCCACTTGCGTCGCATGGTTTTACAGCGGCCCTATCGCGTTGTTCTAGCTGGACCTTGTGGCGTTTATTCATTGTCGGCACTCTTCGCGAGGCAACACGCAGACGCGTTGGCCGTGCCTTGCCTCGATTGGAGTGTTGTGCCTCGCATCGTCTCCATCGGCGCGGCACTTTTCTTTCTCGGGTCTGTCGTCCCAGCGATTCGCGACCCTTTCTCTCCTGCTTTCCACGGATGACGCGTCGGCCCGGTTACGTCGGAAGCGCCGCCGCTGCTCTTTGGGTTCGCCGTCTCCAACGGTCTCATGCCATGCTGGCCGTGTGTTTATATTCTACTTTTCATTGAAAGCTTCTTCGTTTTTGACTGGCCACGTGTTTAGATTTGCCTTTTCGTTGAAAGCTTCTTCCTTTTTGGAATGTATTACTGATAGGTTCGTTTTTGGGGTCACGGGCATATTCTTCTTTTTGGGCTAGAACCAATTCGTTTCTTCTTCTCATTCTTCCCCACCTCCTCTCTCCTCTTCACTGCTTTCCTTATTTTGCTTCCTAGACCTTGCTACTCCGGCCAGGAAAAAAAGCCATAGCGCTATAGTGCGAGCCCATTGCCGCCACTCCTTCCTCGCCTCCTCCGCCAAAGACTGAACTTCTTTGCTCGGCCAGAAAAATGCGGATGGCGCCATGGTGCAGCCCTGCCACCGTCGGCTCCCTGCTTGGCTGCCTGCCATGCCCGATCACCGATCCCCTACGCCGCCAGCGCCCCTCGGCTTGCTCCGGCCGCCTTCTCTGCCAGCACCACCTCTGGCGCTGCTCGCCGTGCCCGATCGCAGTCCCTTGCGCCGTTGGCGCCTCTCGGCTTGCCTCGGCCGGCAGCTTGCGTGCCACAACTCCGCCGCCTGATCCGAGTTCCCTCTCCCCCCCCCCTCTTTTCCCTTACTGAGGTTTCAGTTTTTTAGTATCTTGGATTCACAGATTTTTCTCTGATGTGGTTTTGATTTACCTGATGCATGTGCAGCGATGGGATTGTGTACAAAGTCCAATTCATTTTTTTAGTGAGGCTCCCCGCCGTTGCGGCTACACGATCGCCTCCATCGCTTGATGTCACCTCGGTCTTTGCGTCGTGCCCGACTGCTCGGTTCCTGGCGCCGACACACCTCGGCAGCATACTGCCGCTTGCGAGCCAACATCCAGGTGCCTGGCCCAAGCCCCCCTCTTCCCCCCTCCTTTGTTGGGGTACGGGTAGGCTATGATAGCAAAATCAAAATTTTCTATCACCTAATCTAGGAAGCCAAGCAAGTAGATGATCACAGATCGTTACCACCAAACGCGCAGAGCAGCGGAAGAAGGGTTGGAGCAGCCTGGTCCAACGAAGAGCGCATCGATGTAGTGGTCGTAGTCGATCGTCCAGCGTTGAGCACGTCGGTGCGGTGGTTGTGGTCGATCGTCTCCTCTAGCGACCTTTCCAGTTCCTTGTGAAGATTACGGATCGTCCTCAAGCGCAACAGCAACCACAGTAGCGCCTCTACGGTATCCACACGTCCAGGGAAGGAACAACCATGCGCAGGTGTGCTAGCACCAAGTCGCACAGCAGAGCTCTCAGGGAGATGGCAGCTAGGGTTTCGGTGGAACAACTCAACTCACGACTTTCGTGTCTCATCTATTACGTTCACCTATCTTTCCAACAGCCTCATGCATCTCCTTATATAGTACTCGTGACGGATCCTATCCGAACACCTTTGACGAATCGTATCCATACTGGTTTGTTCCAATCCGTTAAGTGTGTGACCCTGTAGGTTCATGCATAATCGGTTGTGACTTGGAAACCCTTTCCGATTACGAGTCGTTAGCGGTTCCTAGCAGGACATAACGATTCCGAATACACACAAATTATATCGGACGAACCTTAATGCAATATGATTTACGACCGAGTCCCCATCACTTACGACTGTGTCCTATCTCTATCTGACGGTTCGTATTTGGTCACGACGATTCGTAACTCCTTACGACTGTGTTTCAATTACTCTGTGATTACGTTCGATCGATTTCACGACCAACTCGTATCTCCATACGACCGATTAAATGGCGGTCGAACTAAGTTTTTCTTCTTGTGTATTCTCCCTTTGCCTCACGATGTTTGGTTGAACTCTAGGTGAGATGTTGTGTCATCCATGGACTGTTCAATACTTTCTCGATCGAGTGTCGGATAACTTCACGTGGTCGAACACTTCGACCACTAGTGGCATGGCCATGCACTTTCTTTATCCGACCACTTCGAGGGGCCCAGAGACATCTCTCCTGTTATGTTAGGAGGGGCAAATCCCATATCCGACCAGTCACATTCCTCCGCATGTTTCATAGCAAACCCGAAAGCTACCTTTATAACTACCCAGTTACGAGTAGTGATTGGCAACCCCTAAGAGTGCTATTACACATGTAGGAAACCATGCTGATCTCAGGTCTAAGGATTATACATCATCATTGCTTGAGACCAATTAACGACACATAGAATCATAACAATCTCAATAGTATCTCAAGGTGGGTCAATCCAACCTCATGTTCTCTAACATGTGTCCACATTATTGATTCGGTATCCCATACCTATGACCGGTGAAACATGGTCATCAATCAATACAATGTGCTGGTCGATAGAGTCAATAGTGTTCCGACCATTGACATCCGACCAGGGATACATTTAGAACGACATCATATAAGTTAAGAGTTTCACCAACAAGTCACATACTTGTTAATCTTCATAACCAATGATTCATTCAAGGAATGGGATAACACATTATCCGATATTATGAACATACTGAAATATCATCATCTCTATGATTGCCTCTAGGGTATATTTCCAACAGTCTCCCACTTACACTAGAGTCAATCATCCAGGTATCTAATACCGATAGCTCTTGTGTGCACCTCATGCTTGGGCTGTGTGAGAGGCTTTGTCAATGGATCAACAACATTTAAATCCATATGAACTTTGCATATCTTAACATCTCCTCTATTTACTAACTCGCGAATAAGATGATAACATCTGAGTATATGTTTGGACTTCTGATGGGATCTAGGCTCCTTAGCCTGAGCAAAGGTTCCATTGTTGTCACAATAGAGATCGATCGGGCTCAAGGCACTCGGAACCACACCCAACTCAGCAAGGAACTTCCTTATCCAGACACCTTCTTTCGCAGCTTCAGAAGCCGCAATGTACTCGGCCTCCGTCGTAGAATCAGCAACCGTTTCTTGCTTGAAGTTTTCCAGCTCACTGCTCCTCCATTCAAAATGAATACAAAACCAGATTGTGAACGATAATCATCTTTGTCGATTTGAAAGCTTGCATCGGTGTAACCATTTACAACGAGCTCTTCATCACCGCCATAAACTAGGAACGCATCCTTAGTTCTTCTTAAGTACTTAAGGATGTTTTTCATAGCTGTCCAGTGACCTTCACCGCGATCAGCTTGGTATCTGCTCGTAACACTTAGAGATATGATACATCTGGTCGTGTACATAGCATAGCATACATGATAGATCCAACAGCCGAAGCATATGGAATTTTACTCATTTTGTCTCGCTCATCAGTGGTCGTAGGACACTGATTCTTGCTAAGATTAATGCCATGTGCCATGGGCAAGAATCCTCTCTTGGAATCTTGCATGTTGAACCGTTTCAACACTTTCTCTATGTACATATCCTGGTTTAATCCAATTAGCCTCTTAGATCTATCTCTATAGATCTTTATACCAAGAATATATGCTGCATCTCCTAAATCTTTCATTGAGAAACTATTTCTTAATGAAGTTTTAACAGATTCAAGCATTAGAATATCATTTCCGACCAGTAGTATGCCATCTACATACAAGATCAGAAATACAAGCTTGCTCCCACTAACCTTTTTGTAAACACAAGGTTGTTCTTCATTCTTGATGAAGTCAAACCCTTTGACCACTTCATCAAAACGAATGTTCCAACTCCGAGATGCTTGCTTCAATCCATAGATGGACTTATTAAGCTTACATACCTTTCTAGCTTCCTTTGGATCGACAAAACCCTCAGGCTGTGTCATGTACACATTCTCACTTAGGTTTCCATTAAGAAAAGTCGTTTTGACATCCATCTGCCATATCTCATAGTTGAAATATGCAGCAATAGCTAGAATGATCCGAATAGATTTAAGCATTGCAACAGGAGAGAAGGTTTCATCATAATCAACCCCTTGAATTTGTTTGAAACCCTTCACAACCAGTCGTGCCTTATGAATGTGAACATTTTCATCCATATCTATCTTTTTCTTAAAAATCCACTTGCACTCAATGGTCTTAATACCATCAGGTGCATCAACCAAGTTCCAAACTTGATTATCATACATGGACTCTATTTCGGATCTCATGGCCTCATGCCATTTCGGATCTCATGGCCTCATGCCATGACTCAGAGTCTGGGTCCATCATCGCTTCCGCATAAGTTTTAAGCTCATCATTATTCACCAATAATACGTCATGTCCATACCTTATAGGCAATAGACGTGGCCTTTTTGATCTCACGGGTCGATGCCTCATCTCTGAGTTCAACAACATTTTGTTCATCCTGTAGAGGTTCAATAGGAGTTGAAACATTTTCAGATGGTTCTCGAATTTCTTCGAGTTGCACCTTGCTCCCACTGACTCCTTTGGAAAGAAACTCTTTCTCCAAGAAGACACCATTACAGGCAACAAACACTTTGTTATCAACCCGATTATAAAAATAATATCATTTAGTTTCCTTGGGATACCCCACAATGAAGCACTTATCAGACTTAGGTGTGAGTTTGTCAGACGTCAAAGGTTTAACATAGACATCACATCCCCAAATCTTTAGAAAAGACAAACTAGGACTCTTCCCAGTCCATATCTCGTATGGTGTCTTATCTACTGATTTGGATGGTACCCTATTTAAAGTGAAAGCAGCAGTTTCTAGAGCGTAACCCCAAAAATACAATGGTAGATCTGATTGGCTCATCATTAATCGAACCATATCCAACAAGGTCCTATTACGCTGCTCGGACACCCCATTCCATTGTGGAGTGCCCGGTGGTGTAAGCTGTGGAACAATTCCACATTGTTTTAAATGATCACCAAACTCATAGCTCAAAAATTCACCTCCACGATCAGATCGTAAAGATTTGATTGTCTTGCCAAGTTGATTCTGTACCTCATTCTGGAACTCCTTGAACTTTTCAAAGGATTCCGACTTGTTCCTCATTAAATAGATATATCCATATCTACTATAGTCATCGGTGAAAGTAATGAAGTACTGAAAACCACCTCTAGCTGTCGTACTCATTGGTCCACACACATCAGTATGTATGAGTGCCAACAGGTCGGACGTCCTTTCATTCCGACCAGTGAAAGGTGTCTTGGTCATCTTTTCGACCAGGCAAGACTCGCATGTTTCAAATGATTCCAAATCAAATGAGTTCAGCATTCCATCACTATGGAGCTTCTTCATGCGTTTCTCACTTATGTGACCCAAACGACAATGCCATATGAAAGTGGAATTCAAATTATTAGGCCAAAACCTCTTTGCATTAATATTATAGACGGGTGCATCATCAAGATTTAAAATATACAATCCGTTCAAAACAGGAGCATAGCCATAAAACATTTCATTCAAAAATATAGAACAATCATTGTTCTCTATAATGAATTTATAACCCTCTGCCATCAAACATGATGCAGAGATGATGTTTCTACTTATGGCTGGAACATAATAACAATTATTTAGTTCTATAATAAATCCCGAAGGCAAAAGTAATGGCAAAGACCCGACGGCTAATGCAGCAACTCTTGCTTTATTTTCGACGCGAAGATCCATCTCACCCCTTATAATTCTCCTACTCTTTGTTAGACTCTGCATCGAATTGCAAATATGAGCAACCGATCCGGTATCAAATACCCATGAGTTAACAAAAGAGTCAGCAAGAAAAACATCTATAACATTAATACCTGAAGTGGAGGGTTTAGTTCCACTGTTCTTTTTCAGATCAGTCATGTATTTCTTGCAGTTCCTTTTCCAATATCCTGGTTCCTTGCAGTATAAGCATTCATTCTCTTGAGTCAGGCCAGACTTGGTCTTGGGTTTAGGCTTGTTAGTTTCGATCTCATCCAAAACTTTCTTGCCTTTACCTTTGACCCTATTCTTAGCCTTCTTCTTGAAGCTAGTACTCTTTTGCACTATCATCACATAACAGTTGCTTTTCTTTATGTTGTCCTCTGCAGTCTTAAGCATCATATGCAATTCGGTGAGATTCTTGTCTAAGCCATTCATATGGAAGTTCAGAATGAACTGCCCATAACTTGAAGGTAGCGAAGCAAGAATTAAATCTGTAGCCAACTCTTGGCTAAGTGGAAAACCAAGATTTTTCAAGCTCTGTGTGTAACCAACCATCTTGATCACATGCGGGCTCACTGAACTTCCCTCAGCTAGCTTACTCCCAAATAATTTCTTTGAGATCTCATATCTCTCAGTTCTTGCTTGTGTCTCAAACATGCCTTTGAGCGCCACGATCATATCGTAGGCCTCAATGTTCTCAAACTGCTTCTGAAGGTCTCAGTTCATTGCAGCAAGCATGAGACAGCTAACATCAAGGGACTCATCACATGCCTTTTTATAATTTGTTTTAAGATTAGTAGCTTGACATTCTCAAAGAGCACATCTGGAATTGGTTCCTCTAGAACATGTTCCTTTTTATCTTGCCTAAGAACAATTCTCAGGTTGCGGGACCAATCCGCAAAGTTTGTTCCATTCAGTTTTTCCTTATCAAGTATCGAACGTAATGCAAAACTGGATGTAGGTACAGCAGTTGGTGCCATGATATACAACAGAGAATATGCAAAGCTAAGACATATGTTCAAGTAACTTCTATTAAATAAGTTAATAAAGAGACTCCCACTAAATACCATATCCCTCTTATGACATTTTAGTGATTCAAGATCCATAATCATTTAATCTACTAGTGAGCTTTGGCATCACTGCTAGAAGACTAGTGAAAATAGTAAGCAACCCTTTGCTAATCATATCTCTATATGACTCTTGTTGTTGGGCAGCATCTCCATGCTCCGGCACCCAACCCTATGCCCCAAGGTCCATAACCGTTATGATGACCTTATCAAGTTAAACCAATGGCACTCTGCGTGTAAGTGTCCGACACAAACCCATCTAGTCAAGTAATATTAATGGCACCCTGTTTTAGCAAGACTTACCATTAAAATACATGATTTTGGATGGTGCAGCCAATTGGGAGGGCATCTATTTAACTTGACATTACGTGAGGGAAATTTAATTCTACCATGTTAAAAGCATTTAAAGAAATTATATAACATGCATAGAAATAAAAGAACAGGAATATAAAGGCATTCACAAACAATCAAATTGCATTGTGATATAGTATGACCCTTCCACATGGTGATCTCCATCGCCAAGCGTCCTGTTCGCCATGTCTCCAAGTGGTCGACTCCTCCAAGTGCTCCCACTAAGCCATTACTCCTAATAGCACTAGTAATGAATCACAAGGAGTGAAGAAGCACCATAAGTCGACACGCAGGCCGTTATACAAATATAGACAGCCTTGGGCTGCAATAAGCATGACACGCAGGTCATGAAAATTACACACAAACATGCATCTCATACATGATACATTATGGGTCATACTATTCACATCAATCCCTGCAAAAACAAGTTATGCATATCGGACGATATGAGCATACACTACCTATAGCGTGTGGCACGAATACCCAACACGGCGGTCCCGCTAGCCGGTTAGCGGGCGGGGTTCGAAGGAAGCAATACCGGTCATTGGGGCGGCGCTCTAAAACTTTTTCTGAGACATGAATCTTATTCACGTAACCGAGCCTTGGAAATCATCGGATTAATCATATTAACCATATTCCAAACCAATCCGATCATTGCCTTGATACGACCACACACTGCAGCATACTCCGATGGCAGAATTTCGACTGGTAGGAGTGTTATGCAGAGTGGTCATGAACAAGCACAATAAACCATCTGGTCCTTATTAGCTCATACCTCCTCGTAAACCCATCTACAACCACCGAAAAACCGATCGATCTCATCAACCAGGGCATATTTCATTCCATCTCTATGAACCGATCTAGGTTACCAGATCCGACCAGTAATAGATCCAATCTACTACTACCACATATCAACTATATGCGACCAATCTAGATCAAAAACCACGCAGGATGGCTCTGATACCACTGTTGGGGTACAGGTAGGCTACGATAGCAACAAATCAAAATTTTCTACCACGTAATCCAGGAAGCCAATCAAGTAGATGATCACAGATCGTTACCACCAAACGTGCAGAGCAGCGGAAGAAGGGTTGGAGCAGCCTGGTCCAACAAAGAGCGCGTCGATGTAGTGGTCATAGTCGATCATCCAGCGTCGAGCATGTCGGTGCAGTGGTCGTGGTCGATCGTCTCCTCCAGCAACCTCTGCAGCTCCTTGTGAAGATCGCGGATCATCCTCAAGCGCAATAGCAACCGCAGTAGCGCCTCTACGGTATCCACACATACAGGGAAGGAACAACCATGCGCAGGTGTACTAGCACTAAGTCGCACGGCATAGCTCTCAGGGAGATGGAGGCTAGGGTTTTGGTGGAACAACTCAACTCACGACTTTCGTGTGTCTCGTCTGTTGTGTTCACCCGTCTTTCCAACAACCTCATGCATCTTCTTATATAGTGCTCGTGACGGATCCTATCCGAACACCTTTGACGAATCTTATCCATACTGGTTTGTTCCAATCCGTTAAGTGTGTGACCCTGTAGGTTCGTGCATAATCGGCTGTGACTCAGAAACCCTTTCCGATCATGAGTCGTTAGCGGTTCCTAGCAGGACATAACGATTTCCGAATACACACAAATGACCTTAATGCAATATGATCTACGACCAGGTCCCCATCACTTACGACTAGGTCCTATCTCTATACGACCAGTTCGTAACTCCTTACGACCAGGTTTCGACCACTCTGTGATTACGCTCGACCAGTCTACGACCAGCTCGTATCTCTATACGACCAGTCCGTAACTGATCGAACTAAGTGACCTTTTCGTGTATTCTCCCTTTGCCTCACGATGTCTGATTGAACTCCAGGTGAGATGTTGTATCATCCATGGACTATTCAATACTTTCTCGATCGAGTGTCGGATAACTTCACGTGGTCGAACACTTCGACCACTAGTGGCATGGCCATGCACTTTCTTTATACGACCACTTCGAGGGGCCCAGAGACATCTCTCCTGTTATGTTAGGAGAGGCAAATCCCATATCCGACCAGTCACATTCCTCCGCATGTTTCATAGCAAACCCGAAAGCTACCTTTATAACTACCTAGTTACGAGTAGCGATTGGCAACCCCTAAGAGTGCTATTACACATGTAGGAAACCATGCTGATCTTAGGTCTAAGGATTATACATCATCATTGCTTGAGACCAACTAACGACATATAGAATCATAACAATCTCAATAGTGTCTCAAGGTGGGTCAATCCAACCCCATGTTTTCTAACATGTGTCCACATTATTGATTCTGTATCCCCATACCTATGACTGGTGAAACATGGTCATCAATCAATACAATGTGCTGGTCGATAGAGTCAATAGTGTTCCGACCATTGACATCCAACCAGGGATACATTTAGAACGACATCATATAAATTAAGAGTTTCACCAACAAGTCACATACTTGTTAATCTTCATAACCAATGATTCATTCAAGGAACGGGATAACACATTATCTGATATTATGAACATACTGAAATATCATCATCTCTATGATTGCCTCTAGGTCATATTTCCAACATCCTTTCCCTTACTGCGATTTGGGTTCACGATTAATTTTCTGATGTGGTTTTGATTCAACTGGTGTCGACTTGGCCCGCCTGGCCGCTTGCGTGCCAACATCCGGGTGCCTAGCCCGAGCCCCCTCCCCCCACCCCCCCCCCCCTCCTTTCCCTTACTGCGATTTGGGTTCACAATTAATTTTCTAATGTGGTTATGATTCAATTGGTGCATGTGCAGCAACGGGATTGTTTGCAGAGCCTAATTTGTTTTTTAGTGAGGTTTACACCAACCTGGGATCACCTTTTTTTAGGATGTGTTGTTACTATATTTGTGCTGATACGTGTTGTTCATGTCCCTGCGCCTTACTTCTGTTCTGCCTTTTAGGATGTGCTGTTACTATATTTGTGCTGATACGCGTGTTGTTCATGTCTCTACGCCTTAATTCTGTTCTGCTGCTACATGAGCCCGGTCTTCGTCAGCAAAATCCGCTCCCTGTCTGTGATTTTAGCGCGCACGGTGTCGAACACAATGTTAAAGTGGTTTTGTTTTCGACTGTCTATTAGTAATTACATTTTCCCCCCTCTGTGTTAGTCATTTAGTTTGTGCTCCATCATGGTTCTATTGTGCTTTGCCTTCTATGTTCACATTGAGGTGCACAGCATTTTAATAACTCTCATCTTTTGTCAGGTCTATCACTGCTAGAGGTGCGTCTTCTTCTAGCTTTATCTACCGGTGCGTAGACACTTATTTTTACCATGGCTAGATTCTTGCTCGTGTACACTGTAGGGGAACTGTCTTTGCCAACTGTTGCTCTCGCTTGCATGTCCCACTGGCTTCACCAATATTTCCCATCTCATATCTATGATTTCAATGTGACTGTTATCAGAAGACCCCATAGAAGGTGCCTTTTATGATTAAGATCCTTTATTGACTGAATTTTTTTTAAGCATGGGTTATATTTTTTTTCTCCATTAGATCAGCATCCAATGACATGCCACACCAATCCCTACACATATTTAATGGTACAAAAAAAATTCTCTTCAACTTAAAAAATTCATCCAACTTAGTAATAACAAATCCTTAAAAAAATGTCATATAGTGCTATTAGTGCTATTATTCGAATATATGTTCACATCCTGTCATGTTGTTGTCTCTGTTTGTGCTACCTCATAATACCATGTGTTCATTTTAGTTACCTCTTTTGTTCACATTTGTGTATGGGATTTAGTAGCTTTTCATCTTTTATTACATGATATGCGTGTCCTAATTTTTTTCTGCTTGTTTGGATGTATACATCCTAATTTGTTTGCTAACTTTGTGGATATCTGTATTGCTATATCTTGTGTGAGGATGTATGTATATTCTAAATTTTCTTCTACTTCTATGTATATCAATTAGATTAGAGATGCTTCGCAAATCTGTTCAATCTATGGTCATCTTATCTTTCTTTCTGGCTCCGTTCTTTGTGTTCCCTCTCAGCAGAAACTTCTCCTGTAGATGTCGTGGGTGGTGTACACGGACTATCTATAGTGTCACTTGGTATGTTTATGTGCCATGCATATGCCATGCATTCCGAATTACCTATTCAATCATATATTGTCCCTAACTTTCCGGATGTTGCTATCACCAGCGCACAATGACTACCCTTTTCGGCCCTACACTTCCATGTATTGGTCCATGCTTGCTCCATACATTCAGCGGTTCACACAAAAAAATTGTTCCTTTCTTTCTACACTTTTTGTGATCCTCGGCTCCTATTTTCATGACATCAACAGCACAGCCTGGTGCTTCATCTTTTCCTGGACGCCAAGTAATCAGTTACACGTCCTACCCATTTCCTTGGGAATTCTTCCATCTAATTGTTACTGCTTCTACAACATTGACTCTCTTTATTCATTGCTACTGAATTTTTTTTTTGCTTTGCTATCATAGGAGACCATTTCTGCCCTGTTATCCAACGTAACGTTGCCAGTGAAAACCGTCATCGACGTCTTTTGGCAAACAAGTGACGTTTGTTGGTTGCGCAAGGTTGCCTTCACTATCTTCTATCATCTAACAACAGTTCCTATGTTGTTTCGTCTAGTTCCTGATTTATATACCAATTCTAACACAATGTGCTCATTCTACTTTCCATTTCTTGACCATTCTCTACAAATCAGCAAATGTACCATCCTGTGGCCCACATGTATCCAGTATATTTCCATTCAATCCTGAATACATTGCGGCTCTTAAAGGTTAGCTTTATGTTTCCTTCTCTTCTATGCCTAATACCTCTGGTGATTTATAACACTGGAAGTTCTCATTTCCTACTTCATATTAATTGATCACATGTTTGAGGTGCTTCACATCTAAGCTTCAGTGTTTTGAACACAACTACATATCCAGGCCAGTCCTTTTATGGTGGCCCAGACTATGTTTGTTCTCAATGCTCTGATGTATTCTGGTACGAAGAAAGGATACGTACACAAAGCGCATTCACACATAACCGAGTTTCTTACCATTTGTGCTGCCATGGTGGTCGAATTTCCTTACCCACCTATAGACCGCTGCCTTCACTGCTAAATACTTTGATGCGACCTGATGGTAGCCCACGCTCTAAACATTTCATGTGCCTTATCAAAGAGTACAATTCTCTCTTTGCATTTACCTCCCTTGGTGTCGATGTCGATAGAAGCACCAACACTGGTGACGGTCCATATGTCTTCAGGATTAATGGTGTCGTGCACCATCGAATTGGCTCGTTGTTACCAGCACATGGAAAACAACCTCAGTATGTGCAGCTATATATATATGACACATCAAATGAATTACAGACTAGACTAGATATCTTTCAAAATGTCGAGAGGCATCGTGAGCAACCTAATCCTTCAATTGTTTCTGCTCACATAGCAATGCTTGATGAGCATAATCCGTTGGTCAGGCAATTCAGGATGGCTCGTGATCGATTGTTTTCTCCTAATTCTCCTGAAATATCTATCAGACTCCTTGGATCAGATAACAACTGTTCAGAGCTAGCAGCTATTATCGTTGGTGACCTCACCGTTCAATCTTCAAGGTTCGATGTTATTGTCCAAACCAATGCTGGAGATTTAAAAAACATTTCTCTAATACGTCCAGCTCTTATGGCCCTCCAGTATCCTCTATTGTTTCCGTATGGTGAGAAAGGCTTCCACACTGGTATCAAATACATGGAGATTGATACACCATCTTCTAGGATCCGTCAGAATGTTTCCATGCATGAATATCATTGCTACCAATGCCATTACCGCAAAGACAGACCAAATCCGTACACATGCTTTGGAAAACTATCTGATCAATTATTGGTAAATTCTTTCTCTTGTGTGGAGGCAAGGCACTTGGATTTCTTTTTATTTAATCAAGACAAGCTGCGCTTGGACTCCTATCAAAGAATAGATGATGCAGTTGCTGGGGGCATTGATACAGGCAAGGATATTGGTATAAAAAAGATAGTGCGTGCTAGCTTCACTGGTGGCAGACGTTACATGACAAAGAATTACCATGATGCTATGGCGCTCTGTCGTGTCTACGGTTCTTCGGATTTGTTCATCACATTCACTTGTAACCCAAAATGGCCCAAAATTACAGAGGCACTTAGGATGGAGCCTGGTCAACGTCCCTGTGATAGAGCCGACATTGTTAGTCGGGTCTACCATATGAAACTGCAGGAATTTTACTTTGATGTTAAGGATGGCACATCTTTTGGTAACATACGTGCAGGTACCTTTGTTTCTTTGTATATCTTCCTCTGTTCTTTACCCTATGTACTAAAAGGGTCATATCAATTGCTTACACTGTGTTTCATCATAGTTATCTACAGCACGGAGTTCCAAAAAAGGGGACTACCTCACATTCACATGCTTGCCTGGCTAACGACACACGGTGGTGACCTTTCACCATCATTCATTGATAACCTTATTTCGGTTGAGTTACCTAATCCATCAGTTGACCCTCTAGGATATTCCCTTTTTAAAGAATTTCTTATCCATGGACCTTGCAGAGACCTTAATCCAAGATGTCCTTGCATGAAAAATGGCAAATGTTCAAAGTTTTATAAAAAAAAACAATTGTACAGAAACAACTATCAGTGAGGATGGTTTCCCAGTTTATCGAAGACGCGACAACGGCAGTTTTGTTATGAAAAATGGCATCCGTCTCGATAATAGATGGGTTGTTCCTCATAACCTGATGTTGCTTAAGAAATACCATATCAATGTCGAGTGGTGCAACAAAACACATCTTGTGAAATACCTTTTCAAATATATTACAAAAGGCCATGATTACACTGCCATGTCCTTTACATATCCAAACACAGATGCCACTACCAGTAATACCAGTACACAACATGGTAACGATGAGATTTCTGTATACAAATGATCCAGATATATGTCCGCTTGTGAAGCATCATGGCGCCTCTTTGGCTTTGAGTTGCATGTCAGAAATCGATCGGTAGAGCAGCTGCCTGTTCATTTGCCTGGCATGAACAATGTCACTTTTACTGATGAGTCTATTCTTGAAGATGTTCTTCGTGAGCCAGATATTCAGAAAAGTATGTTGACAGAGTGGTTCGTTGCAAATCAACGACACATTTCTGCAAGGAATCTTACATACTGTGAATTTCCGACCCAATGGACATGGCATGCTGATAGAAAAATAAGGACCAAACGTAAGAGAGCCACCAAACTTGGTAGAATGATTCATATTCATCCTAACAGTGGCGAGTCTTACTACTTACGTATGTTACTGATGGTTGTACACGGTGCCTTCTGCTATGAAGATCTAATGTCTCAACAGGGCACAACATATGCAACTTTTCGTGAGGCATGCCAGGCTCGTGGTCTTATTGGTGATGATACTGAGTGGTCCAATCTTTTTGATGAGGCTATTGTGTGGGCATCTCCATGTCAATTGAGAGACATGTTCATGACTGTTGTCTTGTTTTGTCATGTTGGCGATGTTAGAATGCTATTTAATAGCTACTGGAAGTACCTCGCCGATGACATCGCATATAGCATGCGTCGCTCATCAGCTCTTCAGTCATGTGCGTTATCTGACAACTTGCTACAGACTCAGCTACTACATCAATTGTCAACACTTTTTGCCATGAACGGCTTTTCATTGGAATCATACAATCTGCCTGTTCCGCCAAACATGTCTCATACTGCTCTTACCAATAGATTGATTGTTGAAGAGTTAGAATATGATACTCATAAACTTTCTTCACAGTTATTGTCTACCATGCATAGCCTAAATACTGAACAGCGGATCATTTATGATAAAATCATTGATGCTGTCTTATACAACAAACCATGCTTCTATTTTGTCTCTGGCCACGGCGGTACTGGAAAAACATATCTATGGAATGCAATCTTAACCGAATTAAGATCACAAGGACAGATTGTTCTTGCAGTTGCCTCATCAGGTGTGGCTGCATTACTGTTACCTGGTGGTCGTACTGCTCATTCTCGGTTTCGTGTTCCAATTGATATTGATGACCAAAGCCTTTGTGTTGTGCATCGCGGTAGCATGTTAGCAGAACTCATTAAAAAGTGCTCTTTGATCCTTTGGGATGAAGCTCCTATGGCACATAGAAGATGTTTTGAGTCAGTAGATAGAACTATGTGTGATATTCTAGCTAAGAATGCTGCTAACGCAAACAAACCGTTTGGTGGCAAACCCATTGTGCTTGGTGGAGATTTCAGACAGGTCTTACCAGTAGTGTAGGGTAGTGGTCGTAATGAAATAATTGGCACTTCATTATTGAAGTCCAGTCTCTGGGACCATGTTCAGATACTACGCCTTACTATTAACATGCGCCTCCTTACACCGGGCATATCAGCTCAACAACAACATGTCCTTGCATCCTTCGCACAATGGGTACTTGATATTGGAGAAGCACGTGTACCAGCATAGATACAGCCTTCAGAATCAAAGGCAACATGGATAAAGATTCCAGAGGATTTACTGGTTCAACCTGCAGGAGATAATGTCCTTGGGATAGTAGATGCTATCTATGACAATTTCCCTGATAATTATGACTCTATTCCATATTTAGCAAGCCGTGCCATTGTCTGTCCAGTTAATGTCATTGTTGATGAAATTAATGGTATGATTTTTTTCCAGTGTACCAGCAATTGAAAAAGAATATTTAAGCTACGACACTATTTTAGATCCATTGGACCAACCAGCCAATGTGGATGTTCTCTATCCGCCTGAGTTTCTTCATTCCATTGTAAGCAATAATTTCCCAAACCACAATCTTTGTCTTAATATTGGCATACCGGTTGTTTTGCTTAGAAATATCAACCAATCTATAGGCCTTTGCAACGGTACTCGGCTTTTTTTGGTTAGACTTGGGGATCATGAGTTAGAAGGAAAGATAATAACATGGTCACATGCAGGCCAAGATGTTTGCATACCAAGGATTATCCTAAATACAAAGAGTCAAAAATGGCCTTTCACATTGCAACGGCGTCAGTTCCCTATTAGAGTTTGTTACGCCATGAATATTAACAAGTGCTAGGGGCAGACTCTAGAAAAGATTAGAGTATATTTGAAAAATCCAGTCTTTACCCATGGTCAACTATATGTTGCAGTGTCAAGAGTTACATGCAGGCAAGGACTAAAAATATTGATTGAAAATGAGAATGGATCAAGTGGGTCAGAAACAAGAAATATTGTCTATGATGAAGTGCTTAGGTTTCTATGAGATCTTTATTGTGGCCCTCACAATAGAGAACAGCTGACCGAAGACAACCCAGCTTCATTATGCTTTGTAAAAATAAAGAACTTTGTTTGTCGTCTGTTTTAATACTTTCTTCCAACCTTCTTGTATATTTGGATCACGTTCGCCAAAACTTGTGTTATGTATATATGTACGAAGCTGTTATGTATATTTCCCTCTACACTTTTTCATCTGCTATAAAGCATCATGTAGACCTATGATATACCTCATGTGCATTGTATTTTTTTTTGTCATTTGTTCCCACAGTAGCATGTCTACTTACTTATTGACTATTACCAACTGTCCTATGTATGTACACATGGCATGCAACGCCCATAATCCCATAGAAGCAGTTTAGTTCACAGATACCACACTTACTTACCATTATTGTTGGATAATCATAGTTGTGTTCGAATGTATTTAGTTTCTTTAGTTCCTGGTTCTTACAGATAATTCTATCACTATGTATACATCTTCCAGTACTACACATTATTATTTGTTTCGCTATACTATATTTTTTCAAAGGACCTACACATTTTTGCCTACCAGTAGTGCTTTGCTTGCTCCTACACATCATTCATATTCACTTCAAATATATTTATATAAATGGAATACTCTTTGCTAAAGAATGTGACACAGGAGTCACACCGATGGCATGCTCGTGTTAGAGTTACAAGAACTAATGAATATATTGATGATGGGCCAGAAAAAAGGATCCTACGAATTAGCTTTGTTCTGCTTGATGAAGAGGTAAATTTCCATAAAATTTATCTACCTATGTATGCTCACTACATTTCTAATTTACACATGTCTAATCTTAAATATTTTATTCAGGGTGGTACAATGGAAGGCCAAATACCACAACACCATGTGGCCTAGTTTAAAGGAAAACTCCATGACAACCATGTTTATTACATCGAATACTTCGAGGTTACTGAGGCCAAAAAAATATACCAGGCTGTTCATCTACCAATTATGGCGAGATTCACCAGATACACTACAATCAGAGAGATCACACCTGTTCCAGACAGTTTTCCTCAATATGCATACACACTTGCTTCATTTCAGGTCTTAAGAAGCCGCATAGGCAATAAAACTTTTCTCTCAGGTGCGCTTATTTTGACCTCTGTACTTTTCTATTGCAAGATAGATACATTTTAGACTTTATCCCATTGAGTTTTTTTTAAAAAAAAAAAACATGCAACTTCAGGCCAGTCACACTAACTACTCTGTTAGGTTCTATATTCTATACAAACTGCTATACATTCCAAGCTTTATTTTAAAAAAATAAACTGCAGCTTCAGGCCAGTCACACTAGCTGCTCTGTTAGGTTCTATATTCTATACAAACTGCTATACATTCCAAGCTATTGCAGCTACTAAAACATTTAGAGAAAAAATCTCTCTTTTCCATCTATAGCATACTCCTTTAAAGATCAACAATTTAAATACATGATAGTCACCTAATACATCTATAGACTTTGTACAGATAAAAATAAACTCACATAAAAGACAGTAATCATTTAAAAAAGTCTTTTTCATCGTTTACCTTCAAATGCTAATGTTTTATTTCCCTTTTTTTTTACTAGATACCATTGGTGTGGTCACAGCCATAGCACATGTGAAAGCAGTCTATCCAAAAGGCATCGAAAAGTCTGTACGCAACATACATATTAGCGATGGAAGGTACATACTATCACATAAATTAGTTTGCCACCTTGCCACACAAACTATGTAATATATCCATACATGACTACACAGTAGATCAACCCATTTCCCTTCCAATTTATATATATTTACTTGTTTTTTTTTCTCATATCCTCTAAGTGCCATGCATGGAAAATTAAAGAGAAACAGCTGCTGTTGCATTATGGGGACAGCATGCAGAAAAATTCGATGCAACTGGGATTCAAGCATCAAGCCTAGATGGTCCTATTGCTATCCTATTTGTGGGCCTAACAGTTGGACTATATGATGGTATCCTTTACTATTTACAGATGCATTGCATCGCTGCTTTGCCTACTACCTACATACAGCCCTACTTCCATTAAAGGAAAAACTTATAGTGTTTTGTTTCATTCCATACTAGGAAAGTTATCACTTCAAGGAAGCACAATCTGCCAGTGGTACACAGATCCTGCTATTCCAGAAATTGTTGCTCTAAAGAACCGGTCTGCTCATAGTACCTATTTGATTGCTATATGCCATTAAAATGAAGGCATACTCTTACATATTCCATCTTTTCTTTAGCTTCGCCGGTGTGCCCCATGAGATCTCATGGATTGGACAAAAGCCAATGACCAATGCATCTGAAAAAACTATTGTTGCTGCCTTATCCAAACTAAATGCACATGATGTTGTGGTGCGTGCAGATTTCCTTACATTACTCTCACACACATATCATCAATTATTGCTAACCATGCTTTGCCTTGTCACAGGGACTTACCTATATTGTAGATGTCTCTATAAAGAGTGTAGTCCCACATGAAAATTGGTGGTACATGAGTTGTGCTTCCTGTAAAAGAACAGCTGAGCAAGTGGACAATGAATATATCTACCAACAGTGCCCAAATATGACCGCAGAACCAAGGCAATTCCCTCCTTCTATTAATACTTCTTTACATGTAGCCACATAGCCTACCGCATTACTCATCTATTTACATTCAATCGATATTCTTATACATTTCAGATATAAATTGGCGCTCCTTGCAACTGACCCATCTGATATTTTTAAAGAAGATGCACCTATAGCAGAGTTTGTTTTATTTGGTACAATGGCTGAATGGTTAATTGATGCTCCTGTTTTTTCTCTACCAACATTAGCTCCAAATATGCATGACATAGTCCCACCACAGATAACACGTCTATACAATAGACAATACAATTTCAGAGTAAGTGGTTCACGTGGAGCTTTACAAAGGCTAACGCCTTCTTTTCATGTTGATTCCATAGCACCACTTGCAATGCCACTGCTTCTAAAAACACCAGATGAAACAGCTACCCAATCTGCTTCCTCATCAATGCTTGCAATCCAAGGTCCAAATATTCATCCTTCGACAAATGTCAGTACTCCAATTCAAACGGGTGACCAAACAGCTCATGCATCTCCACCGAAACATGTATGCTTCCATTTTGATGAGGTATTGATTGTTATCAGTGTACATACAGCACCTTCACCAAAAGAAAACAAAATATTATTCTGTTTGATTAGATAGTAACACTTAATTGTCCTAAAAAAATTTAGCCCACCCAAGAGACACCTACAGATGTCGAACAGGTTACTGCCTCTGTCTACACATGCCTATCACTTTTGCTACTTGCTTTTTATATATTTGTGCTAACCGTTTGCATTTCTATTCATGCACAGCCAGAGACAGCTAGCTTAGTCTCTGCTAAAAGCAGTACGCTTGAAGATTCAGTCCTAGCACCAGATTCCCGTGCAGCAAAAAGGTCCAACAAATATGTTATCAGTTTACAATCATACTTATTTTCTTAATACATTATTTTGTTAATACCATTGTTTTATCATTTCATCCACATCGGAAGACTAGGCCATCAGCCATGAAAAAACTACAGATGGATGAAGAAGCAAAGAAAACTTTTCCAAGGTATTTTCTCACCCTGTTTGCTAAGACATGGAAACACAGCAAATAATATATACACGTTTTTTATCTCCAAGTGTCCTATCACCAAATAAATAGGGTTTGCTATTCATGTTGTAGGGATAAACCATAAAAAAAAAGTTCCCAAACACTTGGACAACACATGCCCATGCTACTTTCAGATGCAACGCTACAACATCAACAACAATTGCCTTTTGTTCATGTAGCACACTACATTTTGTTATGTACATAACTTAAGCAGCTATGCCGCAGACTTTGCCACTACATCCATTATGCATAGTACCTGGTATGTTAAAAAAAAATAGCGCCAAAAAAAAATATGCGGACTTCGAACTAGAACTCATGTACCACACTACATTTTGTTATGTACATAACTTAAGCATCCATGCCACAGACTTTGCCACTACATCCATTATGCATAGTACCTGGTATGTTCAAAACCAAAACAGTGACAAAAAAAACGTAGACTTCTAACCTCGAACTGGAACCTAAAAATATCATGTGTTGCCTAAATAAACTGTTTTTTTATATATTTCCAGTAACGTAGATCATATCATTGTTTAGTCCTTCCTGTTATCCCATCAACACAGTAATGATACCCACCTAGTTCAGGAATTAGCAAAACTTTTACAGCAGATATCAGCATATTTCGACTTTTAATGCTTAGAACACCACTTTTTAATTAATGTGTCAGCAAACGTTACTGATCCTGGACTGTACTGACTTTTTTCCTACCAGGCCAAGTATGGTTCACAATAGCGAGGACTAGCTATACAAGATATATTATAATATACTCTATTTTCACTACATACTACATACAGACCTATTCATTATACCGGAAAATTGATTTCCTTGAACCACTACTATACGCATACACAGCACTAAATCTACATTTAATGAAGAAATATGTAGCAGGCGGCGTAGCATCGTGCCCGTGCCCATCTAGTTATGCTAATAGTTCGATGCTTTGACGCACTAGAGTTGGCTACGAAAATAGTGTTATAGAATCTAGGCTGTTCAGAAGTCTCTTTACAAATAAGCGATTTCGCCATCAATAATTTGATCGCTGATACTGCACATCTAACACCTTTTTTCTCTCTGGAGTAACGCATATACCATCCTCTGTGCACATGTATTTTGGAAAAATATTGTGATAAAAATAAATACATTCGATCATGGTTACGATTATCTTCTTTTTTAAAAAGAAAAGGAGTACTTCTACAGCTCTAGCTTATCCTTGTTCAGATACAGTCATAATTTGTAACAACTCTGTAATTCACAATACTTTTTCTCAAAGTTAAAATTATACATAATGTAACTTTGCATAAAAGGCAGAGTAATGTCTAATGAAAAATTGTAACTTCGTTAGCTAAAAAGAAGACTACTTTTCGATATTTTTTTAATGATACCAGCGTATACTACTCCCAAAAAAAAAAAAGAGAAGCATTTCAAGGTACAAGTTCGGTGGAGACCACCACAAGACAGGCATGGCAGCCAGTGGTGGCGGACTCACGATTGAAATTTAGGCTGAGCGAAACGAACCAATAATATTATTCGATAATAAAGTAAGACATATATAATGCATGTTGCAATTACTGTAAATAGAGCATATGACACTAAATAAAACTCAACTATAATCCGCATTATGTGAACATAAAAAGATAGATCAAATGTAAAAAATGTACCTCATCAATGAAGTGTACATAACAATTTGCCACCAAAATACTAAATTATTGAATATACTAATAACAACCTGTCAAAAGTAGATGGATAGTGGGTATTCATATTAATTCATCATAAATCATAATTTTTTTGAACATTGACAAACAGAAAGAAATACCACTAAAGGATTAATTCTGTCTAGAAGGCCAAGACAATTTCATTTTTCGGGATTTCATGTCTTGAAATTGTTTCTTAATTATATCATGATCAAGTCTTTTAAATATCTCCCGCTTGATGTAGCACACCATCAAGTCATTATCATTTGATCTCTAATATCCGGATGAAATTCCTCAATTGGTATATGAAGTGCTGGATCGACAACAATATGAACATACGCAATGGTAAAATAGCTCTTCAAACCTAGCAAATCAAGTAATCAACCAATCACAAATCCAATGGAATTCCTGGAAAATCGCTACCGCTTTCACTTCGTGTGTGCCCATTTCGCCTCATAGCGATTAGCCTGCGTCGCTCGCCGCCGCCGCCCATCGCTTTCGCCTGCGTCGCTTACTACTCTGCGCCCGCCACCTTGGCCCTTCGTCCTACCGCCCGTGCGCCACCGGTCACCTTGGCCCTTTGCCCTACCGCCCTATGTCACCACTCTCCAGCCTACATGCCACCTTCGCCTTGCTATCTGCCTCCCTACGTTGCCCGCCCGCGCACCGCCTAGGTTAGAAATAGGGGGAAATAGGGATTGGGCAATTGGGCAAGCGAACGGGAAGAGCGACCTGGGTTGTGGCCTGTGGGCAGTGGGAGAAGAAGGGTGGCTATGGGCTGTGGGCAGAGCACCTGAGCTGTGGGCGTTGGGAGAAGAAGGCTTGCCATTCGACCACACTGCTCGCTGGCCAAAGGGGAGGGGGAAGGGTCACCGGCGTCCGAGAAGAGGGGGGTGTAGGGTCACTTTTTTTAACAGTTTTTTGCGATAAGGTGAACAGTGGTCTGTAATGTAATGTGGCAAAAATGTGACAACACTGGCATATGTACCGTGGAGATTTTACTGTAACGAAAAACACTACAGTAAGCACTATAACGATTGATCTAGACCTTCGATTTTCGATCGGATGGTACAAATCGTTTCTAATACCATGCTACCGTAGATTCTCTATATTAACAACTTCGATGCAAAGGACCGATCCAGCCTCCTCGCCTCATCTCTTTCCGGCAACCATGGTTAACCTACCTAAGAACCTCTGATCCTTAAAAAAAAGAAAAGAAAAAAGAACCTCCTGAACGTTGCAGATCAAGCCTTAATTAATCCACTGACGCCAAAGAGATGATCCAAGTTTACTCGTCTGCCGCTGTCCAAGTTCCGGAGAAATCATGAGTTAATTAATTATCTTTTCTGAAAGGAAGCTGCCGGATCTTTGATCGATGTGGGATTAAAAGTTAACATCTACTTTTTTTAGGGGCCCAGGGGGACTGTGACGTCTGAAAAGATTACAGTAGCGATGGAGACTTCAATGAATTGACTAGCTGATGGAGGAATCGATCGTGAGGTGTGCAAGGAATAGGTAATGTTCGGGCTGGGTTCATCGTCAGATACTGTGCTACTGTCGGTAGCTTTTAGGAAACTGACTGGTTTACCTTGTTTCTGTTTGCAAAATGGGTTATAGTTACATGTGTGTAGTAGGTAACTAGGCGTATGACTATGAGCCTACGAGGATACGAGGCTACAGGAATGACTATACGGCAAGTCTGAAGGAAAACTAATACATTAGCTGACAGGTGTGCTGTTTCTTGCACAAACAACTGATTGGGAAGGATCGAGTGCTGATGTATAATGTATCATCAATCAATTCATCACGTATAAGATCATGTGTTTCGGACCAGGTTGGACCGTGCGAATAGAGGAAAATACAATTCAGTTCCCGTACCGAGTACCGACCCTTAATGCCAGCGGTCGTACTCTGTAGCTGTGTAAAGACATACATACAGAGGCTCTGTACATGTATAAATAGCTTCATCAGTACATTTACAAATAGCTTCGTACACGAAGAATGGCTGAATGGGTAATAACACTTGGTGGCAAACTATACATACTCCCTGTTTGTTTAGGGTTTTTCTTTACCTTGTAAGCACAAAAAAAAAAGCCTAAGCCTAAGCCTAAGTCTAAGGCCATGTTTGTTTAGAGTTAGGTTTTTTGGCTTATAACTTAAAGATAGCGCCCCCTTAGCTTTTAAGCTAACATTTAGTGTTTGGTAATCTGACTTTTTATAGGATATTGGCTTATTTAATTGTGTGTGAAGGATAAAAAGTCTAAATCGCCCTTAAAGATTTAAATGACCTTTTTAATAATGTATTTAACCTTTTTTTGCATGGGATTTGAAAACATGACGATACTTGCAAGTGTACATATGAAACAAAATAATTTCACTCATACGCGCATGTATGTGTGTACCATGACCTATCCAAATAAATTACAAATCTCGACATCCGATGGAGATGTATATACAAGAAGACTCAAGCAAGTTCATCCACCTTCTCTCCTCTTAATGCCTACCAAAAACCAAAAACCATCACATGCATGTTATACCGATGCGATCGTCGTCTCTAGAGCGTTCTTGTGACGCCCCGTGTCATTACCCCAAGGGTAATCACACTTAGACATACGGATTACTATTTGTTTGCTCAGTAGAATACTACTCCAACGAATAGTAAGTATTTACCAGAGTTACGTAGCAGAACAATAAGATAGAAACTATAAATCTTTATTTCAGTAATAACTACGCAAGGCTATGGTTCTTAATACAATATTATACATTTACAAAAGGAAATTTCTCCGCTTCTCTCGCTAGCCCTAAAGTATCGGCCGTCTATTTGTCCCACGCGTCAAATATGGCGCCCATCTCGCCCTGGTCCTCGTAGTCGGTGCCTTCTCCTCCTGTGATTGCTTCGGTACCTGCATGTCCTTCGTCCCACTCGGGATAGTTCCCGGCTGGACTAGAATCTACAAAGGAGAATACTAACAAGGTTGAGTACACGAGTGTACTCAACAAGCATTAATGGCGAAAATGCACTGGATGCCTCATCTCTGTTGTCATTACAAGTTCTAATTCATCTCTTTTTTTGAAAATAATTTATTAAAACATTAGGTGGCAAATTTTAATACTGAAAAACACTACTTGTCACTCGGAGAGAAGAAAGACACCTGGCGGTTCCCGTAGACTCCAATCTAGGAGACTGACATGAATTCATGATTTTGTATAGCACTGCGCAAGCTTGTACCACTTTACCCACAGTTATTTTGAGCTCTAAATGAGCCAGGTCCCTGCATTTCCTTTAATGCGGGTTCGATTTCAGAATACAGAATATTTTTCAAGTTACGTGATTAAGTCTCCACCCATTACTTTTCATCGGTGCTGATTTAGTCACGCTGCTGACCTCGTCATCCACCAAGTTCCAGTAATGTTGGTTAAGGCGGCTCTCATCCGTGCCCAACACTCCACCTTGGGGCGACTCTCTTCCATGCCCAACACTCCAACGTGACCCATTGTGGAGAACTTAATTACGTAACAAGGTAGCATTTTCTGCCCGTCGAAACAGGAAAATGGTTGGTACTGAATTTACGGCCTCTGACCGAGTAAGAGTTTTGTTGGTCCTTATATTTTAACCATATGTAAAAACAGGCCCACCTCTTACCTCATTATCATCGTCATCGTCGCGTTCCCCTGCCCGGGCCCCCTTTTACCAACCTAGTAATTCTCATTTTTTTTCCTCAACTCATTCTCATTTCCTTATTTTCCCATTTTCATTTATTTGATTTGATTTTGATAAATAGTTTTGATGCAATAAATATATGATACAACAAAGTACGGTTTACATTTAAGATAACTATGTTTATGTTCAAGAGAATCGCTTGCCTTGAATCAGAGAAAAGGTCGTCACGATTTAAGTCCGAATCAACTCATCTTTGCCTTCGTTGGCTCGTCTGCTGCAAATACGCGACGGAGCGAATAATAAATAATTAAGCAAATACTTAGTGGTATTTATGTGCTATTAGGTGCACAACAGTCAGTTGGTTCCTCTTTTTAGCAGATTTTAGTTAATAGCAATTTTTCGGGTTCTTCACTAAGTTAGCACTCCCCACCACGGTCGTTTTACGGTTAGCTTGCTTAGGGTCGCGGTTACCGAGACTCGTGTTTTATCTAACAAAAATAAAATACTACTTGTACTCGCATTTTACTAATTTTATCAATTTTATTCGAGCGAAAACGTTTAATTGAGCTTATTTAATTGCGTACGTAGATACTTAATGCTTTGAGTAAACTCAGGGTTGATTAATTTAATTATTCCAATATGACTAAATGGTTGCCAACGTGCCAGATTATTAGCTTAATACTTATTGGTTTGATACGCTCGAAAACTAACATTTTAGTAACAACACTTTATGGCAATTTTATCTTATTTCAATAATTACTCAATAGGTTGATTTTAGTACTAGTTAGCCAGAGGTGACCTAAGTGAATTCGTTCGATCGCATAATTATGCAGTGCTAACATCCATTCATTTTATTGCTAATTTCCATTGTCACAACACTAATTGTCACAATTTAATAGGATTTATACAATTGTTCCTAACATTCTTCCTATACTTAGATTTCTAAACCTACTTTTCTAACTCTAATCCCCCCTAATTACCTACCTATTCCCCTAATCACCCCTCCTCATCTCACTCGACCAACAAACCCACCCGGTTCCTTTCCCCTTTCTTCCCCAATCCCTAAATCCTCTCCTCACCTCTCTCTCTCTCTTCCTTCTTGGCACCGCCACCTGGCTCCCTGCCTCTCCTCCGTCGTTGGCTCCTAGCGTCGCCACTCTACTGGCCCGGTCTGCCACCACCTATGCCGCTCGGCCCCTCGCGCTCCCTCTACGGTGCCTCCTCCTTCCGGCCAAGACGCAAGACTGGCGACGCTGCTCACCGCCGTGCTCTCTCTGGCTTCTACTGCCGACTCTCCTTGCCTCGATCCGATTCTTTGTCGCCACCCCGACGGCTCCTGGTGCCACCACCTTTGTCGGCTCTCCCCTAGCCTCCCCAGCGCGGCCGGGAGGCCAGTGCTACCTCGGCTCTCCCTCCGGATCGCCTCCTCCTCCTCCCCCCCCTTCCCTGGCTCGGCCCCATGGTGCCGACATACCAAGACCACAGGCGGCTCAGCCTCCGACCCTTCTTTGGTCCACTGCCGTCTACCCCCTCTCTTTCTTTCTCTAATTACAACTTGTTATTCTTTCATTTTACTGATGTTGGTTGGTTTAACTTTTGATTCCAAATGGTTGATGCACGATGGAGGCATTCGGATGTGGGTGCTACTGATGGTAGTGCTTCACTGCTATACCGAGGTAATACTTCCCCTTCATCCCTTTCTCTACTCCCCTCTACTGCTCTGTGATGGTTATGCTGCTACGTCTAGTGTTATGTGATGTGCTTGGATGATGTTTATGGATATTGCTATTGTAATGTGGGTTTTGGCTTGAGCAAAAACAGAGATGGCAGTGGAGATGTGTTATCTTATTTGGGTGGGGTTACAGGTGGGATGGCAGTGGTGTGTTCATTGCTGTCGCAGCGACGATGCTAGTAGTGCTGGTGCTCTCCTCTTGCTATCCGGTCTTTGCCCTTCTTCCTGGCTCCCTAGCTTCCCTGGCTTCCCTAGCTCCCTTCCTCCTAGACTCCTTGCCTCCCTTGTGGTTGCCTTCGGTTGAGGGGAGGGTTGGCTGCTGGTTGGGGATGAAATGCTCTCTCTCCCCCTTGTTTGGCTTGGACTCGGCCTTATCTATGGCATGTGCTTGATATTTTGGATGGGGGGATGAATGTGTTGCTTCCCTTGTGATGTGGCATGAGGAACAGGGGGGAAAGGCAATTGCGCAAGGGGGGTTGTGTTGCCTGTGTTGGCTTGGGCTGCTTGCTATGCTGCTCGGTGTTGGCTTGGGTTGCAAAGGTACTGATGGTGCTGGTTTCGATACACCCCGTGATGCTTTGGCTGAGTGTGGGGTTTAATGGGCTGTGCTTGTGGGATTATATTGTGGTTGCTGTAATTGCAAATAGTGGGTGTTGGGCTTTAATGACGCCATGTGATGAGACCCACAGAAGTCAAAGGTGCCTGTTGACTCAAGTTGGTTGGGATATCTTAATTACCAAGAGGTCGACTAACTCCAGTTGGTCAAGGTACCTTGGTGATCGAGGGACCGACTGACCTAGGTTAATATAGGAATCCTATTGGACTTCGGGGAATACTGACGGCCACTTCCTATATTCTAATACTCACAAATACTGCTTTCAACTTAGCTTGCTAACTGTTTTCTGATTTTCCTAACGAGCGATGGAAATGGATCGCGAGATAGTTCTATAGACTGGTGCTCAAGGGACAAGGTGGCAAGGATGGCTGTTGCTACATGAATGCAAGAAGTGGATTATGATTTAATTAATTGTTGTTATAAACATTGCAGTTGATTGTAAAATTAATTTTGTAACAAGTATCAAGTTTGTAATATATTACTTCTGTTTTGCAATTGGATTGATGTAACGCTTTCAAGGTTGTAACATTGGTGTATTCTTTGATTGTATTGAATAATGTAAATATATTTCTGAGTTCGTGCCAAGGTTCCCCTTATGCCTACAATGGATTTCTTTTTTGTAATTGAATCTTAAATGATAATGATGTTGGAAAAAATTGGTTTTATAATTCTCTTATTGTCAGTTGTAACGATTATGCGTTTGATAACAACTTTGAAATTATCGCAAATTATCGATTACTGTTATTTAGTTTAGGTTAATTATGTGGGTTCTCACAATTCCATTTTAGCGACTATTTCACGCATACGAGGTCATTTGAACGAGTTGAAGAAAATAAGGAAGAACGACAGTGCACTGTAGTCGCAGCTCGTTGCGGCCAGGAAGAAGAAGAAGAGTGCAGTGGCGGCGATTCGTTGCACCTATGGCGGCGGTTTGGCAGTGCGCTGCATGGCGATGTCCAGGCCGACACCGTGCATACGAGGACGTCCAGTGCGTGGTGGCAATGCGGTGGCCAAGGCGTGGCGACGCAGTGCATGCAGCGTGGCATGGCGTTGCACGCCAGAGCCAACGCTCGGTGCAGCGGCAGGTCTGACGAGGATTAAAACCTCTATGTATTATTTTAATACATAATAAAAGACCATACATCTTCATGGTCGTAACCCCTAAGACTAACGACCTCCCTGGTCGTTAGTATTCTAAAGGTTACTTAATGGGTACCTGGTGGGATGAGGCTTTGTGCCTAATCCCGACCGTGATAACCTAAATAAAATTACCGAACTGGTATTTCTTATCGTATGATAAATGGAACACGTGCTATACGTCCCAAACCATGCGATGGTACAACCCTGAGACACTGACTATTAACCACCCTACGGTTAAGCTCTTCACAGGCAACCGCAAGGAAGTTAGCACGTTGCTAACTGCTCCACCGTTCCGACCAGTCGTAACGTTTCACCAAGGATGTCTTCTCCAGGAGTAACTGCCACCTCTTCGGAAGTTATTTAAAGGTGAAGCGCAGAAGACGAAGGGACAGAGAGACACAACAAGACCAAGACCAACAAAGACAAGAACAACGACAGTTCAACAGAATACACAGAAGCCTAAGCGGTGGAATTAGAAGCTAGATAATCGACTTAGACTCATATTCTAAGTCCGACACCCGATTAGACATTCCCCATTCAAGGTAATTCAGGTAGTACTTAGCCACATCTTGTAAAACCGGTTCATATCAATAAAGAGCGACCCCATTCCATTCCGTGATATTCCACGCCATTTTCCTCGCTCATTTTCGTGAAGATCGGCGACTTGATCGCCGATACCGCACCGTCGAGTGGGGAAGAAGGCGTAAATTTCAAGAAAATTCTTCGCCAAGAAAATCCTCGCCCAAAATCTCGCAATCGCTCATGCGACTATGCCCGAGTTTGGGATGAGGAAAATCGGTTCGACGGCGACTACGCCGACCTCGACATGGAAGGATGTATCCGTGCCATGGAAGAAAATGGCAGTCATCCTCCTCTTCCTCCTCCCGGCCAAGACGTCGCCGACGTTAGCGAGGTCGGCCGGATGGATGAAGATGCGCCGCCACTCATTGGTGGCGCAACCAGAGAACCGCCGTTCAGGCCGTTTGGAATGCCGAGGATCTCTTCAAGCCCGGCCTTCTCGGCCGTGAAACAGTGAAGAAATTTCAGCCCCATCACCCGAAAACTCTATACCATTGATGACATCATGGTGAAAGATACTCTCCTTGACCTCGAAATTCCAGAGTCAACCGTCACCGATAACGGTGTCGATGAAACCTCCACCGGTCGAGGCCATGTGGGGATGATCACACTCAAAGATACGATCGGCGGTTCGTTTGATCAGCCGAGAAGACCTCAGAAGTGCTCATCTCCGACCGATCTCCATCGTGGAAGATTCGCGAAGCATCGACAAGCTCTCCATTAGTTATGATGGAAGCTCATCGGAAGATCAATGCCGAAGCACGGTCAACGCGAACGGAGATGAAGATCAAGATGCCTGACGGTCCTACACTCTCTACCACGCCATCACGTGTTGTTAGAGATGATCCGCCGTCAAGCACCAACTTCCGGAGGCAACGGAACTAATCGACGCCAATCGCTTAACTCGCTCGCATCGCTTCCACCCAGAGTGACTAATGGGACCGAACAAACCGAAGGTCGGGGAAGGTTCGACAGCATACACCTACGACCAAGATGAACCCCCGAGACCTTCTTCAGAATCGCACAAAACTTGCACGTATTCAAAACATGTTAAATAATTCCGATCCCGCTCTAGCAGAACGCCTAGTTTTGTACAACTCGAGGTCGTATCCAAATTCTCCAATGCAGACCATGCGCGAGCGTAAGCGATCGAGAACAGAGGGTTTTGAAGTCGACTATGACTTCATCCCAACGCCTCCCTCGGCAAATAGGGACAACACGGTCATACCAGAGAGAAGCCGATCGTCGAGACCTCCTCGACGATTCCCACCAAGGAGTCACGAGGGGAGAAGGTTATTCCAAGAAGTTACTCCCCCACTGTGTCGAGAGGAACCACCACTAGGACCTAACGATCTCCGACATCGTTTGAACCAAGTGGGCGGTCGGAGGCATCATATCAAGTGTTCACGATCGGATCGGTACATCGGAGTTCCAGCGTCCCAATCCTAGGGATCGGTCTCCATCGACATAATCCGCACCTTCCGGAGAAGACGCCATGAATCAATCACAGTTGTCGAGCCTTCTCTGCAGGCTCCAAGCGTGCGCTGGCCTAACCTGTTCCGACCAAGCCAACTTGGACAAATTCAATGGAACTCAAAACCCATTGGAATTTCTCCAATATATACCACCGCCATCGTGGTCTTTGGTGGCGATGAGAATGTGATGGCCAACTATTTACCCACCGTGCTCGAAGGGTCCGCCTTGGCCGTGGTTGTTAAACTTACCTGGTCGGATCAATATATACTTGGGAACAACTCTCGTGATCTTCGATTGCCAACTTCGTGGTACGACGATCGCCTCGAAGGAGGACGATCTCCACGTAATCGGCGTAGGATCCGATGAGACTTTACGCCAATATATCAAGAGGTTCACCAGTTCGTAACTCTATACCCGAAGTCGCAGAATCCTCTCGTTATTCAAAGCTTTTAAAACAGTTCGAGGAATCGGCGGTTTCACGGAGGACATAGCAATGAACCCTCCAAGAACAACCGCTGAGCTTTTTGATATGGCGGATAAGTATGCCACCGCTAGCGGCAATCGAGTGGTGTGAAGCCATTGATCGAAGACAAGATTCTGACCGGCACCGACAAAGAGGAGAAAAAGAACAAGAAGTCTCTCAAGAAGAAAAAGAACCGCAGACCGACGACAAAGAAGTCCTCGCTGTTCGAGAAAAGTTCAGAAGGGCAAGAAGGACTATGCTTGGCCGAAGCAAGGCAAAAGCTCCGACCAAGGATTCTGCATTTAACAAGAAGTGGTGTCCACTTCACCAGCACGTGGCATGATCTACGCACTGTCGTGGTCTCGCAAAAGAAACCGGAGGATTATTATGCGGTAAAGGACCATTTCGCAATACAGAACATGGAGAAACGAGCTCCAAAAAGGACAAGGATGGCGGCGAAGAGATGGAGTACCGGGATCCCCAACACACATCAACATGATTTTTGGAGGATCTTCTTCATACGAGTCCAGACGTCATCCAAGGCCATGGAGCGAGAGGTCAACCTAGTCGAATCTCCGATCGTAATCAAGCACTCGAAGTGGTCGGACACCGCATTTCTTCAAAGAAAGACGATCGCCCCATCCCATCGACTCGACCGTAGGTTCCCTATCGTTGTTGAACCAACCATTAATAATTGTCGGGTTAATCGGGTCTTAGTAGATGGGGGTAGTTCTTTGAATATATTATTTGTGGGAGCTTTAGAAGAAATGCAGGTCCCATATCAAAAGTGAAACCTGTGAAATATGCTTTTCATGGCATAGTTCCGGGTTCTACCGCTAAACCGATAGGACAAGTTTCCTTACGATTCACGCTCGAAAGCCCGACAACTTCCGAACAGAGAGGATTCCGCTTGATGTAGTAAACTTCAAATCCGATACAACGGAATTCTCGGCCGACCAAAGATTAGCAAAATTCTTGATAGCCACGCATTACGGTTATCAAAGTTTGAAAATGCCGGGCCAAGGAGTCATCACTATTCGAGGAGATCGAAAATGGCTTATGTATGCGATCGAAAATCCTTTGCCCGTTGATGAACTTCCGACCGAGAGGTTAACCCGACTCCCATGCGTGTCAAGCACTCGAGGCCAAAGATGACACCCAAACCATCCGACTGCACAAAGGAGGTACCACTCGACAAAAGCGCTTCTCCGACAAATATCAAGTCGTCACATGGGTCAGACATCCGCACTCCAACCGCCAGAAGATTCTCGGTCGGGCAAGACTCGACCCTAAATAGGAAGAGTCGCCGTCTCCTTCCTCCGAGCGAATCAGACGGTTTGCTCGCAAGCGTCCGATATGCCCGAGTCCCCGAGGTGATCGAGCACGAGCTTGCTCTCCACCGACAAGAAACCGATCAAGCGAAACTACGACGTTTACTTTTGACGGAAGGAAGCAATCCAATGAGATTGACAAGCTTCTCAAATTTGGATTTATTCGTGAAGTCGACCACCCACAAAGTGGCTTGCCAATCTGTAATGGTTAGAAAAACAATGGAAAATGGCAAATGTGTATCGACTTTACTGAGATCTTAATAAGGCTTGTCCGAAGGATGACTTTCCCTTCCTCGCATTGATCAAGTGGTAGACTCTACTTCGGGTGTGAGTTACTAAGTTTTTAGATGCATATTCGTGGTACCACCAGATTAGTATGTGTAAAGAAGATGAGGAGAAAACTTCCTTCATCACCCCATATGGCACTTATCGTTATATTAAGATGCCATTTGGTCTCAAAATTTGGTGCAACTTTTCAAAGGTTGATGCAAAAACCTTTAGTCCACAAATCGGTCGGAATCTAGAAGCTTACGTTGACGATCCGTCGTCAGAAGACCACCAACGCCAAGCGACCACATTCCCGACTTACAAGAAACTTTTAATAACTTGAGAAGACATAACCTCAAGTTAAATCCGAAAAAAGTGTGTGTTCGAGTTTCGCTAGAAAACTACTCGGCTTCCTAGTTTCGCTAGAGGTATTGAAGCAAATCCAAAGCAAAAATTGCGGCCATCGACTGATCGCCCCCGACCACGAAGAAGGAAGTCCAAAACTAACCGTCAGATGGCGGCGTTAAGTCGCTTTCATAGCAAGGTTAGGGAAAAAGGATTACCTTTCTTTAAACTTCTTGGAAACATGGGAGTTTTGAGTGGACTAAAGAGGCAAACGATGCCTTTGAGGAACTTAAAAGTACCTTACAAGTACCCGGTTTTAGTTTCTCCGAGATCGGAGAAACATTGCTAATTTACGTGGCAAAGAACACCACGCATAGCGAGTTAGCGGTGTAATCGTTGTAGAAAGGATAATATCCAACGACCTACCTATTACGTAAGCAAAGTCTTACATGGACCAAAGGAAAGATACCCACAGTACAAAAGTTGCTCTATGGCCTCCTTATGTCTTCAAGAAAGCTAAGGCACTACTTTCGTGCCCACAAAGTGGTCGACTACTGGGATATCCTCTTGGTCAAGTCCTTGAAACAGGAATCATCGTAATCTAATAGCCAAATGGGCGGTCGAGCTAGGCGCTCGATCTCCATTTTATTTCACTTAACAAAGAATAAAGTCCTGTGCAATAGCGTAATTCATTGCGAATGGACAAACCTCGAACCCACCCAAGGACCCGAGTACGAACACCACGACGAGTGGACATTGTATTTCGACGGTTCCTTGATGTTACAAGGATCGGGGTGGAGTGGTCTTGATATCCCTCATGGCGCGTAACACATCAAGTACGCCATCCAATTAAATTTTCCCGCCACCAATAATGTGGCGTAATATGAAGGTTTATCGGCAGACTCGAAAGCGGCTCGCTCGCTCGGATTCGCAGACATTAGTGAAAGGCGATTCTCAACTAGTAGCTTAATCAAGTGGGAAAGAGTATCAATGCTTGAGTACCAAGATGTCATCTTATCTGGCGGAAGTACGAAAACTCAAAAGCACTTCTTCGGTTTTCAGATCCAACATATTCCTAGAAAGGAAAACTTTCTAGCGCACCGCTTGGCACGGATGGCCTCCACGAGGTCGACCGCCCCGCCTTGAGTTTTTCTCGAGCAACTCAATTCACCCTCGGTAGTTGAGCCTTCCGAGAACATACATGATTCTTTGCAAGTTGAACAAACTAATCAAGGGAACATGGATGCTCCATGTGTCGTTAACGGTTGGTATTTATCACGATCAAGGTAGAGGCGGATGACATCGATCTACAAATATCTTCAAAGATGACACAATTTCAGAAGATGATGTAGAGGCCGATCGATAGCACGAAAAGCCAAATCATACACTCTAATCGAACGTATCTTGTATAAACGAGGATCTCATGGAGTGTTGATGAGATGCATATCTCAAACGGATGGCATTAGATTGCTAATCGAAATCCATGAAGGCGCTCAGGAGCACACCATTCCTACTGAGTAACCACAGTGGTAAAGCCTTCCAAGCAAGGCTATTATCGCCAACCGCCTTCATGATGCAAAAGAGCTTGTGATGAAGTGTGTACAATGTCGGCTTATAGCCAACAAGTACACCACCAAAGACAAGCCTTACAAACAATTCCTCTTTCTTGGCCTTTTGCAACCTGGGATGGACATTCAGGACCTTTCCTAAGAGCACTGGGTGCTTCAATTTTTTTCGTCATGATTGACACGTTTACAAAATGGATTGAAGCCGAGCTACCGTTAAAATAACAACCGAGGCCGCTAAGAGATTTCTCTGAAAAATGTGATCAAGCGATTTGGTGTACCCAACAGATCATCACGCATAATGGTTCCCGATTCTCCAAAGAATCAATTCCAGAATTTCGCGATGAACTTGGTGTCAAAGTTCATTTTGCTTCGTTGCTCATCCACAGAGCAACGGAGCGATTGAGCGGCTAATGGTATCCTTATGCGAGGATCAAACGCCGAGTATTCACCGCTTAATCAAACGGTCGAGCCTTGGGTTAAAGAACTTCCCTCCGTGTTATGGGCGTTAGAACTACGACCTATCGTCGCGACCGGTGAAACTCCATTCTTTTTGGTTTATGGTCTTTGAAGCCATGCTTCCTCCAAAACTCAAAATTGGTTCTACTTTCGAATCGATCGCTTTGACGAAAATGATCGATTGAACGACGACTTCGACGACGCCGATTTCCTTGAAGAATGACGAAACCAAGCCCTTGTACGATCGGCTAGCCTACCAACAAGCCATGCGAAGGTACCATAGTCGAAGGTGCTGACCTCCGCATCTTCTTTGTCAGAGGTGATCTGGTTCTCAGAAAAATTCAGAGCCAAACAAATCGCAATAAACTTTCTCCTAAATGGGAAGGTCCTTACACTGTGGTTGAAGTCACCCGACCAAGTTCCGTACGACTAGCTATGTCTGATGGGCAAATTTTGTCAAATTCTTGGAGCATCGATCAATTGCGTAAGTTCTATGTTTAATTTTCATTCTTTCAATTTCAATTTCACTAAATTTATTGATTAAGTAAGAAGTGCAACCTTGCTTATATATATACACCTACATTCTGGTCGTTTATTATTGTTAGTCTGGTCGGAGAAGACATTTTTTCTCTCCGATATCCTTTTAAGGATCTCTCGATACTCTATGGTCCTCGTCATGAGCATTTTTTCAAATGATTCCCACACGCGACCATACTCTTTTCTTAAAGAAAATGAGTAATCGAGCGCCACACAACTAACTATCTTATGAATGATATGCTTACGATTCAAGATTATGCTTCATTATTTCAAGATTACGGTCTATTCTTGTCGCTCATCGGTGGGACACGGAAAGCCTCCTAGTCGAAGTCTCTCCTTTTTCGTGACGTGGTCCCGCCTAATCGAAGGAGCTTCCTAGCGACGGTTCTTTTCTTCACGATCCTCGCTACGATCGGATATAGAATTTGAACACGTTTCAAAAATATATGTCGATGCCTTCGTGTCTTAGCATTAGTTCCGACTGCACTATGGGACAATAGATATAAACAAAGTTCACTTATAATTTGTTGCATACATATTTGCATTTCTTCTTATGTCAAGTTTGACAAAGTCTTTTTCCGACCATATATAGTGTTTTTGATTGGTATTTCCATTATGACAAACAAAGATCTATAACTAGTCGAAATCGTGACACCGTCCCCGACTACATTTGATTTCCTAATCGCAACGATCGCTTTTGTCTTACATATCCAAACATACCTTCAAAACTCACATACATGGTTATGACCTCTTTTTATTCTCTTTCTTGGCTCACCGCTTGTACAAGAACGTTCTTCTACTATAAAGCAATCGGGGCTAGGAAATATACGAGAATTTTAAAAGTCAAACAGATAAACAAAAGCTTTGTCAATGACATAAAATGTAAGTTTTCATAGATATTCAAATATTTTTACACTTGCAGAACCTACTCTAAGAAATATTCCCAAATTTAACATCGCTTTGTCGGAGATTCGACCTCCATCTCCTCTACAACTATATCTCCGAGTGGCCCGAGTTTCTCCATGAACTTGGTCGCCTCCTCAAAGGGCGATTGAAGTCTTCTTTAACAGCTTGGAGATCTATGGAGGGTCGGAAGCTTTCAGTTTTGCCAAAGCAAAACTAACTCCACTTGCAACGCCTGCTTTTAGGGCCAGGCATAATTCGTCCGAGTAGTTTTGAGCGTAACTTTAAGGTCCTCTAGAAGTTGACCCAAATAGTTCATTTTTCTATTGGATCTCCTAAGGAAGGCAAAGCTTGATCCTCGATCCCATATCAAAGATCATCTTGTTCAAAGCACTAATCTTTTCATCAATATTTTGAGCAAGAGCCTCCTTATCCTGCTCAAATTTTAGAGTTTTCTTTACTCTGTTTAGCATTTGCGTTTGCTCTGCAAAAACAAATCAGTTAATGAACACAAGCATAATTGAAGGAAAAATCAAGTTTGCGACATATTACCTTCATTTGTTTTGCTAAGTGTTTCATATTTGGTCGTTGCTTCAGCGATCAACCGGTCTTTGGCTGAACTTGCTTTAGCAAATGACTGGTCTTTAGCTTTTATTTCTTCTTCAAGAAGAGCTGTCTTGGTTTTCTCAGCCACAACCTCCTCTTTTATTTTTTCCAGATCTATCAAATACGATAAGGGAGAATAATTGTAGAGGAGCAAAGTATTGAAGAAGAAACAAAAGTTTAAAAGGGAAAACTTCTTTTTACTTTCCAACTCGGAGTGCTTTTGCTCCAAATCCTTAACTCGCTGGGTCAGTCCTCCGATCACAGCAAAATTCTCGACCAAATGCTACACAAATAGCATTCTCTTTCTTAAGTTTCTTATAAACTTTTTAAAGAAGAACTGGTCAGAGAATACTTACCCAATTGCTTGGTCATTATAACCAAAGCAAAAATCGAATCAGGTGCATCTTGAGTTGAGTATCCGATACTTTCGCCACGCCTCATCAAGCTCCTTATCCTCGATAAATCGGGGACGAAAAGGAACTTGTTAGGTTGGGAAGGGTTATCAACAAAGGATCGAACTGTTGAGACCTCCTGAGGCATCTACCTCCACGTAGGGGTTTCAATCACCAAAGGATCCAACTCAACCGTTGTTCTTGTCACCGCCGGGGCTTCTTCGACCACTACTTCCTCAGAACTTTGTCCCGAGAAGTGCTCTGATCGAGAACTTCCACAGTGCAGTCCTCAGAAGAACACAGCCTGAAACGACCGAACACCGAAGACCTATGCAAATCGAAGATGGGAAGTTCAAAGTATCAAATCATCAAGGAATTATTAAAGGTACATACTTATACGACCACTTTCATTTGTACATACCTTGTTAATCTCCGGATTTGACTCTGAAACGCCGCAAGAGAGAAATCTATGCCGCTAGCCTTCCTTTTCTTCTCCTCCAATTTTGCTGGTTCTAGACCAGCAGGGTTTGTTGGAACCCTCACATCCTTCAACAAGATGTCGGAAGCTATGCCTCGACCGGTTCATCAAGGTCCGCATTCGACTATCCGGCCTGAGGAGTGGTTTCATCAACCTCCAGATCGATTGTTTCAAGAATAACCGTAAGGTCGTGCACGACCACTCTGGAGTCTCTGACCTCCGCAGCTACATTCTGCGGGCCTTCAGGCTTATCCACCTAAATCAAAGAACAAATTTGATTGGGTGAAGAAATCCTTTTATCTAAAAAATCCGTACATATATGATTCCGAAATGTTCTATTACCTCGAGGGATTCATCTCCTTCAAGTGCCTCAGGGCACGACTCGGTCGGAACCAAGGTGGGATGTTGATCCTCACCAGATTGTATGATTCGCAAACCGACCGACTGCAAATGTAGAGCACGATTGGAAATCTGGTCGGGATATATGCATGTACGTGGTAAAAGGAATTTTTTGATTAAATTACCTTAAGCCTTGCCAATCTCCCTTCAATAGGAGTTGCGGCTAAGATCTTGGGGCATTCACCTTTTCTCCGTGCTCAAGCACAGATTAGCTCGACTCGTTCTCTAATTTCCCCATAGGAAAGAACTTTAATGAAGGAAGAATAGACAAATTTTAAGGTAACACATTAATCAAATCAAAATACCGATCGAATGTATCTCAAAGACTTACCACCTTCCGAGCAACTTCATCACGATCAAGGCACCAGAGCAGGAATGAGTCAGGAGCTTCAATGGACTAATCTGGCGAGAGGTAAAATCCTCACCACATGCCACGAAGTCGGGCCTCGACTCGAAGTCATAGATGGCATCCGCCCATCTTTTGACTATCCTTGTCTTCTTTACGGTCTCCTTCCACTTGGGGTTTTCACTTGCTCTAGTTCCGGCTAAGTAGAGGCCATCGTCTTCGGAAACGTCATGTAAAACTAGTACTTTTTCCATGACGACCACGAAGATTTCGGCGTACATGAGGATGTACTCATCGGCCTTCCCGTCATGAAGACGCAATGTGCATTCCCCAGGAGCTGCTTCAGATTTTGCCGCAGATTTTCCCATCACCATGCGGTAGAAATAACTAAAGAGCTTCAAGTTCGGTTGTATTCCCAGATATGCCTCGCATAAATATGCGAAAATCTCGATATTTGCGATCGAATTTGGGGCCAAATTCACTAATTCCACCCGTAATGTTCAAGAACGTGGAGAAGGAATTTGTGTACGGTAATCTCAAATTTCACATTCGATGTAGGCAAGAAAACAGGATTTCCTCATCTTCACAAACTCGGAAAATACTCTCTAGTCACGGTCTCCAATTAATCGATTCCTATCTGGGAGCATTTCCATCTTCGCCAAAGCCTCAAGCTTTTTCTTGCCCAATTCAAGGCAACCACTTTGTAATCTGCTCCGACATGGCGAAAATCCTCAAGGATGAGTAGTGAAAGTTGGAGACTTCGTGGTCGGAAGAACAGAAAAACTCGAGGATTTCTACGAGAAGCTAAAGGAATCGAAGGGATTTTGGAAGCATAAAATTCTAAGATCTCAGCGAGAGGAGATTTTATAAACTTCCGATACTTTCGAAGGATTCCCACAAGAGTCCAAACCGACAAAAAGCCTCTTTTTGCTCAAACGAACAGAGGAACTCTTCGTTTCCCAAGACAAATTCTCAACTTTAAAGTGAACACAGACCACTTCGTATACCACGACATTAAATGGGGTCTACCGATACGATTTCATCGGAAAAAGGTATATGCACCACTACCATTTAAAGTTCGGGGCTAGTGACGAGGATTAAAACCTCTATGTATTATTTTAATACATAATAAAAGACCATACGTCTTCATGGTCGTAACCCTAAGACTAACGACCTCCCGGTCGTTAGTATTCTAAAGGTTACTTAATGGGTACCACAGCCTGGGATGAGGCTTTGTGCCTAATCCCGACCAGATAACCGCCGTAAAATTACCGAATCGGTATTTCTTATCGTATGATAAATGGAACACGTATATATGTTTCAAACCATGCGATGGTACAACCACGAGACACCGACTATTAACCACCCTACGGTTAAGCTCTTCACAGCAACCGCAAGGAAGTTAGCACGCATTAATCGCTTCCACCGTTCCGACCGTCGTAACGCTTTCACCGAGGACGTCTTCTCCAGAGTAATCGCCACCTTCTTCGGATTATTTAAAGGTGAAGCGCAGAAGACGAAGGGACAGACAGACACAACAAGACCAAGACCAACAAAGACAAGAACAACGACAGTTCAACAGAATACACAGAAGCCTAAGCGGTGGAATTAGAAGCTAGATAATCAGACTTAGATTCATATTCTAAGTCTGATTACCCGATTAGACATTCCCCCATTCAGTGTAATTCAGGGTAGTACTTAGCCACATCTTGTAAAACCCAGTTCATATCAATAAAGAGCGACCCCTATTCCATTCCAGGATATTCCACGTCATTTTCCTCGTTCATTTTCGTAAGATCGGCGACTTGATCGTCGACAAGGTCCGTACGGCCGGGACCAGGCAGTAGCGATGCGGTGTCGGCGTGGCGTGGTTTAAATGCAAGACCGATGGCACGACCAGAGCGTGTAACGCAGAGTGATGGCAAAGCGACCAAAAGCAAGACTCACCTGGCCAAGATGCATATGCTAAAGTGGGCGCTAGGGCGACGTCGGCGTCTGGCGGCGGCTCTTGCAACATGACGATGCATGCGATGAGCGTGGCGAAGCCCATCGCACCAAAGCGACACATTGGAGGCGGCTCATCTGGCGCGCCGGTCGCGGCTAGCCTACCGTGGCGACTCGGCGGGACCGACCGAATCCGGTCGACCGGTTGGAGGAAGAGGAGAGGACCGACAGGAGAGCTCTGGAGAGAGGGAGCTCTAGAGAAGAAGCGAGAAGAGAGAGAGGAAAGAAAGAAATGGGGAAAAAGAAACAGGCGTCGCCAATGGTATTTTGTGGGTAATTTCAGCAAACTTCAGTGACAAAGGGTTATTTCATTTCGCAAAAACCAAAAAAATATATCTCACATGGCTTATATTTTTTTTGGCTTAAAATAACTTATATTTTTTATAATCTCAATGAAAAAAAAACATATTTTATCTACCAGCTTGAACCGAAACTGCACGGCCTTCACGGGGCCCCGCTTCTCAGGTGGGCCCTGCCCACGGCGCTCCCGGGCCCCACCCCAACGACCGTTTCACGCATGGCACGCCAACACAAAAATGCACGCCTCCCATCGAACGGCTAAGGAAATACGCCCCTCCCTCCTCCCGTAGACGTGGACCACCGATTGCTGGCACCCTTTCGCGCGCACCTGAGTGCCTTCACAAATCGCGGGGTAAATCACGGGCCTGTCACCATTCCTACTTCGTAAAACAACTGACACTAGTACTTGCAGTCTTGCAGTAAGTAAATTACTCCTACTTAGATCGCAGCTACGTGGACAAATGCATGGACTTCGAGCCAAAAAACAAACAACAATACTACATGGAACGGGGGCCACGGAACACCGGGTCCAACGTTAACAAAGCAAAACTCCCATAACTCCATATAACACAGGCGCACGCAGCCACGCTCCACCTCCCTCCGACCAGCCTCCAGCCCTCCACTACCTCGCCTCGCCACCCTCCTTGTAACGGGTCGGACCCACCACCCGGAACTCCGTCGCCGATGGACGCCGCCGGATCGCCGCCCGCCGCCGACGCCAGGTCCTCCCTCCTTGGCCTGCCCACCCCCGCGGCGGCCGCGGCCGCCGCTTCCCTCGTCATCCTCCTCATCCTCGCTGCTGCCGCCACCGCCGCGTTCCTGACGCGCCGGCGGGGCGCCAAGCCGCTGTCGTCGCGCGTCGAGCACGCGCCCTCCTCCGGCTCGCTCGTCCCGACGTCCACGCCCAAGGAGAAGGGCGCGGACATGGAGGTCGGGGCGGAGGCGGACGCTGGCGCGAGCTCCTCCGACGTGGCCAGCTCGTCCGCTGCGGCGAGCTCCCTTAACTCGCCGGCTAGGCGGAAAGTCGAGAGGATCAGTGGAGCGGCCGGGGTGGAGATGGGCTGGGGGAGGTGGTACGAGCTGGCGGAGCTGGAGGTGGCGACGGGGGGGTTCCGCGAGGGGAGCGTGGTCGGGGAGGGAGGCTACGGCACGGTGTACCGCGGCGTGCTTGCCGGCGGCGAGGTGGTCGCGGTCAAGGACTTGTTCGATCACAAGTGAGTACTCGGTTCCTTGTCCTTTTTTTGTCACTGTTACCGTGTTATTTTGTTTTTGTACAAGCATGGTAGAAACGTAAGTACGTCTTAATCTGTAGATTAAAAAGGATGATTGTAAAAAAGAATTAACCGTAGCGGTACAATTTTGCTCGCTTGCATTTGGTTTTTCTGCTGCTAATGTCTGAATGGGCGGAAGCTTGTAGTACTGTTTTGTGGGGATGGATTTCGACAGTAGGTGTACGTTTGATGCTTTTCTACATTAAATGCATTTGTTGGTCATTTGTCAAGGTAAGTGGGGTGGTTGTATTTTTGCTGTTGATGTGGCTTTAAGATTTTCAATTTATATGGTCATATCAAAGGCAAAAAAACCTTGTCGAAAGTAGCTTAAAAGCAATGTTTGTCATTTGTTAAGGTTATAAATTATTCGATTATGTGTGTTAATTTTGATACTGGTCATGATATTGTTTCTATCCTATTTGAGAAGTTTTAGAGAGGTGGTAATCAGCAGTCATTGGAGCGCATGTGCATCTATGTGATTTGAAATTGTGAGCAGATTTTTGGATACTATTCCTTCAAAAGAAATTATTAGGGGTTATGGAACAAGTTTATCTTGAAGGAAACACTCGGTGGGGGGTGGGGGGGAGAAGAGGAGATTGTAAGGTGAAAAATACAGAAGGGAAGTGTTCTCTAAAAAGTGTAAAAGGGTAGTGCCTCACTGGATCAATACTTTCTGAAAAAACAAGGTGAATTACACAACTTAAAAAGCAGCCGATGGACTGGTTTGCAATTAATCAATGTTCCAATACAAATCACACTGCTTCTTTTTTTTTGCAATTTAGTTTCTGAAAAGCACGGAAGAACTACTCATTGAAGATTTTATTAGAGGAACCCTTTTTATCTTTCGCTCTTTGCCAAAAATAAAAGGTACATCTCTGCAAGCTTTCTTAAGTAAGAAGCGGGGTTCAGAATCTTCCGGTGTCATTTGACTGAACGGACAAGATGGGGGGAAATGCCATTGTCGGCCAATATTTTGCTAGGGAGAAAATGGTAAACAATGCAGGGCGTTTTCACACCCTAATTTTCAGTTTATGTGTGTGATTATTGATAGGATTGGTCTCCATGGTCCTGTGAATTGATGGACTCCATGTAGCTAATTGTCCATAGGGGAACACTATTGCATTAAGTCAATGCTACAAAACATGGATAAAATTGCTTCTGTTTTTCCCCCCAATTCCCCCAAATACATATGATTGTGATATGAGTAGGTGGCTCCTTTTGTGCTTTTGTGTGATGGCCCGTATGTATCCATCTACTTGGTTGAGCTCGTCGACAGTCATATGCACCAGGATATTTCTTTCAAGGAAAGATAAAGCAAAGGCAAGGCAAAGCAATGACCTGACTTTTCCTTTTCCTGATCATAAAAATATTCAATTAAAAATATATGGAGCTACTTCTTTTGGATAATTTGGCATTTCTGCCCCTGCTCTTCTTTTTTTTACAAAATTAGCCCTCTTCCGCTATAATTTACAGATCTAACCCTCCTACAGTGCACCTACCCCCGACCCCGGACGCGGCAGGCTACCTGCCTCCTGTGCCGCAAGGGGCAGGTCACATGCCTCGTATGGGGGGCGCGGCAAGAAGAGGAGAGAGAAAACAGGAGAGAGGGAAGGAAAGAAAAAAAAGGGGGGTGGGGAATCCGGAAAAAAATCAAAAAAATCCGAAATTTCAAGAAAATTACATAAAAATCCTTAGAACATGAATAGATTTAGTAAAATATTTTTAAATTTAATTGAAGTTTATTTTATTTATTTAAAATGTTTTTCATTTTCTGGAATTTTGCAAATAAGCTTTAATTAATCCAACTGCCCCTGGCCCAGGGTGCTGCAGTGCCTAAACGTGCTGGCCGATAGTTCTTTTGGCTTCTTCTGTTTTCGTTTTTCTCTCCTTTACGTCACGTCGTCGTCGCGTGAACTTTCTTGCAAAAAAAAAAAAAGAAGAGCAGTGGGCCAGAAATGCCAAAATTTCCTTCTTTTGAGCTGCTTTAGCTTTTAAGTAAACCAAATGCATGCACGTGGGTTGCTGAGGATTGGCACAGGCGTAACAACAGTTATGTCTGTTTCTTTCCTGCACACTGGATTAGTAAATTTACTGTTGAGGTTCAATCAGCATGAAAAATCAACGCTTGAGATGAAACATAAAAGTTTCTAGTCAGATAGCTGTGCACATGATTAAAAATGGAACAGTAAGAAGCTGATGAGACTGTAGTACATGATTAGTGATATCTTAAGCAACTAGGGATGTTGATTTGAAATTACAATTGGTTTTTAGAGGTCAGGCTGAGAAGGAATTCAAGGTGGAGGTTGAAGCTATCGGAAAAGTGAGGCACAAGCACCTCGTCGGCCTCATTGGTTACTGCGCAGAAGGGCCCAAACGGTAGGCACAATTCCAAATTCTGGATGAACTCTACTGCCCCCTCCTTGATATAAACGTAACTGACGGGCATGTGCTAATGCTGTGTTCACAGGATGCTCGTGTATGAGTTTGTTGAGAATGGCAACTTGGAGCAGTGGCTGCACGGCGATGTTGGGCCATTCAGCCCGCTGACATGGGAAATACGGATGAAGATAGCCGTCGGAACAGCCAAAGGGTTTATTTCTGCTCACAGTTCATTCTACATTAAAATCCTTTGACTCATACATCAGAATCGAAAAGATTACAGCTTGAGAAAGCCTTGTCTGAATTGCCACCTTGATTGTGTTATGATCTTCTTCTGTGACAGTGTTGTGCATAATTACATGCTAACATTGCTGCTTTGCTCATGCCCCATTTGCAGTATAGCCTACCTGCACGAAGGCCTGGAGCCCAAAGTAGTGCACCGAGACATCAAATCCAGCAACATCCTTTTGGACGAGAAATGGAACCCAAAGGTGTCCGACTTCGGAATGGCCAAGGTTCTGGGCTCCGGCTCGAGCTATGTCACAACCCGTGTAATGGGGACGTTCGGGTACTTGCCTGATCATACACTCCCTGTCTCGATTCAATGCGGCCAAGAAGAAGAAGATCCTAGTCCGCTCTAAGTGTCTAAGTACTAATCCTCTGAACATTTTTTTGCAGTTACGTTGCCCCCGACTACGCTTCCACGGGCATGCTCAACGAAAGCAGCGATATATACAGCTTCGGTGTGCTGCTGATGGAGCTAATTTCGGGGAGAAGTCCGGTGGACTATAACAGGCCTGCCGGCGAGGTGAGCCGTCACTGTGTGCAACTGCTATCCTAACATGAACTGACTGCCACTGGGAAGACAAATATAGAAGTGACTCGAGAGTTGTGTGCGCAGGTGAACTTGGTGGAATGGTTCAAGGGGATGGTGGGGAGCAGGCGCGTGGAGGACCTGGTGGACCCACGCATCGAGGCGCCGCCGTCGCCGAGGGTGCTGAACAGGGTGCTGCTGGTGTGCCTCCGGTGCATCGACTCCGACGCTCACAAGCGGCCCAAGATGGGGCAGATCGTGCACATGCTCGAAGGCGACGAGTTCCCCTTCCGCACGGTACGTGATCCTCTCACTCAGCCAATGTCACTAGTGACAGGCTTGGTAGCTAAATCCTTCGAGGTTTACGCAATGCAGGAGCACCGCTCGCCGCGGGCGGCTCACCGGACGTCTACTAATCCGCGGCCGTCGCTTCTGTCCGAGAAGGTCGGAATCGATGACTCGGACAAATCCATGTGGAGATGAGATGAGCGACAGAGCGTGCACCTGCTGCGAGGCGCTGAACTGACTCCCCTCCCGTGTACATTTTTGTTTATTCATGCGGTGTTCGTTCGAGTTTATGGTGTTTGCAAGTAATGTATAATCTTCATTTTTTTGTGATGTTGTGGCTGACCAAATGTGAAGATGATGATATATAAATAGAGGATCGCTCGTCGGTTTTGTCTCGGTGCTGAGCAATGTCGCTCTTTATAGGCAGCGTAGCGGACTAGCGGGTACTCCGTTCCGCCCTCACCGCCGTCCACGCACGCGTGCATTTTTTAGCTCCGCTCCGTGAAACAATCTGGGTTTACCTCATTGTGCTCGCGCCCGGGGCTTCGGTGTTCGAGATGAGAGCGGGTCGGCCGGCTGTTGATGAGACTTGAGAGAGGTGGTAGACTGGTGGAGCACGTGTCTGCTTCTTTTGAGAGGTTCGGCCCACTAATGCTAGATGCCAAAACGGCTAAGTTGTCCGGTTGAGCTATGCCCAAAGTGATCGTTTCTCGTTTCCACCCGTAATAATAACATGCCGTGCCGAATTTACCACGGCGCTTCCAAAGCAACTTAAAAGAGTTGACATGGGCTATATGAACGGCACCCTCCTACGTGTTCTAATCGTGCTTTTGATTGAGCAAGTGGTAGTTCTACGAGGAGTCTAGCAGTCTAGCAATAGACCTCTACCCTGACAAGTCAAATTCATTTGTGTAGTGGGAGAGATCTCAGAAGTCTTCTCCGTAAAAGAAGCCAACCGACCCAAAATGTCTGTGTCCGTCAACAAAAGGAAGAGAGGGAAAAATAGGTGTCATGTAATGCCCTTTGCGAAGTGACCGCTTTTTATAAATACCAAATCCTAAAAATGACATTGTAGATGCCACTTGCTCACAAAAGCACCACCGTCAAATATTTCACTCGCAACGGATAATAATACTCTCTTCTTTCTCATCTTTTTCCGTGGTAGCCACCACACCACCTCATCACCTCCCCGACTTCATTATCAACCAGTTCACCCCCCATGGAAGCACCATCAGTTGCATCGTCGCCTCCAGCGACCGTGTCCCCAACCTCCGCAACGCCCCACAAATCTCGCCGTCAACTAATGCTAAGTTATAACGAAGTCACCATGATTGAGGATGGATAGGCGGTGAGCTTGCTCCAGCCAACAGCAAAGGTGGAGGCTTCCATGACTTTTAGTCCAAGACCTCGGGCTATAGCCTACTCAACCAGTGGCGTAGCCAGGATAAATACCCTGTGGGGTCAATGTCTCTAACATCTTAGAAATTTTATAGACTTCTATGAAATTATTAATAGAAATAAGGTTATATTGTAAAAACATGTGGGGTCAGTTGACCCCACAGCTAACACCTAGCTACGCCACTGTACTCAACCTAAGGTTCAAATTAGTTAATACAAACAAGAAATATCTCACGCTTCTATTCTCAGGGATTCTAGAATAAAATCAATTAGGTTCTTAGAAATTCGAAGCTAATAATCAGAAAATTATACTTGAGACTTGAGAGTAAGCAAGAAACAAACAGATTCAGTAAAAACGAGGCTTTACCCAGCTGAAGGAATAAAGAAGGAAAAGAGACAAAAACATCTAATTCAATTTTAGGAGAAACAAATTGTGTCTAGGTACAGGTCAAATAAATAGCTGCTGTCCTCAAGATCCAAATATGACACACAGTCAATGGAGCCTAATCACTCACGGACAGGTAGCTGCACTGATGCACGTCCATTCGCTTCAAGATTGTCTACGACGGTGCTGAAGGTGAGGCGGTGAGTTAAGGGTAATCGTGAGACGAAACTGGAGGCCTGGTAGCCTGCCGGGATCTGTCCTTTTTAAATGGACGTCCAGGATTGAGTAAATTCGAAGTTTGCCTTTACACTACTAAGGCAGAGGATACGCTTGCAAATTTAACGCCTTCGGAGTTTGGAGGATACGCTTCCAAATTTAATTATGGACTAAAGGACCTCGGTGGATTTGAACCACCTTCCGTCCGGTAATGAAGAGCCCTGAGGCCCAAACATCCACGGAGGACCTCTCCGAATAGAGACAAGATCCAAAGTTACGATGCACTAACGAGCAAAGGTCAGACATGTTTCCTACCTACTTCACGGGTAAGCAACTGCGTAGAACTAGCAAGCGTTTAGTTGCATTTGAATCTCGGGTCACCTTTTCACAATAGCCGTCCGTAATTTTTTTTTTTGCAGAATTAGCCTCCAACCGTGGCAGCCCTTCTCCACCCGCCACAAGCCTCTTATCCGCAAAGTTTCGGTAGCACCCCACCAGTGTCCTAGAGTAGGGAATTAGGGTTTTCGAGCGTAAATTAGGGTTTAACTGTCTATTAGGAATTTAAAGAGTACCAAAAAAATATGAAATTATATAGAGCCTCCCAATACAATTTACTATAATTTTATTCCTCAATAGTTTTTCTCACATGAAAACGTCTAATATGGCACAAAAAAACCAACAGAAAACCGTGCCAACCAACAGAAAACCGTGCCAATATTATACAACAGATATCTTTCTTTTCCACCGAAAGCTCCACCAAAAGCAAAAAACTATCTTGTCATCCCATTATCTCCGTCTAATCCTTGTCTGCAGTCAGCAGCATACAAATTATCGCTCGCTAATTTATAGCCAAGAATGCTTTCTGGCAGACGATCAATTTTAATTTGCATACAACAAACAAGAATTAGATAGACAGATAACAGGATGACAAGATTAATTGATTCCTTTTGGTACAACTTTCAGTAAAAAAGAAAGACAACCCTCCTTCGAAGATTTGTTTACACAACACCTGCCTCGTTTTATACTGGTTTTTTATTGATGGTTTTTAACAGACTTGAAAAATTCTGAAGCAATAAGATTATAACGAAATTAAACTTTATTGGGAGACTCCACAAAAAAAAATTATAATTTACAAAACTTATTTGCTATATTTTAAAAATACTAATACTACCGTAAACAATCTAAAACCTAATTTCTTAATCCAGGACACATGGCGGTAGGGTGTGACGGCTCATCAGGAGACTCTTCACATAAAATTTTAAATTTTTAGAATTTTAAAAACTTGTTTGCTACATGTCTAAATTACTACCCTAAACAGCCTAAACCCTAATTCTCAAGTCCTTAGCCTAAACCATAATTCTCTAATCCAGGACACGAGCGGTGGGGCACTTCCGCACAGCTGTCGTGCAACACCACCACCAGCTTCCGTGCGAACAGACGTGACAGAAGAGGGGCTACCGCACGGTGGCGTGCAGTATAAGGCTAATTTTGCAAATAAAAAAATTGAATTGCCACCGGCTGTTCCTGTAGATAACTTGTGAAAATAGGACAGTACGGCCAAAAAAATCGTTGCATTCCGGGGGGCGAATCAACTATTACAAAGCCAATACGTCGCCTGAAACTCATTTGCTATATTATAAGAATACGAATACTAACGTAAACAATCTAAAACCTAATTCCTTAATCCAGGACACATGGCGGTAGGGCGTGACGGCTTACCAGGAGACTCCACAAAATTTTAGACTTATCTAAAATACTTCCCTAAACAGCCTAAACCCTAATTCTCTAATCCTAAGAAGAACCCTAATTCTCTAATCCAGGACACGAGCGGTGAGGCACTACCGCACATCTGTCGTGCAACAACACCACCAGCTTCCGTGCTAACAGACGTGACAGAAGAGGGGCTACCGCACGGTGGCGTGCAGTATTGAGGAATTTTGCTAATAAAAAAATTGAACTGCCACCGTCTGTCCTGTATGTGAAAATAGGACAATACGGCCAAAAAAAATCGTTGCATTCCGGGGGGTCGAATCCACTATTACAAAGCCAATACGTCGCCATGGAATACCCACCTAATGCTCTACTTTGTTACAATTTCACAGCCTGAAAACATAAGAGCTACAGCCAACGAATCATAAAACAAGCATAAATGCAAGGCAAACTTGTGGCCGTCACTTGCCGTTCACATTGTAGTTTCCAGGAATCAGGACAACAATGACTAGGTCCTGGTACTAACATGTTACACTTCAAGAATGTACCAACTAAAAATGACTCAAAATTCAAGGATGTACCTTAAAAATGTCAATTGACTGGAACGGAGACAAGGATTTTTCACCAACCAGCCTCGTACTTCAGTGGTTGAGCTTGCCCTTTAACCGAGTATCCAGATTTTTCAGAATATCATAGGTTGTACAGCGATTTAATAACGATCCACCAAAGAAACCAATAGTTTCAAAACCTTAAAATAAACAGAAACTTATCAACAGATTTGCCGATGAATAATATATGTCGTCCACTTTCGTCCAAGAAAAGCTAACGATATTAGAAACAAAACCGTAAAATCTGCATAATACACTGCACTGCTATCAAATCTGCAGAATAAACTACAATTGTTGACAACCACCTGAATTCGTCGAGAACCACCTAGCCAATCAGGTCCTGAACCACAAGGCGGCACAATTCAGCTAGCGAACAGCATCGCGTTGCCCTTCCAAATTGCCTAAGCATCAATCTGCTTTGATCCATGTCCATACGGAGAGTAATATCAATTGTAGAATCCTTCGCCAGGCTTATTCAAGTCAAAACGAACAACTTACAGTATACAAGTTAAATGGCCACAACTTGCACAAACGAGTTCTAAAATAACTGTTACCAAAATACACATCACGCTGATTTCTATAACAATAACATCAGCTCGTGTACAGTAAAAACGTATATCTAAATGCAAAGACTATTGAAGTCTTCGTACCCAAGACTCGTATTAATCAAAGACGCAATATAGCCAAACCAGACTATTAAGCAAACAATATAATACGAATTGGGAATTCAGCAGAGTCATATACACGTCAAAACGTAAAATAAATCTCTGGACAGAAGAATAAAAAATGTGGCTACTAGCCTGTATAGATAAGCCTGTTCCAAGTAACTTATGAAAGCTGGCTTTTAATAAGAATCATCAGTTAGCTCAATTGCTATGCGCAAAACAGTTTCACATAGCAAGCTAACATTAATTTTTGTTCAAGGTGAGATTCAATAATATGCAGTTGCCAAATATCGATTAGTATTTTCGGTTTATGGCTGCTTAGAATGAAACTAAGATATTTTAGCCAATATAGAACATTTTCAGAATGTAAACAGGCACAATAGATTTATTTTACAGTTGATCACATAAACATCAAAATTTGATAAGCTCCGCGAGTTTTTGTAGATGGCGCTAGAAATTTGTAGTATGTAATAAAAATTGGAATAATTATATTACAATTGCGCAGACGAATTAATGATTCACTGTAAACAAATTGGTCTAGGATTATGTATATTGGCAGCTGTAAATTATCAGTTATACCTTGTCTGTTGCCCTGTAGCTCCATGTTAGGTTCACTTGTTGAACACCGTACCAGGTAGTCGCAGCGGGAGTGCAGAAAGACAAAGAGACAAGGAGACCGGGGCACAAGACGGGGGGAGAACCCGGGGCTAAGTGTAAATAACCCCCGTGCGATCTCCCCCCGAAGACAAAAGAAACTTCTTTATTACGGTGGCCTGCCATGCGAGCGCACCCAACATGGCAAAGGCCTCTCTTTTTTTCACTCTCGACACAAGCACCTCGCTTGTTACATGCTCACCTTACCTTGCCTTCACCTCGGCACGGCTCCCTCGAACATCTCTTAGATCTAATAATTATCGAAATTTCATCCAATAATTATCAATACAAGAGATATCATCACGCGAGGCAGAGCAGACGGGGATCCCGCGAACCGGCCGGCCACGCCTCAATCTTCGCCGCTTCGTCACCTCGATCTAGCCAAGAACGTTCAGGATCCACCACGAGACGACAGATCTACATGCCAAAACGGAGCAGATACATATATCAGCACAAGCTACGACACATGTACAACCTAACCGACGCAACAATTCAGAAACCAACTCGAAAAAGCACGGTTTCGAGGGAAAAGAACTCACAAGTATCACATCCGACTACACCTCGCGATCTGCCGCTTCCGTACACGGATCCAGGGGAATCAACCGCGCTTCAAAAACGCAACATGCTCACATCCATCGGATCGGAACCTGCGCATCAGAAGACAAACGCGTGTTTCGAATAAATCAGGGCAGAGAGGGATTCACCGTTCCGAGGTCGAAGAGCGAAGGATTCGATCCGCAAACTACACGGAAAATTCGTAGCAATTAGGACGAATTCTAGATCTAGAGGAAAAGGTGGGTTGTTGGACGCGGCGGGTTCTCTAGATCTAGAGGGTAAAGGGGCACGCGTGGTTTGCTTGGCTGGTAGGGAAAATAGGGGAAGCAAGGTATTTATGGTCCGCTTGGGCGAAGCGGACGGCCCGGATGAAGCAGTTCGTCTTGAACGGACAGGATGCGTGGCGCGTGGCGCGAGGCCATTGGCTGTGACAGCTGGATGAGACCGCAACTTGCGAGGGATTAACGTCATTGCTTGCGTCATTTGAGCACGGGATCTTATGTGGGCGTAGGCAAACGTATGGGTTTCGTGGCCAGCGCGATCGAAGATCCTGATTGGCTGCAGTGCCAATCTGATACTGGGCTCTGGCCTCTGGGTGCCATGGGAAGACATCCTTTTTGGCAGGCCATTTTGCTGCACCAACTGGCTGGGATCCAATTACATCGCCGTTGGAAGCCGTTCCCACGTCTGAGCGTTAGAGGAATTTTTCTAAGTAATATTATTTTAAAAGATAATTATAAAAATAAATAGTTTTTCAAAAAATTACAAAAAAGCCCCCTATTGCAAGATGGCTGACCGGATTTAATGCTCTGCAAATTTCTCTCCGCAACAAACTAGCAGAGTTTCGCTACCTTTCTTCTCTCCCTCTCCTCCTCTCTTCTGTTTTTTCTGGAATTAAAATGAGTTTTAGAGAGATTTCTCGGGGGTAAGTTCACTTCTTGTCACTAGTTGAACTGGCGACAGGAGCCATGTTGACCCCTTGTCGCCGGTCCAGCTCCTCGTCGACAGGAAGTGGACAATCTTCCTGCCGCCAGTTGAACTAACACAGGCCAGTCTAGCTCCCTGTCGACAGGAAGTGGACAATCTTCCTGTCGACAGGGAACTGTCAACTGACGACAGGATCCCATGTATAAAAACCCTGAAAAATCACTTCAAAACTCCTTTTAATTTCAGAAAAAAAAAACAGAAGAGAGGAGGAGAGAGAAAAGAAATGTAGCGAAATTCTGCTAGTTCGTCATGGAGGAGAGAGATTGACAAAGCATCAGATCTGGTCGGCCATCTTTCAGATACATTTTTTTTGACTTTATACATTATGTCAAATTATGTAGAATTAAGTACATCATTTGAGCTGTAGCGAGTAGTATCAAGTACAATAGCGAGTAGAAGTATGCATAATTAAGTACATAAAATTCAGTAGAATAGCGACATAGAATTCAGTAGATTAGATAATTGTAGTCAAATTATGTACTACATCATTTGAGCTGTGTATAGTGTAGTTCGTCGCGCACATGTTATGAATGTTACAGATTTCGAACAATTTAAGATAAATCTGTAGAAATAGGAAGATGCTTATTACAAATATGTAAAAATAATAATTCTAGCTTTATTAAGCTTCCTATTTGTGCGTGATAATTATATTGTTAATGTCGAAAATTAATTTTAAACTAGGAAAATAAGAAGAACTTTGTTTATTATTTATATTTGTACTTGGAAAATATTTAAAAATATCCTCTAAATTGGAATACCGTATTACAAATATGTTCAAATTGCTGAGTAGCTTAAATTCGGTTTATATTTTTGTGTGGTAATTATTCTGTTAACGTAGGGAATTATTTTAAAAGTAGGAAATTTGGTTTTGTACATGTTTCGTAGTCTTGACAATACATGCACTTAATTTTTAGGTATGGCGGACGCAGGCCACTACGAATTGCTTGACCTGATGATTGACGCGCATCACCGTAGCCGTCTCAATACCATGCTCCCCTTAGAGGGCGAGGCGCCGATTGAGCTTGGCACGTTGCGACTGTGCACGGCCATCCGGGCCTGAAGGCTGCACCCAGACTGGGTTTTGAGGTACGTGTAGTTGTGATCTTTATGCACTCAATCGCGGTATGACTACTTTGTGTGCAGTCACATTTGTTCTTAATTGTTTCGACGCAGGTTGAGAGCGGCAAGCCTCCTTCCACTAGCGAGGATGGTGGAGGCGACGTGGGAGGACGACCAGGACCGCGGTCCTGGTCATACGTCTAGGCGTTTTCCATACGATCGGGCCCTACTGATGGCGCTGGTTGACCATTGGAGGCCAGAGACGCACACGTTCTACCTTCCATGCGGGGAGATGGCGTCAAGCCTTCAGGACGTCACCTTCCTTATCGGGTTGCCCCGCTCGCTTCCCTATACGGGCAGACGACATCCGACCACGTCTTGCAGCACGACCTCCTAGCGAGGTTCCACGATGTCGCCACGCCGGCAGCAGTACAGTTGAGTTCAAGAACCGCACGGCCGACGTTGAGGTGGATCTGTAGTTCTACGTAAGTCTTCGTAACTATTGTCCTCTCGCATCAATTTATATATGAACCTTGCTGACGTGTACATGTCTTCTCACAACCTGAGCGTGTTGTAACATCCCGATTTTCAGGCTTTTTTGAACATTTTCAAAATAAAAATAACCATTTGGTTTTTTAGAAGTTCTAAAGCTTAACTTGAGATTTTGGAATTAAAAGTGATTTAAATGACTAAATCGAACTTCAACTAATCCAAAAGTTTGGTTTATTTTGAGTTTGTTGGAGTTCTCTAGTGTTGAAATTCTCTTTCTCTATTCGTTCCGTTTTCCCCTCAGCCCAGCTCTTTCTTGTCCAGACCTCCCTCTCGTTTGGACCTCCCCCTCAGTCCAGACCTCCATCTCAGCCCAAGACCTCCGGGAGGTCTCCCAGGACCACCCTCCCAAGTTTTGACTAGCCCCACCTGTCAGCCCTGCTCACCTTCTTTTTCCTCCCGGCGTCACTCATCGACTTAAAGTCTTCACAAGATTAAATGTCGTTGTGTCGCATTAAATGTTGTCGCTTCTGCAGTACCCGTTCCCCCTCTTGTCTCCTCCCCTACCTGCCCCCATCTCCTCCTTCACCTACCCTTGAATGCGTGCGCCTCCGAGTCTTTTAGTGACTCTCCCCGTCTCCCTTGGCTATAAAAGCCTGAGCAGCCCTCTTTCATCGCCTTTTTCCGCACCCAACTCTCTTGCTCTCGCCCAATTCCTCCGTGCTTCGAGTTTCGCCACCACCGGCTGGAGCCTGCGCCATCGCCTCCCCATCGCCAAGGAGTCCGTTGAAACCTGCGACGTTGCCTCCTCATCGCCAAGGAGTCCGCTGGAGCCTGCTCCGTCTTCAACCACCTCGCCGGGAAGGATTCACCGAGCGCCAAGGCTGATCTTTGACCACCGCCTGTCGCCCACCGACTCCCCTCCCCTCCGGTCTCTCTCGGTCCCGTGAGTTTCTCCGTGTCTCGTTTTCTTCCCTTATTCTTACGACCACATTGAGTAGTCGTATCCTTCCTGTATCCGTCTTACGACCACGTTGAGTAGTCGTATCTTTCCTGTATCCCTCTTACGACCATGTTGAGTAGTCGTATCCCTTTTGCATTCTTCGTACGACCACGTTGAGTAGTCGTATCCTTCTTGTATTCTTCGTACGACTGCATTAAGTAATCGTACCCCTTCTTCTTCGCACGACCACATTGAGTAGTCGTATCCTTCATTAGACCTCCCTTGACCTCTTCAAGACCTCCAGGATCTCCTCAGGACCTCCCTTGACCTCCTCATGACCTCCAGGATCTCCTTTGATCTCCTCAGGACCTCCCTTGATCTCCTCAAGACCTCCCTTGACCTCTTCAGGACCTCTAGGATCTCCTCAGGACCTCCCTTGACTTCCTCATGACCTCTAGGATCTCCCTTAACCTCCTCAGGACCTCCCTTGACCTCCTCAAGACCTCCCTCGACCACCCTCCCAGTTGGACCTCCTCCCGACCTATTGGACCTCCTCCCGACTAGTCGAGCGTCCTCCCAAGAGCCTGTTCCTAATTCATCTAATTCAGTACCTTGCTGTTGGTTCTAGTTCGGTTTGTTTTGGAGTTCATTTAGATTTTATTTCGTCTTTATTTGAAATTGCTTCGTTCTCACGTGTAGATTTCGACGATTCTGGAGAGCCCGAGTACTCCGAAGAAGTAGACCCTCAAGCTTTCGAGTAAGGTAAGTTACACCCTTGATCATACTGAATCCCAGTATCTAAAATTATTTAAGTTCTGTTTCAAATTATTATTGCATGCTTATTTAAATTCAAGTAATTTAAATCCATGTTTTAACTTTATAGTCATTCCTAATTCCTTTATACATCCAAACTTGATTATTGATTCAACCACCCCTTGTTACCATAGTAAAGAGCTAGTTGGTACATTAGTATGAACTAGCACATGTTGCAAAACTCTATGCTTAGTAAAAGCTTAAACCCAAAAATCTTGATTTAGGGAATTTACTGCCAAAGACCAATGTTGTCGAAATGTTTTAAGCATGATATTGGGTTGTCGTGGAAGTTTACAAATGTTTTTGAAAAGCAAAGCAAAAGGAAAATTGGTTTGGACTCGGGCGAATTGGTTGTTTGGAAGGATGCATGTTCATGCACGTGATCAATTCATTTCTATTATCGAGGCCCAGGGTTCTGTTGGAAGTTGCCCAAGTCAGTTAAGGACCGGTCTTCGAGTGTATTTTGCTACGCCCTACCGTACTACCACATGTTCTGAATGGGTAGAACCTGGCTAACTAATTTGCAACGTTTCACTGTGGTCGTTCCGTCCGGTTGTGTGGATATCTTGACGACCTACTTTTATGTATTCCCACCTGGCGCAAGAGGGGGCCTGAACCCGGTAGATGGTTAGTCCAAAGGGGGCAAAACCTTAGCGAGGGGGGATTGCGGTGGAATGGCGCTCTGTAAAGGCCATGTCACGTGCTCTAGACCGCTTACCCACGGTAGTGAGCGGTGGTATCGATGGATACCAAACAAACTAGAGAAGTCGTGTCATGTGGGTAAAGCTATACACCTCTGCAGAGTGTAAAACTATTCGAATAACTGTGTCCACGGTCATGGACATGCTAGCAAAGCTGCTCCAAGTTAGATTTTGGTTTTGTTTTTCAAAGACTTTATGAGATGGTTTTGGATGTCTATCCAAATGGGTTTTGGGCGGGTAGCCCTGTGATAGGAGGGTATTTTTCACCACTTGTTGATGAATGTTATCTGACTATAAAACTGAGATTTAGAAAATGAATTTTAGTTATTGTATAACTGCTTTGGGACTTAGTACAAGTATTCGGAAAGAAACATGGCTTTATGCAAATCAACTCTATAAGCCTTCCTTTGAGATATCCTTGCATGCATTGCAATCTGTTACTTGACGAGTGTGACTTATGAAGCCTTGGTTGTTGTGCTCACTCTTGCTTAATTCAATAATTGAGCAGAGAAGAGGTCTACGAGGAGCCCGAGGACCGGATTTACTAGGCTACACCCTCCGCATTTATTGGTCATGGCTAATTGTGTGGTCTACATGCTTTTGTCTTCCATTGTGTTTGGTTTTGTCGGCCCATAAGTCGTTCTTGTAATCAACTATATTGTTTATTAATAAAGTTTGTGTTTATGGTTGTTACCACATTTGTTTACTGTGTGAGCTAGCCGCTGATCTTGGGACTAGTTCGGTTTGCACAGAGGATTTGGGGTAATCCCAGGTCCGACCGTGACAAAAGTGGTATCAGAGCCATCTCGACTGCAGATCGTAACCTAGTAGAATGGCCGTTAGTTGAACATTTTAAAACTTATTTTATACAACAAGAAAGATAATTTGTTCTATCCTCATCCTGGTCATCTTTCTATCCGTACCTCCTTCTTGGTATTCTTCCTTACCTTACTCTCTCCTCACCATTTTACAATGTCAGATGGATCCTCTTTCCCTTGAAATTTTTATAGGTGGTCTCACGATTAGCTAACCTGGTGTTCAAGACCTCAAGACTTGAAGCTGTCAAAAGAGCATCGTCGCGCAGAAACCACCGAGGATCGTGAGCGTCGAATAGAATGTTGTATAAAACTATTAAAGTATTTGGAAAAGTTTTTTGTGTTGGTTGTTTGCTTGGGTGGGTTGTTTCGCCCTGTCTCTCTTAGTTTCTCCTCTTCTTTCCTTAGTCTGTGGAGTTCTAGCAGATGGTGACTACTCGCAATGGCAGTGGCAGCACCGGCAATCAGAACAGAGAGAATGTGCAAGAGAACCTAATTCCACCGCCACCACCCCCTCCAGTTGAAGGACCCAACTGGAACCAGATGATGGCCAACCAAGCTCAGCTGATTAATCTACTCGCGTAATCCATCAACAACACCCAGAACTTGCAAGCGGCAGCAGCAGCTCAACCTCAAGCTTTCGCTCACCTCCCCCAAGGGCCAATATATCAGAGTTTATGAGATTACGTCCATCGACTTTCTCCAGTAGTGCTGAGCCAATGGAGGCTGATGATTGGCTTAGAGCAGTCGGCAGGAAACTAGATATAACCCAGTGTACTGATCGTGATAGAGTTCTGTTTGCCTCTCACCAATTGAACGAACCAGCGTCAGAGTGGTGGGATAATTTCACCCAGTCCCATGCGAATGCTCAGATCATCACTTGGGATGAATTCGTGCAGGCTTTCCGCCATGCACACGTTCCACCGAGCATGATGGCCCTGAAAAAGAAAGAGTTCCACACCTTACGCCAAGGCAACCGCTCAGTCAATGAGTATTTGCACAAGTTCAACCAGTTAGCCCGCTATGCACCAGAAGATGTGGCAACTGATTAAGCCAAGCAAGAGTGTTTCTTGGAAGGACTCAACAATGACCTCGCAGTCCTCCTCATTGCCCAAGACTACATCGACTTTTAGCAGTTGGTGAGCAAGGCTATCCGTCAGGAGGGCAAGCACCTAGAAATAGAGAACCGCAAGAGAAAGAAGGTATCTTAGAAATTCAACTTTGGGGTTTTCCCAAGCCCCACACCACTCAGTCAGAGACACCTCAGCGTAGAACGTTCCAGTCCTCTCCGTCCAAGGCACCGGCGCCCCACTTAGTCAACTCAAGTTTCATAATACTTCTCGTGGAGAGGCCAAGAAGGCACCTACTACCTCCACTGCAGGAGTTACTTGCTTTTATTATAATGAAGTGGGGCACTACGCCAATAAGTGCCCGAAGAAGCAGAATCAAGAACCCCAACCCGACTAAATCAGCGGTTCCAAAGACCTAGTAGCACCACAAATGTGAAGCCATCAGTGCAGTACACGAAAGGACGTGTGAATCACGTCACAGCGGAAGAAGCTCAGACTGCACTAGATGTGGTCCTTGGTATGTTCCTTGTCAATTCAGTACCAGCATCAGTTTTATTTGATTCAGGAGCTTCACATTCTTTCATCTCAAGTAAGTTTGTGGGGAAATATGGGTTATCTATCTCTCCTTTAGTTAACTCTATGTTAATCCATTCTCTGGGCTTGGAAATGAGGACTAGTTCCCTATGTCCAAACCTTACCTTGGAAATAGCGGGAGTACCCTTCTTGGCAAACTTAATAGTCTTGCACTCCCAAGGATTAGATGTAATTCTCGGAATGGATTGGCTAGCCAAGAATTAAGGCCAGATAGACTGTGCCAGTAGGTCTATCACTCTCACCAATGATCAAGGAATCCAGGTAGAGTTCAGACCCAAGACCTCTGTTAGAGCAAGTCCTATCTTGACCAGTCTGAAGGAAGTAAAGTTAGAAGACATCCTAGTGGTGAATGAATACCTGGATGTATTTCCGAGGAATTACCCGGTATGCCACTAGATAGGGACATTATGTTCCTAATTGACCTAGTCCCAGGGACAGCTCCAATTTCAAAGAGACCTTAAAGAATGCCAGCAAATGAGTTAGCAGAATTGAAGAAATAAATCGAAGAATTGCAAGACAAGAGTTTTATTCAACCAAGCTCATCACCATAGGGAGCACCGGTACTGTTTGTCAAGAAGAAAGATAACAATATGAGGATGCGTGTGGATTACAGATCACTCAATGAAGTCACAATAAAAAACAAGTATCCGTTATCCAGGATCGACGATCTCTTTGATCAATTGAAAGGAGCAAGTGTTTTCTCCAAGATTGACTTAAGATCTGGTTAACATCAGTTGAAGATCAGACCAGAAGACATTCCCAAGACCGCTTTCACTACAAGATATGGACTGTACAAGTTTACAATAATGTCATTCGGTTTGACGAATGCACTAACTTATTTCATGAATATGATGAATAAAGTATTCATGGAGTTCTTGGATAAGTTTGTGGTCGTATTCATTGACGACACTCTCATCTACTTGAAGGATGAAGAAACGCATGAGAAGCATCTCAGGACAGTTTTAGAAAAACTCAGGGAGCACCAGCTCTATGCCAAATTCAGTAAAAGTGAATTTTGGCTAAGCCAAGTAGCTTTTCTCGGACATATCGTGTCAGCTGGAGGAGTTGCAGTAGATCCCGCAAATGTTGAAGCCGTGTTGGAGTGGAGGCAACCTAAGACTGTCACCGAAGTCAGGAGTTTCCTTGGATTAGCTGGATATTACCGAAGATTCATAGAAGGTTTCTCTAAGACCGCCAAACCTATAACTCAGCTTTTGAAGAAATAGAAGAAGTTTGATTGGATAGATGCCTATGAGCAAAGTTTCCAAGAGTTGAAGAAAAGACTAGTATCAACACCTGTGTTAGTCTTACTTGACATCCGCAAGGACTTTGAAGTTTTCTGTTACGCCTGTCGTCAAGGCTTTGGTTGTGTATTAAAGCAAGAAGGTAAAGTCATGGCTTCTGCATCTCACCAGTTGAAGCCTCACGAAGGAAATTACCCAACACATGCCTTGGAACTAGTTGCAATTGTGCATGCCTTGAAAATTTGGCGGCATTACCTCATCCGTAATCGCTGTGAGATTTTCACGAATCACAAAAGTTTGAAGTATATATTCACCCAGTCAGAACTCAATCTCAGGCAGAGGAGATGGCTAAAGCTGATAAAGGATTATGACCTTGGAATCCATTACCATCCAGGCAAGGCAAACGTAGTGGCAGATGCCCTGAGTAGAAATGGGTATTGCAACACTACGTTGGTTCAGAAGAGTCAGCCAAGATTGTATGAAGAGTTGAGGTATCTGAATTTAGAGATTGTTAACCAGCGTTGCATAAACACCTTAGAAGTGCAACTGACTGTTCAGAATCAAACCAGAGAGAAGCAGAAAGAAGATGGAGACATCAAGAAAATCAAGAAGAACTTGAGAAGATGCAAAGCCCTAGGATTTTCTGAAGATGAGCAAGGTACAATTTGGTTCGGTAACCGCATCTATGTGCCGGATCACTAAGAGATAAAACAGTTGATTCTGAAGGAAGCCCATGAATCGCCTTACTCCATTCATCCAGGCAATATCAAGATGTAACAGGCTCTAAAGGAAAAGTATTGGTGGGTCAGTATGAAGCGAGAGATTGCTGAATTTGTTGCACAATGTGATATATGCCAAAGAGTCAAAGCAGAACATCAAAGACCCACTAGACTGTTACAACCTTTACTAATTCTCGAGTGGAAATGGGAATAAGTAGGCATGGACTTTATCACTGGATTGCCTAGGACCCAATCGGGATATGATTCCATCTGGGTTGTGATTGACCGTTTAACTAAAGTGATACGCTTCATACCAGTCAAGACCACTTATCAAAGTAGTAAATTGGCAGAGTTATATGTAGCCAGGATCGTCTGTTTGCACGAAGTATCCAAAAGGATAGTGTCTGGCAGAGAATCACAGTTCACATCTAGATTTTGGAAGAGCCTGCATGAAGCCTTGGGAACTAGACTCAACTTCAGTACAGCATACCATCCCCAGACAGATGGAAAGACAGAGCGAGTAAATCAGATTTTGGAAGACATGCTTCGAGCCTGTGCTATAGACTTTGGGAAGAGTTGGGATCAGAACCTTTCTTATGCAGAATTCTCTTACAACAACAGCTATCAAGTCAGCTTGCAAATGTCTCCCTTTGAAGCATTGTACGGCAGACCGTGTAGAACCCCTCTCCTTTGGGATCAAGTTGGAGAACATCAGTTCTTTGGACCTGAATTAATTAAGGATGCTAGAAGTAAAGTAAGACTGATAAGAGAACGATTGAGAGTGGCTCAATCCCGACAGAAGAGTTATGCTGACAATCGTCGCAGAGATTTGTCCTTTGAGACATGAGATTTTGTCTATCTCAGAGTAACTCCACTCAGAGGAGTAAGAATATTTCAGACCAAAGGAAAGCTCACACCAAGATTTGTTAGGCCATACAAGATTGTGGAAAGAAATGACGAAGTTTCCTATCAGCTAGAGCTACCGGCGTCTTTATCTGCAGTTCATAACGTCTTCCACGTGTCACAACTGAAGAAGTGTCTTCGAGTTCCAACAGAGTAAACACCACTTGAGAGCATCGATCTTCAAAAAGACCTCACCTATGTGGAGCAGCCAATCAAGATTCTTGATGTCGCGAGCGCTGCTACGTAAGTAGGATCATCCGTTCAGGCAAAGTTCGAAGGAGTAACCACTCGGAGGAAAAAGCCACCGGGAATGAGAAGAAGATCTGAAAGCAGAGTATCCCCCGTTTTTGCTAACCAAGTCTGAATCTCGGGGTCGAGATTCCCTTAGGGGGGTAGGTTTGTAACATCCCAATTTTTAGGCCTTTTTGAAAATTTTCAAAATAAAAATAACCATTTGGTTTTGTTGAAGCTCTAGAGCTTAACTTGAGATTTTGGAATTAAAAGTGATTTAAATGACTAAATCGAACTTCAACTAATCCAAAAGTTTGGTTTAGTTTGAGTTTATTGGAGTTCTCTGGTGTTGAAATTCCCTTTCTCTATTCATTCCGTTTCCCCCTCGGCCCAGCTCTTTCTTGTCCAGACCTCCCTCTCGTTTGGACCTCCCCCTCAGTCCAGACCTCCGGGTGGTCCTGGGAGACCTCCCAGGTGGTCCTAGAAGACCTCCGGGTGGTCCTAGAGACCGGTCACGACCACCTCTTTGGCCACGACCTCCCCTTGGTCACGAACACCCCATTGGTTGGACCACCTTCCCGAGTTTTGACTAGCCCCACATGTCAGCCCTGCTCACCTTCTTTTTCCTCCCACCGCGTCATCACGACACAAAAGTCTTGGCAAGATTAAATGTGGTAGTGTCGCATTAAATGATGTCACTTCAGAGTACCGTTCCCCTCTTGTCTCCTCCCCTACCTGCCCCCATCTCCTCCTTCACCTACCCTTGAACGCGTGTGCCTTCGAGTCTTTCAGTGACTCTCCTCGTCTCCCCTGGCTATAAAAGCCTGAGCAGCCTTCTCTCATCGCCTTTTTCCGCACCCAACTCTCTTGCTCTTGCCTAGTTCCCCAATGTTTGAAGTTTCGCCACCGCAATGCCGGCTCGCTGCCGCCTCCGCCGCCAAGGAGTCTGGAAGCTCAGATCATCGCCTCCCGTCTACTAAGGAGTCCGCAAGCTCATTTGCTGCCTCCCTGCTAAGGAGTCATTGAAGCTTGCGCTGCCGCCTCGCCGCTAAGGAGTCTCGCTGAGCTCTCCGTCTTCAACCACCTCGCCGCTGGAAGGATTCACCGGAGCGCCCGGTTGCCTTCGACCGCCTGCCGCCGCCGCATGACTCGACTCTCCTCCCTTCAGTCTCTCTCTCGGGCCTGGTGAGTTTCTTCGTGCCCTGTTCTCTTCCCTTGTTCTTACGACCACGTTGCATAGTCGTATCCCTTCCTACGACCACGTTGCGTAGTCGTATCCTTTTGTATTCTTCGTACGGCCACGTTGAGTAGTCGTATCCTTCTTCTATTCTTCTTACGACCGTGTTGAGTAGTTGTACTCCTTCTGTATTCTTCACACGACCACGTTGAGTAGTCGTATCCTTCATTGGACCTCCCTTGACCTCCTCAGGACCTCCAGGATCTCCTCAGGACCTCCCTTGACCTCGTTAGGACCTCCAGGATCTCCTTAAGACATCCCTTGACCTCCTCAGGACCTCCAGGATCTCCCTTGACCTCCTCAGGACCTCCAGGATCTCCTCAAGATATCTCTTGATCTCCTCAGGACCTTCCTTAACCTCATCAGGACCTCCCTCGACCACCCTCCCAGTTGGACCTCCTCTCAACCCGTTAGACCTCTTCCTGACAAGTCGAGCCTCCTCCCGAGAGCTCGTTTCTAATTCATCTAATTCAGTGCCTTGATGGTGGTTCTAGTTCGGTTTGTTTTGGATTTCATTTGGATTTTATTTGGTCTTTATTTGAATTTGCTTCGTTCTCACGTGTAGATTTCGACGACTCCGGAGAGCCTGAGTACTCCGAAGAAGTAGACCCTCAAGCTTTCGAGTAAGGCAAGTTACACCCTTGATCATATTGAATCCCAGTATCTCAAATTATTTAACTTTTGTTTCAAATTATTATTGCATGCTTATTTAAATTCAAGTAATTTAAATCTCTGTTTTAACTTAATAGTTATTTCTAATTCCTTTGTACATCAAAACTTGATTATTCATTCAACCACCCCTTGTTACCATAGTAAAGAGCTACTTGGTACATTAGTATGAACTAGCACAGGATGCAAAACTCTATGCTTAGTTAAAGATTAGACCCAAAAATCTTGATTTGGGGAATTTACTGTGAAAGACCAATGTTGTCGAAATGTTTTAACTATGACATTGGGTTGTCGTGGAAGTTTGCAAATGTTTTTGAAAAGCAAAGCAAAAGGGAAATTGGTTTGGACTTGAGCGAATTGGTTGTTTGGAAGGGTGCATGTTCATGCACGGATCGATTCATTTCTATGTTCGAGGCCCAAGGTTCTGTTGGAACTCGTCCAAGTCAGTTAAGGACCGGTCTTCGAGTGTATTTTGCTACGCCTCATCAGACTACCACATGTTCGAATGGGCGTAACTCGCTAACTAATTTGTAACGTTTCACCGTGGTCATTCCATCCGGTTGTGTGGGTGTCTTGACGACCTACTTTTATGTATTCCCACCGGCGCAAGAGGGCCCGAACCCTACGGATGGTTAGTCCAAAGGGGCGAAACTCACTGGGGGATTCACTACAAGGTGAACACCCTTTACCAACGATATATCGTTGGTAAAAATCCAAATAAGTGTTGGGACGATCTATACCAACGATTTACTATGCGTTGCCATTGAGGTCGTTATAGAGTCTATTACAACAGATAAATAAGCGCTGGTAATAGATATGAAAAAGCGTTATAAGTAGCAACGGATATAGCCATATTGTAACTACACTTGTATACGTTGTTATTTACCATCCATGGATGACTTTTACTATTTTAACAATAGATATAATTATATTGTCACAACGCATAAAAGCGTTGGTACTTACCATATATATGAGTTTTGCTATTTTGGCAACGGATATAATTAGGTTGCTGCAACGATTATAAGTGTGTAGAAGTCAAAGTAAAAAAATCATTATCGATCACAGCATGGTTAAAAATAACACTCATATATTATAAACAAATTGTTGCATTACATAGGGAACCATCCACATATGACATGATATAAATATTTTACTTTAACATCATTTCCTAATGAATGAAATCTAAATGTAATGAAGATCTTGAACATCATTTCCTAACAGAATGTAATCTAAATGTAATGAAGATCATCTGCCTATGTCACCATTCTCCACCTTGCATTGAACATGTCATCCGTAGCATCATCCATTTATCTTATCAACCTATGATGAAAAATTAGAGTCCATTAATGCACTATTAGGAAGAAACAAAATCACAATATTAAAGTAAAAACTAAGAGAAGCACCGTACATAAATTGATGGCCACGCAATATCAGCTCCTACTGCATGACCGATCAATTTGCAACCTTTGTATGGCCGTATCAATTCTTCACATTTCGCAATTGCAAGATCGACATGCACCATCCAAAATTCATTTCCTAGCTAAACGCCATCAAATTTATATTTTGGATCACAACTTATGATTGTAGCAAGAGCCACATCCTTATTTGCATTTTTCCAGCTCTTCAAGAATACTTTAGTGCCAACCTAGTCCACACATATAAGTACATGATCAAATATTTTACAAAGGATGCGATTAAATATTTTTAAGAATCACAGATCAAATAAACATAAAGATTGTCGATCGCTATCGATTTAGTAGCCAACCAATTAAATGTGTTTGCGCCATCGTTAGTTGTTTATTTTCCATATTTAAAGTTTAACTCTTTTTTTAAATTGCAGATATGAAAAGCATTATTTTGTTTTGTAAATATTTGTGCCTATAACAACATGGGCTTTGTCCATTGTCTAGAAAAGAAATATTCATTTTGTTAACAAAAACAAACAATTTCTCCAATCTCATATGCTTAATATTATTAATCACTCAAAATATAAAAATATAAAAGAAACGGAGAAGAGCAAAATGTAATCCAAAGATGAACATACCTCTAATCTAGTCTCCGATCGAAAAGATCATGAGTCGATCGCAAAGAGGATGCACGAAGATCTTGGAATTCTTGCTTAATGTACTTTGCATTGTATAAGGAATAAACCTCAAGATGTAACCTTTGTCACCATCGCCCAACAACTCCCCGGGCGATTTTAAGCTTGAGAGTATCGCCAAAGTACCTTTCATCAATCCCCTTTGTCATGGCTTCGAGGAGCCCATGCCTCAGATATTTTCACACGACGGCCATCCTAGGCAAAACATTCCAAGAATCGCAATTTTAGCCGAAGCAAGTCACATGGCACATAGCGATAATAGAATAGCATCAAAAGGTATACATTGTTTGTAAAATTAATCATTATCTCCTCGCACTTATGTACAAGGCAAAAATTGAGAGCAATGCATTCAAATGCTCAATCATCTTATACACTCTCTCGTTAGCTTTTATGGCATCTAATTAGACATTAAGGGATCGCTTTTCATTGCAAAGGGTCGATGGGATGTACATTTGCATGTGCATGGCATGTGGTCTTCATCAAAAGTATGAATTTAGTCGCTAGTATAGGGATGCAGGACTTGGGCAGCATCACTACAGACGATCAAATGTTCTCAGATATGGTAAACATATTAAAAAGGAAAAGCACTCTTGAACTTAACCTGACTTCAAAAAGTTTAAAATATATCAATGTATACCTTGTACTCAGAAGCGCCGGGAGCTTCATGGTCGCTAACCAAGCGCCCATCATAACAAAGGATGCCCCTAGCAATAAAGCCTTCACAATATGTCCAAATGGATAACTGTGCAAATTTTACAAAGGCACTAAGACTCATTAGAGTATAAACACATCCAGATATTACACAAGCTTGTTTTATTCCATATGTAATTGGTACATTGATCGTCTCTTTCTCCTATATAGAAGAAATAAGTTAATTTCAAAGAATAGTTCCATTAACCAAAGCCGCATTATCTTTTCTAGGCCAAAGTCATATAATTTGCTTATTTAAAGCAAGATGAAGTAGTGAACTAAAAATAACACATTCATATATAATTTCCATTTTTCCAATATATTCTATAAAGAAAGGCTCATATAGATGAATGAATATACTTGAAGGTCCACTAAATACCCCATTGTCGTAATTATTGGATGGAACCTCCTTTTTCTTTGTCATGCGGCACCTCTCTTTTGAGGCTTAAAGGATATGTTGGCAATGCCGTAACAACACATTAAAAAGCTCGCCAACTAGACATGCACAATATTGTATTACCAAGAATTGTAACAAGCCTCCTATATAAACTAATATGTCACCAAATTATCAAAACCACACAAGAAAAAAATACTACTACTTCATCCGAAATATCAAGAGAAAACACCGAAAGAGCATGGATTTTGGGTGGTGAAGCCTCGCCAAGCCAAGGAAATAACAAATTCTATCTAATCCATGCATCAATTACACAAGCACACTACACTACTAATATTGAGTCCATTGACTTCACTAACTAACAAAGAAAAAGCGAACCACTTATAAATATTGATTTCATTTGCAAACATCAATAACTCTGAACCAATTGACGGGATTTAGGGATCTAGATGTTAATGGTTTTTCTATTAATGCAAGCATCATCCACAAGAGCGGAGCCAAGACTGTGTTTTTCTATTGGATCCAAGCATCCTCCACAAGAACTCAACGGATGTTGTTGATTTTTCTATTGGATTCAACATCTTAGTTCTAAAACTAGATGTTGCTGATTTTTCTACTAGATCCAATCATCCCCGTGCAACTTAATACTCCACAAGAATCTTCGAGCAAAGGACCGAGTGGGGTGCGACCTTCAGATTGGGGAGGATTTAGGCGTCGGGTGGCGTGTGCTTGAGCAGTAGGAGGACGGCGGTGGCATGTGGGTGCGGGGAGGATGACTCTACCGGGAAGACGGCTCGGTCGAGGAGGCGGCGGATGCAAGATCCGCACACTGTATCAAGACAAGGACAAGGAAACCTAGAAGGGAATAGTCATAGAGAGGGAAAAATTACCCCGACGTTGTTCATGTCTCATAGCTTGTGGACCCGTAATCCACCGCCGCAACCAAATCGAGACCATGGAGAGGATTGAGATCGAGTCAAGGAAAACACTGGCGGCCGGGTAGATCTGGGAAAGGGCATACCCGCCTCTGGCGAAAACTCCGGCGACGACGAAGGTGGCGTGACGGCGTTGCAGTGCATCACCACGCGGTAGAGCACGCCCCATGAGCCCATAGTGTGCGTGGCGGGCCGAGGTTGACGCCAAGACCACTCAGACGGAACTCCAGTCATGGAGGGCAATGCCGAGACAGAGGAAGCGGCGTGGAGGGGCGGCAGAGGAGAGGAGGGTGGCGTGGGAGGAGGCGGTGCGAAGGGGGAAGGCCGGCGTGGAGGCGGAGGAGGACGCCTTGCGGAGAGGAAGGCTAGCGGAGGGGAGGACGCTTGGCGCGAGAAGGGGAGGTGGGGTTTTGGCCGTGGCGAGGAGAGAAGTCTTGGCGGCTAGGGTTCCATCTCCATGCGAATCGTCGGGATGAGAGGGGAATGGAGGGAGGCAAGTGGGAACTGAAGGGACAACGGGATGGGGAGTGGAAGGGGAAAAGAAAAGGTCTGGATACCGTATATTGTGCTAGGCAGGGAGGTGGGGGTGGAACGCCTATCATTTCCGTTGCTAGCTATCCGTTGCTATATGGGTGTTTCTGTTGTAGTGATTGTGGTGGAATGGCGCTCTGTAAAGGCCTTGTCACGTGCTCTAGACCGCTTACCCACGGTAGTGAGCGGTGGTATCGATGGATACCAAACAAACTAGAGAAGTCGTGTCATGTGTGTAAAGCTATACACCTCTGCAGAGTGTAAAACTATTCGAATAGCCGTGTCCACGGTCATGGACATGCTAGCAAAGCTGCTCTAAGTTAGATTTTGGTTTTGTTTTCCAAAGACTTTACGTGATGGTTTTGGATGTCTATCCAAATGGGTTTTGGGCGGGTAGCCCTGTGATAGGAGGGTATCCTTCACCACTTGCTGATGAATGTTATCTGACTATAAAACTGAGATTTAGAAAATAAATTTTAG